>CM021699.1:45618343-45733547 GCA_011074415.1 Stictonetta naevosa | reverse complement strand
TCAGATAGTTCTTGATCTGGAGGCTGAGATATGAGGGCATGCTCAGAGCATCCCCAGGAACACATGTAGGATCCAAAGCATCCTGGGCCAAGAAGTTCCACTTTCTTAGCTGTGTTTTTTACGACAGAACACATTTGCTCTTCGGGCCCCCCCCCCCCCCCCGATTTTTTTTTTTTTTTTTTTTTTTTTTTTTTTTAAAGTTCCTTGCTGGTTCTATTAGGTGCCCCCTCTCTTGGGCTGGTAAGGGGACACCCAGGTCCCTACCTCTATGCCTCTCATTGTGAAGGACCTTTGGCTTCTGAATCAGTCATTCAGCAACACAGTTCCCTTTTTTGTTGACTTCAGGCCTAAACTTAACGCAGAAGATGACCATTAAAAACATTAAACACTAAATATGAACCCTGAAAAATGGAGTCAGTCCCAATCATAAGACCTTTTTTTAATCAACTGCTTTTTGATTTTGAAGCTAAATAACATATTTTGCTTCTCTTGTGGATTTATAACTGCTGGAAGTACTTCTCTGTCATGCCTGTAATCTGTTTTATTTCATTTTATCCTGCTCCATAAATTTAGACCATTTTTTGCTTATTTAAGCTTAGCTTTCATGAATCTGCTTGACTCCAGGAGCCAGAGTTTTAAGAAATGGGTCAAGCATGGTGAGACAGAAGAAAAAGCCGTAAGAGCTTGCAGCACAAAGATTTTGGTTTGTTTTGTTTTTAGAAAACTCATTTAGGAAACATCTAAACCACTCTGTGCTTCACATAAGCTGCTCCAAAGAGTCACAGCTGGGTTTTATGTTTAAGATAGGGAATCAGCAAAAAGCAGGTCTGGAAAAGGCCTGTTAATATCAGCTGTCTCATCCCCCCTTTCTGAGACAGGATTCCTGTGTCATTTGTTTGTCCAAAGCGGCCTTAAAAATCCTCCCATGACAGAGCATGCAGCCTGTCT
Organism: Stictonetta naevosa; assembly: GCA_011074415.1. Taxonomy (NCBI): domain Eukaryota; kingdom Metazoa; phylum Chordata; class Aves; order Anseriformes; family Anatidae; genus Stictonetta; species Stictonetta naevosa. The sequence goes on along the minus strand of CM021699.1, from coordinate 45,732,599 downwards.
AGATAACCTGTTCCAGTGCTTAGCTTCCCTTATCACTAGAAAGTTTTTCTAATGTCTAAACTACGTCTCTCTTGCTGCAGCCTGAGCTCATTACTTCTTACCCTACCCTCGATGGAGATGAAGAAAGTTTAGTTGCTTGTTCTTTGCCATAGCCTTTTAGAAAAACGCTATCGTGTCCTCCCTTGGTTGTCTGTTCCCTGGACTAAACAGCCACTCTTTCTTCTCATGTGCTGTCACGTCGAGATGTCTGACAATACACCGTACCCTCCTCCCAGCTTTCTTTACTAAATACATGGCCTTACTGAGGCTCAGTGTCTGGAAGTGGACACAGGGTTTCTTTGGAGAGGACAACGCAGGGGTGGTGCTGCAGGGAGGAGATCGACTGTTTCTCACTTCTTACTAGCACGGCCTGCCTGTTCATCCCCCAACATTTGGCTTTTATCCATGGCAGCACTGCACTGTGGGTCGAAACCATGCAGCAGAGCTATTTCACCTCATGCAGAGCTGCGGCCCAGCCAGGCACCCCCAGCCACCGACTCCTACCTAAAGGCAGCACTTCACACCTACACCAATGAATTAATTAAGCCCTTGTGTGGAGAGGGGCCAAACAGCCAGGTACAATGCTTACACCTGGACTCAGAGACGTTTGGGTTTAGCTTGACTGCTTGGGGACAACACAGGCAGAGCAGAGATCTGTCTGACCACTTCATTACTAAAAGCACTTGAATGATATTGGAGGCCCTGACCTCTCCCTATCTTATTTTTCTTGCAGCTGGGCGGTGTTCCACGCTAAGATTTCTTCTCCTCTTCCACAAGGCATGCTTCCAAGTCATGGCCAGTGACTTGCTTTTCTTAGAACTGCCTGTGTTTGAGGCCTATGTCTCTTTTGCCTTGTACTCACCTGTGAGGTTATAGCTCCCATTTCAGCCAGGCTTGTTCTACCCATCGTTGCATCATAAAGTTAAGTATTTCCACCACTTTCAGACTCATCCAGTGGTTAAGACCACCATGTTTGATGTCTCCAGACTGCTGTGCTGACATGTTTTAGGAATTATCTTCCATTCAGTTCTCAGGCACTTTTTCTGGGCCTGCCTGTCTGGAGTGCACTATAATCACAGTTCTCGCACATCCTGGACATGTGTCCAATGTATCATGTGAAATGGAGTTCACTGATGAGTACTGACATATTTCACTCTTCAACGTAACTTCAATATGCTTGTCAATTTTTCACTTCATGCACAGTGGCCTTAAAAATGCATTGAAAATGCATTTAAATGATCTTAATGATGCTGTTGGCAATACCATGAACCTGTATTTCCTTCTTTTCTGCACTGGTTGGATCTGCCCCGCCCATTGATGTCTGACCCTTTACAGCTTATAAAACTAAGGCATCAAAAAGATTTATCCAAAAAGACTACTCCTTTAACTGAGCAAGCAACAAAAGTTTAATCTTGCAAGGAATCAGACAAGTTTGCCATTAGTTTCCATTTTCAAAAACAAAAAAATCAGGGAAAAGAGATGAGCTGGTTCTGGCAGTCAGTGGTTTATACTTCTGTCTGGCCAGTGCCTCAAAACTAACAGCTCCATACTGCTCTCACACGGTGGAGAGTATGCCATGCTCAGTACTCCTTGTTGCGCTCCAGTCTGCATCTCTCCAGAAAGTCAGTAAGTCACTTTGGTGGTGCTTCTCTGCTCTGCCACAGCCCCTGGTTGTCGGCAGAGCTTTCTAGTAGAATGATATTCATCATTTCTGACAAATCTGAGAGAATATGTGTAGACTTGTTATTACTGTCCCATTGCCAGGACATCACCAAGCTGACATGATCTCATTCCTACACAAGAACAGAACCTGCAACCTAATATCAAGGATTAGAGGTAATTCTGGAAAAATTCTGTACTGGTAATGCCTTGCGATCTCATTGTTCATTCCAACCCTCTCTCCTCAACCCCATCCCCTTCCTTCTCCAAAGAAAGCAAGACATAGATGGGGAAGATAGAACAAAGTGATTGAAATAGCTTTTTGCAAGGCACCTGGTAACACTTTCTTCAGCTAAACAGATAAACCTGTCTCTTGAAATGAGCATTAATGAGACACACCAATAACAGGTGTGCTGCCCTTTCCTTTTGGTCTAAAGTCAGGAGCAGCGTTGCTTTGGCACAAGGGTAACAGGCCAAAATATATAGTGGAGGAAATAGTTGGTCTTAGACAAGGCTGCCTGGAGAATACAGGTAACAAGTTTCATGATTTTCTGCAGATTGAGACTGAACTGGCTGAGGCAGCAGCTGTATTACCTTGAATTAAATATATCTCATTGACAGTTATAATCTGTAGGCCTGTCAATTGTTCAGGCCTGTCAAGTTACACCATGTCATTTGTATTAGCTTGATGTTGGGAGAGTTATCTCAGCTATTAGGAGAAGTAGTTAAATCTATGTTAAATATTATGTGTGCAACATAATATTACTGTTAGGTGGTGATTGCTAAAAAGGCTTTCTGATACTGTTTCAAGTGCCTCCAGTCTCACTGAGTAGCAGCTTTTAATTTAAAATAAAAGCTATTAGCAATGCTATGTTCTAAAGTGCTCAGAAACTGGCCTTACTCATATATTATTTTGTTGCCGATAGCTTTAATCAGAGTTACCTTTTCTGAGTCATGGGTGTGACTAGTACTCTTGTGAGGCTACCTAGAATAGACTTCCTCTGAAATAATTTGTCCCCTTTGCACTAGGCTATCTCTGACCCGAAAGATCAACTTTGGTAAATCCCTTTGGTCTTCCACTGCATCACAGTCTACATGAATAAATAAGACAGGTAAATAAAAATATTAGTATCTTTTCTCTGGGCATCATTAAGCCTTCTGCTGAAGGGAACAGTATTTATCATCTCTAATGCAAAATAAAATTAGTAAATTGACTTGCCCATGTTCTCATTCTGAAGCAGTGATGGGATTAGGATCAATCACCTGAATCCCAACACCGAGATTTATTCACTAAAAATAAAATAAAAAATCGTGGCTTCTCTAAATCCATCACATTGGATTTTCAGGTTCATTCTTATTTGGAATATTGACATATCATTCTAAATATTCCACCTAGCACACCTCAATTACCATATTTCCCCATGCCTGGACCATGAGTTATTTGTCAAGAAGGCTTTAATTCAGCTGAATTGCAGCTTGTCCCTAGGTATGGAAAATGCAAGTGGTATCCTATCAGCCACGGACCTTTCCTTTGGAGTCAAAAGATCTTTCTGTCCTTGGTGCAGGATTCAAGTGAAACCTTTATCTGTGGGTAGGTTATGTGGGGATTAAGGATATTTTAGGTAATATGATATCTGACTAGGTTCAGATTCTCTGTGAGACGGGTTTTACATGCTAGATTCATTTCAGTCCAGTAGATCTTTTTATTGACAGTTAAGGTGTTTGCTTACTACGAGTGGTTTGGGAATGTGTGATAGCAACCTAGTGATTCTAAGACTTTAAACTGATAATAGGGAAAAGTTTTGGTAAACACTAACCTCACGTGTCTACTTGTCATGATGTCAAAGTTGCTCACACCTTTATGTGCAGCCATGGGTTATGACACCCCTTCTGCTGTGTGTCATGACACAATTTCACAAGCATTTTTTTAAGAGCAGTATGAAGCTAAGCACTTTTAATTCCCCCACTTTTGTGTGGGTACCAGCCAGGGAAACCAAGGGACTACTCCAGCTAAAAATCACCTTGCTTGTTTGTTGCTGTTAATCTAGCTATTTTTGTTGGATTGGTAACTGGCCTAACAAAACCACCTGTGCAAGCAACACTGAGCTGGATTTTGTGGGAGAGGAATCAAAGAATGGCTTGGGTTGGAAGGGACATTAAAGATCATCTAGTTCCAACCCCAATGCCATAGGCAGCGATGACACCCACTAGATGAAGTTGGCCAAGGTCCCAACCAGCCTGGCCTTGAACAACTCCAGGAATGGGGCATCCACAACTTCTCTGGGCAACCTGTTGCAGTGCCTCACTATTCTTACAGTGAAGATATGTTTCTTCCTAATGTCTAATCTAAATCTGTCCTCTTTTAGTTTAAGATCATTCCCCCTTGTCCTATCACTATCTACCTGAGTAGAGAGTCCCACTCCATCCTTTTTATAAGACCCCTTTAAGTACTGAAATGCTGCAATGAGGTCTGGAGCCTTCTCTTCTCCAGGCTGAACACACCCACCTCTCTTGGTCTTTCTTCATAGGAGAGGTGCTTCAGCCCTCTGATTATCTTTGCGGCCCTCCTCTGGACTTGCACTAACAGGTCCACATCTTCCTTGTGCTGGGGGCCCCAAACCTGGATGTAGCACTCCAGGTGGGGCCTCATGAGGACAGAGTGGGGGTGGGGAGGGGTGGGTCAATCACCTCCCTCCACCTGCTGGCCATGATTCTTTTGATGAAGCCCAGGATGCAGTTGGCCCTTTGGGCTGCAAGAGCACACTGCTGAAACATGTCAGGCCTTTCATTCTCTAGAACAACCCTCAAGTCTCTTTTTACAGGGCTGCTCTTAATAAGTTCTTCTCCCAGTCTGTACTCGTGTCCAGGATTGCCCTGACACAGGTGCAGCACCCCTGGATGGATCCGTTCCATGATTTTGTCAGGCACAGAGGTAAGGCTCAGCAGTCTGTAATTCCCTGGGTCTCCTTCCTACCTTGTTCAAAAAATGGGAGTGTTTCTTTCCTTTTTCCAGTCACGTGGGACTTGACCTGACTGCCATGATATTTCAAATATGATGGAGAGTGACTTGGTGACTACATCAGCCAATTCGCTCAGGACCGTGGGATGCATGTCATCAGGCCCCATAGACTTGTAGTTCAGTTGTATCAGGAGGTCCCAAACTTGCTCTTTATTTACAGTAGGGGGGACTCTGCTGCCCAAGCCCCTGCCTAGAGGTTTGGGGACTCAGGATGTGATGAGCCTGATCACCAGTGAAGACTGAGACAAAGAAGTTAAGTACCATTGCCTTCTCCATGTCTGTTGTATGAGCTCTCCATCTTCATTTGTCAGAGGCAGTTTGCTCTCCTTAATCTTTCTTTTGTGGCCAATGTACCTATGGAACCCCTTCTTGTTATTCTTTGCATCCCTCACCAAGTTTAGTTCTGTCAGTGCCTTGTAAGAACCAGGAGGAAGCACGATGGGGGGCTGAGAGGGGCAGTCACTGAAGAAAGGTCTTTCATACTCAAAGAGCAATTAAAGATTCCTTATTCTGGATCTTTGTGAAAACATATATTAGAGCAGTTGTCTCCTGATTTGTTTCAAATTTAAGTGATACAGTTGCTGAAGACTATGGGCAGCATTAGTCACTGGTAGGCAGTGCACTCTGAGAGACTGTCTTGGCACCTGACCTGTCTAAACGAACACAGCATGTCAACGTTTTTTTCCCTTTATATACCTATTAAAAGTATCTTAATATTGTCATATGTATATGCACATATAAGTACATATATGTGCATATATATATAGACACATTTACAAAAAAAAAATGTCTTCCTTCAACAACATTTCATCATTCAACAGAAATTTGCAGACATGTTAACATCTAATTAAATACTTTCTGATATAGGATTACCTATTTTTCCCTCTATTTAATGAGATTCCTCTAGCAAGATTTGGGAAATAGTGTTTTTTCTTTTCTTTTTCTATTTTAAGTAACCTTTATGCTTCCATATGGCTTCCATGACTCAGGCTTTATCATTTATACATTACAAAGTCACAATTAAAGTCCTAGATAAGACTAATGAGTTGAACATGCCAGACAGAAGCAATTTTTTTTAAAAAAATGAAATTCTAACTAAATTTCAAATCTCCAGAGAAGGTGTAAATTTACAATGCAATATTGATTACAAAGAGTTAATTTGTCTAATGAGTCAACTCTGAAAAATTCTGTGAGAAATGCCTGAGAAATAGAGGTTGTGTGGCTGGGTGTAATCACTTCCTTCCCCACCCTCTGCTCCATCATTCTATGCAAACTGCATTATTCTTCATAATGATACTCAATGAAATTTTTAAAGACTCATTCTTTAAAACACAAGGTTTTGACTGTGTATTACCTTGAACATTTCCCTGCTGTTTCTGCAGTTGCTATTCTACAATTTATTTTCTACTCTTGGTGGAAAATGTTTACCTTGTTCTGGTTTACTGTTATTTTTAATAAACAGTTCTCCGGTAAATTAATCTGTTTCAACAATATTAATCTAAGATTTGCTTTTCACTTTTATGATAAACTTTAATTACCTAAGGTCGTGTAATCGTAACCAGGTGGTTACATTCTTCCTTCAGTGCAGAATGAAAGGAGGGAAGAGGTGGTACTGTGGCTGGAGGGTGAGATACACTTCTAATAAGCTGTTTTACCTTCTTGTGTTTTCTTGTTTCTATTAATTGACTTTTGGAGATTAACAAAAGCAAGAGAGCAGATGCTTGACAATCATAGAATATCCTGAGCTGGAAGCGACCCACAAGGATCATTGAGTCCAACTCCCGTCTCCGCACAGGGCCACCCCAAAACCAGACCCTGTGTCTGAGAGCATTGTCCAAACACTTCTTGAACTCTGGCAGGCTCAGTGCTGTAACCGCTGCCCTGGGGACCCTGTCCCAGTGCCCAACCACCCTCTGGGTGCAGAACCTTTCCCTAACCCCCAGCCTGACCCTCCCCAGTCCCAGCTCCATGCCGTTCCCTTGGGTCCTGTCGCTGTCCCCAGAGAGCAGAGCTCAGCGCCTGCCCCTCCGCTCCCCTCGTGAGGGAGCTGCAGGCCGCCATGAGGCCTCCCCTCAGCCTGCTCTGCTCGGGGCTGGACAAGCCATGTGACTTCAGCCACTCCTCAGATGACTCCCCTCTAGACCCATCACTGCCTTGGTAGCCCTTCTCTGGACAGTCACTAATAGTTTTAAGTCCTTCTTACACTGTGCTGCCCAAACCGCTCACAGTATGCGAGGTGAGGCTGCACCAGAGCAGAGCGGGACAGTCCCTGCCCTGGACTGGCTAGCAGTGCCGTGCCTGCTGCACCCCAGCGTATGGTCGGCCCTTTTGGCTGCCAGGGCATGCTGCTGGCTCGTGTTCAATTCACCATCAACCCAAGCCCCAAATCCCTTCCCATGGGGCTCCAGCCTCTCTTCCCTAGTCTGTATGCATATCCAGGGTTGCCCAGCGTCAGGTACAGAATCTGGCACTTGACCTTGTTGAACTTCACACAACTGGTGACTGCCCAGCACTGTAATCTATCAGGATCTCTACGCAAGGCCTCTCTATCCTCCATGAAGTCAACAGCTCCTTCTAATTTAGTATCATCTGTAAATGTGATCCTGTTTATCTCAGCAACAGCTCTGGGTCCACACCAATGATTACTAAGGGACAAATAGGATTTATTTATTTATTTTTTAAAAAATGCAGTGGGTACAGATTGGGAAAGGGAGAAGGAAAATTCTCATGAAAGTTGGTGGAAATTCTTGTATGGGGTCCAGTGGCACACAAATCTCTCATTTCCCACGTGCCTCAGACTTCAGCTCCCCATGAAAAGCATTAATTTAATTTAAGAAAGGGGAAGGGGAAGTACAGCAGGGGAAAAAACCTTCAGAAGAAAGCATGTCTATGACACACTGTGCTATTGGTTAGAGCAGGGTACAACTCTGTTCGTTGTACAAGTTCAGATCCTCCCCAGAGGCCTCCTAAGCCCTCTGAACCATCCATGTGAGATGCTAGGATCAAGAGCTGCTGAAATTTGAGTGCAAGTTTCACATTCCTCCTCTTTCAGACAAGCATGTATTTGTTCAGGTTGTTTTAAATTACTTTTCATTGATCTGGATGTTTCATACTCAAGCTGAAATATAAAAAGGTCACATACAGTAATTAAAAATATATTCTCATGAAAATTGAAGGGGAAATTTAAACTTTAATTAAGTCAGAACAAAATATGAAAAGCATCATTTTCCTATTCAACAGCTTTTCCTTGAATGTACTTTGCTTTAGGCACACACACTCAAAGATATAGCAGTGCATTTATTTGCTCTTTTAAAACTATTATTAAATATGCTACAAATTCTTTATCTGTGTGCAATCAGCAGAGCTTTCACCTTGTTCATCTTTGCTAAGTTCTCATTGCTGGTAATGATAAGGAGCCAGAAGAAAATGTGATAAGATACTTTAAATTACTGTGATCTTATGAGAGTTACATGCACTTCAAAAAAGCATGTACTTGGGTTAGGACAGGCCGGTATAAAAATTTTAGTAGTGCTATGGCTAGACTAGACATGTTTAAAAACAAGTCTTTAAGGTACTTAAAGTAAGGTGCTTAAGTGCTTTATATAAAACAGTGTTTATATGTATCTGTGTGTGTGTGTGTGTATATATATATATATAGTCATATATAACTATATGTGACTTGCCTCCCAGAAAGGGATGTTGATGTAAGGCCTTGGACAACTATTTTGGAGTACTTTTAAACAAAATAAATAAAATGTGGCAGTCTCCACTTCTAAACTCCTGAGACTGTGTCTCCTACTTCTGACAACCTCCAAACACATATGCCATTTCTGCAGAATCAATCGCAGGCTCCTCCAGTCCTATTCTTCCTTCACTGTGTTTCACCAGCAGGATGCTAATACCTATGTATATATGTTTTGTTTTAAGAAGGTCTATTCTTTTGCTTTGCCGTATCCTCAATTTCCAGTAGAAAATGGAAAAATTCACCTCACTTATGAAAGCAGTATCTGCCAAAATTCATTTCAGAGGAATTTCTGAAAGCATCCCTTCTTCCTTGCCTGTGACCCAGGGATAGCTGACACCTTTTTCTTATCTAGGAAATGATTAAAGATAATCTGTTATTTTTACAGCTGTCAAGTGTATCTGACAATATTTTTCCTTATATTCACATGCATGCTGCAGAAGGCAGATGCTTTTACCTTTTGTTTTCCTGATCTCAGATCCCCACGAGGATAAAGAGAACTAAATAAAATGTAGAAAAACTTTAGCATGTTTCAATATTGCTGAGGGATTTAATATATCATAATTGTTCAAGACTTTGTTGTTTCTTTGTGGATCTCTTTCTCCTTCACTGTGATTAAGTTCACAATGAAGTCTAGATAAATATGACATTTAATGCAATCCTATGCTTGCTGCTCTGGAGACATGGCTTGCAGAGTGTGGTGTCTACATTGCTTTGGCCTACAACAACACAAGTTCAACACACTTCTGCCATATCTTCTAGTCTGTGTGTCTTGGTTGCTTATAGCTTTGCACATGTGTAAGTATACTTGGCAACTTTATGTGATATTTGTCATCCTTAAAGCATTTCATTGGCCTCAATTAATGAAGTCCTGTGAACTTGTTTTTAGGCAGGAAGGGCCCATTACAACACTGGAAAAGGGTGAAATTGAGGTACAGAGATAGTAAGCCTAGATCTTCTCAGGTGCTCAGGTACCTAGCAGCCTGGTTTTCTGTTATCATTTCCCCCAGGGCAAACCCATTGGAAAAAAGTTTGTGTCTTTTTACAGCTCTGCCTGCAGTTTGTCTGTCCCCTCAGTCACATAAATTGTGTTGTTTGTGGGGCCTTCTTGAAAGTAGGTCAGAACAATGTGTTGCTGAGAATATGTCCTCGCCCCATCTTAAGGACTTAATACAAAGGGGATTTTTTTCTTGTTAAAGATGGAAGCAAAACCAGGACTTTGTTCACAGTGACAGGGTGATAGTCCTTTCAAACAAAACGTGCTCCTTGCTGTGCATTTAGAGGAGGAGACAACCTTTTGCCCTAAGGTGAAGAAATGTTTTGTAAGGGTTAAACAAAAAAAGCATCCCTTTCCAAATTTGTGATTTATTTTTTTAAATCTGGATTTCTTCTGTGACCTCCTTAAACCATGACTTCACAAACAGGCTACAGAGAGGAATAAGAATTATTGCCTGTGATCAAAGAGAGGGCAAGAACCTTATTAACCAGTTTTGCCGGTGAAGAAATCATATTTTGGAATAATTTCAGTGGAGATTAATGGGAGTTCAGTATAGAAGAAAACAGAAGGCTCTCAACCTAGGCAGCATGAATGCAGATCTGTCCATATTAGGTCAACACGAATACTAAAATCATTTTGTTCTCAAACTGGTTACAACTTTCTGCTGAGCAGCTCAGCAGGCTGTGATATGGGGTCCTGCGCTTGACTTGCTGCTTAAGTTTGGAAATCCTGGTTCCCCCAGCAAAGCAAATGCAAGCATGTCACAGCCTGTACACCAGGGTGTCGGTGTGTGGAGTCAGCTTGATGCACTGTTTCTTGTAATTTTTATTTCTGCCTTCCCCATATAGCTTTTAATAAAGGGCATGGCAATGAGGACTGAATGGCATTTATTATCCAGACAGTGTATCATGGCCAGTTAGCCTGATGGATTGGTAAAAACATGGCCTGGCTCCACACCATTATTCAGTCCTTAAACAGGGAATTTTTCCTTAGTAAAGGCTGAACCGCGACACTATGCAAGGTTTTCAGATTTACCTTTTGTTGCTCATAAAGAGCACGTGCCTCCTGTGCATGTTCCAGAGAGGGGTAGTCTTCAACTAAGACCCCTAAGGGGCTTTGCTCAAATTTTGCTTGCATCAGGCATCAGTACATGAGGGCTTTGTCTGCATGCGGGAGAAGGCCCAGGCAGATGTAGTTGTGCTGGTTCTTTAACTCCTTTGCTTACAAGTGTCTTAGAGGTACTTTAGTTCTCTGAGTGGGGAAATCAGGGCATGTGTGCATTGCTTTTTAAGCCTTAGGACATACCAGGACTTACCTCTAGATTGGTTAATCTGCTTCATATCCCAAGCCCTGATAATTTGGATTTTTCTTTCTAATGGACCTCTAGCTGCAGTCAGAGACTTGCCAAACTTCTGTAAGAGCCGAGCTCTCTCTTTTCAGGGGGTCTGAACAAGATGCTTGTGCTCTGGCAAAAACACTGCAGGCATCTCTGGCCAAAATAAAGCCCTGGTGGCATGGACAGTTACTGCATCAGGAAAAACCTCGAGGAATGTTTATTTCTGCAAGCGGGTGATGCAGAAGGACTGTAAGGGCAAACTGATAGCAACAACTCGGTGACTTCTGTCAAGTGGAAGAAAAATGTACTTTGATCCTTCGGGAAATACATTTGGACGTAGCTAGTCATGGAATATTTAAAGGAGCCTTGGGGAGAAATTCTGGTGAGAGAGTCTAGTCTGCAGCCATTACCTGTGGTAGCTGTGAACTGTCACATCTATTTTTCCTCTCCTGGGGAGAAAAAACCACTGCCTGTTTTCAGTGACAATGGGGGCTTGCCCTGTAAAACAACTTTCTCTGCGACTGTTGTGCAGTGTTTGTGGGGAGGCGAAACTGAGCAAATCAGATTTGTTTACAACAAATAGGACTTGCTCCTTGGAGGCTGTGGCGATGCAGCTTTCCCAGTTCAAAATGATGCTAATTGGCTCCCACCTAGTCACCAAAAGGGAGGCTCTGTGATTTCAGATATGTCACCTGCTGGAAATGACTAGAAGCCTGCAAATGTATTCAGTTCCTCAGGGAATGTTTTTTATCCTTTTAAATGAGTTTTTGTGTGAAGAGGTATTTGATAGAATATCCCCGGTGTAAGATAAATAGTTTCCCTGAGTTCAGGACTAATTATCCTCAGGGACACAACAGACCGAACAGCTAGATGAGCCAGAAATAAAATGGTATCTTGTGGCTATAGGGGGAAGTAGGCAGTTACACTCCTACCATACATGATTAGATAGCTATCGAGCTTGTTATTGTAGGAGAGGAAATGACCGGCTTTCTCATACAGAGCCTCCACAAATAACAAAGTACATGTGCACTGCGGCAGCACTCCCCCTCTGTCATGTCTGGCACCAGGAGCCATTGCTGGTCATACATATTTCAGGCCAAACACATTTATAGGCCACACTTTCTGTGTGGTGGTGCACATGCATTTCATGTTTACACAGCATCCATATTTAAAATATGTGTGTCTTGGTGAAGAATAGGACAGCATGCTTTAGTTCTCCCCTGAAAGTCCAGGAATAAAAATCAGTTTTTGTTGTGTTTGTCCAGTGCACAAGATGTTTTTCTGTTTTCTTTATCACTTCAGGTTTCTCTCAGTTATTTTTCACTGACGCTTAGTTCAATGTTTGAGGCTCCAGGTTGTGACTGGAAGCTGAAGGGTGAATGGGTATTGCAATTGCTCCTGTAGTCTGAACAAAACCAACCAGATATCTCATGAGAATTCCAGGGAGAAGTTAAATCTTGCAGCTCTCAGTTATTATTATTATTATTATTTTTTCCCTCCGCCAAAGCTTCCATTAAAGCCAGCTGTAGTTTTGCCTGAATAAGGACTGTGAAACATAGCCAAATTTTGCAGGATAAAAAGTTCATCTGCTCTTTAAACTCTGGATAAGCATCTGAACTCTCTGCCACGGTCCTAAATTAGCTCATTCCCGGCACAAGCCTTGTTCCAGAAGAAACCTTGCCAGGCCACGCTGCTGGGGGTGAAGGCTTCCTCAGGGTCTGCAGCCACAGGGTCCATGGCGAGGTCCCTGGCTGAGCATCGCCACCTCACAGCTGGGAGAGGGCAAAGGTGAGAGGAGGAGGCGCCCAGCATGGGTCTGAAGCCTGCGGCTGACCATACTGGCCAGGATTTGCTGTCTGTCACGGTGACCACAAGTATTGTGGTGTCCTCCCCCAAGCAAAGGGTTGTGGCGTGCGGCCTGGAGGTGACAAAAGTGCAGGTGGATGCAGTTCGGGAGGAATGGGTGCAAGCTCTTGGCTGGCCGAAGGCACGTCTGGCTGGCGCTGCTATTTATAGCTGGGGGAGACGGAGTGTAACAGCGCAGAGCCTGCGAGCAGCCAGCTCGAGCTGTTTGAAGGGCACATGCCTTCCGTGGAGAGGGCAGTTTGTCTCAGCTCTGCTGGGTGCAGATCTGGACTCTCCCTTTGATTAAAAGACCTCATTTGTCTGCTAAAGCTGGGGCCCAAGCGAGAGCACAGTGGTGCACCAGCCCTAGCGATCCTCCCCCCGCCTCCCGCTGTACATCAGCAACACATTTCTCTAAAAGACTATTTGGAAGTGTTTATTGCTGAAGTTGCCAAATAAAGACAGAAAAAGGAAGGAGAGAAGTCCCAGCTCTAGCCAATGTCTTCATGCTCAGAAGGGTATTTTAACCAACTGCTGAGTCTGAGTGCTCACCATGCCCTTGAGAGTAAGGCGTGCTGGGGAGGTGTGAAAGCAAGTCTTGCTTGGCAGGAGTGACCCTTTCTGTGTGCTCCCTCCCAGCCCTCGAGGCAGTGCTGTCAATGGGAGTGGAGGAGCTGCCTCTCAGCATCCCAAGAATCCCTAAATTTTAAGCAAGCGTTGAGAATGCGGAGGTGGCATTCATAAATTACACTTCTCTAAACAGGGTTCCTCTAACTTGTGCCTTCACATATTGCAGTCGCAAAGCTATGAATTTTCTGATTTTTGTCACACTCTGATAAGATTAAAAAAACACAGTTATATTCGATCCTGCTGACTGAGTTGCAGAAGTAATTTCTCATTCAATTGAAATCTAAAACTTAGGAGATTTCATGTCCACTGGGATGGAAAGTAATTTATCAATTCCCATTAGCTTCAGCCACCAATCAGGGAAGTTTTTATTTTCATTTTAGCAAAAAGGATAATGTATACCACCTACATTTCATACACCGACAGGGATTTCAGAAAGCAAGCAGCTAAAGACAGGCTCTCTGCCTGTTTAGAAATACATACATACATACATATATATATATATGTATAAGCTCTTTTCTAAGAAAAACAGAACTCTGTATTTGGTCTACAACTTTTATGAGGAGAAGGATTCAAAAGTCAATACCTGTATGTTTTGAGACTTGCCCTTTGTCAGTTACTTTGAACAGCTTTGTGGGAGCTTGTGGCCTTTCAAGCCTCTTATTTTTGTACGTGCACATCTGCATTTCTTTTGAGAGTTGCTCTTCTAATACACAAACATTTTCTAATGGTCTTACAATGACTTCAGATTACATTTTTCTTCCAAGGCATGCAGGCAGAAGACGGGAGGTTGCCAATCCCTTATAAAAAGAAGAACAGCGACATGAACTGCCTTCAGTTCTTGTAAAGATAAATAAGATAGAAGAAATGCAAAGAAGCGGTGTTCCGACGGTTGCTTCAGTTCCCTGAAATTCCTATGGCGGAACATTTGGGAGAAAGAGAGACTTGCTATTAGTCAACTGTATTGATTTCTGCCACTAAGGAAAGCGGGAGAAAAAAATATTTACTGTGCTAAACCGCTGGAGCTTTCAACCGGTTCATATTGAAAATTGTCTCCTACGGACTTCCCTCCGTGGCTTTTCCTCTGCGGAAGGGAAGACTGGAAGAGGCATCAGCACAAAACAATGAGAGGCAGTTCCTGTGTGCCCGCCAGCCTCTGCAAGGGAAACGCGCGCTCTGCCGGAGGAGTTGCCTCCTCCTTGCCGTGAGCGACGAGTCATGAAGCCGTTTTCAGAATCACGGCAGATCAAGTATGGCTGTGATTAAAAAGTGATCGCTGTTTATTTTTAGATCTGGTTCTTCTAAGTGGCCTTTTCAGTTGCTATGAATAGCTGCAGCATAATAGTTAAAGTAGACCAAAACCTGTTCCTGTTTCAAGCTGCTTAATACATAGGCTGAATTTCATAACGAACCACGTGGTTTTGTGTCTGGGAGAACCGGAACGAGTGTTGTTTTTAAGTTATTTTTGGTAATTCTTATCAGTTTCATGTGCAAAGGTATTATTTAAACATTTGCTTTTCATTTCCTTAACAAAATGTAAGCCAAACCCAAGCTCATCCATTTCAACAAACTCTTAAAGGCTGATAGGTGGATAGACTCATTTTATAGCGTAGCTCTGTGCAGAAGAGTGGCTTTGTAATAGTGGCAACCTCTTCCTTAGCAAGACTGCTACTTGTCTACGTTCAGTCCGATCTTCGACTTTATGGCAGAAATAAGTCTTGACTGCTTTTTACTCCTGTTAGCCCTGTAGAGGCTACATAGCTAAGCATCAGGTATAGCTAAGAGCTAACGAGCTAGATGTTTCAGTGTTGAGCATTACGGCCTCAGCAGCGGAGACTTCAGTAAGGTATTGAATACTCCTTACAACGAGGGGTTGGTAATTTCAAATCAATTGCGCCTATACTAGACCAATGAAAACAGGGCATGTGGACAGGCATAGACAAAAGCTTCGTTTATTTGACGGGATGCAGTTTGTTTCTCACAATAACTGAGATGGAAAAGACACAGTTTCATTGTCAGAGGCCAAGTAGGACCAGGAATTAATTTTTTTTTTTCTTGTGAACAGCGGGCATTTGAGATTAAACGACTGTAAACCTGGGACCCCGCAGTAGCATTTCGTAAGTGCTTTTCAGGACAGAAGGCGCGATGTAAGCACATTGCTAAACAGGAAGGAAAGCTCACTGAGAGATGGAGGATCTTTAACTATCATACCTAGTCAGAAAATGATTTATTCTATGAGGAAAGAATGGTGATTATTAAAGGTTAATAGGAATGTGAGTCACCTAAAGTCTGGCAAATATGGAAGATCCAAAAAGATTCAGAGAGTACAGTAGCCAAGTAGATAGAATAATAAATAAACAAACTTTTTTTTTTTTAATATAAAAACGTTGCCAATTATATTTGAAGATATGTATTTTCTTGGGTAAACAAGGTTCTCATGGGTAGGTACAAACCCAAATAATTCCAGCATCCATATTGTTCTGTGCTGAAAGAAAAGTAAACTTTACTCCATAGTTATCCCTAATCTCATATTAAAAAAACAATAAATCCAACCTTTTTTTATATATATATATATATATATTTGAAAAGAAAGAACAAAAGTAAACCCAAAGAGACTGCCTGTATACCTGACTTTTAATTTGTAATACAAATCTAGGACTGAGAAATCAACATGAGACAGGAATGAAATGGAAGGCTAAACCTGAAGGAATAAACTTATGTTTACTGTTTCAGTACTATATTTTAAGACTTTTTTTTCTCTAATGTTAATTATATATATATATATATATTGGTAACTAATACTTCCTTTAATACAAATTAGATTTCACATTTAATCTAAATATATGCTATATTGTATGTAATGCTTCCTCCACTTGATTCTTAGGGTTTTGGCTATTAAAGTTCGATGCTGAATCATTGCTGTTTGAAACTGCACTACATGGTAAGATGCCCTAATAGATTTTCTGCGATGTACTTTAAATTAGCCAATGAATTTGTAAGCTACGAATGGCTGGAAATAACTGCTGTGATTCTAGAAATCCGAGGCAGAGACTGGAAGGTAGATGTGATGTTTTGTAATTTTGGGGAATTATGAAAAGTAAAAATAAGAAAGCCTGGGGAGCTGTAATAGGAACTGCACTTGTTAAGACCATTTTTCATTAATAAAGTAATAAAGCAAACGTTAAGGGAAAAATATCTGCAGTTACCTGGCAGCTGATGAACAATAACAACTTTATAAATATATATCAAATAATCTCTGACATACTGGATTGATTTTTTAAAATTATTTTTAAAATTACCATATTTGTAGCCAATGGTAATGACGGCATAACTGAAATGCAGTCTGTTATTAAAGAATTTGATACAATGCCTCTAATTCTGAACAATTAGTTCCTAGTAGCTTGGGTATAAACATTGTTTTATGCATGGAGAGAGTGTGAATAAATTGCGGTGGTTTGCAGCAAAATATTGAATCCTGGGAGGTGCCCAAGTGAGGTGGTGCTGGGCAGCGTTATGTTAGATTTTGTTTATGGTGTTTATTAATGTTTTGTGAGAGAAGTGTAAACTGCCCATTAATTATGTTCCACAGGGACTAAATGTGGAGGTGTAGCAGAGGATGGACTAATCACTTTATCACTTGCTGGGCACTGTGAGCTTGTATAATTTAGTATACCCCGATTAAAAGTGGGAATAAATTCTCCCTGATAGGAAATTTATTTCCTAGGTTTGTATGTGGATCTGTGTTTTATTCCCTTCAGACACTATATATCTATTCTTATATGTCAAGGCCACTGACTTTTCTGTTATTCTAGGTGCCAGGAACACTGAATAGTTCTTGAATTGCTTATAGATGATGAAAAGTGCAAATAAAACAATTTTATTAAAGGAGGAAAAAAGAATAAGATAAATATTGCGGATCAGGAAGTGATAGAAAAGGACTAGAAAGGGCTAGTGCAGTGCGGACAGGTGGCTGATGAACCAAACATGACTTTATTCTTTCTGTGTCATATATTTATGTGGTGTGCTCGCTGCTGTCCTGTGGAGAAAGAGGAGGACATAGCCATCCAGGGAAAAGTCTCACACAAAGGATCCAAAATAATGCTGTGCTCATGATTTTTGTGGGAAAAATCTCTAGTTCTCCTAATTCTGTTTTCTACCGTTGCAGGGATGCTTTTTCTGCAGGAAGACAGAAAATGAAATTACTGCACGGGCCTTTGGAAGACACCTGAGTTATCTTGATGGTGGGCACATTTCTCAGCTGCAACCATCTAGACATAAGGTGTTTTCCTGCCAAAATGAGTATAAAGGAAATTTAATGCATGTGGAAGGCCTCAGGAGCCTTTGGGGATGCCTGTGTGATGCCAGTCATGCAGATGACTGCGATGTGAGCAGTCTACCTGAGCTGGCTTTCATCACAGTGGGTCACTGTCAACAACACCAAAGTTGCAGTGTACAAACTTCAGTTTTTTTTTTTGTTTGTTTGTTTGTTTGTTTTTTAATGGTCAAGCTAAAACCACCTCAGTGGCAGCTACCCATGCTCTGACTGAACTGAGGCTGACTCTCAGGGCAGGTGAAGAGCAGCACAAACTTCCTTGCCCCAGGTCATGTTTTCTGTGAGTAAGGATTTTAAAAGGGCAAGTTCAAAGGGAGACCAGGCAGGCAAGGCCAATGTTTTTGAGGCTACCAAGAACGGTGCCTGTAATTGCAGTAGTATTTAGCTCATTGGAGGGGAAGTGATAACTCTGCTGTTTGTAGACAAGAGAGTTTTGATTTAAACCATTGACTTAAATTACTTTAGGCAAGAAGCGTGCTTTGATGCATCTTAGGTATGGGTTGTTTTCTATCCTCTTGCTTCTCGTGTCAATGTGAAAACTGTTAGGAGAGGAAGAGATTGGATAGGTGGGGTGGTTGTACAGTAAATTTCTAGAGGAAGGTCTTGTCTACCAATACCTAAAAGTCTCTGTTATTAGTGGTTTGAGCTTGTGAGATGTCTTGTTTATTCCTCAAGACTTTTCCATATTGATTGGGCTTAAATGTGCTTCTTCTACAAAAATGTCCATCAGGGTGATTAAGTTTCATGTAAAAAGTGCAGTAAATTCTCCCTGGTTCCAAGAGACTCTTTGCAGCCATTCTGTGCAGATGCTCCCTCCCCAGCAGCCTGTAGATCAGGTACCATCTGACAGTTTTGACTTAGTTCCTCTACCTTGTGTATTCTTTGAGAAGGTGCTGGATACAACTGCGTTTAGCTATGTGCACAATCATGTGGAATCTCCCCTGTAAATTCAAGGCTGGAAAACTTGAAAAATGTAAGGCAGTGGAGTAGGAATTGAAAGCCTTCCTTCTGCTGCCTCCAGGTTCAGGCCCAAACCAGTGGAGAGGTAACTGCAGGAACCAAAAGAAAGAGGGGTGGATGCACCCTGTGACAGGTGCAGGGCATTGTTGTAAGGCAAGAGATATACTTGTGGTTTCTTTGCAAACAAGGGAAGCTCATCCAGTATGGTACATCCGCTATGCTGCTAACTCGTATCTAAGGAAGGTAGATGTGGTCCACTTGGTCTTGGTTTCCATGTGAGACACCACCTACACTCAGGAGAGTGAGAAAGGAGCTATTTGTGACCTTCTTTCAACACGGAGATGTCAACTTATCTTTTCCTGGTCCTGTCAAGTCACAAGTCACCTTGCTCCTTCCTTCCTTACAGACATAAGAACGAGCAGAAACTGTCTCTCAATCATGAGGATGTCAGTCATGAGGGTGCCCCATAGTTTCTTTTACAAAGAAACAGAATCAACCAAGGTGACTATGAAAAATAAAAAAAATACCCTCAGATTAATCTAACAATGCCTAAGGTGCCCCTGACAAGATGTCAGTGTGCCACCAGCACCCATTTGGTTTTCATCAATTTCTCTGCTGTAATAGCACAAATTATATGGCTGAAAGCCTTTCATGGTTCTTGGACTCAGGTCTGTCCTGCAAATGTTCAGTTGGGTCTGATTATTAAATGCTACTCTGTGGTTTAATTTAGCATGCCTTTGTTGTGCAAACCTCCTGGTGACATTAAATGACTCCCTAAGTGATGAAAAGTGGATTTTAGAGAGCAAAATTGCTTGAAATATTTGTTGGGGAGCTAGTTTGAAAAGAATAACAAATGGAAACCATTTCTGTCTGGGAGACTGAATTCATGACTAAAGCATATAGCAATTTTCATTTAAGCCTTTTTATATATGTATTATACAAATATATATATTCCTCTTGCAGGGAACACTTGGGGATTTCAGACTTTTAAACAATTCTCTCTGTCAAGGGTGCTAGTCCACAAGTTATGATTTTTGGATCACTACTTCTGCAAAGATAGTCTAACTTGGGAAGATGGTAAAAATTTCAAACTGGCAGAGAGATGCCTGAGGCAAGCTTCAGGCATATTGGCACCACAGCTGCCTTACTGCTTTGCCAGCAGAAAAGTGGTACCATATAGACTGATTAGAGGTATATGGATAAGAGAGGGATAGAGGATGCCAGATTAAAAAAAAAAAAAAAAAAAAAAAAAAAAAAAAAATTCAGGAAGAAGCAAGTTTTTTTTTAATTTTTTTTAATCATTATTTTAAATGGAAAGGTGGTTTTAACGCTCTTTTGGGTTTAGTGACAGTCTAGTCTGAAATCGTGTGACTTGGCAAGATTTAAATGAGGCTACTCCTGGTTTACTCTAATATGAATGAGATGTGTTACACGTGAAATCAAAGGCTTTTCTGCTGTAAGCAACAGTTTTATATCAGGTTCTTAATTACACATCACAAGCCAGATGGGAGTGCATTTTGTACTTGATTCTTGATGACACATGTTGAAGAGAAAGGCATTTGTGAAAATTGTAGCCAGACTATGATTGCTAAAATTTGATGATCTTTTAGACTTCATGCTCTTTGATCTGTCTAAATATTAAACATTGACATATAAATCTTTGTATACATAAACATTCTCTTTACTTTTAATTTTCCAGTAACTACAGGGGGGTTATCAACAAGTCAGAGCTAGGTTCCTCACAGTGTTGCATTCAGGATGGAGAAAAGAAAGCAGGCATTAATTGAAATAAAAGGTTTAGACGACATATAGTCAAGCAACAGAGCAGGTTGCCCAGAGAAGCTGTGCAGCCTCCATCCTTGAAAATTTTCAAAACCCAACTGAAGGAAGCCCTGAGCAACCTCATCTGATCTCAGAGCTGACCTTGCTTTGAACAGGAGTTTGGACCAGAAACCTTCTGATGATCCTTCCAACCTGTACGATCCTAGGATTATTAGTTGCCAGTTTGTACAGCCTAATTTGAAAAATTATTATGGGGAGTGTTGATGAAGATGGAGTCCTTTCCCAAACTGGGTATCATTTATAACATGGAAGGGCAGCTAGGACACTGTCACTGCCGACACAAGATTGATGTTCAGGAAGACATGTTTATAAATCATCAAGATGGGAGCTGAACTCCCTCTGGCACAGTTTGAAATGTGATTTATACATATTTTTAATGCAGTTCTTTGGTCAGCCTGGCCGAGGCCTAGGAAGGAGACTGGTACTTCAGCTCCATTCCTCTTAATTTCTTCCTCTCTAGAGCAGCAGTGGAGAGATTAACAAGTTGTGAGCAATTTCATAGGTGTACATATTAGTAAAAGTGAGGACAAACCATGTCATCTGGGGTTTATGCTGGCAAACTGCCGTATTACAGTTAATTGTCTCGGGACATTTTTCTTTGATGTCTTACAGCTTTCTGAAGAAACTTCCTGCCTGCTTTTTGCTCTTCACTGCTAGTTAAAAAGACATTCAGTTCCCCTTCTCAAGCTTTTCCCTTCTTCCATTTCACTTCTGCCAGTTGGCCGATGACTACCAGTTCTCTTAGCAACTGCTCACTGATCTTCTACCCCTTCCTCCAGCTCCACAGTCAACGTTAATGAACCATTCGCCAAGAACAGCTTTTGCAGCACTCCAAACAATACCTTCAGGGAGTCCTTTGGGAACAGCGCCCCTCCACTTCTTCTCTGAGTTTCCTTGATTAATTAGAAAACCCTGTCCTGAACTCCCACCCAGGACCCCCATGCTTTTTTATTTTATTTTATTTTATTTTATTTTATTTTATTTTATTTTATTTTATTTTTTGTCCAAGGGGTGAATTAATTCCAGCTCTTATCCCACTGACTTCAGTAGATTTATCACTGGAACATGAATATCTTATTGTCTTTCACTTCTGAGTACCACTAGTACTAAGATAACTGCAGTTTTATGAGCTCTGTGTTTAGTGACTGCCATTAAAAAGCAGCGCTTTAGTGCCCTCTGATATTTGAGCTTTACTGTGGTATTTGTAGTATCTTCTATAGCTAGAACAAGAAGTACTGCAGTAAAGACAAAATTTGAGGTGCCGTAAATGTTAAATTTATTTTAAACGACCCACTGCAAGCTGACAAGAAAGATATACTTAATACTTTAGTCTATAAATATAAAAATTGATCCAAGACTACGTCCCAACAAAGTGAGAAACAAGTAATGGTTTTCTCTCAGAGAAGGTGCCTCTTGTGTGAATCATTTACTTCTAAACCTTCCAATTTTTAGGTTATTCTGTGATTAGTGACCTTTGAAGGCAGTACTTCAGCTTGTTTCTAACTGCCCAGTCTGCTGCTAGGGAAAGATCATCTTTGCAAGGCCCTGACCATGTCACATGTAGGGGATCACTCACCGCTTTCTTAACTGTGTTTGCTCCAAGTCTGAAGGAAAAGTACATTGTTTGAGACTTTCAGCTCAAAGCTGTGAGCAACAATGATGTCTGCTGATTTCATTCTGAAATATAAGCGGGGCAGCTTCAGATGTGTAAAGCTGGCTACCAACAAAGAGGGCCTAGTTTTTAAACCTGCTGCCATACGTGGAAAATTAGGGGAAAATAGCCAAAGCTATTTTCAAGCAAGGTATTTTGCAAATGTTCTTCATGAGAGGATTTTTTCATATATTTCGTCTTTGGAAGGAAGACAAACCAGTTGGGTGGATAATGAAAAACAATCCTCTTTAGGAAGAAATTGCTGCCACACAGCCAAAACCCTCTCTTTGTTGATTCAGGAACACAGCTGCTTTGGCCACAAAGTCTAGAAGAGTTATGGTATTTTTCTATATGTGAAGAATGTGTGAGGAGAGAAGCAGGGAGCTGAGAGTCCTGTAACCCTCCTTCCCTTTGCTGCTAGTGCCTTGGAGTGCCACAAAGGCCACTGTACCCCACAGTGCAGCTGTGAGTGCAGCTGTGTGCGTCTCAATTCAGATCTTTGTCTTCTGCTTCTGTCACACTGATACCTCCTGGACGCGTTGGACTCTGAGGTTCAATGTGCTGCTACTTGCCCACCTCCTCAGCT
Source organism: Stictonetta naevosa (assembly GCA_011074415.1). Classification (NCBI taxonomy): domain Eukaryota; kingdom Metazoa; phylum Chordata; class Aves; order Anseriformes; family Anatidae; genus Stictonetta; species Stictonetta naevosa. The sequence continues at coordinate 45,709,963 of CM021699.1, read as the reverse complement.
AGAGCCCGTGCCCAAATCAGCATTCAGACAGCCATAACAGCATGTGTTAGCAGCTGGGCAAATTTAGCAGTGCATGGAGAACCCTGTTAAACGTGTTTGGGTTCCTCCTGAGGCCTCAGCATTTTCCACCTCTTTTTTTTACCCAGCACTAAAACAACGTGAGACAGGGTCTGAATGGAGATGCAGAAAGGCTGTTGCAGTGCCTCACTGCTTCATGTATCGAGGAATGACATTAGCTGTCCTCTGGTGCTAAGAGATTCTATGAAAAGCAAATTTAAATAAAATTTGACTGTAGATGAGCATTTTATAAATGGAGTACTGATTTCCACTTAGGTGTATTTTTAGTCTCAGGGCTAAGTAAAAGACTATCTCCTGTTTCAAACTGGCAAGGCTGCTTCTCTTGTGGTGGTTTTAAGCTAAGGTTGTCAAAGGTGACTGGAAATTTTTGGTGCTCAAATGAAAATAATTTGGAGGTTTAATTCTCAGAAGAGTTATAGAACATATTTTGGAAAACAGTTGAGGGCATCTCAGAGGATGCTTTTGTGAATCTGCCACCCTTTCACGAAAAAATAGATCATAGGCTTTTGTGGAGAGTTATCTGCACTCCTTTGTTTACATTATCCATGATAGCTGGTCAGTTTAACCACACAATTTATCTGGAATTCTGAAGGACTGGAGACACTGACTATTCCAAAAAACAGCCCAGAGGTAGCTGCCTTCCATAGCAGGGATGGCTGAATGGCTTCTGAACTATTGCAGTTTACAATCATAAACTGATCCTGGGCAGTAGCTTGCAAGAATCAAAGACTGAGCTGGTTCTTGCTGCTGCCATACAGCTTGATCTGCTGCAGCTTGTATATCAATATTTTAATGACTGAGGTACTTCTTTCTATGCACATAGTTATGATCAAATCTCTTCCTAACCTTCTCTTTGAATAGACTGACCTCTGAATCTTTCACAGTGAAATGTGCATTTGAGACCTCAAATCAGTTTTGGAGACTTGGATAACCATTCTAGGATAATGATTCTGCAAGCTGTGTTAATCTGCACAGACCTCTCTTCAGTGAAAAAAAGACAAACCCTCCGCAGAGATGCTTCTTGCCAAATAAAGTTCCCAATCCTGTAAGTATGACCTGATACCAGACTCCTCCAGAAATTGGGGGTAATGAAGCCTTGATATTTTAAACCTTCAGCTAAATACCTCAGAGTAAAAGTACCAAAAGTAAATGGCAAAGCTATGGCTATTTGAACTACTTGTTTTGCTTTGGTTTTCACTTCTGTGGTGGAAAAAGTTAAGAGAATACAAAAATTCAGTATCAAAAAAACAAAAACATTTTTATTTGATTTGCAAAGAGAAGTATTTTATTCCTGCAAGGAACTGGCAGTTCGAAGCAGCTTATTAGGACTGTTCATTTACACGCAGAAGTTCACTGGAGTAGCTGTAATACATTGTGTGACCAAATTAATATGTATGAGAACGTCCAACATGTGCATGCAAAACCTCCTTGTTTTTATGGCAGCTCGTTATGCAGCAATTCAATGAAGTCAGCAGAGTAGTCTGAATTCAAGTTACTTTGCAGTGAATTGGAAATCAGGAGGAGTATAAGCTACGTTGCATTGTTGGAGTAGGTGAAGTTCATTAATGTTCATTTTGGGAATGATTTAATGATGAGCAGTTGATACATTGCCAGCTCATAAAGTCAGCTCAATATCAACTCATTAGCAAGAATCCCATCTCTGTCTGAGATGTTATGAGACTTGTACCTTAAACGACGCTTAAGGGAGATTCATAATCTTATTAAAAGACAAAAAAAGTCTCCAAAATAAGATTTTTTTAAAAAAAAATAGGGTGAGAATTTATAGAAGTAATGTTGGAACTGCCTTGAATCATAGAATCACCCTTAAAAATTAAGCATGAATAACAAGGTATGTCAATATCTTTCTTGTTCTCAGACACAACCACTATTCTTTGAATCTGCTAGAAGTGGCTCATGTAGAAGGCCTGCTATCTTATATTTTTAAATCAAGGAAAATAACACAATTTAATTTAAACCCGGTATACAAAACAAATCAGTAACACCATATCAAAAGCACAGACTACATCTGGTCTCAATCAGTTTATGCACAACATTCAATGCACTTGAAAGCACACCACCCAGGAGCAGCATCTCCCAGTGCGCTGAGTTTCCAGCTTTACCGTCCTTGCTTTTTTTGTTTCCCCTCATTTAGAGTGTGTTCTTTAAAAGCAATAAACAAATAAACAGACTTCATTTTCATGATTCACATTTTCCATAATCTTGGGTTAGCACTACTGGCTCCACCTTTTTTTAAGCTATTCATGCATTCCTTTATTTATTGTCCAAAGTACCAAGCAATTTGATCTATAAGTCCCATTGATTTGACATGTTCTTTGCAACTCCTAAGGCATTTTGACCCCATAGACCGACATCTTTTTCCAAGCCTATTATTTGGGCATCCCAGATATCTGAGATTATCTCTTAATTGTTTTTTTAACTAAAGCACTGATGTATTGACTTAATTGTGTCTGTTCTCATTTATCTGCTTAAACAAGCAAGAAATACTAAAAGATAATAGCACTGTTGATTGACTATATGACGTTTGATCCAATCCATATCAGCCACAAAATCAGCATTAGGTTTTCAATGAGAAGTCATCTCCAAAATCTCAAGGAACAGAAAATCTGTAGATGCTAGGAAGAAATTCAGTTCCTGCAGTAAAGAATCATTTGTTTTGGTTTATTTACCCCAGTAACATATATGAAGGCAATGTCAATAAATCAAATGACAGCAAAAAAATTAGCTCCTAAATATTAATTGCAAAGTAGGATCTGTCAGTTTCATGCCTAGTAAGAAATAACAATAATAAAAAATAGAAATGTTAATAAAAAATAGAAAAAACACTATTACAGTAAACTGATTTATATATATATAGAAAAGCAAACTTCTGATATTTGTAATGTGCAGTTTTCTACCTCTTAGAAATGATTCCCCCAAAATATTCATAATCTGACAATCTCATTGTCCTTTGGATGTTTCAAGTTGTCCATACTTTGTTCTGGACTTTTGGGATATTTTGCTCAGCCAAATCAAAACAGTGGATTCTTGGTTTGTTTTCACTTTTTTTTTTTTTTTTTTTTTTTTTGCATGCCTAGCTAGCTTCTGCAGCTTAAGAAGAGATAGTACAAGTTGATCATGGTTTTGATGTAGAGGTTTTGCAGTTTCCCTCTGTAGGCAAGTCAGAAGCTGTGGAAGAAATGGAAAGAGAGAAGTGGGGACAGAAAGTCTCAAGGAGAATATATAGGAAATTCTTGTCAAATTTTTGTAAGATTTTATCAGTTTTGAGCACCTTGGAAAATGCATTTTTTTTTTCACTCCTGGCATATTATGTTTGTTCAAGTAGTGCCATTAAAAGTCTGAGCATAATAATTTTGTGAGGCAGCTTGTGACCCATGCTGCTTTTTCTTGCCTTCTTCACCCTAGTTAAACTTTAAAAGCTTCCCACATTATTGTGAAATGCTTCTTGCAGCTAAGAAGATAAATGCAGCAAATCACCTCCTGTTATAGGTGAATTACAGGTTCTCCCTCCTGGAAGAACCAACAAACGTTTTCTGTACAAGGCAACAGTTTGTTTTCATTGAGCCTGGAATGGAAAATGCGGGCAAGTTCTGCAAGTTGAGAACAGAGACATGGGAAAATGAAGACATTAATGTTTCTGAATGCATCAAGAATAGCTGTCACACTATGCCAAAAACATTAATGAACAAATTAACAATAATTTTTTAACACTGTATCTTCAAGAGAATTGTAACCAACTTACCTGTACAAAATATTTGAGCTGGAGGTGGTAAAAGATAAACTAATGAAATAAAGATAGTGTTACATCCTGACCAGTCAAGCTGTGCAGGGAAAGAGAGGCTATGCATTTCTCTCCTATAAGCCACCTCTCTTCTATGATTTGTAAATTTTCCCTGTTTTTCTCACTTGAAAAGTCTCATCTAGTTACCTGGGTCTCTTTTAAGTAATAGGAACTACCTAAATATCAAGAACATGTTTCAGAATAAGGAGGTTTATGCTTACAGCTGCCCCTTTTCCAAGCTTAAAGTATTTTGTTTTTCTAGGGTTGTGATGATAGAGGTGTTATGGTTTCTTGCTGGATCCAGATGTTTGATGTCAGTGTTAGATGCAGTGGCTACAGAGCTGCCAGATCAGCTATAAATGGTGCCTGGCCATGTGAGTTAGGGATCCAGAAGGCCAGAGGCCATGTTGTCACCTCGCCTGCCCTGCTGCTGCCTTGCCTGTCAGCCATTGCACAATGCCGCCTGGCTTGGCCACATCTTTGACCTCAGCTTCATGAAATGGCATTGTTTTCTAGCCAGCTGCAGAAGGCTCTCAGGACTCTGCTGTTCTTAGTTTCCTGAGCTACTCTTTTTACTCAGGGCAAAGCAAGCAGAATCTCCTGCAATTACTCTGAATTTTTCCCTTCTTCTGTTGTAAGTTTTAATATTTTCAGTATCTCCTGCTGGCCTGAGTTGGTTAGGGAATCAGAGCTTCTGCCTGCTAACGTCAGACTGTAATGAACGCGTGTTTGACACTGTGTTGCAGCCTTTCTGCTGGATTTGGTTTTGACATAAGCTGGTGGGACAAGCTGTCATTCACCACTCTTATGATGTTTTCCTTGAGAATGGATTCTTTGGCATCCTTTTGCCCAGAGGACAGTCAGATGCAATTCTCACACCTGCTCTGTTTTCTTCCAGTGCTTAGATGCAGAGAGACAGTCACTATCCTTTAGAAATTTGCAATTGGCATTAACCTAAGGCACTGACACAGGTATTTTTGTGATCCAAGGTAGACGTTGAACAGCTGAGGTGGGAGGGGGGTGGCCGTACCTATGAATGAAGCTGGTGCACTGTGGAAACCTTAGCTAATTACCTCTGGATGAAGAAACCGTCAAGGTCTGCTGGCCAAGGCATTGGAGGCTGTTACCTGAGCAGTTCCCTGGCCCTGGGCAATGAGCCAGCACAGCTTCCAGGCTGTGCCAGCCCATTAGCTGCAAGCTACTAATATGGCACATCCCTCACGACTTGTGTCCTCTAAAGCTAGCACTGGATTCAGTCCCAGATCTGAGCTTCTACATCATGTGGCTTTTCCAGATTTTCAATGTTTAATTAGACCAGCACACACAAAAGCATAACCATTCCTTGTTGCTTAAATAAAAAAAAAAAAAAAAAAAAGCCACAGATGATGCAGCAGTGCCTGCTTCGCTGTACAGCAATACTGGTGAGAGGTGTGACCACATTGGGAAGCTCACTGTGGTGCTGATGCTAATGCCAAAAGAGACCCATCCGAAGCTACATAATGAGAAGGCTGTGTGACAAAGACATGGCAAGCCCAAGACCACACTTTAGGGGAAATACCTCCACAGGCCTGGAAAAGTGTTGCTTGTTGCTGTAAGTAAAGAGCAAAAAGAGTTTGCCTGGCTAGAATGGGAGACTAGCTGCTGGCATTAATATTTACTTGGGGGTGGTGATTGTGTGTTAAGACTTTCGGTCTCCTAATCATGGCCTTCACTGCCCTGTCACCTTCTGCCCAAGATGAACACCTTGAGGCAAACTTTGGGGTCCAGATCCCAGCCCTGCCAGCTTAGAGACCAGAGCCATGGGCCTCTGGCTGATAAGGCTAGCACACATCTGCTGTCTAAAATGACACCTGTGACAAACAAAGTTGTGTTTTTGCAGTAGAGAACTAATTTTCTGTATTCCAAGGTAGTTGTGTAGTCATAGTAAGGAGAAATGCTAAGTAGATAAGTGGACAGTAGAAGGCCTCACTGTACCAAGACAAGGTAGAAGCTTGAGAAAAACAGGATGAGCAGTGTGAGAACAGTAAAATAAAGATCACAAGTTCTCAAAACATAAGAAAGGAGAAATTAAAGGGTTGAAAAAAAGAAAAATTGTGCATATATGGTATAGAGGAGCGTCGAGTAGCTTGTGAACCTGTAGTACTCAACCAGTGAGGAAACAGGGGAGGTGATCAGGCGTTGGGTAATAGGGAATAAAAGGCTATGATTTGTTTACTAAAATGTGCTCCTGATTGACAGGACACCCACCACTGCAATCATGAATAAAATAGCTTCTCAGAAGATCCTGTCTGAAGAAAATTGAGATGTTTCTCTCACACCTCTCCACTCTTGTAAGGTAGTACAAAGCTATTTTAAGCTGGCACAAGCCTTGTCCAGGAAAGTTCAGACAGCACTGACACCTCTGAAGTGGGTGGGAAAGGCAGCTGAGGTAAGCAAACACAGCAGCGAAAGGTCAACACCCCAACCATCCAAAAACCACCACATCTGCCCCGCCATGGATATTAATTCCATGGCATAAAGAAACTGTTGGGAGGCCCCTTCCTCTAAGCAGAGTGCTGTCAGGAGTTCGTTTGGGCTGTCAGTGATGGTTGTCTGTCAGAGGCAGGCCTGCACGGGGCCATGGGCTGCGCTGGAGCAGGTCGGTGGAGGAGGAGAGGAGGTGCTCACTGGGCTGCAGTACAGGCCAAGGTGGGCCTGCCCTAAACAGCCCACAGTCACCCACACCACTGCTGTGTCAGAGCACCGCAGCTGCCCTCAGAGTTTGGCTTTCTGGGGGCTTTCAATGGCTCAAAAAGTGTTTTTCTTTTTTTTTTTTTATTTTTTTTATGTTTTTTATTCCTAAGAAAGAATGTCTGCCCCTGTCTGTAGGATTCACCCAGTCTTTCCTCTGTAACAACCATGACACAGAAGACCTCCCATTATTGCAGAAGGAACGTGGAGCCTTATCTGTGCACAGCCAAAGGCCTGTCACACACACTGCATCTCTTAACAGTTGAGCAGTTTCAGCCAACAGCACTTTTTTTTTTTTCCCTTTTTTTTTTTTTTTTTTTTTTTTTTTTAACCAGTGTTTGTGAACCAGTAAAATGCATTCTACAGAATGGTGGGACAGCCCCACCTGGCCATGCTGTGCCTCCTTAAACGTAAGTGATAGCCCATCACCTTCTGTATAGGCAGCAGCAGGTGGCAACAGGTCCCTCACCTGCAGTAACTCAGTTATCAACTATGGAAACAGCTGGGCCTGCTTGTGATCTTTCTATTTGTCGCCGTTCCTTAGCAGATTTTGGTCAAACCTGTAGCTGAGCTGACAAAGGAGCCTAGGAGAGCCCCTCAGTGCCCTTGACTTGGAGCACTTTGGATGGTTTCCTCTGGTGAGTGAAGTTAACCTATCTAAGATGGGATGGAGAATAACTTCTGTAATCTATTTTGCCTGCTTTGCTGTGTCATTGTGGACTTCAGTAGAGGCACAACAGCTGGTCGTGAGCACGCAAACAATGTTTTAACCTTGTACGGCTGTTTCTACAATAAGTGAGCTATGAAAGGAAGGGATTTGATCCATGTGTTATTTCAGTTTTCTCTGAATACAATGATGTTGTTACTTAATCTTCTTCAGGATTTTCTGGTACCTGGGATCTCTTAAAATTTGAGTGTGTTTTTCTTTCTATTCAGGGGCAGACAGAGCACGTTCTTCTCTGTGCACCACTATGATTTCAACCCAGGACAGAGGTAGCAAATGCTGATACCAATTTCAGTTGACTCTGGCAAATTAGTCTGTGAACTTGGACAGCTTGGTAAAGATTATGTGTCCTATTCAGCTGTTGTGTTGTTAGCATTCCCTGAAGGAGGGAGCAGACTGCTACCAGGCTTGTTTTCTGTCCCCAGAGCTGGCAGCTGGATTTATTGCTGTAGGAGAGAAAGTGCTGTGAGGAAGTCCTTCATCCTGAGCCTGTCTATGCCAGTAAGAGACATCAGTGTTCTCAACTGCCCCTTGGTCAGAGTAACTATCCCCACATCTCACTTGGTTGAAGCTCCCTACTTGACTCTAGGTAAACTGGGCATCTGAGACCTCCACTCATGCTGTTTGAGGGCATGGGTAACCTTGAGGTTCAGGAGCTTACAAAGTCGCTTGGTGAGCCCTAGGGCAGGAGGACATCAAGGTCTGATGGTCTCTCAGCTGCTGGGTACACTGCTGTAAGCAAGCAGCCGAGTGCCAACAGCTGAGCAGCTACTGCTACCTTGCTTTAAATATTTCAGAAGATAATATTAACCTATGAAAAGTTACTAGTCAGATCATGACCAGTCTACCAAGTACTTTGGTGTTTAGATGTCCAAGAGGAGAAAGCTTGTATCTTCTCATGCGTGGATGTTTCAGAGTGCTACTTCCCATCAGCCTTTTTTCCTGTATACAATTAGATACAATCTTCTTGAACTATTATTTTAAAAATAAGAACAGTCTTTTCTGTTTTGCAGTAGCTTCAACAGTTCTTACAGCCACTGCTTTGTTTGGGTCAGACTGTAATCTTTCTTTAGAAGGCCAATGTCTCTGAAAAGTTATGGGTCTATCAAAAGCAGCAGTTTAATTTTATAGGCACACCTGTGAATTTAATTCTCTGTCTAAAACTTCTTTTAAGTCCTTAAATGGTCATTCCAAACTCAAGGGGGTAGCTATGATTGCATCGTCTCCGTAAACTGCACGATATATAGACATACTGAACCTGACAGCTGAGTGTTCATTAATCCTGAAACCTGGCCAGGTAAATTGTAATTCCAAAAGGCACCACATTTAAAATGAAAAGTTTCCCTTATGATAAATGCCTATTTAAAACAAACAAAAAAAAACAGTTGTCATCCATTTGTAACTGCTAACAGCTGCTCGATGATCAATGGTAGTTAAGTTTTCCTCTCTCAAGGAAACTTTAGTGAACTGTAAATTCTAGGAAATTGATATCTTTTCCTCATCTGACACCGCCCCACCTTTTTCTTTTTTTCATTAAACTGAAGTAAAAAAATTTAGACTACATCAAATTAGCTCATAGAAAGTGTAATCTATGCTCCTGTGGGCTATGCCAAAGGGGAGAGGAATTTCTGAGCTAGAGCAAACCTGTCTTCTAGTGCAGTCTACTAGCTCTGTTTTTAAAGATAATGCATTTGAGGCTATCATTATTAAGTGTTGCATGTAAGATCAGTATTTCTTCCTATGGCTTCACCCCTTAGAAACTTCTCTGGTTCATACAGCAATGTAAGTGAGATAACTCTGTCTTGAAAAATGAGGTAGCTGTAGAAGCACATCTTTTTAACATTGTTTTTAGAATGATCTTCTATGGTAGCAAATTTTTAAGTTTCTTTCTGAAAATTGGCCTAAGCCAAGTCAAACTTTATCCAGAAGGGGGGGAGAGGAGGGAAGAAGAAAGCAGAGGCACCTAAAGGTAGATTGTCCATGACCAGATACGGTAAGTCACTTGATCACTGTTTAAATTAGTGCAGAAACACAGTAATTAAATTACTGCAGAAACACCAACAGCAATTCACTCTGTGACTGTGTGTTACTTTTTACCTAAATCAGAAGTATTTATAAGCCATAGACATGTATCTTTATGAGGTACTGATAGCTTGACTAAACAAAAATACCTGAAATCTCTGGACTGTCTGTTCTCTTGGATATTCACTGCAATTTTGTAATTTTTGGCAATTTAGGGAAGATAAAATTGCCACTCTTTTGAAGTCAATGTGAGTTCTGACATTTATCGCAATGGGGCCAATATTTCTGAGGGAGTCCATTACCTAAGGAGCTCCTTCCTTATGGATGGCAGGTAGTCTATGTGCTTATCTAACCATGTGTATCTGATTCTGGTGAGGTTTTCCTTTCACTTAATATGATGCATATTAATCCTGCTTTTTGGTGGAACTGTGTATTTTTAAATACTGAAAAATTCTCTCCCTTTGGCTTTTGAGCCTTGCCCTGGTTAGATGAGCACTTTAGGAAAGCTTGAATGACAATCCACCTTAGTTACTTGGCATCCTGTAGACAAGCTCTGTACTTACAAAGCTTAGCTAGATAGGAGCTATTTAGAGATATTACTAGGCAGAACACTTGACTTTGTCTTCAGTGACATGAAAACAGTTATTAACATAGGACAACTCATGTACCATGGTGTTACGCAGTGGAAGTACCAAGGAATTTTGGTTTTATTGGGAGGTAAATTAGCCCAGGTCAAATCACGAAGGTCTAGAATAGTGCTGACCATGTCTAACTGTAAGTGAAACCTGCAAGGACCTGCAGCTCTGTGGATTTTATAGCTAGAAAACCACATTGTTTATCTAACTTTCAGTAAAATCCAAACAACCTCATCCCACCCTGTGCATTTGTGGCAGAGAGGGACCTCAGTCCTGAGAGCCAGGGAGACCTGTTAGTCTGATAGCTTCAATCATGAATTCTCTTTATTCTCTGTAATTGAATCTTGTCTGAGACAGAAGTAAGGAAAGAAAGACAACACGAGACTAGAAAATGAGAGGGAAAGCGCAAAGGGATGGAGGAGAAATACAAAAAGCTTGATTACTATAAAATTCCCCTGAAAAGCCCTGAAGAATTCCAATTATACTTTGTCTCATTTATACTTCTTAGTACTGTTTTCTGTTTGTTCTTTAGCTCTAGAAAATGATAATTGCTCCATACATGGTAAATACCTAATAGTTTTAATAGTTTAAATCTCTGGTAATGTCTATGTGACCTAGTAAAGCTGGGTAGCTTGTAATCCAGAGCATTAGGTTTTCTATTCTTACTGTGTTGGCGTGAGAGAATATGACAACAAGGGAAACAATTCTAAGAGCATGCAAACAAAATCCAGGAAAGACTTGTGAGTCTTCTGACTTAGAATGAAATGAATTTATAATGAAACAGCCTTCACAAAAGGGAGCCTTTGATTCTTCAGTGAATGTTATTTTCTAGAGGTATTTGACAGTGTTGCTCATATCTTGGAATCTAGAGAACAAAGAGAAATGATTTTCATTTCTTTCCCACTAAAACATTCCCTTGATGTTTGAGTTCAGTTTTGGTAATACTCTAATAGGTTGCACTTATATACAGCTTTCTATTTTTAAAGCTGTAGTTTCATATGCCTGCTGCACTAAACCTCACATACCCTCATGGTGTTGAGCAGTAGCAATAGCTTTGAATCACAGAAATGAAAACTGAGGCACTGAACACGATTTCCTTATTGTTCCACAGTACATATGAGTTACAGTTGAGAAGACAGTCTACAGACTTTGTCCTGGCCTTTTCCCTTCCATGAGTACTCTGAAGCTGGATACCCATTTGACTTGCTGTGATTTTTGACTTACTGCCTGTGTAGACTCTGTTCTTTTCCAGGGTAAGACCCTAGGACTGCAAGAAAAAATATCAGTGAAGAGTAGTAATGAAAAATACCAATGAATTTGTCCTTGGGTTGGCACCAAGTGCAAGTTAGGACAGAATATGGTACAGAGTTTAGGGTTTTGACAGAGACGTGTGGTTGGATTTTCCTATAGCAGTTTAGGGAAGTAGTTGAGCTGAAAAAGGTTGTAGAATTAGATATCTTTAGGAAAATTTCATACGCTTATTTTCATCTCTGTTTCTTTCTTGGCCTCAGAGGTAGTATGTAGGGCTGGGTAGACCTCTAGGCTAAACCAGCATGATGGCTCTTGCTGTCTACAGGCTCTGGAATCCCTTGCTGTCCTTCCCATGCCTGTGAAGGGGGGGGACAATTTACCATTGCCTCAGCTGTTCATGTGCAAACCACTTGGAACAAAAGCAAAAATGCCAGTTTGAGGTGTGGCTATGGCAAAGAGACACAGACCTGTCAATAGGCCCCTACAGAGAGGGCAACTTCTGGCAGAAAGAGTGGTCAGCTGGAATAATAACATCTTAACATGCAGTGCGTGTATGTAAGGAACTTGCAGTGTTGAAAAAGAATGTTCATTGAAAAAAAAAATATTGTGTGAATCGTTTCATTTGATGCCTGTCTCCTGTGTTGTTTTTTTTTTAAATAAAAATAAGATTGACTTATTCTTTTGCACAGTCCTGAAAAAGATGGTAATCAACTTCTAGGTGTACTTGCTACAGTATGTTTGCATGCTGTAAGCTGCATTCACTTCTAATTAAAATCACTGTGACTGGCTTATGAAGCTGGCTTCCAGGAACACTAACGCTGAGCTGGGAACAGAAACAAAAAAACTTCTGAGAACTTCAATTTTATGTGTTATACAGGGCATTTGAAGATGCTTTCTGAATTGCTGCTTTCTTTACTATAAAACTGCCCATCAAATCCCCTTTATATGTGCCATTATCAGGCACCAAATGAGTATTCTGTGTAAGTACTGTGCTCCTTAATTTCTCTGTATACTTGTAAATGCCTACTGACTGTCTGAGAAGACAAGAAATCACTTCACGTAAGGTCCAGTACAGGCAGGTCTCTTGCACAGTTTCCTTCTGTATCATCTAACATAATTAGCTTGGCAGGAATAATTTTGTTCTTTTGCATGCAGATAAATGTGGTAGGATTGGAATATGATGCTGTATCCACAGTATCTTGAAGGTAGTGCACTAGATCTAATAACATACAGGACTGAATAGACAAATGGCTGTCTAATATTTCTGTTATCTTTAGTCTAAAGGGGGTTTTTCCTTTCCTCAGGTTTTGAGGAACTGCTTCCCTGTTTTTACACTGATGCTCTGCTGCAGCACAAGTGGATGCCAGCACTGAATCTTACCTCTGAGTTGAAGGGTCAATGAGGAGAGTTAACAATTAGTTTAAGCTGTGTTAGATCTCATTGGAAGGTTTTTGGAAGGTTTTTTTCTTTTTTTTTTTTTTCCTCCTATCATTGTAGTCATGAACTTCATGGGAACTTAATTGGTTCCAGCAAGGAACAGTTATATGGTGGAAGCCAGAACAAGGATTTGTCTATTGGTTAGTGTGGCTTCCAGAGATTCATTTTACTCTTGAAACAATGTTGGGGTAGGTGGATGGGGTAGGGAAACCCAAATCTTTGGCAATTCTGTAAGTGTTGCCTACAAAGAGATAATTCTAATGGTTGCTCTTTAGTTATTTACATGGTGGTCTTTGGTCATCTGTTCTCATGATGCCTACAGAGTTGTAATGTGATGGCTGCTTCCTAGTTGAATCAGGGTGTTATTGAGTCATGGGCTAAGAAGGGATTTCTTTACAGGTGTAAAATAGCAATATTCATTCAATGTAAGAAGTTTACTAAAATATTTCACCTGTGCTTCAGCTGACCTCTGGAAATACTCTATTGCTCTTCCACATGCTGTGCTTAGATTCTTAAAGTTCTGAATTCAATAAATCTTCCTTCAGCACATTCCACTCTCTTTTCCCCTATCTCTTGTACAGTTTGATTCTCCTGTTAATGAGAGGGAAGTCACTTAGCATTGATAATTCCTTCGTCTTGTGACTCTTCAGTTGGTTGAATAATGAGAACCTACTGTGCTTTTCAGTTATTCTGGGTAATAATAGTCCTAATAGTTATTTGTAAAATACTTTTTTCATAAATCTGCACCTTTATTCCCCCACATTTCTCCCACCTGTCCTTTCCTAAAAAAAAAAGAGTTGGGATGATAGGAAGAAATGAGTCACTGTCTTGCTAATGCAGTTTCTAATAACTTAACAAGGGCTTATGAACTTTTAAAGCTTTAATTACGTTGTGGCAGGGCATGCATACATACCCTACATATTTAAGTTTTCCACTTTCTCCCCTGCTATTACCTGTGAGATCCCATAGGCAGCACAGCTGTCTGTGTGTCTAACATAAATCTGGAAAGCACAAACAACAAGATTTTTTTTTTTTTGTAGTATCACAGATATTTATGCAATGCTGTTAGTCTGATTGCATCATTTCAGATGGTGAGCATACAAACCCAATGCCTGGGAGAGGGGACTGCTTGACTATGTGCCCAGAATAGGATCATGTGCGGGGTGAGACTAACTAGCATATGGTGAATGGGTAGGTGGAGACTACAGCTAACTTCATCCTCTCATTCAGTTCACACCTCAGAGTTGTGTTTGAAATATACTTAAGTTTTTAAGGAAATCCTTAGTTAATATGCTAAACTAAATCTTGTTGGTGTTTGGCCATGATTTCCCATCCACAAGTCAATACCACATGGGTTTGACCAATGATCCTATTTTACCCTTCAGATTTGTCAGAAATAGATTAATTTTATCTAAATAATAGATTACATGCTATTTGGCCTGGGTTCTTGGAAAGCTTTACAAATGATGTCCGTTACTTGAAATATCTGTTTTTTCTCCTGCTTTGGGATTTCCAGTTAGGCAGTTTCATGCTATAGCCATATCTTTTGTCTTTTTTTTTTTTTTTTTTTTCCTGCCAGACAAGTCTAAAGTGCAAAGAAGATTAATAGCTTTTCTGGCCCTCCATGTAACTATTTGATCTTTCCCTTGCAGTGAGCAAGCCAGAAAAGTCCTGGCAAGGTTTCTTTTCCCACTTCTTTCTCTTGGCATCAGTATGTGGTGGGAAGGAGTACATCAGGTTTGCTTTCCCTTTCCAGTCATGCTCTACAGCTCAAGGCCTAAATGTTGTGATGAAATTTGTTCTGCCTCTGCCTTTCTTCTCTTTACACCATTCCCTCAGGAAAAACTACCAAACAGCTGCCTTCATTATGCTGGATTTCTCTCTTGCCTGGGTACTGGCATCCTACTCTTCAGAAGTCGCTAATAAACAAAGAATTGTTGCCTTCATGTTACATCCCACTGCCATTAGATTTGTATTGTCCAGCACTATCATTAGGATCCTGAGGGTATGACTAATCTGATGCAGGGTTCTGCTCTAGCAACTGTCCTCTAGGGCAAGCTGCTTAAGAATGGCTTTCAAAATAGTGGAAAACTAGTAAATCCAAAGACTGCATTATGTTTACAGATAAAATGAAACCTGCATTTTCCCCATCTCTGGGGACATTTGAAGTGTGGTGGTGGTGGGGAGAATCATTCGGGATTGAAGCAGATGTCTTGAAATATCTGTGGAAAGGGGAAAAAAATATCTGAAAAAACTGAAAACAGAATTTCAGCATAGCATACAACTCCACAACTGGAGTTTGCTTCAGCCAGGGTCTATGGGCAGCCTTCTTTATGATGGGCAGGATGGGATTCCAAAGCTCCTGGGACTTCTATCTCCACTTCAAGGACTACTGGCTTAGTCTGGGACCTCACGGCTCTGCGTCAGGGAGCCTGGGAGATATCTTGTTTTGCTTCACGAGTATTCAGCTAACTCTTCTGTCCCAGGTTCTGCATGGGCAATTTGGCATTGAATCAGGCAAGTTCCCACTCTTCCACTGGTAAATGTCTGAGATTGCTGCATTCCTACAGATGTTTTGATTCACTGGAAACAGATGTTTTTCAGCAACAATAAAATATTTTGTTGATATGTTTCCTTTCATAATTATGATGTCCCAAGCCACAGAAATTGAAGGCACATATCTAAACTCTGGTTGTATTCAGTCTTTTGCTTTTTTTAAGGAGCTTCTACTAATTGCCTTGTTGTTTTCCACTCTATTTTCTTTTTACCACTGTAA
Organism: Stictonetta naevosa; assembly: GCA_011074415.1. NCBI lineage: Eukaryota > Metazoa > Chordata > Aves > Anseriformes > Anatidae > Stictonetta > Stictonetta naevosa. The sequence goes on along the minus strand of CM021699.1, from coordinate 45,694,511 downwards.
TAAATACAGTGTACTCAAAGATGTCTTGCAGTTCCTCCTGAAAGGAGAGGTAATTACTGAAAACCAGTTCTCTCATACTTGCAAAACTTTAACGCCATATAGATCTATAAGACCACAACATCTCTTGTCTCAGGTGAAAAATGAATCCCGTTCAATGATTGACCTTCCTACGAACAGGAACATCACCAGAAAAACATCAGATCTATTGGTTCCCAGCTGCTGCTAGGTAAAAATCATTATTAGAGCACACAAGGGAAAACTAGTTGTACTGCTGAGGCTTAGCTCAATGAACGTATTTCTCAGGAAAAAAATCCCTTAAATAATGTGAACAAACCTGTATACAGTATGTGATTTCACGCTTAAGCCTTTGAGGGGAGAGGGCTATGGCTCAAAGTTGATAGGACTTGTGGTAGAAGTCAAATAGTTTTATTTATTTAAAAAAAGTCAGGAAAAAACAAAATTCAAAGTTCAGATTTAATTTACTCTGCCTGTTCTAGAAAGGAGAATAGATAGTGCAGGGTCAGAAAGTCTCTCCTTTGGAAGGCAAGTTGCTTGCTTTCCCACTTCTCATGTACAAATGGTGACAGTATGTGCTCAGTCCGCATAATAGATTAACTCCATTAATCACTTAATTCCTCATTAAGAGAGTAGCTGATGATTCTTACCAAGGCCTCAAGCTGCCGGCAGATTTTTTGGGGGTGGAGGAAGGGCAATAGACCTGAAGGTTGTGGAATAAGTGGCATGATGGCATGTATATCTATCCTTGGAGAGAGATATATATGTAGCAGAAGTAGTGGGATCTTGGTCTAGTCCTTTAATGTTTTATTTAAATGACGTGCATTGCTTGGTGTCACTGGACTGGGAATCCGTGAATTTACAGCTACTCCCAGTAGTAGACTGAGGTGAAACTTCTGAGCCTGGGTGTCATGTACCCTTGCACGGAATTTTTTAAAGTTAGGCAGCCTTTGGAGTAAGGAGACTTCTTGTCCCACCTTTCTCACCAAAAGAGGTCCTAATGGATTTGCCCAATTCCATCTCAGCATCTTCAAAGCACTACTAGATAATGGTCTGTTATCAGTTTATGCCTATTTCCTGCTTCCTGAGAAACAGCTGAAAGGAAAAACACCTCTGCACTTTTAAGAGAAAAATGTTAGTTAATGGTATTTCTGAGACTGAAGTAAGAAACAATCATTCAAGAAATGTTTAATTCTCACTTCTTCTCTCATTAATATTTATCACAAACACACACACACGTGTAACCCTCCTTCCCATGCTCATACTAAACTCTGTCCTCTGGTGAAATGCAATATAAATCAGGATATACAGCAGGAATCTAGTAAAAGACTGTACTTGGTAATCCAATTCTGGGTTGTTTCTTATCCTTTATTGCTCCTTTTTGTCCTTATTGAGACTCCAATGTGTTGTCTGTATTATTTTATATTCCCCCTGCTTGCTTTCTGACTCTTATTTCTGGAGGAAAGGAACAGAACAGAAAGTTCAGGTTTTTGGTTGGCTAAGAAAGTCACACCATTTATAGTCATCCAACTTTTTGATTGCTGTGATCACCTACTGGATGACTTTGCAACTTCAGGGCTTGCATGAGAGAATCCCATGGGAGAGGCAGGCAGAGCTGGCTTCTTTAGATTCTGGTTAGGTAAAATCCTCTGGTTATTGTCGTATAGCAGAATGAATGTAGAGGGTTATTGTCCATTGGATAGTGAGTCCTTAAAATAAAATTTCTATCACTTTTTATTACTTTATATTTTGTACTCTCTTCTTATAAAAGACCATTCAGGTGGTGATCTAAGATTTACACTGTTATTCAGCTGCAAAGCTGGAGCATATGATGACGGGAATTCAGATATGAGTTTGCTGGTACAATAAGCCTTTGTAGTTAAGGCTAGGGAGGGAAAAAAATCACTGAAAACCTATTTATAATGAAAATCAATTAATGTGAAGTTGGCATTCTTGATCACTAATTGTCCACAGAATGACTTGCAGTTTTGAAACTTTGAGGTGGGTATTGGTATGGGGGGAAAGGAGTGCGGTCTGCTGGCATTCAATAAGCATGTCTCCGTGAATTACTTTTGAGTTAAGATTATGTTCTTGTCCCTGGATTTACACTCTGTGAAATCAGTAAATGTTGTGGAAAAGAAGCAGAGGATAAATGCTGAGGGTGTGCCTTCACTGCAAAGCTGAGGTAATATATCTTTACGTTAAGTCAATACAGTTTAAGAGATTGAGGATGCACTGAGATTACGCTCAGGTGGCTACATCCATGTCAGTGCTGTGCTTGCTCAAGCATGTATGAGGCTGAGACTTCTGGGGCTCTTACCACCACCGTTGTTAATGAGCTGAGCTGTTCTCTATGGTCCCACTGGAGGACTAGGGGAGGAACTGGAGCTAGTGGCCTTGCAGCGATGCTCCTATTCCACTCTGAAGTGTGATTATGCAAATGAGTCATTTGTACTGTTTGAGCTGGCCTGTGTAAGTTAAATACACTGTAACACACAGGCTGTTTTTGTTTTATTTTTTTTGTGTTGTTTTCAATAGCAGCCAAGTTCTCATGGACAAGCTGCTCATCAGAGCTTGCTCAGAACAATGCAGATTGAGGCTGCCTTTGTGCTCAGCAGGAGCATCAGCAGAGATACCTGAAAGTCATCTTCAATAACTAGGTTCAGCTTGACTCAGCCTTTGTGTCTGGATCAGCAAGCACATTCTTGCTGATAATGGCTTTTTTTTTAAACTTTATTAAGACATGAATGCTAGTGTTGCACCATTAGAAGTTTTGTTGTCATTGCCTGTGACTAATTACTGTTCCCTTACAATCACTGGCACATGAATTTTTCTTAATTTTTGGGCATGTCTTGCATCACTGTAAAGCCTGCACTGTCAGAATACATGCTGAGCTGAGGAGTCATAACTTTTGTCAGCTTTTTTTTCCTCTGCTTCCTGGTTTTATGTGTATTCATTTCATGTCTTCAGCTCTTCTTCCTAAAAGCTACTTACTAGAAAGGACGTAATCACATGAAAGGTGCTTGTGTGAGTCCTCAGTTTTAGACGTGATTAGAATACAAGATTACTGGACTGGTAAAACTGTTGGCCATGCCACAGAATTATTGCCACGTCCATTCAACAGGCCTCATCAGGAGACTAGAAGAGTGTGGGGGCTGGTACCTGGAAGAGTGTCCCACTTTACTGTACGATAGAGGATTACTCTGCAGAATCTTTGCTGGTCAACAGCTCATTCTGTGAAGATAAAGTTCAAGAACTGAGGGTCTCTGCGCAAGGATTTGGAAGCCATTGTGGGATCTCTGCACTTGTTTGCTGCATAATGCAGCCTATGCGAATGGGCTGGAAGTAATTTCCATTTGAACAGTTTGGTTTCTGGAGCAATGAAGGGTTGGAAATAGATAATGGGACTTCTTGAGAGAGGGTAGAGTGAAATGTTGGGGAATTGGAAGGTCTTTGGAGTTTTGAGTGCTTTGAGAAGCCGTGGTTGCTGTTTGTCTTCCATGCTTCACCTCTCCCAAGGTTGTCTCGCTATCTTCTTCCTGAAGATACTCACACCTACTGTGTCTCTTGCCTGTTGCAGTTTCCTATCCTAAGTCAGGAAGAGACAACTTTCCTCCCCGCTGGGGTGCAGAGCCCAGTCCTGCTGTGCCATGGTAAGGAGAAGCAGAGCCAGGCTGCAGATCTCAAGCAGAGACTGCAGAAGTGCTGCTGTTGGCAGGGTGGTCCCCGTGCATGTGACCCCACTTCTGGTGGGGGTGTTCCTGCAGGTGTGTGGTGGCTGTTCAGGCTGGGATGAGTGTTTCTTATCTCCTTAGATACAAAATACGCAGATAACTGCTCACTGCAGGGTGCTGACCTACACATCTAACTGCTGTGCCGGTGGCTTGCTTTTTTTTTTTTTTAATGCTGTTATTGCCAACATATTAATGTTATTAAGGAGAATAAAAGGAGCAAAAATCACCTGGATCACCAAGTTTAGTTCCTCCTGGCTGCAGGCAGCCAGAGAAGAGATGTTGGTTCAGAGAGCATCTGCTTCTCTGGCTTCACAAGCACCCTGTCATAAGCAGGGCACCTTTCAGTAATGAGGGTCAAGATTCATTCCTGCCCAGAGTACAGCAGTTCATAAGGATTCCACAATCTAGATGGTCAATTAATTTAAATGTTAATAAGATTCCAGTTCTGTTTTGAAATGTAGAAAGGATCTTGCTTCTTTATCCTTCAGTTCACTTTCTCCTGTTATTTATAATTTTGCGTTAGAAGTTCAAGCCAGTTTCGTAGATAAGAAGCACTCTTTTACTGGCTGGGGTGAGAGACTATTTTGGATGTTCTTTCCAGAGGAGCGCGTGCTGAATGTGAGTGATAAAGATAGGGGCAGCAGAGCTCTCCTGTGCCTTTCTGGACTCACTCCATCCAGGACATCATCCTTTATTTTGCTTTCAGAGCTCCAGTCCTGAGAACAAAGGCCTGTTTTGCTGAGACATGCTCTTACAAGACATAAAATGTACCTGTGAGACCTCCACAAGTGGCCACTGGGGACTCGCTACTCAGAGAGGGTGAGTTCAAGATAACAGCATAGCTTCTGTGGGAGCCTCATACCACTTAGAGGACGGTGCTTTCCCCAAGATGTCAAGCCAGTGCCAGAAATAGAAGCAGTCTGCAGGCTGCCTCTGTGTACCACAGGGTTTTAATAACTTCATAACAATGACATGAGTAACCCTGTGAGTGCTCTGTAACGTTGACAAGAAGCTGGAGATAGTGGTGTACATGGTTTTCTCATTACGTATTCTAGATGCAGCAGGGCAATGAAACATGAATCCAAATGTATACGGTTTGAATAAAACCCAAACTATTCTACATCACTCTGGCATCTCTCTTGGAAATATGTATTAGAATGAACAGACATCAAAGTGGAAAGGTCTTGCTTATATTATTAGTTACTGGCTTGTTCATTGTAATGATCCAGAGTTCCCAGGTTAGCTTGACTCAATCTATGACCATGTGTATACGCACACTAAAAAAAAGTTCCCATCACTACAGCCTCGGATTACAACATTAGACAGTGATAACTATTTTGAGTTTAGGGACGTTTGCAGTCCTCTCCTGAAATAGTAGAAATGGTTGAACCCTTCGGGGCATCAGGATGCTTTTCTGGCAGAGGTCTAGATGCATGTTAGTGCCTGGGCTATGGGGAATGTCCTGGACACTTCAGATATCCATAGCACAGAAGAACCACTTGAACTTGGAAACAACAGGGGAGAAATACATGGAGGAAAAGTTTGGGTACAGCTAACTTGTGTGACACTGCAGCTAGGGGAGATAGAGGTTTTTTAAGGCTGTGTGATGGTAGGAAGATGCAAATGAAGAAATGATCTGTCGTGTGACACCCAGCGAATGGGACTTGGTGTTCCTTGACAGGGAGCAGGATTTCTATAAGAGATACCAGGATCCACTGCCAATTTCTTCCTCCTGATAGAACAATTTGCAAGATCCTAAATTTTTGGGAACTATTCAGTTCAGAGAGAGTAGCAACACAGCTGAAAGTGTTACATAAACAACATATGTTAGATGTCTGATGTGCAGAGCTGGTTAGCTCCGTACAGAGCAGTAAAAATTTCATAGAATATAATAGCCCAATCTGCAACTTTAACAATGGAGAAGAGCACTAAAAAGCAGAAAGGTGAACCTCTATTTAACTTTATAGTAAGGTTATAGGTTTTTCTTGTTTTCTGCTGGATGTTTGTATAACGGAAACTGGTACATGAGTCAGATTTCAATGAAACCACTCAATCAGAACGCAGGGTCAGCAATTAGTCTTAGTTTCCTCTAAAATAGCTTTTTACCATCTAAAATGTAGTCATCAGGTCTCAGCCAGCTGTCTAGGCACCCTCTATAACCAAAAGAGGTGCCTCCTGAGGGCAGCTCAGCACTCCGTAGAAGGATGTATAAAATAGGCAGGATGTTTTGTCACCCAAATTTGGCTTGCTCTAACTGCAAAGAAAGCTTTAGATGACTTGCTTATAGTTACATGCTTATCCTTTGTATAGTTATTTAACTGAGGGGAGTCTTGCCCATAGAGACAAAAAAGCCTCTGCTGAGGAGTGTGTCTGGGCAGGACTACTCACAGACCAGTGCTGGCCGTGTTGCTTGTTCTTGAGCTGCTGCTTCCAAGTCCAGCCTTGCTGCAGCTTGTGCTGAGTCCTTCATCTTCATGACACCTAACGAGTTACTGCATCTGTACTAAAAAGCCCTCTGAAAACTGTTATTTTTCTCAGTCTTGACTTGCGTGTTCTCAATCGATTGCAGTTTCTGCTTTGTCTCCAGATTCATATTCAAGTGCTGTCATATTTACTGGTTTTCTTATGAAATGTGCGGCTGGTGTTCTGACAACTGAGTGCTGCCTTGGTGGTGGCGTTACTGCAGGGCATTTGTGCTGTGCCTACGATGACAGGGCCTGACATTCAAAGCTTGGCTTCATCCAGTTGCTTGAGGGGGGTCGAGAGCGGATTCTTGCCTGGGAGCTGTAGCCTTGATGCCAAATCTTTTAAGGAAGTCTGCATCTCAGAGGTGAGAGCTCCCCTTCTTCCTGCTCATTAGGTGGTAGGATCTGCTACAGTGCTTCGACTTCTACAATGCCAGAGGCAAGAGCTACCGCTGCTTTTTGCATTTTTACCTGAATCATTGGCATTCTACCTCTCTGCGTTTGAGACTTGGATCAGGTATCAGATTCAAGAAGAGGCTGGGAGACGCAGAAGTGTGCTGACTGCTTTCTAAATCAACACTGATTAGACATGAAAAAATTATTTATCTTATAATACACATTTATGAAAGCATGGTCTGTCTACAAACATTAGCATTTTTACCGACTTATTATAAGTGAGGCAAAATATATCCTTCTTTGCATTTGGGGGGGGGGGGAGGAGGAGTACATTGTTAAAGCTGCTTTTTTTTTTTTTTCTGAATATTTTCTTCCCTCCCTTCCTTCCCTCCCTTCTTGATACAACTGATCTTAGCACCTTGTTTCCAATGCCTAGCCCTTGTGTTGCAGAGGAGAGACAGAAACAGAATGTCAGACCTGTGCTCATTTGGGAAGGAGTTTCTTCCCTTGCAGTGAGGAAGGGGGTGGCAGCTCAAATGGTGGAAGGGTAGAGAGGGAGTGAGCAAGCCTGTGAGGGGAAAACCCAAGCCAGCTGTTATTGCAAAGACACTGGTGGTAGGAACCTTACATACTAGAGCAGTGTAAAGTACTAGAAAATAGCTAAATTATATTTGTGTTCCCTCCACTCTGGAAAAAATCCTGAATAAGCATGTGGATCAAAATGAAAACAGATCTCAGCCTCCTAGTGACTCCAGGTCTTCCTAGTGGGCAAGTTTGCTGCCTTTTTCCTCCATTTGCTACTTCCCACTATTTTCTTTCTCTCCTAGCTGAAGAAAAATGGTTTGCCCCCTGTCAATCTATCAAGTTTTCTGCACTCCCCTCCAGTTGACAAATCAGGTCTTTCATAACTTTCATAATCCCCCTGTTGCCACACGCCTAATTGCCAACTGTGATAACCTGTAGAGGTATAGTTTTCCTCTCTCTCCCTTATTAGATCCTGCATAATTTTAGACCATAAATAATACTTTGATATACCTCTTCAGAAACTGCTAATAAGCAATGGTGCTCTTGACTGCTTCTCACGGTTATCTATATCCTGATATGGCTATGTGCTCAAAGACAGAAGGTTTCCAAATACCTGCCTCTCCTTTTGTATTGGCATTTTGAGTGTGAGTGTACGCTTTGAGTCTGCAAGTAGCCTCACAGCATAAGAGTATCTTGGATATCTACACGTAGCAGGTACTTTCCCCCATGCCTTTGGGCTATATAAGTTGTTCTGGATTCGTTCAGGACTTGTTTTACGTAGAGTGATCTGTGATGGGAAAGGTGAGCTCTGCCTCTAGTAATTGTCTTAAGACTGCTTTTGCTGGGCTTCAACTAAACCACGTACAGCTTCACTTGCCACTTGGTATCCCTCATGCTTCCCCTGCCTAGCTGTATATGGCACAAGGCCAAAACTAAACATGAAAGCCCATGCCCCTTTGGGGAATAAATGCCCCAAACCCCTAGTTTTTCCTGGAGTGAGAGCAATGGGAGAAAAGGTAGTTGGGCACTCCTCATGTTGTGGATCTTGGATGGGAGCACCCTACAGCACTGGTAAGTAGGAAGTGGATTTGTGGAAAGTAACTCACTGTACAATCCCTGTAGCTGGTGCTGTTTGGTAGGATCTGACAGCAGGACTCTACAGGGACTCAAAAAAAAAAAAATCCACCCAGAAACTCATGACAAACTTCTTAGTCCTCTAGCTGTTGCTGCATATTATCAGAAGGGCCTTTGGGGCTGGTGTCTTCTAGAACCTCCCATCCTTCTCCCAGTAGCTCAGTAAACTAGAGTCCTGTTCATAGCATGGTGCCAGGACCACACTCTTCAGTAGGCCCTCCTCTGTGCTGTGCAATGATGTCTGGAAACAGTTGAAAATGGTGCAGGTTAAAAAACTAATTGTAAACACAGTAGCAACTTTGAGATGCTGCAAAAGGTACCAGAGATGAATGAGTCCAGATCCCTGAATCCCACCAGTGCCTTTGTGTGCCTACCACAGGCTGCTGACACTGGGTGCAGAGGTAGGCCAGGGATTAGTTGTGTTACTTCTATTACGGTAGTGCCCGGAGGTCTAACTCAGGAACTAGTTCCTCACTGTGCAAGCCATTGTTGGCACCCCCAGATCCCCACTCACGTGAAGAAATAGGCCCTGCCCTGGTTTAGCTCACATGAGAACTGATTTTTTTTTCTAAGAATGTCCACTGCTGTAATTACATAGTGTTAACTAAACTGACATTATTTATACAGCTCTGACTGAAGTAGCTGTTCCTCACAGGTAGCTCCTGGTCAAGGCACTATTGTTTGTGCCTCTCGAATGTCAGCAGATGCCATTCCTGGAAGGAGAAATCAACTGCTCCCAAAGGGCTGCCCTACCCAAATTTGCTTAGGCCTGTGTTGTGAAAGGAGCTTGGGCACAGGGGCCTGCACGTGAGACCTTGTCAGTGAGGGAAGCTGAGTCATGGGTAAAGCACACAAACAAGGAGGCACACAAAATCTAGATAACCCAGTGTTTGCTGAGTGGTGCTTGTGAGGCTTTTGTCAGGCAGTGTGCTTGTGAAAGTCTTGCAACCCACAGCGTGGCTTCTGAGTATTCCTGTGCTATCAGGGAGGCTGCTGGTATCTTGCCTCAATTTTTGTGTTGTGTTTATCTTCTCATTGATAAGTAAACATCAATGTGCAAAACTCTGCTGTATCCTTGTGGCTTTTCTGATGGCTGTAGTCTTGCCTACAGAGCAAAAGGTCCAACAGGCTGTTTGCCTCGCTGACAGATAACCCGTGAGGGCTGGGTGTGCACAAGGGGATGGGGTGGGGGCCAGCTCGAACTAAAATTTACACTTCTTAAGCCTCTGACTTGAAACAAGCCAAAACTGCTTTCTCAAGCTTTCTCGGCTATAAAACAGGGAGAAGATGGATCTGTCCTTATAAAACTTGGTTCTAAGTGCAGTTAAAAAGCATCTTGTCACGGCAGTATTTTTCCACTCTTGGCACTAACTGTTCTTTCTTATTTCTGTTTCTTAAAGCAATTTCATGCCTAGATAAAATACAGTCATTTTTCTGTGTTGCATGTAGTAGAGTAGCCACTCTTGAGCAGACCAAATATATTTTTGTTCCCTCCCTGTCCTCGCTGCAATACAAAATAGCAAAAGTAATTAGTCCGCAGTATGGATGAATTGATTAGATTTTTCAGCTTTGGGAACAGATACATTTTAAAATGAGAGCCTCTGGAGCAATATCTCCTTCCCTCATACGGAAGTTGACTGGAACTCACAACAGAACTCTATTCCTGATTTTTCTGTCTTTAATTTACTGTGCAATTTAACTGAAGCATTTAAGCTCCCTGGCCTCGATTTATCATCGACCCTGTGTGCTTGGTTTCACCTGGGCAAAAATGGAGCTGTGCAGAGCAGAGGTTCAGCACGCAGTGAATATGTGGTGGCTCTTGGTGCTCTAGGGGTGCTCTGGGTTGGGCAACAGAGGGGTTAGTGGTGCTCAGGCCATGCTGTGGGTCTGCCGTCGCTGCTGGAGCATGAAGGGATGTGAGCAGCTTGTGTGAGGGAGACCCAGGCCAGCTCTTTACTGCTCTGGGATGTGTGTAAGGCAGAGGAGGGGGATGAACCTTGCAGATGTGCTCTGCAGCTCAAGTGATGCCTTGGTACTTGAGGATTTTTGGATAAGAGGTGCAATTAAGTCCTGGCATTATTCTGTAACTTGAAAATGGTCAAAATTCTTCTTAAACCCAGATTTAATTAACATTGTTTTAAACAAAGATTATTATAAGACCTTTATCTGCCAAGTTTCACTTCAGGCCAAGCATTTGCAAAGTGGAATTTTATGCACTCTTGAAACTTGTGGTTTGCAATGGAAAAAACAGCAGACTTTTATATCAGCATTAACAGGCACTCAGGATAATTGAAAATACTGGCCATTGCCAAAAATTGAATCATAAGAGTTTAACAGTGTTTTTTTTTTTTCTTCTGTTCCTTTCACTTTAGTGACAGAGATTATTCTTGAATTTAAACCTGAGCCACACATCTACTACTTTCCCCCTCCTGCACTTTCTGCCCACAAGCTTGGGGTGACATTACAGTCCCCCAAATCAAGAACTGCAGTATTTCCACCAGCTTTCCCTGCATGACGATGTGTGAGTTATAAATGGCCAGGGATGTTTTAGAACACCCTGTTTCTCAGGTCAGGCAGTGCGATGCCCTTTGAAAATCCCTATGTCAGGGAAGAAAGGCAGAGGGGAGGCAGGAGGGATACTCATGTTTCACAAAGTCCACAAACTGCAGCCAGACTCAAAAGCGCTTAAACACAGCCTGACTGCAAAAGGAATTCAATATTCCATTCTCCAGAGTGAATGACTCTGATCAAAGGAGCTGCTTCTGAAAAGACAAACTCTCTCCTGTCCCCTTCACTTGCAGGCTTGAAGGAAAAAGTATGAAAGATTGCTGTGCCACAGGAACTGCCAACCCCTATTTCCATGGAGAAAATCCCTTTTTTTTTTTTCCATTTTCTGTCAACAATCCCTTTTTATATCAAAAATACTAGTGTTTATTTTTAAAAAGGGAAACACTTTACTGTACTTGTACTTCAAAGCTGCCTTCAAAAATGCTAGGGCAAACTATCAGGCACTGCCGCTAAGCAGCCCTAAGAAGAGCTGCAAGTACAGTCTCTGGCTGGACAGTGGGACAATGTGGCACAGAGGCACAACTCCATGTCTGCCCCTGTACTCCCACCCACCCCCTAATTCCTGTGCTCTTCCCCAGGCAGCTGCTGCCGCTGTTGCCAGTGTAGGGCCAGCTATCAGGAGAGGCAGACCTTTGGTTTGACAGAGGACAGGTGTCAAGTTGACTTGTCCTGGTAAACACAGAACAAGGCATTGCTCCCGGCCCATGTCATCTGTCCCCTGGAGGACGCATCCCGCACACTTAGCATTTGGGAGCTGATAAGGCTGTCAGCACTGAGCGCCCTCCCTAGGAGCATCCCGCTCTCCCTGCAGAGCAGCTGCTGCCCAGGGAAGCCCACTGCAGCTGTGGCCACCTCTGTGGCCGGCTCCGTGTCTCTGGCCGAGAGCTCTAGCAGTAGAAATGGCTCTGTGTGGTGAGCCGGGCCTGGTCCTCCAGGCCTCAGAAAGACCCTTAGAGAGGTTTGCATTCAAAACGCCACTGCTGCAAACATAAAAGCGTAAAACTGCATCAGATCAAATAATCATAATTATAGCAAGCATATGAGACAAAACCCATTGTCATTTATCTCTCTGGGGATACCACACTCTTTGTTTGAGCCCTATTATTGGTGAAGTATGAGTTCTAAAATTATAATAATTAAAATGATGATTATAAAGTGTCAGGGATTGTAATTTTTTTTTAATAGCTGAGAACAGTCTGTTCATTACTGAAGCAAAGATTTGGCTTTAAATTCACATCAGTTTAAAAGACAGCCAGAGGGGGAGCATTGAGGTGAATGCAGAGAGCGTGCCTGAGTGCTAAGGTCCCTTCTTGTGCTGCAGACTGGTTCCCCCTTCTCCACGGGGTGTGGAGAAGGGACCTGTGGTGAGAGAGGGAACAGCCCTGGACAATGTGTCAGTGCTTGAATTTCCAGGGGCCTGCTGGTGATTGCTGCTGCTCAGTGGGGCTGCTGGGTTGTGTGAATGGACAATGTCATCCCCATTTTCTGGAGTAAAAGGCTGAGGATGAAAAATTGAAGAAAACCGCTAGACCTCAACAACTGGAGCACAGGAGACCCTTACTCTTGCAGGCTCCCTCAGTTTCTCCCTTTACATTGTGTGTCTTCTGGAGCTGCTTCCCATCACGAAGTCTGGGCTCTGTCTCGGGCAGGACCTGGGCTGCTCCTGGGCAGGGCAGCAGCCTTTGGCAAAGGTGGTTATGCATCCTGGGGTTAACTGGCTTCGAGCTTTGTATGTTGCCAGGGCTAGACCTGGGTAAGTCAAATGTGAGAACGTGTTGAACCCCTGAAATTCAAAATACTTGGCATTTTCAGACAGACTCAACTTTGGGGATGAAATTGTTCCAAAATGTTAGCTCTATCTGTTCTGTGTCAGAAGTAAATGAAAGCCAAGATACGTGTTGGTTTCAGGCACCCATCCAAAGCTGCGGGGGAGAGAAGGGGAAATCTATACCACAGGTTTCAAAGAGTCCATATGTATGATACAGGACTTGCTGTCCGTCCTTTGCTAGATAGGGCCCACCTATGAGAAGAAGCTGGGGAGCAGCTTGAGGATGGAGGGAAAGAGAAGAGAAAGGAAAAGGAATCCGAGAAACATTGATAAATTCTATTTAGTGAATAACACAATGCATGTAGCAGCACAATGGCCTTTTCTGCAGGCAGATTATCCCAGCCAGAGTCTTTGCTATATTAAAAAGAGGGGGAAAAATAGAGCACCAAAGAAAAGGAAAGGCGGGCTGCACAGCAGCAATCAATGCTGCCCTTTGTGCTGCCTGACATTTGAGGGACTTGTTATCAACGATTGCTGGCTGCTTTATCTAAATGTATCTCCCCAGCTGCCAGGCACAGCACTGATAGGCAGCGGGACGTGCCGATGGCCCCAGCTGATACCGCTGCTGCCCAATTCACCCGCATGCCTGGCTGTCAGGGGCCGGGCAGCCTCTGTCGCTCCCCCACTGGCATGCCTGTGCCTACCCTGTGGAGGGGGGAGAGAGGATAGGAAGATTGCCCCCACTCCTCCCCTTCCCGATCAGCTGCTTCTTTGTTTTTTGAAAGGAGGCAGAAGGAAAAAAAGAAGACAAGAAAGGCCAAAGTTAAATAAAAACTAAGAAACATGGGATGAGGGAGGAATGTGTTGAGGAAAGGTTTTTTATTTTATTTTATATATTTTTCTGTTTGTCCTGTAACAACTCTGTCATCTGCTGCTCTGGCAGAAATTGCCTTCTGTGCTCTCGCCTTCTCTCTCCTGCTTTACTGCAGAAGAGTGATAATAATCTACTGCTTGGCTGCTAGGTTCCCTCATGGCGTGGAAAATGTTTCTAATATTTTCTGTTTATATATACAACAGATACGCACGTGTCTACATAACGCATGGAGTTGTACACACGTATGAGTGCAATTATTAGTAAATTTTATGAGCAGAAGACGATGAATAGGCATAAAGTAAGGGTTAGCTTGTAACATTTAAAAGCTTGTGTGTGTGTGTGTGTGTGTGTGCACGTGTGTGTAAAAAAAAAAAAAGGCATTGCAGGCTGTTTCTGGCCAGAAAGTAGCTGCATTTAGGTGTGCAGGCTGCCTAGAGGCAGCTTAGCACTTGCTAAAGAGTAGTCAGTTATTGACAGGTTTTAAAGTACAAAAATTCTAGATTGGTGTGGCCTCTTATTTCAAGAGACAGCTTAAATTATTGCCTTTGCTGCTAAAAAAGGTTTTGAGGTCTGCATGGAAATGTCAGCTCACAGGCTTGCATGTATATTTACTCTTGCTTGGTGCTAATGAATCCATTAAAAATGCAATATGGCACAGTTCAAAGATTTCCCTAAAAATGAGCATTTTCTGCTGTCTGTGGGGAAAATATGATCTTAGACTGCTTCTGAAGAAGTATTTGGAAAAAAAAAAATACAATAATACAGAGGCCACTGTGTATTAACTAATCTGCTTTTAATGATTTTTCACCGAAACCTGAAAGTAATTAGAGTTCTCAAAAAATAGATGATTCCAGGAGAATAGAATAATTTCTTCCCTGTCTCAAGTTCAGCTGTCTTATGCTAATTTGTATACTTAGCATACACTTACCAGTTACAGACCCAGCTTCAAAAAGCGTGCAAACTGCTACCTTGATTGTAATTGAAAACATCACATGCATGTAGTGAAAATGAATCTGGGTAGTGTATTTGGAGGAAATTTGGGCCAATTTATAGCACCATATATGTTTTTGGATCTTTCTGTCTCAGGGAAAGACTTCTTGCACCATCGTGTTTGCTTTTGCTCTGCAGTGAGGTACATCTGCTTCCATCAAAAGGCCCCATGAGGAGGAGAGGAAACATATTCCAGAGAGTAAAATCCCTCCAGAGAGACAGAGCCAAAGACCCAGCTATCCCTATATACCTGTTCAACAGGAGAATAACGAGACCTTAATAAAATACAATATCTGCCTTTGCAAAAAGAGACTATACATAGAGCTTCAAGTCTGGGCAACCGGTGTATTGAGTCCAGCCCTGGCCTGGGTGCTGAGCACCCTTGCCCCCTGTGCTGAGCAGGGGCTCTTGGTGAGCCCGCACTGCTGCTCCCGGTGAGGAACAGCAATGATTTCTCTGTGTGCTGAGGAGGGTCATTAAATGGAGGCCATCCTGCCTGGTGTCAGAAGTCACCCACAATATGACAGGGGTGCTTTTAATTAATAAATGGCCAGCACCCAGTCTGTTTGCCTTGCTGTCTGACCACGCTGAACAAGGGCAGAAACAGCCTCCACCTCTGTGACACTCCTCAGCCCTTCCCAGTGCAGTTCAGGGAGCATAAGCTCAGGCACACACGGTATAACCTTCCTGAGCATTTCTCTTTCCATGGCATTAGGAAGCCAATTCCTCCCAAGAGCACGTTTATATCAATCTAAAATTCATTTCAGCTGAAATATTTATGATTCTGGGGGGGGGGGGGGAGGCAAGAGGTCTGGGTGTTGTGTGGTCAGATCAAGTTAGCTTCAACTGGCAAGGTTGACAAAAGTAGTAATCTCTCTGTCCCTCCTCCCAGACCTAAATGGGCATTTATTCCAAGCTCTTTCTTAATGCTGTAACATAATTCATTAGGACAGCCTTAATGAGCTGGTAATTAGTCTGGTGGGAGGGGGTGAGGAGGGGAAATAGAAATGCTAGACAGAGAGAAAGTCAAGCAGGCTGGGGCACCTTAAAGAGCCCTGAGAGAGCCTTTTGTCAACAAAATGGATCAGGCTTGCAGGCAGTAAAACTTTCAAATGACCTTCGTGTCAAAATATTAGGCTGCTATTTTTCGCTAGATGGTGGTTTCATAAACATAAAAAGCACACATATCATTCAGAGTGCTGTAAAATTTGTCTCAAGGATGTGGTGTTTTCTGCCCTCCTCCCCTCCCCTCTTTTTTTTTTGTTGCAAGACTGATGCCACCTCTACATGATATGAGCAGGGGATGGAGTAAAGGGAAAGGCATCTGATATCACAAACTTCTGCTTTGTCTGAAAGTAATGTTAATAGCAGCTCATCTTTGTTCCAGTGACCTAGTGCTTGTTCTTTTTTTCTTTTCCCTGTGTATATACATCAGTATACATGCCAGAGACTGAGATAAAGGGATGGTGACATTTTCACTTGTAAAATTCAGGAAAATTACTTATAGTTGCTTATAATTTATGGTAAAAGCCATAATATTGCCCTGTAATTTAGAAGACAGATATGGTATAATAAGTATAACAAAAACAACAGCTCATTCCTGGAGATGTGAAACATCAAAACAGTTGACTTTTTTGAAATCTTTATTTCCAAAGTTGAATTCTGACATGGGGTGGAGAGTAGAGGGGCAACTATTTCCTACAAAGCGAGGAAATGGTTGATCAAAACATCTGCTTGTTTTGCATTGCACTTTTCTTGAGGCCGCTTTCCTTTTTGTCCTTATCTAACAAGCCCCAGAGTGGTGGGACTCGTGTAACTTGAATAAGTAGTAGGCGACTGATAAGACATGGTTTGAATTGAACCATAAGAATATGCAAGCAGCAATAATGGGGATAAATAGCCAATTTATTGAGAGCAGAAACTAAGGAAATAGAAGGAAGTCAGAAAGCTGGACTTCCTGATCAGCTGTGCCATTAAGTATTTATTTCTCTGCCATCAGATCACATCAGATTGTGCAGATGCACCGAACTGTTCCCCCTGTGCCTGCTGGCTCTCATCTGCATTTCCCATTTGAACACCAAATAAGATAAGGCAAAGCCAAGGGTGGGGTTAATAGACACCTGGCCCTGCTGCCTGGCCACTGCTTCCAGACTTGGTGTAATTGTTTGGTGTAGGGAAGACCAGAATCATATAAAATATTTGTAATGTGGCTGGAAGTACCAGGAACTGACCCAGTTTGAGGCATTTCTTACCACTTTGATCTGCCAAACAAATGTCTCTATGGCCAGTTTGTGGCTGTAGATGGAGACTGGTTGGGTCTGAGCCTCTCCCCACCCACGTGTGAAGGCCACGAAGGGCTGCCTTCAGGCTCGGTTTTGGTGGAATTTCCTTTGGGACCTGAAGGTCATCTTTCCCACAGAAAACATGAAATTAAGAGAGAGAAGCTTAGACAGGGATGAGATGATGTCTGACTTTTCCTTGTGGATCCAAATAGAACAGGAAGTCCTACTGAAAAGTTTAAGCCTGGAGTTTGGCGTTGCTCTAATTATTCATCGTCTCAAAAATAAAACAACCTGGACTTTTTTTTCTCCCTCACAAACTCATCTCAAGTACTTTGCCAGTATTGCACTTGTGCTCTGTCGGAATAGCTGAATATGGACCACAGTGACATCTGGAAAACAACTTGTTGATACATGAGGCTTTTTTAGCTAACTGGAAAGTTACAGTGTAGCTTACAGCATCTGTACCATATGGATCCATTCAGAAATGCTCAGGTATGTTCAGTTTGGCATTGCCCTCCAGAGTCTGGACTTGTTCATGTCATCTGGCTAAGTCTACTGATGAAAATCTACTTTTGAATTTTTTTATTTTATTTAATTTTATTTTTGCAGCCACTTAGTGAGAGAGGCAACAATTTTCTCCACCTTTTAACATGTTATATATAGGACACTCCAGGCACACTGTGTGTAAAGTATTAAAGCTCAGTAAAGAATCTGGATCTGTTCACAAGGTGAAATACGCTATTTCTGATACTTCTTACACTTATGATTTGTTCCAAAATAAAGTGGGTTCTAAAATCTGCTTTTTACAGCACAGTTTGAACTTGGAAGGTTTCATCGCGTAAATAACTGGCAAGGCTGCAAGATGTGTCTGGCTCTCCTTATTAGAAGTTTCTGTTTGTTTGTTAGTTTATCCCCCAAACATAGATTTGGGCTGAAAATTTCTCTGCTGGATATCTGCTGTAGAGTGAAGTTCATCACTCTCAAGAAAGACAAATCTTAGTGGGGTTACAGTAAGAGTACGTGTTAAATTCTGGTGACTTTTTCTTGCAAAGTCCAAAGACGGAATACAGCTGGAGGGGAAGGAGCTCAGAAGGAGCTGCTGGGAAGGAGGCTGAGCCAGCACGTGCAGGATCAGGCAGGTCTGGGGAATCCAGAGGGAATAGAGCTGGGGACTGGGCTTGCCAA
Organism: Stictonetta naevosa; assembly: GCA_011074415.1. NCBI lineage: Eukaryota > Metazoa > Chordata > Aves > Anseriformes > Anatidae > Stictonetta > Stictonetta naevosa. Next base: position 45,676,575 of record CM021699.1, on the reverse strand, counting down.
GCAGAAATTAATTGCTTGTGCTTAAGTGCCTGAGGAACAGAGGAAGGAAGTACCTTGGTGAAGAGAGGGCGCCTGTGATGGAGCGACTGGATGGATTAGAGCAGAAATGAGCAGGAGGGTCACGTGCTGTGTCAGTAAATATGGAGCTCTCTGTGTTCATTACAGCAAATGCCTCCCTCACTGCTCCCAAGTACCTGGAATAGCATCTCGGGTCTTTGAATTTCAGGATTTGTCTGCTATCAGTAAATAGCCAAGACATCGATTGGCAAAGCCTTCCACCCCCTCTGAAAAATCAAATTGAGACCCAAATTAGTGGCTGCTTTTGACTTAATATCCCCGTGACTTGCCTCTATGTACCGTGGAAGTAAATTAACTGTGAATTAGTGCTGGAGCCATAAGGAACTCACACAGAAGTTAATAGTTCTGCCTTCATAGCAGGGACTGAATAATGTGCAGCAGGGTGAGGGCAAGGCAAGTACATAGAAGAATACAAACAAAATATTGAAGAAATGTGGTCTGTGCTGAGACAAGGGTTTCCCAGGCAAAATATAGTTATGTAATTAAGAGCAGTGTCCTAATGCAGAGGTGGTGAGTAAAGGCTTTGCAGCCATCCTTCATTCCAGCATGTCTTAACTCTGCTTTGCCACCTGAATAATGTTCTTTAACTCGCACGTTTTGTGAGATATATTTATCATTGCACTTTTCACCTACCTCCTGCACAGTGTTGAGTGTCAGCAATTCACTGTACGCCATCCCTCAGTAGCAATGTTATTTTTCTTGCTCTGGAAATGCCAAAGCTAAAGTTGCCCACATAACCGCAACTCTGGTCCCTTGTGTACATATTACAAGGCAGTCTTTAATTACACGAGTTACTTTTTTTTTTTTTCCCCTGCTGCATGATGCTCAGAGACATCTGGCCGTATCATTCAACGTGTGGCCCAGGCCTTATTTACCTCACACCATCCAAACAGTGTACGGAATACAAAATTATTGGTTTGCTCCTGGGTGTTTCAGCTACGCTCTTACCAGAGTGTCTGAGTGCTTTATAGACGCTCACGGATCTGAATTCACAGCACCCCTGTGAGACAAGAGGGTTTACAGATGGGGAGCTGAGTCACAGGGAGATTAAGGTCAAAGGACCCACTGATTTTGGGGTCCCAGTTTGATGTTTCTGAGTACTTAGTGTTTTTATGGCTCAATATATGTTCAAAGCACAGCTCCCAGAGACTTCAATTACAGCTTCCAGCACTCAGCACTTTGCAAATCAGCCCCCAGGGTTTCAAGTCAGGCATCCAGAAAATGAGGAATACACAGTTAGTGACCACCTGTGGTTTATAACTTGGCCAAATGTGTGTGGATTTTCATGGTAATAGCAAAAGGCACCTCTCTTATTCCTGGGTGATTCTTTTCTTTCAGTCAAGCCAACTGGTCCCAGCAGTAAAACAGGGAGCACTGCTCAGGGCTCTCAGCAAAGCAGTCCTGCACCTGAGGAGGAGGCAGGCAAGAGGGAGAGGCCATTGCCATCACTAGCAAAACAAAACCGTTCTCTTTTCTGTCCTTCTTGAAAAGAGCTGACATCACCTTTGCTAAAACTTTACATTGCATTTCAATCTAAGGCATGGCGACTCACCTCCAAAGTCTTAAGCCTCAGCAATGAAACTGGGGCAAAAGTATGCGAGTCTGAGAGCACGGTCACAGAAGGGAAGGCAGTGGGCACCCCGCTGCAGGGTTGCTGCCTGCGCTGCTGCTAATACTCTCTAGCAATATACTGAAGGTGAAGCGGTGATAAACTGAGGCTAGTACTCTGTTCTTGCATAGTACTGGCGTGAGAAAAGGAATACCTTTCAGCTGTGTTCAGCCCGGGGCAAATTCTTATGGCAGAGTTATGAATCCCCTGGAAGTAATATTTTTAATGGAGATCTCCCTGGCAGACCATAATTATAGATATGCATGAGGCTTTCATAAAAAGCATTTAAAATGTGAGCAAAGTAGAGCTGGGATGCCCAGATATAAGTCACTAGCTTTGATAGTATTAACAATAGCAGGATAGCTGTGAGCGTGGTAGGGAGGATGCAATATATAAATGAAATACTATATATGATTTGTTTTCTTGAAATACAGAGAAGTAAAACTGAATTAATCTCATGGTTTTATCTATATTCCACACCTTATTGTCTGTGCTGGCAGATGCTTACTGCTGAATAAGGTGGAACATAGCTGGTGAAATGAGCTGGAGGTTGCTTCAATTTCACAAGGAGAGAAATAAGAGAAATACCAATCCATAAAATTGTGTGAAGTGGGGTGAGCTCAAGTGTGGGGAGATGTGTTGCACTGAAAGATGCAGGTGGTTGGCACTGAGGGAGGAAAGCTACTTTGAGAACAGATTACTGGGATCTGGTGAGATACGGGGAAAACTTGGAAATTTCTTCAAAAGAAGTCAGTAGAGCCAAAAGGAAGATGCAAGATGCTGGCAATGTGACTGCTAAGAGCTCACAAGGATCCAGCCTCCTTAGAAGAGCAATATCTGTGAAAAAATGGCTGCTCCTGATTTACTGGGTGTCTCGTTTACTGTGACTTTCCAGTGCTGCTGATGAACCTGTTCCTTAGCAGCAGTGTATTTTGCTTGTTAGTTCTGCTGTTGTTCCACAAGAAACTGAGGGGGATTTCTGGTGGCCATAGTCAAATCAGAAAGCACAGATCCTTGTGTATTGACAATAAATGAGGTCCTCCTCAGGTGTTCGTTCTTGCTGTCACCATTGCATGTCTTACCATAACTGCCTGGTTATTACAAGAAACCCTGGACCTCAGAAGAAGCAATGGACCAAATTTCATCCTATTTTTTTCCACTTGATCCCTCTTGTTGCCTCTAGGTTGGAGGGTATGTTCTGAGGAGCAAAGAGCAGCATTTGGGACCATGCCTTAATATGACAGAGGAAGGATGTCTGTAAAGAATGGAACAAGGAAGTAAGTGTCTTCCTTACCTGAATCTTTCTGAAACCTGCTCAGCTTTTGTGAGCAGTTACCTTGTATCAATGAAATGATTTGCACCAGGTAGGTGAGCAGGATTTGTTCCCTGGCTGTGTTCAGAGAGCTTGGAGGAGAAGCAGCAGCCTATCCCCTAAGGAAATGAAAACAAACACAAAAGAAACTTCCCAGCTTCTTTTATAAGCAGTCCTGTGCAGGTCACCTTTAACAGGTTTGCATTTATGGCATCAGTATTTGAACTTCCTGTACTATCTGTGTGTGTAGGCTGAAGCAGGGCTACGAATGCCCAAAAAATACAGAGGCTAATTACGGCAGTGTGAAAGTAAAATAATGAGAGCCTGAGAATGTGACTGATAAGCAGTTAGATAATAGACTAACAAGCAGGATGTCTGTAGCCCATCAAAGAGCTAATGAAGGTCTTTGTGTCCTCTGTTACTGCCTGAGGAGGATGTACAAATGGAAAATATCCCAGAAATGGCATTTAAGGGTATACACCATGTACTTAATGACTGCATGGTGACGATAATGATTGGATCCAGTGAGTGCTTAACCTATGGATAAAGTAATTACTCAATTAAAAAGTGCACCCTAGGTACTTAAAACTAAGTGGGACGTGCTTGAAACAAATGTTTACAAAGGAAATACGGCTTGTTTTCTTTGCACTGAAGCTATTGCATGGAGTCCAGCTACCTGCCCTCCAGGCTGGTCTCGCAGCCCGTGGTATTACTGTGGTTTCAGTGTCCTGGCAAGGTCGAGGGGGCTGGCACCTGGGGTGGTGGGTTTGGGAGTGGTGATGGAGGTTCTGGTCTTAAACCATGAGTGAGCAGCTGTGCTGTGGACCGGTGGGGAAGGGGTTGGGTGCCCAGGGTGTTAAGGAAGGCTGGTGGGAGAGGCATGTCCTGAAAGGAGCAGGATACGTGGGAGGTGTTAAGTACATGTCCCAGCTCCTTCCAAATATACTAGGGTGGTGCTTTCATTGAATGCGGAGCTAAAACTTTTCCGCGGAATTAAAGGGGGTGTGTGGCTTTTGTGCTTGTGTGTCACCTTATGTGTCACAGCAATGCAGGAGAATTTTTACTGAAAACAGCTCTGTGCACGTCGACGTCTCTGCTATATTTTCAACCTCTGTCAGTTGCCTGACTTTTCTCGGTACGCTTGCAAATTCTGACCCTTTGGGGTGCGCTGTTCTGGGCGAGGAAGCTGGGGAGTTAAGCACTGTGGCAGGCTTAGAAAATAGCAAGGAAACAAAAGAACAAACAAGCAAACCCATGACCAAAAAAGATTAATAAAAAAGGACATTTTGGCCATTTGGTCATAAATAGTACTGTTCAATAGCACAAGAAATCATGCAGACTGTGCAGGGAGGTATAAAACCACTGAATTATGTATTAATATGTCATATAAAAGGAAAAAGTGCTAAAGAAATACTGTAGGAAAAATAAATAAAACCACCATTAAAAGTGAACATGTCCCATTTGGTCAGTTATGCCAAACATAAAACAACAGAAAACGCCGTTTGGAAGTTAACAACACTTTTAGTTTTACTGCTGACTTTTCCATTAGAAGCCAAACAAAGGTGTGGTTAGACCATAGGCTCAGGAATTGATTTTAAGCCTGCATCCATCTAAATCAGTAGGCTTTTGAAGTATATATATCTGTATAGGTATCTCTCTGAGTATATGCATGGAGGAAGAGGGGAAGAAAGTACTGGGGAAGAAAGTACTTGGGAAGCTGCAGTTGCACGAGCGGGCTGATGTTGAGCTGGAGCTGGTGCTCTCCCTGGGGCTGTGTGGGTGGAAGGAGCAGGAGCTGAGATCTGCTGGTGCTTGCAGCAAGGTCCCAACGCTGTTCCTCCATCGCACAGAGGTTGCACATGGGCACATCTGGAAGAGCAGTGCCCGTTTTACAGCAGCCTGGCTGGCCCTGCACGGAGCAGGCTCTGCTCAGCAGCACCCCAGGGGGACAGCACGGCACTGCTCGGGTTGCGGCTTTGGTTTCACTCCGTCCTCCAAATGTTCCCGGCTTTAATGTGCGATGACAGGTGCTGCGGCCAGCCCGTGTTGTGAAGCAAGCTCCGAAAGCCTGGCAGGATGGAGAAAAGCAGCTGCCTGCATTTGCACAGCTGGGCCTGCTCAGCCAGGTTGGTTTGTTTACCCACGGAGCCACCCGGCGCAGCGCTGGGTAGGCTCTGGCTGCCCCCTTTCATGCCTGGGGCAGCTGGTGGAGGCTGAGCCATATCTGCCGAGTTGGGGCTGCTCCCATCCGGTTGCTGCTGCTGGACTGCTTGCAGTTGTGCCTTTCCCTTGTTTTGAAAGCTGCAGTGGCAGACCAAAGCCAGCTCACACGCCCCGGCTCAGCCACGAGCACCAGGAGCACCTCTCCTGTGCACAGACCTCTGGAGCGATTAAAGGAAAAAAAAAAAAAAAAAAAAAAAAAAAAAAACAGGGGAAAGAACTTGCTAGCACAAATGACACAGAAACCACTGTGCTGCTGGTTCATTAAATACATTGGCATGCTGGAGCTGCATTGCAGATATCCTCTCGGTGTGCTTTGAAAAGCAAAATTCCCTTTGGTCAGCTCGGCTGCGATCTGTCTGCTGTCCCTAGCCTGGCCACGGTGATGCCAGTGACATCCCTGCTGCAAGGTGCAGAGAGCTGGGGGCTCTGCAGCGACAGCTGGGGCTCACCCAGGTGCTCCAGCACCTGTGCTTGGGCTGCTCCCATCTGCTGCTGCTTGTTCGTGTCCCCCAGCGGTGCGGCTTCCTCTGCTCGGGGGCTGTAGATCAACACCCAGCGGAGGTGGCCCGGCAGACCTACCAGAGCTTGTCTTCCCTCCCGGGGATAAGCAGGGAGACCAAGGAGGCCCATAAAATACACTGCAGCTGATCCGTCACCCCTTTGGCTTCCACTATTGGCGTGCGAATTCATGGAGCTGGGTCTTCAGGGCCCCTTCCAGCTCAGCACAGGGCAGTGCTGCACGGTGACACCGACTTGCTTTAATTTCAGGAGCCTGGGAGCGTGTTACGGAGAATGAAAAGGGAGAGGAAGAATAGAAGGCAAGCATGTAAACAATCACAATTAATCTAAAGGCCTAATAGCCTGCCTTGCTTCCCACTGCAGTTCGCCATATGCTCTAGCACTTGTGTGAGACTCCCAGCTCACGTGCTGTTGGTTTATGCAAGTGTGCGCAGACCTTTGGCAAATTTGTATTTTTATTATGTAGAAGCTAACATTTAGCTTTCTTGTTGTGGGTATGTTGTAGCATATGTTAGTGTTTATGTTGCAGTGAAAATGGATCTCCTGACTAGAAAATATCTTCATCTAATATTCCAGCCATTTGTTATTTTGACCTTTTTGTAATGACTTTTTGTCAATAGCAAAGGCAAAGGTGAGTGGGACAGACCAGGCGAAGGCGAGTCACTTGTGCATGGCGCCCATGGCATGTTATTTCTGCAGGGCCCTTGAGGGGATAAGGTACGATTCAGAAGATTGGCTTCAATTGGAGGGAAATGATTTCTCAGAAGTGGCTAAGAAATAGTTTTTTTTTTTTTTTTTTTTTTTCCCTGTTTCAGTTGGAAAACTCTAAGCATGGCAGGGGTGCTACATCTTTTTCCTTAGTTTTCTTTGTATATGTGCTACCCTTTTCCTTTAAAAAAAAATAAAAAATATTTTTAACATTGCCATGGCAGAATCTCCAGCACTTTCAGTGGGAAATATTTTTACATCATTGACATGTTTTCTCCAGGGCCAGCAGAGAGAAGCTCTCAATATGTTATTACTGGACTGAGACCAATAGATAACATACTATGATTTTCCTCAATTAACTGGAAAAAAAAATAGTTCTAGCAACATTTTGAAGTGTTTCCACTAAATTTGGCGTCCGGTTTCCTTTCAAAAGCATCCACAAGAAATGTCACAACAGCCTTGTGTTCCAGGGTACCCAGCAGTGGAATAAAGTCTGAACTGGCCACCATGAGCTGCCCAGAGGACCAGGCCTACAGACAGGGCTCACTGCTTGAGAGTCACAAAATCATCCAGGTTGGAAAATACCTTCAAGGTCACTAAGGCCAACTGTCAGCCTGAGCTAATGAGTCCTATCACTAACCACGTGCCTTAGTGCCACGCAGCCATGCCCTAAGTGCAACTGTGGTTGCTTTCTGTACCCAAAACCTATGGAAAGAAGTACTCATCTTGCTTAAAGAATGGAATGAAATAATACACAGCACATTTCGCTGGTCCTGTTATCACTTTGACTCAGCTGTGCCCTCATTTGCTCATCACTCCCACCCCCTTTTGTTTTGCTTTGCTTTGTTTTGTTCTGTTTTTGTAGCTCTCAGAGGCAGAGCTCGCATGTCTGGAAAAGCCATCTGCATGCAAGGGGGAGAGTGGGAGTGCTATGCCTTTTTCTTTGGTTCCCATCAATTTCATTTTCCATCATTCCCACATGCTATGGGCCTGACCCTTGGTTTGTTTTTGGAAATATCTGTCTTCTCTATTCACAGAGAAGTCTAATTTGATTATCTGCAGTCCTATGACTTTGCATGCTACGTTCAGGTCAGATTCAGTAATTATTGTCTATAAGTTAATAGCTGTGGGTTTTCATGAGCTCATGTGATGTCTCAGGCAGTGCATGTGAATTCACAATGAGCAGTGACAAAGGCTGCTTTTGCCTGTGTGAATTATCAGGTTCTTCACTTGTAGCACCATGAACGTTACTGCTTGTGAGTTTCATGCAATCCACACCAGGAGAATGCCTGGAAATCTTTTCAGTTCAGAAATAAAATCTCCTAGGACTCCCTGTGAGAGTCTATTTGGAAAATTTTACCTTTATTTCACACAGCTTCACTTTGACCGCAGCACATACGTGTTCATAACGGTGCTAACTGCACTGAAAATAAAAGGATGCATTATGATTGAAGTCCAAAGTAGTTAATATTATGAGGATTAGAAAAAAAATGTTGTTGAAATATGCTTTTAACCTTGATTTGATGGTATTTACAGGATTGATGTTTCCTGAATCTCTGCGAGCAATGTGTTCCAGGCCTGCTGGACATAATATGAAAAGACTGACACTTAATGATTTATAGCACTACCATGTTCTGTATAAGCTGGAGCCCAGTATCTACCAAGTACAGAACATGACCAGGGCAACAGGGAAACAAAACCTCATTTAGTTATATGAAAGCCTAAATTGAGCGCTGCTTTAAAAATCAACAGGATCTTAAAATGAGCCTTGTAAGCAACTCAGCAGCAAGTAAAGGATTTTGGATGTGAGGAGGGTATTTCTGACTGGCTTTATGCTGTGCTGAAGCTGGGACAGCTGGATTCTGTGCAGTTCCTGCTCCAGGGAAGCCCGTGAGAAAAGACATATCCATAATCTGCTAACTGTCCCCGTTTCCATTTTTAGCCGCTTCGTCTCTTTGGATGCTACATCAGAAACAGTTTTTTTTGTTTATTTGTTTCTTTCTTTCTTTCTAGCCAGTTTCAGATCATTAGCTTCTCTTTTCCAAGTTATTTGCCAAAAATGGCAAGAAAACAAAATCTGAGGTTTTTGGCATGAAGTCATCCATATGCATTCCCATTTGATAAGGTTTGCTGGATTTTGTTTTTGTTTCCTTTTAAATGAAAAGTTCGTTGACCCACTGCAAATAAGATATCACAAACCACCCTAACTGATGGAAATGCTGAGATGAGTTCTTTGTATTTGATGGGCAAAAAATACATGAGGAGGATAAACATCTGTGCAGCACATGGAGCAGGGCTAGCATTCATTCAAATTGTGAAAGCATGAGGAAGTAACAAGAGGCTTCGATATTTTGTTATGAGAGGATTTTTCCAGCAGTATTGCTTTTTCTTATTAGAGTGCTTTCTCACATGTACCACAAAGATAGGGGGATGTTTTCCTAGGAGAGGTTAGATTATTTTATGAGTAAAATACAAAGGAAAAAGTCTAGATCTCCACTGCAGGAGTTCTCTGCACCATTCAGTCTTCGGTGTCTTCAAAGCAGTTATTACCAGGTGCTGCAAGGCAACAGCTATTAATAATGCGCTCTCAGAGCCTGCTCAGCCTCTTCCTTTTGGATACACACCAGCCCACTGTGGGTGTATCCCCCAAATTGGAGCCACATGTCTTCAAGCTTTCTTAATCTGGGCAGAGTCCAGGGATTGTCTCCAATCTGGGTTTCTAGGAACATTTTTGTGGCATGGAGTCTTTCTAGGATTGCTCTCTCAGCTGAGATCCTAGAAGTAGGGAGTTGTTCTTTCCCTGGCATCTGCAGTTTCCCAGAATCAGCTCTGTTAGAAAAAATAGGTGCCCTGCAGTACAAGCAGATGCCCTCTTATGTCCTGTTTTCCCACTGCTCCAAAAAATACAGGTATAACAGACATTCATGAGGGCTTCAATGTACAGAAAGTTGTTGATCTAAAACAGAATTACAAACTGTACCTCTGTTCCTTGAACCAGGGCACAGAGATAACTTACCCTCCATCCGCACCACAGTAGCTATGTGTCTCAGAAAACTGTGGTTGGAGATGGATCTTTCTGTGCTTTCTAAACACATCTTGAAGAGATTTTGGGTTGTTCTTAATAACCAATCACATCAACAATCCAAACTGCATGTCTCTACTTCTGTGGAAATATGACATGTTCTGGTAACCCTGACGTAGGAGGCACTATTTAATGCTGTTAGAACTTTTCCGTGTAGGATTTTCTGGGGGGCAGAGCTCAGCTCTCTGTGGAACACGATGCATTTGAATTGGAACAGATTGTTCCTCCTTAGTCTATCAGTAAATCCACTGCGCTGGCCTGACGTAGCTGGAAACAGCTCTCTCTAACATCTCTAAGCCAGAAAGATCTGAAGTTGACAAAGTGTTTGTGGCATCTCTTGTTTCTTGCTATTTTTCGCGATAACTAGGCTCTGGGGAAAAGTCTTCAAATCCTTAAACAAGCTGAAGGAAATCACTCCCTCTGATCTGCGCTGTGGAAACTCCTCACTGCTTGCTCCACACTTGTCAGTGGAGGAGCCACACATGGGACATCGATGGCTCTTCCAACTGTAGGAACGGCACTTGCTGTGGAAAAGGACCCAGCGACCCTACAGGCTGGGAGGAGGGGACTTTGTCTCCTCGATGACGCATCTTTGGCTTGAGGAAAAGAAAATGTATATTTCCAGAAAAGCCTGGAAGGATGCCTAGTCTGAAAAAAAGAATGAGTCTTACAGATTCCCGTTTCTCCCCTTTCCAAGGGAAAAATTGAGGGATCCATGTAGTGGATGTCTGATCTTTGCACAGCAGTGTCAGACGTTAGCTTCTGTTTGCTCTCCAAGAACAAGTGTAGCTGCTAGGTTTTGGCACAACATAGGTAAATCCTCCTATTTTTGCCTTTTATGATCTTTCTGAACTTTTACACCAAATTTATTACCATGAAGTCTGAATATATGTTTGGTTAGAGTCCAGTTAAATACAGAATGTATACCCATTTGGAAACTTTTATTACAAAACACTCGTTTAACTTCTTAGTGCATGTGTGCCATTAGAACAAATGAATCACAGTAATATTTGGCATTGTGGTTGCACCTGGCAACTGAGGATCTTGAAGCGTTTATGAATTTACTAGATTTACTGGCTGCGTTTTGTGAGGTATCTGTTTTTTCCAACTTGTATAAGATGGCCATGAATAATTCCTTTTACAGATTTGAGCTTTTTCTCTTTGTGAGGAGTTCTGACCAGCCCTTCCTCCACTTCCTTGGTGGTTCATGAAGAATTATCGCTGAGTAGTTCTTGGTATTTATACTGACAAGGCTGATCAGATACGTAAGTAACTCATCGATATGACTAGGTGCCTGACCTCAGAAGTCATTGCTCATAAATTTTCACATTGTATTTTTTCTTTCAGTTAGCATTAATTATAAACTAATAGTCATTATAAACTACTAATAAAGAATATTTGCCTAAAATTTACTCTCGTGGGCATTCAGAAACTTTAGGAAATATCATGAAAAGTGAACACAATGTGCAGATCTTTGAAATTTTGGTTATATTTGCATAACAGTTGTTATGAAGCTTCTGTTGAGAAACCTAAGACCAAAGCGTGACTTTTTTTTTCTTGTTTCTTTTTAATGTTATACAACAGTTTTGTGAGTAAAGTTGGAATGGACTTTGGTCTTGAACTTTTATCACTGGATGATTGTTTCTCAGCTGGAAGAGCTGGAAGTAGAATAAATGCATACAGAAAATCTGCAAGGAAATGTTTCCAAATCTTTCTGTACGTATCCAGGGCTGGCAATGCGTTAGGGTCTCTGCAGGTATTCTGCAGGCAACGCTCCTGCTCCACCATGGAGCTGCAGCTCCAGTTCTCACTGCTGAAAGAGTTCTTTCATGTTACTTCTCCCCTTTCTCATCTAAGGAGAAGTGCAGTCAAAGCACATCATTAAAAACTCTGGAGCACTTGTAACATTTCCGCAAAGGATAAGATGCTGGTTAGTAACAGTACCGTACTGCAAACAGTCATATAGGCATGTGTGACCTTGACATGTATCAGAAGCTTCAAAAAGCCATTCCCACTAATGCTTCTCATATTTCCTGGAGGAACAGAACATACTGACAGTTCAGCTTTTAGGAAATGCTTAAAGATGGGAAGAGCCAATGGACCAAGCTGAATTGTGCTGTAGGTGGGTAGAGCTCCTCTGAAAGAAGCACTCACTCTCTTCAGTGATTTGTTCTTGCAGCAATGAATTTGTGCCACTGTCACTGGCTCAGGAGACCACCTTTCCTTTTCCTATTCTCTCTCTCTTTCTTTCCCTTTTATGTCTTAATTCACTGCTGTCATGATTTATACTAGCAATACAATGTGCAAGACATGAAAATCTGTACATCTATCATACCCTGATCTGAACACCAGGACATGACATTTCAAAATTATTTTTTCCCTATACATTTATCACACTTTTTTTTTTTCCAAAAGGAGACACTGTCTTCTGTGGATTGAAGCAAGCTGAACTTTCCAAGTTGGTCCAGCACCCCTACTTGTCCTATTTCACATACTCTGTTTTGAACATGGTATAGAACAAAAGGCAGAAGCAATGCTCCTCTGTGGCTCTCTGCTTGTCCTTTGGCAGATAGTATGGAGCAAAATATTTTATGGGTCTTGTAGAGATTAAGGTACAATGCATTTAGCATGTTATCCATCAGTGGCAATTTGAGGTTTAGTGTAAACATAAATTGTTCTTTAGGGAAGAGTAAGAGTCTGTGATAGCCTGTTCCTGCAACTGGCTTATCTTTATCACCCTTGTGACAGTCCCTTAGGGATCACTGGTCACAATTAGCTCATTCATTATTGATTCAGTCTTTGGACAATTAATCAGAATTAATCAGAGTGGTGCTTTAGAGGCCTGAAAATATGTACATAAAAGCCAGGGATGCCTGAGCTTGCTGAAGAAACCATGCAGTGCACTCTGTCCTAAGAACAAAATGCAATTTTATTTCTTTCAAGGTTTGAAAATAGAAGATCAACTTTTTGAAGATTTTTGCTTCCTCTCCCTCATCTTCACTTCACTGTACAGTATAGTTGTAGGAGAGGCTGAACATAAATAACAAGTCACACTGAGAGAAAATGTTCTTAAAAAAAATGTCAGCCCAATCACAGATCTTTCTTCCCTGGTCACTCCCTCTGCAGACAGAGTCCTGCCTCCCAGAAGCTGTAAGGCACTGGAGCCTGAAATTAGCTGCGTGATCTTATTACTGCAGACCTTGTGCTTTTTTCTGCACGTCCAAATATTGGTAGTTACTCTTGTTCTTTATAATTTAATTTTAGAAATAACATAATCATGTTGGAGTAAATGCTTCTTTTTTTTTTTTTTTTTTCTTTTCATAAAGCATGAATGGTGGTGTCTAGATGCTAGAGGAGAACGTTGGTGTAGTGTAAGGACCAGATGTAAACATGTTATAAAATCACTTAACGCTTTTTTATGTCTGTTAAAAATGGTCAAGAATTTTGACTGGAAAATGAAAGTGGTTGACAGAACTGGGATCTGGTTAGGATACAGTTTTTTCACAGAAAAATGATTTTCTTCTATGTGGAACTTCTGAATGAAATAAAAATTTGTATCATTTTCTCTGTTGCCCGTGTGTTTTAGAAATGAAATCTTTTAATACAAATAGGTTTTTGAGTTAAAGAAAATACACCATGGTCTGTCTTTTTATTTTACATTTTCTTGGAAAAGTTTTTAATGCAGAGTTCTCATGCAAGAAAATATCTCCTTTTCTACACATTCTCAACTATTTTTGATAAATTCACACTTGGATTACAAATATCTTGATGAAATAGTCTGGGATTGTTTAGATAGTATGATAGATAATTTGGAAAGGAAAGCAACAGAGAACCTATAAAAGTTATAAAAATAAGATATTGGTAAATGCTGAATATCTCCTGTGCATTCATGGATGCTCATTAATTCTCCTTATATCTCAGATATATTCTGATTTTATTATCAGTAAGTCTAAACATCAAGTATGTAGTAATGTGGAGCAAGTTATTGTATGTTATGGGAGCAATAGTAGTTAGTTGGGTAATTAATTGAACTATTTGTGAGTTTATTTTTCAGTCAAGGTATTTAAACTAAATACATGGTTCTTTATCTCATCTTAATGAATTGTTTGCAGAATGTATATATTACCTTCTGCCACAGATATATTTACTCAGTCTCATGTTGTTAATACAGCAGTTAACATCCACAATTAATTAAATAGTTTTGGCACAGTATCCAATCTAAGTCGATGAGCAGAACCAGATATAATTTGAAGATTCAATGCATTCTCCTGTGTGTTTGAATTTTTCTCTAAAGGAGGTGGAGATGCTTGGGTGAAGAGGCTGCAGTTTTGTTGAACTCCTCCCATTTTTGAGTTAAAGTACCCTGGAGTGTAATTAAGGCTGAGGCATTGGTGCATTATAAAATTATTGCCAATGACATGTACTATTTGAGATTAATTTAGCCATGGGTCTTGTTGTCTGAAAGATTTAAGAGTAACATTTTAAATGAGTCCCAACTATGCATTTAATTTAGATTTAATACAACAGTTATTTGTTCTACTAATAAATGCCCCATTGCATATTAAAAACATTAATTGAGGATTAGCACAGATATAGTAGATTTAGAAATCTTAGATGAAAGCATTTGAAAGCATCAATTGGCATTTACAATTACTGTAAATATATTAGCAGCATTAATGTGACCATCTTTTTCAAATGTAGCAGATTTTATCCATTTTGGAGAATAATGCTTCTGGTGTTATGTTTTTCCTTTCTCTGTCCACCTCAGTTGAGCATTTTGTATGTCGTTTGAGCAGTGGCCTTTTCAATACTGTTTGTAGGTGCTGCCACTCGAGATGTGCAATCACTTCCCTGGTCTGTGAACAAATGGTAACTGTGCACTGACTGTAAAGATCATGCATATTGTGTGATGCCTCCTTACAAAATAAAGATATTTCAAAACAGACATTTCAGTCTTTTCTGGAGGCTGGAAACTAGGCTTACTGCCACCCCAGTTATGAGGTTTTTGGGTATTTGCACATGCATAATGATTGTATCACTTGACTGGAGCGGTCATATGTGGAAAGTTGGTATAGCTTCACTGTGGTTTGGTGCAGGTCAGCCTGGGGTGCTCCACTGCCCTGCCTGAGCAGCATCCTCTGTGCACAGCAAGGAACATAATTAATCTTAGGGGTAGCTGTCAGTGATGTGTAGCTCATAATTTTCTATGAAGTATCTGGTGGGGAAAGCCTCTGGCTATGCTAATTGACAAGCTAAGGCCAACTGGAGCTGTTGGTGGAATCTTTTTGTGGACTGTGCTAAATGGGTATCTTGTGTTCTTATTCTCATTTTTTGGTCAGTGTAGTTGATGATCTTCCTTGCATAGGAGTGGCTATCACTGAGGGATACCTTAGCTTGAAGTCAGCTGGAAGGAACGAAGAAAGGGGAAGACTGCATCTCCTACAGGAGAGCTCTTCATGGAAGATCAGTCGTGGAAGGGGTGGGGACAATGTGTATCCCTTCTCCGTGTGAGAGCATGTGGAATTTTTTTAGTTGGCCATCTTTTTTGTAAGATGGCCGTTAGTAGGAAGGAGGACATGCTTTGTCAGTGCAACAGTTTTCTGCTTTTCTTCTTTTAGTTTTTAGGGAGATAAGAACAGAGCAGACTAGGTGACTGTACTACTCTGACTCCAGCCAAACTTGTCCTCTGTTTTCTGCCTTGCGCAAAGAGTGGTCCTCTGCTGACCAGTTAATGCCCCAGCAGCAACCTGCTCTATTATTCTACTTCTCCTGCTCAACAAGCTGCAAGCCAATTTCAGGAAGGCACCAAATCTGATCTGATGATCACAGCATTCCCTAATGCACAGCAAGACACTGGGCAGGCAGTGTGCATGGTCTTGCCTTGAGGGCTGTAATGCAGCCTTGTAGTAGGATCTAGGAAGGATGTATTATTATAAATCCTTATCATGTTTATTTCACTTTTCATTCTCATGCCTTCCAATCTTTTGATATTTAGCCTCGGGGCAGATTCAGCTATATATCCAAAGATGCAACTTTACATTGAATTAATGTGTATCTCTTTGCCAGTTAAAAAGTTAACAAAAAAGGAGTAGGTGTCACTATTTTGCTTATGGTGGGAATTTGACGATACACTGAACCAAGCACAACACACTTCCAGAATCTTAACTAGTTTGATTGCACCATCGACACTGTTATTTCGACAGCCCTGCTCTACGGCATCTGGCATAATTGGAAGCAGCAGCCAGCAGGTATCAGATGTCAGTATGAATTGTCTCCTGCTGCGTGAGCACTGACTATGAAATTGATTTGCTGTCTTTTTTACACAGTTTTGTAATGAAAGTAATGTAAAGTCCCAAGCAGACAAATTCCGTATTTGTGTACATACAGTTAAAATAGGTGTATATATATAAAAATTAGAGAGGGGAAAATATGTCAACAGGGAAGTAGCATGGCACCATCAGGCCCTGCTTCCTCACAGGTGGTTGTGGTGGCGTTTCCCCTTGTGTTTCTCAAGAAGCTGAGCTAAACCAATAGCTGGAAACCAATTTCTTTGGGTACTTGTATGGATCAAAAGCATAAAACATGAGAAAGAAGAACCCTTCAGTGAGTGAATTTATATCTCTATTTTACTCACTGGAGATGATAAGGCAAGAGAGAGACAGGCTGGAAAACAAGTCTCCAACCTGGAGCAAATTTTCCCCTGATTTGTCATCAGGACGATCGAAAGCCCTATGACTGAAAAAGTGGCCTGAGCAAAGTCAATGGTATATTTCTGTTGATTTACTACAGTCAGTATGTTGCCTTAGGGCACATCAAAAAAAAAAAAAAAAAAAAAAAAGGCTTTCAGTGCCTTCAAGATGCTGTCATAGACAGCAATTTCAGAAATATCGATAAAGGTAACACCTGTGGAAGTGGGATCTTAACCACCAATTTGAGGAACTGTAAGGACAATTAGACCAGGTACAGAAACGGCATCCTCATTCCAAGCCTTGAAAAGCCTTTGGGAATTCCTTACAGATTGCTGGCTTCTAGGTAATTGCAGCACAAGCCACAGAGCTGAGGCTTCATTGGCAAGAACCGGCTCCCATTCTCAAGCAGGGAAAGAACTGACTATGAAAAAACAGTGTTTATGGGCCTCTTCCTCAGCTTGAGGCAATATTTGGCTTTGATACAGGAAGGCTTAGTCAGCTTCTACTGTAATCGAATTATTTAAGCTTTTTCAAAGGAGAAGTTGCAACAAGTTCTCTTCCTAAGAAATCAGGCTCAAAAACCTTTTCAGAAAAATCAGCTTGAGCATCGATTAGTAAACTCGTCCACCTTCTAGACAAGCACAATGGAGAAAAACATTCTCAACATCTGTTCGGTGGGGCCGAAGTCCAGTGTTTAATTGTGTTTTTGCTCTGACACCCAGTTGCATAGCAATAAGGGGGAGTATATGATACAATAATCTATATATAGGATAGGTGGGGCCAAACCTTTGACTAGAGGCCATCTAATCTGGTATTGCAATCTTGATTCTGACACGAAGGCAGCCAGTAACCTTCTGCGGGCCACTTGAAGTTCTTCCTAAATTTCAGATCCTCTGTTGATGATGGACAGGTTCTGTGGCTGTCTTGTGAGAGACAGGTGTCATACTGTGATCCAACCTGCCATTTCATACAGAGGAAGATCACAGATGTGCCAAAAAACTGTGGACCCCCAGGAAAAGCACCAGATAATTTACAAGGAGCTGGCTGTTCTGCTCAGAGGACAGTTTCCTACAGAAGCAGGAAAAGCACTGTAGTGATCGTCCCTGCGGAAGCCACCAACCTGGTCGGTACTTGACCACAGCAGGATATAGAGGTCAGTAGTTGAAGGAGCTTGTCCCCTTCTTTTTCCCCACCACAAAGTCCAGGCAATGATGCTTTGGCTCCTCCTGATTCCTGGACTACTTCCTTTCCATAGTCACAAGCAACAGCTCATTATTTTCTGTTTATGAGGCTGGGTCTGTTTTCACAGCCTGAGCACAACAGCCAGACCAGAACCAGATGCTTACCCTATCTGATTTGCTTAGGCCCTTTTCCATGGAAGAAGAGTTTCTGTGAACATCTAGCCCTGTGATTCAATTCCAAGGATTAGTTGTGATTCCACCTGTAAGAAAGTGGAGTTGTAGGGATGCTCTCTGCAGCTCACTCCCCAGAGGGATGCTCCACAAAGAAACTTTCCTGTCTCCATGCCAAAGCGCTGGGTAGGCTTGCTCAAAGGCAGGACACCAATGACTGAGCCAGCCCAACTTGCCATCATGTTTTTTTCCCTCATTTTCATGGGAAGCTTCAATAAGGTGTACAGACCTCTAACAGCAACTGATGGTGGAGGAAGACTCAGCACTCTTCTTCCTGCAGCTGCAAAAATTGACTTGTACTAGGGAAGCTGCTGCCTACTGTTAGGGATGTCATCAAAATCAGGAGAGGAACAAAGACATGACCCAACACAATTTCCTGTCCTGTTTTAAGATAGAGGAGTCCCATCATTTATTTAAAAGACACTGTTACTGGAATCATCTTTTTTTTTTTTTTTTTTCTGTACCAATGCATTCATTAATGGAGGAAAGAGGATTCCTGAAAGAATGAAGCGCAAAACTGAATGAGTAAAAAAAAAAAAAACAGAAAACAAACAAACAAAAAAACCCAAACCTTAAAATAGAGCATTTTATAATGCATTTAACAAATTCTTCCAAGCTGTGTGCTTCCAGTCTGTTTCCTTCCCTTCATTGTTGTGCTGTGAAGGTGAGTGAATGGTAACACTGGGCACTGGTCTCCGTAAGCCTACTCCCCTTTCTCCCTGCAACACATAGCTGTCATTTTATAGTGACTTTTCTTGCTTTGTACCTTCATCAGACCCCTTATGGGGATTCAGTAACCCACATTTCTCAACAGAAGTTGAATTTGATTGCATGTCTAAATACAGTGTGGTGGAGGTTTAGTCCAGAAGTGGCCCAGAAGGATCTCAGTGTGCTTCCCCTCGCTTCTCTCAGGTGACTGTTCAAGTGCTGCTGCTCTTTTACCCTGGTTTATTTCTCTTAAAAGGAACAGACCAGTTCAGCCTTCTACTCCTGGATGATTTTGAAAAGAAGTTTCAGGGGGATTAGTGTAAGCAGCATGGTTAAATTCCTGTCTGCTTCTTGCTGAAAACTTACCCCTCAGCTATTGTTTTATTAGCAGTGAAACTTTTGCAACTGCATGATTTCTCTGAATGTTTTACTGTTCCCTTTACAGCAAACGTTGCAGCATGCACATTTGATGTCAAGTTCCTCTTGTGAGCATTTGATTTTTAGTGACATGAATATGACACAGATGGACATGAGAACCAGGCGGCCGACGCAGTCTCTCAGTGCCCTTTTGTTTATGCCGGTGACCTGGTCACGTAGTACAAAGAGCTTCCTGCTGAACTACATGCAGCTGCCTGGCTGAAAAGCATGTGAGGGCTTTATTTGTCCTGCCTGCAGCCTGAGATCTTCTTGGAACCGGCTCTCAGATCCCTCCCAGAGTGGAGGTCGGTGATATCACCGCCCAGGCTTCCCAAGGATCCTGGCCTGTCTGGAATCTGCGGTCAGGGATCTGCCGGGTATTACAGCATGTATTTCAGCCCTTGGCTCCAAATAAACTGCCCCAGTAAGGCGATGGGCTCTCTGGGGCTTCAAAGCAGCACCACCAAATTTTGTCAAGGAGAACAAATGTAAGTGACACGTGGGGGACGTAAACTGAGCTCTGGCTGGTTTATGTCCTATTCTTTAAATTTTATTTTAACAGATCCGCACCCTCCTCCCACCTTGACCCTGTGAATCTCTCTCTCCGTGAATCCTGCTGTCAGGAAAACTCAAGACTGTTTTCTCATTTTTTTTACTATATGAAGGAGCTAGAGATCAGTCTTAATCCAAATGCTTCTCAAGACGGCTGCACCACATTGCATCACACCCACAGCATACTCGGCATAGCCTGTGGGCAGGAGGAGTCAGATGTTTGGGGCATGCAACAATTTCTGGGGCATTGGCAGGCAGTCAGACAGTTTTCTGTACGAGCAAAATGCGGCATTGCTTTGCAGCTGCTGAGCACAACCTCAGGTGCCCAAATGAGAAAACAGTGTGTTAATCAGCTAGCATGCATTTCTTAATTGGCCTGTGAGGAGCTGCATACCCTGAAGTTACTTCTCTACTTCTATCTGTCTGAAAACACACTCTGGGGCCCAGGCCTCACTTTGTCAGGTGAACAGAAGAGAAACCTTGAAGCAAAAGAAAGTCCCTGCTACGAACAGTTCATGTAGTCCCAGGATAAGAAGAGGCTACAGATACAGGCAGAAGCATATGGGGGGGGGGGGGTGGGGGTGGGGAGGGGGGCGGGGGAAGTTAACTGAAATTATATTTTTTTCCAGTGTCTCTCATTGTTTTGCAGATCTGTTTTCTTTCTGAAATAGGAGTTTGGCTTTGTCCCTTGCATTTCCCCAGGGTGATTCATGCCTCCATTTACCATCTCCCAGCGCGTGGAGCACCACTCTGCCACCTCTCATGTCTTCAGTTTTCTTACATCCTCATTTCAACACTAGCTAGCGATCACATGAGAAAGCAATATTAAGAAATCATTTGGTATATTTTTAGCGGTGTTCAGGCTGAAGTAGCAATGAGAAGGGAGGAGTGCCAGCCACATGTGACCAACCAGCTGTCTGTGGCCCACATTTTGGAAATCACTGATTCAAGTAACTGGCAACAGGTTATGGAAAGTTTCTCTTTTAGATTGCTATTTCGAATTGACCCAAGTTTAATACGATGGGAAGGTCATCTTAGCTATAAACAACTCTACAATGTGTGAGCAGTCTTCATCTAGTTTCTTTGCCTTCTAATGAAAGAGAAATATTGTAATTGGAAGTGAGTTCTTTTGTGCTACTAGAGCAACAGGAGCAGCTGAAACATTGCTAGGGCTGGGGCAGAAAGGCTGTGTGCTTCCTCCTTGCTGTTGGGTGCTTGGTCACAGTGAGGTAAGTGCTGTGGTCTTGTCCTGTCTATAATAAAAAACAAGCAACAACAGCAAAAAACACCTCCCCTCCCTCCTCAAATCAAAACAACAACAACAAAAAACATTAAATATGAGCAAGGCCAATGAATCATCCTCCTTCTCCAACCTCCTGTCCTGTACAACAATTGTTTATAACTTCCAGCGCACCTCCTTTCCTGTCTTCTTACTCTGTATTTTAGGAGCCAATAACTCCTTGTCATCTGGCACCTACTGATGTATATGTGTTGAAGGCAGATAGTTGCTAGAGTTCCGCATGTTTCTGCAGTTACTGTATGCGTGACCTTGCGTTGCTTGCCTCTGTGAAGTCCCCTGTCCCAGTTTCAGCCACGCTTTGCCGGCCCAGCTACCCACTCCTGTCTGCTCCCTGCCCCACCAAGGGAGGGGGTGTCTGTAACGTGTGCTGCCTGACTTCCAGTGGTTTTCAGCTTTGTTTCTCCTGCTGGCTCTCAGACCATCTCCAAGAACAGCTGGGAGCAGGACTGGTCCTTCTCAGGCCCCGGCATGTGCAGAAGGTATAGTGAAGAACGACTCCTACGTGCCAGATCCCCCAAAACCTGAGACTGATAATCCACCAAGTCTGCTTAGGTGAACAAGGCCCCAGCCTCCAACTGACGTGGGGAGGCAGACAGAGCAGGCTGGGTGGGTACCCTGCTCGGTCTGCTACATCCTAGCGTGAGATTAATTTTTCTTTGCGGGGTTCAGGTCTTTGCCAAGCTGCCTGCTCCATGCTGCCTGCACAGGAGGTGACAGGCACCGTGCAGGAGCCGTGATGGATGCTGTGGGACTGAGCTCCTTTGTGTTTCGGCTGGAGCCATAGTTTGATTCCAAAGAAATGCACCCAGCAACAATCTTTCAATGTCCAGGGAGACTATTTAATTTATTTTTTTTTAGGATGCATTTTGTAAATCACTCAGGTGATGGCAAGTTTATGTATTTGGATGGCAAATTTATGTTGCTCTATTGGTTTCAAGGAAATGCAATTGTGTGCATAGATTTTGGACTGTCGACCTTTAAGCAGAATGAGTTTTTTTTGAAGAAGTGTGAAGTAGCCTGTTCATCTCCATGAGATGTACTCTGCTGAATGAAAATGCCCTCTGCAAAGACATAGGAACAGGAGAATTAAGGAGTGTGGACTCCTGCATTCACCTCAGCCCATAGCACCTCCCTTCCCAGCCTACTGCAAGTACTCGGGACAATGATATGCACTGACCAGGTCTGTTTTCAGTCTCACACTCTGTTTTGTAGACGTTCCCAGAAAGCTGGGAAGGCTTCCCTAATACTGGCTCTCACGAGGAATAAGAAAGTCACTGCTCACCCTGGATGGCACTCAGGGTTTCCCAGGTCCTGTTGCAGATGAGAAGGGGACAGGCAGGAGAGGGACGCGCTCATTCCCTTGACTTGGAACATCTATGAGCATGGCTGTGCAGCTCCAAGTCTCGTAAAAGTTCTCCCACCCTCCCTTTCCCAGCCCTCCTCTGTCCCTCCTCAGCACTGAGCTTCGCTCCCCTCCCCTGCACACGTGCAGTTTATTTAGCTGCCGTGCCATCTGAGCTTTCTGCTTTGCTGGTTTGATTTCTCTCAAACTACAAACTCCTTTGAGAGAGGCAAACCATGACAACATGCCTGTCTCCTCTGTTTTATTCTATTTATTTATTTATTTATTCTCTTTTCTGCCAACGATCAGGTTTGAACTGACATTGTCTGTTGTAGGTCAGGTTCAAAGGC
Source organism: Stictonetta naevosa (assembly GCA_011074415.1). Taxonomy (NCBI): domain Eukaryota; kingdom Metazoa; phylum Chordata; class Aves; order Anseriformes; family Anatidae; genus Stictonetta; species Stictonetta naevosa. The sequence goes on along the minus strand of CM021699.1, from coordinate 45,654,274 downwards.
ACTGAGCGCTATCTGAACATCCCCCTGAGCTACCAGCCTAGGCGAAAATGAGTAGTATAGAAAACCTCTTTGCACAGAGTAATCCACTTAAGTTAGCTAACTTCTCATTTAACATGGAGTTTTCCATATTTCAACCTGAAATCGTGCATCCTGTGGTAAAGGATAGGGTTGGTGACTTCACTGTTATGTTTCCAAAAAATCATGTGGAGTTCTAGGCTGAAATACCGAAACTTAGTCCCACCTTACATTTTTCTTCACAGCTTCCTTTGTTGTCTTAAGGCTGCTACTTTGGCCTGAAAGCAAAGAAGGTTGTAAGGAGTCAAACAGGGAAAGCTGGGTGCATGAATGGTAAATGGAGAGCTGCACAAAGGAGCAGTGCTGAGGCAGTAGGATGGGATTATCTTCATGTTCTAAAAATGCTGATTTTAAGGATACTACTTCCCATTTTATTTCCCCAAAAAGTCATGGATGGCATACATCAGCTTGTGGGTGTATTAAGTGACCACATATGGAGGGAGAGAGGAGAACCAAGGCTACAACTGGGGGGGGCGCGCCCCCCGCCACCCATACAGCATTTATTATACACTCATCTTAGGAGCCACTTATGTAAACGTCTCCAAAACCGGTGTACATACCCTACACTGACCCACACAACTTTTCAAAGCAGTTTTTGTGAGCATGTGGATTTAAAAGCATCTATAAAGCTGGATGTTTAAACAAAGATGAGCTTCTCAGCTGTAACCATGGAGGATAGACTGTTCTGCTTGAGTCAGGGTGCACGTCTTTAGCCTGTTTAATTCAGCATCATCTTGATTGAGACTCTGCTAATTGACAGCCGAGGATCTGGCCTTTTTTTTTGTTAAGGAACTTGGTGTGATGGGCAGTGGCGTAGAATACACAATATCTAGCTTCTGTGTGTTTTCAGTATGCAGCACTCACAAGCTATTGCTTGATGAATATGGCCTGAAGTGATGCAGGCATCTTATTGTAATTTTTTTGCTGTGCTCTGTTCGGATTTATTTCGCAGTCAGTCAGGTGGGACACCCTGTAGATTAAGACTTAGCACACACATTTTGAATCTGTAGACTAGTACTTGAGGTGAAATAGGAATTGCTTTATGTTTCTGAGCAGTAATGGCCTGAATTGCCAGAAATAACCATAATAACAAACTGCTTGTTTCCTGAGTCAGGCACATAGTGCAAACAGCCGTAGTCTCTGTGCACCAATAGTCTCCTTGTTTTTTAATGAAAATAACAGGGATGGGAAATGGTCCAGGAAGAGTTTGTTCTCTTGGCTTGTCTGATATTCTTTTGAAAACTGTCTCCTGCTACCAAGAAATATAATTATAGACCTATTTAAAATGTGTGGGTCTTCTGAGGAAAGGAGTACATAAGCATGGAGCTGTAGTCAGTGCATAGGCAAACTAAAAAACAGGTGCACATTGAAAATTTCGGTCTTTGCTTCATTTTATTAGAAGCATTATACAGAATTGAGCTTTCCAGATGATGGTCGCTCGCTTCCTCAGGTGCCTTTCTCAGAAATACTCCTCTTTTCTATGCACCTTTTTGTAAATCAGTTTATCCTCTCATCCACTTCTCTGGGACTTTTCTGGGTGCGCTTGCAAAGGGGACACACCCATCCACATTCCTTAAAGAACTGAAGACTTGCTCAGAGCACATTTTGGGGTGCAGGGCTTTTGACTTCACTATTTCTCTCAGCTTGATACAAAAATTTCTTCCTGCCTCGTGGTGGACTATGCTAAAAAACACAAGCCTGATTCACCATGAATGTGAGTTCGTATCACACGAGCACATGCCATGGGCCCTTATGACAAATGTCATGGTTTGTGTCAGCTGAGACTGCTGCTGCAGTCTCTGGGAGGCAGAAGAACGGAGGAGCCCGAGGAATGAGCTGTCCCACCAGCGTCCAGTCAATCGCTATCGGTCAGCTGCTGCTTATGATGAAATCAGTCTTTGGGGGATTTCATTCTGCATGGCTGGCGAGCTGGTATGTGTTTCTGTCTGGGCTCTGCAGCCCTGGCCCTCATTTGAGGAGGCAGGCCTTTTGTTCTGTATCAGGCTTCAAATAATTTGGCATCTGTTGATTTGCGTTGTCTGTTCAAACATTTGTTGCATTAGTGAGCTTCCTTCTAATCACAGTTCCTAAGCAGTCTGCTCCTTTGTGACAGTTTTTATTTTAAAAAACAGAGGTGGATGTGTGCTGACGCTGAACTCCTGAACCTGCTCTCACTGGAGAGGTGGGGATATTTGCACACACGAGGCAGAAACTAGCTAACAGGATTTGTTTCTGATTAGCTGTTTGGTCACACTACGGTTTCTTACCATCAGGGCATGTTAGTGGAGAAAAGTACAAGTCTTGTAATCCATACTTCCACTGCTTCACAAACAGCAGAGCTGATGGACAGAAGAGAGTGGTACTGATTAGATCCACAGCAGTGATTCACAGCCTGGGATTATAGTTTCTGCAATTTGCTTGAGTTTGTACAACCCAAGTATCAGATAACGTCATGATTTACATTTTCTGTGGAACACTGTCTCAAGAATCTATTGATTTGTGCTGCATCAGATTACTCAAGGGTTGGAGACAGCCAAAAGGAGAATTTTACATTTTTTTTTTTTCTGCTGACATTTGAAAAACAGGATTATACAACTTTGCGCCTAGCCCTGCATAACCTTCAGTAATCAGCCTTGGAAAGTCACTTAAGAATTACAATTTTTTAAACTTTCTTCAAACAGTTAAGGCCTCTCTTCAAATCCCTTGAAGAAAAGCATTCATCTGTTCCAACCACCTTAGTCAGAAACAAGATGCAGATCAAGATGGGGGAAAAAAAGGCAGGAGATGACTGCAATTCACCCTTTGGGTCCAGTGTCACCCTTCCTCTGCCTTAGGTTGATCCAGAACCCATGGGGGATTTGTTCATTAGCCTTCCTAGGCTTCTGGATAATTGAAGTTGAATGGGATCGGTCATCCGTTGTGCTCCCTGCTGCTACTGCCTGTTGTAGCACATTCTCTGTGTGACATTGACAGGACGGTGGTTCTGTCAGTGCAGAGCCTTCCACTACCCCGGTCCATACTGCTTCATGTAATACCCAGCCCCCCAGTAGTACTTAACATGATTAATACTACAGAAACTGGACATATAATGCTTGACTTTTTAATTGATTTTTTTTCCTCTGGTGCTTAGTTCTCTATACTTAAACTGTTACCAGAAGAGCAAATTGAAGGATTGAGCCACTAAAAACCATAATGTTAAGGCACCTACTCAAATGTGCCCAGTTTTCAGAGGAACTGAGCTTCTGTGTTTGCCAAGAAACACAGTTCTGAAAAAGCGGAATCCATGGGCAACGCAAGTGCTCTGTACCTCCTGAAAATCAGATCGCTCTTAGTTATATTCCTACTTTAGTCATCGGAGTTTGGCATCAGATCTAACGTGTATATGGAAATGAGTTGGGAGGGGAAGCTGAGAGTGTTTTTTCTTTTAAACTTCTCAGCTGCTTTGCTTAGAAGTCACAAACCACTCTTTGTAAGAGTGCAGCTGTGGCTAGTCCATCACACGGTATTTTATTTTAGGATAAGACAAGCACCGAGGCAATGTAGCTCCTATTGTTGCTTGTCTGTCATCCTATGTTAGTAGAATTCAATGCATGCAGTGTTCACCAGGGAGATGTGGCATTAGAGCTGCATATGTAGATGAAGCCTCCCCAGATGTGTTGTACTGAAAACGCAAAGTTCAGAGCCCGGAGCACGCAGCAGATACTTTTTCTTTCCTTGGGATCTTTATAACTTGATGAGGCACCACGGACCCGATAGTTTTAAAGGAAGTAATAGCCTTTGCCACAGCGGGTCACCCTCTGATGCAATGGGAGGAGACATCTTCAAATTGCTGAGCCAGGAGTTGTGCAATCTAAAATGTCAACTTGAAACATGTCCTGGTGCTCAAGAAGTAACAGTAGAGTTGAATGTTCAGGTGCTGGAGATGCTTTGGTATTTAGAGAGCATGGTGGCTCAGCAAAATGACTTTAGACATGTCTGAGAAAACAATGAAAATTGCCAAAATTGAGCTATTGAGAGATTCGATTTGTAGTGAAGGAGAAGGAAATGACCTAATTGTTTCAGTGCACTAGGAAATGAATGTAATTCTTAGCAGGCAGAACTCTTTTCTTGATCTAATGGTGTTGTTAAATCCCCAGTCTCTCCTCAAGAAGGTGGGATGTCATGGGTCTGCTTGGGATCAGTGGTGTTTCCACCCTTTTTCTGATGTTACTGTAGCACACATTTGCCTTGCTTTGCAAAGGAGTGTGGTGCATAGGCTCTTAATTAATGATTAATATAATCTCTTCTTTTGCTTCTCAGTTCACTTCCACCATATACTCCTTTGCAAGGATGAACTGGGGGGACCCTGAGTGAAGAGTGATTCTGGGGAAGGGTGGCAAGGGGGAAGAGAACTTTTAACTGGCACAAATTTGAGGCTTTCCTAGGTTCCTCACTATTTTGTTGTCCAGACATTTTCCTGGCTACAGAGGAAAAAATGTTTATGATATTTCTTTGCTTTTCTGTACCAGATATTACAGCGATGTCTCTCACTAGAGTAAACATATCCAACTTCCTTCACCTCAGGAATTTGAGTCACCCTTTACCAGTTCTTTCGCAGAGTTCAATGATGCATAGGAAACATTGAATTGCTAAATGGGGGATGTGGAGACAAGTCAGCAAAAGCTAAGGGTTAATGAAAAAGCTAGAGCTAAGCTGGATAGGTTTGGCTCAGGCAACAAGAGGAAGAGCTTCGGAAAGTGTGGATTTCAGCTCCCGATGCTACTGCCGGGGTGAAATGGTGACTCCTAATACTGCCATCAACTGTGATTGCCACTCCACACACTATCACCTTCTTGGTAGTAGCAATAAGAGAAAACCTGATTTTCCTTGGCTTAGAAAAAGGAAGAAAAGGGGAAAAGGAGCCATAGCAGTCTTGCAGCCCAGAGAGTCATCCTTTTTTTGGAGAAGCTCTGTGTATCCTAGTTTCTTATGTTCAACTGCTTCTTTTCTCAAGCAGATTTCAGAGTTAAAGAGAACTCAATCACAAAACTGATTATTAAAGGAAACTGCTAGTAGATGGTGGAGGAGGGAGACCACTGAGGTTGGTTCATGCTGTTCACAAGTGCATGTTACATGGTCTGTGGTGCTGCACGGTGTTGCAGATTCAGAAAGATGTCTCCCAACATTCTGCTGGTGCTCCAGCGTGGGAACTTGGCTAATTAAATAAGTCAGACCAAAGTTAAGTTGCATCCTTGGCAAGTAGGTGCTCGTCAACACAAATGGCCTGGGAAGAATGTGAGGGGAAAAGAGAGACAAATCTTACTAGTCCATAAATCTGACCTCCCTCTTATTCCTCTACAATTTATGAAGGAATGCAGCTACTTAGGAATCTGGTAACTAGCTAAATGACAAGGGGCTGTAATAATCATGTGGAAGGAAGGCAGGAGAAGACATGAAGTGCCATTTGATTCATCAACTTGTCTTATCCTTTATTTTTATCCAAAGCGATTCTGAGAAATTCAAAACTCTGCTGGATATCCCCCCCCCAGGCCCTTGACCTAGACTTTGCAAACAGGACAATGAATCACAAAATAGAAATATATATGATTTTTAATGCCAAGTGATTGACAACTTGAAGTCACTGAACATTTTGAATGAACTATTTGTAAATTAATTATTTAAAAATTATTTCCACAAACAATGTCTAGGAACACAAGAAGAAATTCAAAGTGATAATGACCTGTTTGCAGATAATATCTTTAAATGGAAAAGTAAAGCTGTTTGAAAGAGAAAACAACCATCCTGTAGTGAATTATTTGCTCATCTCTGTTTCTGAGATGTTTCATCTTCTACCATGAGCTCCCAGGGCACGGGCTGCTCTGCCTTCTCCCCTCCTGGTGGTTTGTCTGCAGTCTTCAGAATATCACAGACAACTTCTCCGAGCTCCTGGAGTGGGGCAGCACCGGTGCAGAGTGCGGCTTCGCACAGCTCATCATGTCAAAGGGGCTGCTCCAGGCAAGCAGCTTCATGTTGTATATCCAGAACTTGGCGCATTTCTCTGCTTGGGGCTCACGGGACAGAATTGCAGAGAGCTCCTCCGACTGGACACCCTCCTCAATGAGCTTCAGCACTCAGTTAGCAGGTTGTTGATTTTGTCCAAGTGGAGCTGCTCAGGCTTCTCTGCTTTCTCTTCCTCTTCAACAGCGCTCCATACGGGCAGCTTCTCTCTCACTGGCTTTCTTTTGGACAGCATCATAGGTGACCGTTTGTAGGACTTGCCTTTGGATGTCAACCACTGCTCCAGTTGTCTCCTCCAATCCTCAGCCATCTGGGTCTTGGGGACACACCCTGCGTGCACCCTGCATGCCTGCGGTGGCTCCAGGTTCAGCCTCTCTCTCCTGCTCTCAGCCCCTCGAGCTTTGGGGCTGTGAGACTGGCCCATGGTGGCTCTGGCTCAGGACGTTGCCGTGTGTCTGGGCAGCGCTGCCTTCACGTCCTTCCTCTCTGGCCCCCCTTTAACCACAGGCCTTCACCCCGGCACCGCAGCATCCAGCTTCAAGCTGGAGCTCCTCGTGCGCCCCAGGTTTGCGGTCCCCTGGGGCCTGCTGGAGGCTTAGGGGGAGATGTTTTTGCTTGGTGATTCCTACTGCGGTGCTGAAGACTTCCCCCCAGAAGCGTGCCAAGTGGCTTTCCTACGGGTTTCCCTGCTGTACTCGTTTTTTCATGTTTTACTGCTGTTTCTTTTTGTGTAGCAAATTAGTAGAAACAGCAAGTGACTGAGGGGGTTGCAACGGTTGGGTTTTGACACTTGGTTTTTGAGATGCACTCTTTGAGCTTGGCGGGGACTTCCTGAATTTGTCCTGAATCAGCGTTTCCTTAGCCTGGCAGCTATTAATTCTGTCCTTTGGGCCCTGGATGGTGCTTGACATAGTGCCTGAGGTTTGCCTGTGAGCCAAGGCTCTCTTGTTGCCGAGACTGCTTCCATCAGACTGAAAAGCTCTGCCCTGCACAAGGTTTGTAGGTGCTTGAGCTGAGAAGTTCTCTTTGTTGCAGTCCAGATGTTCCTGCAGGCCCTCACTCAGTGATGAAGGTGCCCTGGGAATGGGGCGGCCACGTGCAGTCTCCTCAGTCCCTCCTGGGTTTAGGGAACCAGAGGCAGAAGCTGGGAGCATCCCTCTGGGCTGCGTAGAAGTGTTCACACCCGGGACGAGCCCTGGGGGCAGCTTTGTGCTCTTCCCTGGCTGCTCTGGATGTACCACGGCTACTCCCCAGGATGCACTTGAAGATTTCTGTGGGGCAACGCGGCCACCTAGCCACGTGGGTTTGGAGGCAGGCTTGCTGTCCCTCTGAGTGTCCTTTGCCACATGTGGGAGAGCATCCCTCTTGTTCCTGTCACTGGTTTTAGCAGTGGATCCAGGCAATTAATCCAATCATTTAAATAGGGCTTGGTGCTTGGGTGTTTTGCCTTTCCTGTGGGTGCCAGGTACTCCTGGAGTTGTCTCCTGTGCTCGTCCTGCTCAGCCTCAGCCACCTCAGGTGCCACCACCTGCGCCATGTCTGGACCCTGTCCCACAGCACCCGGCCGCCGCCCTGAACCACTGCCCGCCCCACCAGCTGCTCCCGCGCTACTCTGCACTGGTGCGGCCTCACCTCGAGTACTGTGTGCAGGTCTGGGCACCACAGTACAAAAAGGAGGTGAAACTGTTGGAGAGTGTCCAGAGGAGGGTGACGAAGATGGTGGAGGGCGTAGAGGGGAAGACATATGAGGAGCGGCTGAGGTCACTGGGCCTGTTCAGCCTGGAGAAGAGGAGGCTGAGGGGGGACCTCATTGCGGTCTACAACTTCCTTGTGAGGGGGAGTGGAGAGGCAGGTGACCTATTCTTCGTAATCACCAGTGATAGGACCCACGGGAATGGTGTTAAGCTGAGGCAGGGGAGGTTTAGGCAGGACATCAGGAAGAGGTTCTTCACCGAGAGGGTGGCTGCACACTGGAACAGGCTCCCCAGGGAAGCAGTCACTGCACCAAGCCTGTCTGAATTTAAGAAGAGATTGGACTGTTCACTTAGTCACATGGCCTAAACTTTTGGGTAGACCTGTGCGGTGCCAGGAGTTCGGCTTGATGATCCTTGTGGGTCCCTTCCAACTTGGGATATTCTATGATACTATGGATTTCTAAGCCTCCATGCATGAGTCGCAGGTGATATGATGAAACAAGGGATTTGCATGAAAAAAACTCCCATCTTTTTGAAACAGCCATTTCATCACTTCTTCTGTTCTTCCAGCTTTTCTCTATACACTGAATTAAGATGGGAAAAATATATATAGACTATACACCTAATGATATCCTATATAGTTGTTTCTTTCCACCAAACATTCACTTTATCCATGCTGTTATTTTTGAAGTTGTTACTGAGTGAGATATTTTTAAACTATTTTTCATCATCAGTGTGTACGGCTTTTTACGGATGTGTTTTGGAGAGATTGCTCTTTACACCAAGGTTTCTCATCAGTGGATATTTTTTTAAAAAAACGTGATTTTTATTGTTTGCCAAGGTATCTTTTTCTCCACAGAAGGCTGGCGGTAACTTGTTTTGCAGATGTCTGTGTATATATCTTCTGACTGCATTTCTTTTGTAATGACGTGCTGTGTATGCCATGCATGGGTCTGAAAATTCAACAATACAATAAATTAGAGAAAGATGATGACTGATTTAAGAGACCTATTATTTCTACCACACTCTGCTACAGGCATACCAGGACTGCAGTTTTGAGCAGGCGTCGCACTGCTATCAGTATCTTTTAGATAAGCTTTAAATAACCACTGGAAAAACACTCTGGACAGTTTTATGAAGATAATAACAGCAATTAAATTGTGACTCTTTTGGGAGAAACACTCAGCAAACCACTGAAGAAAATATCTCAGTGAGACCTCCTTGGTCAGATGTAGAGATACGAAGACACCTGCCGGGAGGCTGGGATTGATGCGGCCCACGGTGGGTGGCAGGGGGCTTTGTGCCCAGGCAGGTGGGCAGAATTTGTGCTCCACATGGGCAGGATATGTGCTCCCTGCCCCTGTCAGGCCCCTGGGCTCATGTCCTCCCCTGGCTCCATCTTGCTGAAAGCCAGTGGGGCAGCCCTGCCACCAAGCACCTCCGTCCCCCAGGCCAGGCCCCCATGCGGGGACAGCTGTTGAAAGGCTGTGGTGAGCCCAAAGACTGCAATTGATGGCGAACGCACTGAACGGTGGCCTCAGGGATGGCCTGGCATAGCAAGGCAGGGGGCTGGGTGACGCTCGCTGGTACTGAGAAGGCAGTGTCTCCTTATCCTGCTTATGCAACCCCAGGGGCATTCTTTTGGAAGGAGGTTGCTCCTGAAGTGCCCACTGGTCTGAGCAGCAAGGCCATGGGGGAGCCCTGCCTCCACCCAGGCAGGACAGCCCGAGGGCTCACCGATCTCCAGTCGCTTACTGGGTACTGTCCCTCCAGGGACAGGTGGTCCCTGCCATTGCCTTTTTACTCTTTCCAGGACTTCATGGTAGTGGGGCTGCCTGTCTGGGTAACCTGATCCCATGCTGCCTGTTGTGAGACCCAAGTCCAGTCTTTCTTTCTGTCTGGGGATGTTCCCATGTGTGCCCTGCAGACAACAGCTGATGGCCTGCTGGTCGGGGCAGGCCCAGGGCAGGATCAGCTTTCACCTCAGGGGTGACATCCTTCCATTCTCCAGCAGTTGACTGAGAGGAATGCTGTCTAACCCAGCCAGCAGCTTACTGCCAGGGGTGCAGACCAGTTTTTCCCGTCTGCCACCCCCTAGCTGATGGTCTTCTGGAGCTTGCACAGAAAGCAAATAATAGCAATGGGAGTGGATCCCTGACTTTTTATATATTGTATAAAATAGCCCCGTAAAAACGTGAAAAGCAGTGACCCAGCTGCAATCTTGTTTCTAGGGCTCACGGGAACAGTGAGATGCAGAGGTGGGAAAGTGGACTTGTAAACCAGAAAAGCTTTGGTAGGGAAAGCAAGGAGTATATTAGATTGGAGTAGGAATATCCAAAAAGGCATGAATAGCTGTTCCTAGTGGGTACAATTATTTAAGTCTTTGCTTCATTTGTATTCCTCCTATACCCAGCTGAGTGCTCACTGACTTAATGGTGGCCTCCTAAATGTCCCGAGAGTTGTCAGTTTGCTAGCTTCCTCCAGGAATAAATAAAATCGACTGGTAAGCTTGAGGTTGTGTCTATCTGAGGACTGCTACTTTTGTAGGAAATAAGCTCCGCATTATGCATGTGGACAGTAAGCCACCAGTGAAGCCAAAGTGAGGCATAATGGTGCCTTTAGAGCTTTTTTCCAAATGCCTGCTATTAAAGTTTTACATTCTGAAAGGAGCTTATTGCTTTCAGGCAGGACTGTTTTACCACAAGAAAATTGGAAAGGGGAGGAAGAAAGAAGAGAGGAGGGGAGAGAAAGAAAGGAGTCCTGCATTGTATAAAAACAATTGGGACTTAGTGGAAAGTGGAATTGGTTACTAATGATCTGTGGCTAAGAAAGTATTAAACAAATTCAGACTCCAGCCTCTGTGATGATAATACTCAGTGGGTGAGAGCAAGGCAACGTGAATGGCAGTGAAGAATGAAAGCTGTGGTCCTGCTGCAGCCTGGTGTGGCTGCTGCCCTGGCTTCTGCTCCACCTGACTGCCTGATGCCCACTGCGATGCAGTCCTTTGCTAACAATTAGCAGCATTCTTGGCTGCTCCTTTTGAACCAGCAAACAAACAATTTTCTGCCTATCATCTGCCCATTCCCCTCAGTCCTTTTGATTGTTCATTTGAAATAGGGTTCTAAGGAGCCTCCCTGCAGCAGGGAAGAATAAGTTGTTACCACTGGAGGAACTGCTGGATAAAATCCTATGGCCTGTGTTACGCAGGAGATCTGGCTACATGATTATTGTAATGGTTCTTGCTGACCTTAAAATCTTTGTCATTTTCTGCTTCAGTAGGGCTGACTTACATCCTAGAGGTTGTAATACGAGGTTGGCTTTTTTTTGTGAAATATTGATGTTGACTCTTTCTGCCATCCACTCCCTATGACGGTAATCTATGCCACTCAGAAGAGTTCATTTTATGCACTGCATTCATACAAACTACTGTAGTTTTCATTTGTTTTAAACATTTTTAATGCCAGGCACTTTTTCTGTGGCCCCGGCTTCCTTGGCAGAGAACACCTGATGTGGTTCTTTGCACACCACATCTGTGGGAGAGCTTCCCTTCCAAGAAGTGTATCCTGAGAGTGTCCCTGCCCTATCCTGGTGTCTCTGCACCGCTTACTTCTGCAGCAGTAAATGTGCAGTGAGAAAAGCAGTCATTCCATTCCATGTCTGCAAATGTGTCAGACAGCAGCGTAAGCTGTCTGTAAGGTGTAAGCAAAGGTATTTCCTTTCCCAGTTCTGCAGGTGGGCATGGCAATCTTCATGCTGGACTGGGGCTAGGTGCAGGATCTGGTTCATGTTACTTTGTCAGTCACTACGCCCTCAGGTAAAGGAAAAGCCCATGAGTAGGCTACAATATCAATTCAGAGCTTGCACAGCAGTGTGTTGCCAGAGAGATGTATTTTGTGTCAAAGCCTCCATCCAGTTCTGAGAACTGAAAAATCTGGAGTAATTGCTGTCTTTCTATGTATATGTCCATGGCTCTGCCTTGTGAGGTGCTGCTGTTGACTGCGTATCATAAGCAAAAAGGGAAAGAACATGGGGTTATGTATCCAGACTCCACTCAGAGCCTTTCATTTTCTTACTTTGCTAGAATATTTTCTAGTTTGATGACTTCAATCACAGGCTCCTTTGTTTATTTTCTCTGCTGCTAAACTGTGATTTCTTAAATCACTCCCTGTTGGCCCTTTTATAATTCTCAGCTTCCCTAATAACTTTAATTTTCAGTCCCAATTTTCTTCTTCGGTGTTAACACCTGCTATTTGCTTTTTCTTTGTAAACTGGAAACTCTTATGGTGCAACTCTGTTTAGTGGAGTGGCTGTGGTGAGCTGAAATATCTTAATCAAATCCTGTGCTCATAAGGAGCTCAGGCACCAAGGAAATTTGGAGGTGTGAAACTGTTTTCTGTTCAAACAATGAAAAATAATTAATCTTCACTACTATTGTATAGGAAATCCATCATAAAAAAATGGTGTGGTCATTTCAATCAGACTGCAGCTTTTGATCTTGCTTGTATACCTGAATTGTTAGAGAAGGAAAAGAGGAATCCATATACATACAATTTTTCTGTGTTGATGAATGCATGTATATGAACCAGTAGGCATTGAAGTGTTTCTCTCTCATTGGGAAAGCACTATTGCTGGGAAATCATCTTTGTGCTTTTTCAGATCTACGAGGTCTAGTTGTGCTACTTTGCATCATCACGCCAGAAGAACTACAAAAGAAAAATCAATTTTTTTTCTCTAATAGACCTGATGTGTATTGTTTTGCAGATAAAATCAGCCTCTGCTTATGCACCTCACTTAGTTTCTGCCTGGAATTGTCACCTAGTCTTGATCTCATTTGCTTCTATGTCAATGTATTGAAAACTGCCTGACAGTCACAGGTATTGCCCAATTTGCAGTGAGGATGCATACAGTCAGAACTGGCTTCCAGGACTGAATTCTGCATCAATGTAAACCTTGATGTGACAGACATGGTGTTAGTCTGGACCTGCATCAGTGGATGCAGGACAACATGAAGTTCTTGCTCCTGAAAGCAGACAGTTCAGATATTGAACATGAGCATGGATAGAGAAGATTGCCCATCAGCAAAAATGGCTAAACTGAGTTAGACCAAGGACCCCTGGGATCCTCTCTCCTGCAGTATCTGTGAGCACAAGTCCTGTAAGAACAGAGCAAGACTAATACTTCGCCGTAATGCTCTCATGGCCTTTACCTACTTTCAGCTCAAAGAACTTCCCAAGCTTTTTGAGCTCTATTTAGTTACGTGTCTTGGAAGCTGCATTTAGACAAGTGGATGTGTCTTACAAGAATTTGTCTGACTTCCTCTTGAGCCCACATCATTTTCTTGTATGCACAACTTCCTTTGACAAGGAGCTGTACAGGCAAACCATCTTTGTGTGAGGGCTGTCTCTTTTTGTTTGCTTTAAATCTAGCTCCTATAAGCTTCATTTGACAGTCTCTAGTTCTTGCAGTGGATAGACAGCAAACAGTCAGTCTCTATCCACTTGCTCCACAGCATTCGTAAGATTTCAGAACTCTATAAACCATTCCATAGTTTATCATAGTTGATCTTTGTCTGAGCTTTTTCCACCTCAAATGTATCCTTTTTTTGAGATAAGGGGACCCAAACTGGAAAAAAAATAAAATCAATCTGCATATCAACAGACTCATTATATTTTTGGTTTGCTTTTGAGTTGTATTTTTGTGCGTGTGTTGATTTTGTTTGTTTTTGACTGCTATTGAGCTCTGAGCTGATGCTTCTGTGGAGCTGTCTGCTGTAACCTCAAGCTCTCACTCCTAAATAGTAATTGTCATCTCAGAGTCTATCATGTTATATGCAAAGCTGACAATGTTCTTGGACACATACATTACTTTATACTTCCTGAAACTGAATTTCATCTGCCACTTTATCTCCTAGTCATTTAGACTTGTAAGGTCTTCTGTGGTCCTTCACAGTACTACCTTGAATAATTTCATATTCTCAGCAAACTTTGATACTGCCCTAGTCAACCACCTTTCCAGGTCATTCAGGAATATGTTAAATATCACAGGTTTCAGAACAGACCCTAGCAAAATTTCACGGTGAAGGATATTTGTTCTGTTGCAAGGACAGACCTATTTCATGTCTATCAGCCAGTTGCCTGTCCCTGGCAGGTTCTTCCCTCTTACCCTATGCCTGCTACATTTCTTTAGAAACCATTAATGAGAGACTTTGTCAAAAGCACTTTGAAAATCTAGCTGTACTTTGCTTGACTGGCTCACCCAGCCCACATGCTTGTCAACTTCAAAAAACTTTAATGGATTTTGCAAGGAAGAAATTCCCTTTACAGAATCAACCTTGGCTTTTCCAAGTCGACTGCATTTAGACAGGCATCTTAGATAAAGTCTGTCCTTTGTTGTAGCTCTTACAAATTTGTGCACTAGAGATAACAGCTTGCAAGCCTGTAGCTCTCTGAATCCTCCCTGGCACTACATTTGCTAGCATTTAGTGTTAATGGTGCCCAAAAAGTTGAACTGGGAGGTCACATTAGTGGTTCATCCCTGACCTCCTTGGGTTTTCTCGGAGCTCTTGGCTAAATACGGCCCAGTCCAGAGAATTTGTTAGCACTTATGGGAACTTTACAATAGCCTCTCCACAGTTACTGACATCTCAGATGGACCCTCTGCAGCAATGACTTCTGAAAAGGCTTCTAGGGAGGAAATCTCCTCAGTTTCTTCCACAGCGCACAGTGATGCAAATATTCATTTGGTTGTTCTGTGACAGCCTTCCCCTCTGAGTACTCAGCCTGGCTGTCAGTGCGCCCTACAGACTGCCTGGCAGGCTTTTTGCTTTGATGTGCTGCAACAGGAATTTAGTGCTACTTTTGATTGCCTCAGCCAACTGTTCCTCAAACTCTTTTTTTGGCCCGTCTAATTATATTTTTACATTTAATCTGCCAGAGTTTATGATCCTTTTTATTTTCTTCATTTGGATACAGCTTCTGCTTTTTGAATGATGCCTTCTCAATTCTAATAACCTCTTTTACTTTCCAAATCTTTAGCTCACTGCTCCACCACACCTGCTTCTTTTTATTGTTTTTCAAGCTTTTCCTAACAGACAGGATGCACCGAAGCCCTGCTTTCAGTAGGATGTGTTCTGGTAGTGCTGCCCGTAAGGATTTCATTCTCTTAGCTACTTCTTTTAGCTTCTTTATTATGAAGTTTCCTCATTTTTGCATACTTCTACTGTTCAAAGTTCAGCACAACTGTGATGATTTTTTTTCATTGCTGCTCCAGAGGGGATATTGGATCTAAGTACATTATGGTTACTGCCCTAGTGGTGCTTTTCCTGTGGAATTTTGAACCAGAACCTACATGGTCTTTAGTACCATGATGCAAAATATTTTGAGAGCTTGAGATGAATGGAATTTAGGATAAAAGAAAAAATAAATAAATAATTAAAAAAAAGAGGTAGAGGCAGCTCAGGTACTTAGAATATCCCGAGTTGGAAGGGTCCCATAAGGATCATCGAGTCCAGCTCCTGGCACCACACAGGTCTACCCAAAAATTCAGTCACTTGGACCGGTATCAATGAGATTGCTTTGAAGGCAATATGGTAGAGGTAGGTTTAAGAAGTTACTTTGAAGAAGTAAACTGTTTTGGAATTTATCACAGACCACGAATCAGGGCAATGTGGAGATGGATTGACTGAGGCTAGTATCACTGGAGGAGCAGACTTGGTGTCAGCTGGACATGGTGCGATGAAGTGTCTGCAGGTGGTATCAAAAGCAAGCAGTACAGAAAATGATGGATTGGGAAGATAGATCTGTTAACGGTGCTTAGCATGGATTTGAAGGATAATCAAGAAATATTACTAGTTTCAGGGTGTTGCATGAGGAGATAATACGGCGTTTCCTCATGTTAATTCCTTTATGGAAACAAATTTTCCTCTGTGCAAAATGGGCCAATGTCCTGAATGCATTTGAACAACTGGGCCCCTGTCTGAAACATTAAAGACATTAAAATCTGATTCAAACTTTATAAAATGTTAGCCTGAATAATACATGATAGAAATTAAAGATTAGAAGTTGTGAGTAGGACTGATGGCCTTGAAAATATACTACATTGATGAAATGCTATGAGATTATGATGCCATAGTGCTTAGAAGATTCTCCAGTAAGAGGAAAATTAGCAGAAAAACCTCAGGTCAAAAATGGTAACAGAAGGCTAATTCTTCAATTAATTCAATCATTGCAGATGAACCATCTTTATGCAAAGGGAGCAGGTAATTTTGCATTACTGTTTTGCACATGTGGGTTTTATTCACAGAGGAAAAGTAATCATCAGCCTAGGCAGTGATTTTCTCCTTGCCCCCCAAGCCTCTAGGTTAGAAATGAATGTGTGCAGAATGGATGTGTATGGTAGGAGCTATATTCTTTTCCCCTGATTTATTTGGTCCCATACGCACTAAATACATCAGGCATTTGTTTAAGCATGCCTTTCTGGGTAACTGTGGACTGGAGGAGTATTGAACTTGGTATAATACGAATCTCTCAATAAATAAAAAATCTCCTACTAAATCTCCCTTTATAAAGGCTGAGAAGAGAGATCTGTAGCATTCCACCTGTGTATGAATCGATTTCAATCAGCCTTTAGGAGGTTTCAGGCTGCGTTAGCTGTGGGATAGATTAGGGAAGCACTGAAACTTCCCTCACCTCCCTTACTGACCGATTTTTATGAAACTTGGAATATTTAGATTGAAGAGATTCATTCCACGACTGTTGACACCCAGCCCTATTATGTTCACTTCAAACCCATTGTAATACTGTCCATGAGCACACCAGCTTTCCCATCATGTGTAACAGGCACAAACTTCTCTGGATAAGCCTTTTCTGGTAGCTAATTAGATCTTTAAAGAAAAGAAAAAGAAAAAAGAAAAAAAAAGAAGAAAAAAAAGAGATTTTCTGATTGCCTTTTTTTTTTTTTTTTTTTTTTTTTTAAGAGCAATTTCTGTGTTTAGGAAAATGGGCCAACTTTCTCATTTCAGAATCCTCTGATTCTGATACGGGCAAGGTGAGAGGTTAGAGGCCTCGTTGTTAATGAGAGAGGCAGACTCTGATTTTTACACTAATTGAAGCATTTACATTTTTCAGCAGAACTAAAATGCAAAACTAACACATTCCTTGGAGATTTATAACCCTACGATGGATTCTCCTATGCTCTCTCCCTTAATTATCCCAAATTATCTGAACTCTCATGAAGAAGAAAGAAATTAATATTAATATTCCATTTAGAATATATTCTAAAATGCAGTAGAAAATGGAGGCAATAATAATGATAAAGAGGGTAGCTGAGATGATTTGGAATATATAATCTTTCTTCTCTTCGTTGCAGCTTCCTTATACTAGAATATGCCAGGAAAAGTCTGTCTTGCATTCATTTAGCAGAACAATTTTTGTGCTAGGTGGACTTCCAGTATAAAAGTAAAAGCTAAGTGAAATATTGCTCATTTAGATGCAACATTTTGGTTTTGTGCCTTGATCAGAAAACGTATAAGCGTAAAGAAAATTGGATAACTTCTTCTGAAGTGTCTTTGTACAAGGGTGTAAATAGACAGGTAAAGCTCATTACGGGACAGTAGATGAAAATAGCAAGAAGAAAAGAGCTATAAACTGGACATGAAAGGCCACAGAAATCAGAGTTTGAAAAGAAAGGAGGGAATTACAGTCATCTGAGGAGCAAACGGTGGGGTCAAATTAGTCAGAAGCTGGAAATGTTGAATCCATGTATATGGGCTGTAGGGTACAGGAGAGGATCTACTTGTATGAAAGAAACAGACAGGAGGTGCAACAAGAAAGGGTGGCAGGGAAAAAGTGAGAATGTGTCTTCATTTGGATGGTGAGACCAAAGTGCATGGTAATCTCCAGTTAGTCACTCATTAACTACTGATCATGAGTTCAAGGTTTGCAATTGGCCTTTTCTACTTGGAGGGGGCTCCCAGCTGCTGCCCTAAATTCATTGCTCCCGAATTTAGGGCATTGGCTTTGGGCTCTCAGTGCCCTCCCTTGAAACTAGTAGTTACAAGGCATGAATGAAAGTGAAGCTAAGATTATTTTTTTTAGAAGTGCCCCAAGATGCAAAACATCCTTGATAGTGTTCTTCAGTGTTGGGTTACCATTCACACTGAATGCAAGTATAAGCCTAAATTCAGCTTTAAAACTGAAGGCAAATAATATTCTGCGCCCCATGGTCGCATCAGTGTTTGCATTAACAGTCATTCACTGAGTGGAGCCAAAGACTTCCAAAGCACCCATTACCTGTAAGCATCTTGGCTTACATCTGCCTGGATGTTAAAATGTCAGCTTTATTTAGAACTGTATTATCCCATGAAAGTGATATTTGATTTTTCATACAATACTTTGTGGTGAAAATATAACTTTCTAAAATTAGATAAGACACAGACTAGCCCCCTACTCTTTTATTTTTGTAAACCCTTCCCTTTTCACTTTCTTAAAACAACTTTGGCAGGTTGCTGCAAGGGTGGGAAATATCAACCAAAGTGAAGCCCATCTGCAAAACTGTTGCATATGGCATCACATATCAGGCTTGAGGTTTGACTGTGGGAAGAAAAGCCTGTTGTATTAAAAAAAATAAAACAACAGAGCATGATATTAAAATTGGAGAACAGACTTCATATCAGCTGTGAATTAAAAAAAAAAAAAAAAAAAAAAAAGCATTTTGCTGTGGCTTGAAAATAGCCTTTACTCTTTTTGTAACACTTTGCCTCTTGTGTTTTGTTTGCTCAGCTTTCAGAGGCTGGAGAAATGTTTGTGAGAAATGTTGAGAAATAGAGCTAAACTTGGGTCTGACAGTATACAGGAGCTGTGCATGGTCAGCATCCAATATAATATGGCTGGTTCAGGGGACGAGGCAAATGTACTGTTGTGTGTGGAGGATGCCATGGACTTTCAGGGGACAGGCACCGCAGCATCATGTGTAGTGATGCCACCTGTGGTGTGGAGCCAGCCTCTGGGCTTTGTGTGTTGCAGTGTCCACAGCACACATGCAGAACTGCCCCTGAGGAGAGTTGAGCAGGACTGACTTGCTGGCACAACCATCTCACTGTGCATGGTGACTGTGTTATTGTATGCCGGTGTGATTGTAGCTAAGGGATGTGGTAAGTTGGATGCTCTGGGTTTGTTTTTAGCCTGGAGCATCTGCGAAAGGAGCCTGTGTTTCTCAGCCTTCTTCAACAAAATATCTGGGAAGAAACACTAGGTCCTAGTGCAGTCTTTTGGTGTTACTTTCAAACTAATGACTTTCACTCTAATTCAAAGCAATTTTGTGTTCCTGCTGCCTTAGCTTTGTATAAAAGTAAGAATGAAAACCAAACCAAAAAGCACTGCTAAGGATGCCTGTAGTAACTACTACATTTTGGCGTGTGTGTGTTTTGAATAGTTATTAGTATATATGTGACCTTTAAACATAATGGAATGGGGAAAGTAGATTTTATTTCATTTAGCCTGATGCAACATTTTTGACGTTAAGCATTGCAAGAACATTCAGAAACAGTAATATGTCATGGATAAAGCACTGGACTGGGATTTTATTCTAGGCATAGTCATAGACATTCTACGTTAATTTGGTTAAGAAAATTAAACAGACCCTTTTGCCAGGGCTTTCTAATCTGTAAAATGAGAAAGATAATCCCACAATACCAGTCTGTAACAAATACATAAGTATTACTCATATTTACAAAAGAGCTTCAGATTAAATCTTCCTCTTGTCTGGTTATTTCAAAAAACAGCTATGAAGAAAACCTGACTAAAGCAAATGAAAGCTGCTATAGTAGACATCTAAAATGAATTGGCTGTCACTTGCCAGACAGTTGAATGTCTCAGGATGAGAAATTAAAATAATTTGTTTAAATTCTTAAATAACTGTGAAAGTTATTGTATGACCGAAGGCACCTCCTACTGACTTCACAATCACTGAAAATTTCTGTAGCAGTCATAAAAATGATGCATCTAAGAAATATTCCTCATTAATTTTGTTCATTAAATAAGATATATGAGGCTAAAATGAGACAATTTTATATTAAAACTATGATTTGATTTCCAAATACCCTTTTGATTTGTTCTGCAGCAAACATTTTATGGATTGCTTCCTTGTTCATCATTTAATGAGCAGCAAACCATTCTACAAACTGTCACAAAAGAAAATAACACTTATGACATATATTTATCTGTAAATATACAATTTTATGTTTTATGTGATGTTATTATCCTAATGTAACATATATATACAATACAACAAATATATCACATTATTATATATTTATTTACAAATAAAACAGCACATAAACTATACAAAACAAATGCAAGGTAACTTTGCATGTCTTTTATTACATTTTCTTCTGTAGTGCTCCGTCTTTAAAAAAAAAAGTAATCTATATTTTTTCATATGAATTCAGATAAGATAGCAAATTCCAGAAGCTGCCTGGTGCTTTTTCTTAATTCATAAAAAAAAAAAAGTCTTTTTTTTTTTTTGTTTTTTCATTCTTGTTTTCATTTTCTTACAGCTCTCTCCTGTGCATCACATACAGACTCTGCAGTGCTACTCATTGGTAAGAAAAGTGCCGCATATGTGTGCACAGTGGTCTGATTGTGAAAGACTTGCAAGCCTTCCCCTTTCTGGAGATCCCGAAGGCCACATTTGTCATATAGTCACTTTGTTATGAGTGTGTAATTAAATGTAAAGCACTTTGGGATGTTCAGCTGTATAAAGTATTGCTATTGAAATGCAAGTTGTTTTATTCTGCAAACACACAGAAAAAAAAAAAAAAAAAAACAACACAAAAAACAAATGAAAAGGTTTCTAGGGATAAAAATGTGAACACTGATAGATAAATAAAACATTAGAAAGAAAGGAAAATACTTCCGGAAAACAAATCAATAAGATTAAAAAAAAAGCAAAAGATTTATTTGAGAAAGTTGACAGCCTTGCAGAAATTTCTGGCTTACAAGCTATTTACAGAGAGAAAAAGTGATGAATCAAGACACAATCATCAAAGTAAAAACCCAAGGTATTAAAATTTTAACTCTAAATTGTAGAAAGAGTCCAGGTATTTTCCTCTGTGACATAAATTTGCACAGGCAGTAGAAGTTTCCAATTACAGAGTTTCTTCTGTATTTTACATCCTTTTAGATAATGTTTGTCCTTTTGTGAAATAAGTGTAAGATTCTGTCCTCGCCAATTTATGTCTGGAATGTACTGACACAATATATTAGGAACTGGAATTATTTATAAAAACTGGAAAAATTAAGGCTGAACAAACTTGTTGGTGAATACTTCTATTTATTTATTGCAAAAATTACTACTTGCCATGGTGAAATGGCAGGATTTAGCCTGAATTTTGGTTCAGCCATGGACTAGACCCCAGGTATTCCACATTTTGGAGGAATACCCTGACCACAATGTTTTAGAAGTATAGGCATGATCATATACTTTTTTCTCTCCCTTAGTTCTACTGGTTGGCATCCACTACTACAGGTGAAGAAGCTGCATGGAGCTCTCCCCTTTCAGGGAAGCACCTCTTGCACTGCTAAGTCGACAGTCGAGGAACAAGTAGCATCTCATCCTACTCCTCCTTGCTATTTTTGGAAAGGGTACATATGTTTAAAGCCAGGGACACTTCTCTGCTCCTTGTTCCATCTGTGTTGTTTTGGGAGGTTACCACACCACCTCCTCATAAACCTCAGTGGATATTACCATCCTCTCAAGATTTTCTAATGAACTGCTCACCTGATCATGCCCAGACCCGTCTACATCAAGCACAGCCAGGCTAGCACAGAGGTATTATTTCAATTGAGAAGGCTAACCTGCCTCAGTTTGGAGAAGATAGGTGAGGGAGTAATGGCAGAGCAGCTTGGGTGGCAGCTGGGAGTGAGCCATGTCCCTGGACTCGTGGCAATGATGGGGAACTGAGGGGCAGCCTTTGAAGCAGGCCACATGCACACATCATCCTCTTACTCCAGCTGTGCTGAGCACCTCATGTTTTCATTGAAAGTGTCTGAAAAGTAAGTGAAACTCTAACCTCAGCAGTTTTGGTTGGATATTTTCTCAACAAATACAATGAGAAACCATATATACTATATTCCCATGTCACCTTATAACCAAAGCAGTGAATTATCAATAAATGTCCTCTGTGGTGTCCTAGCTTTCTTTCAGCCTTCAGTGACAACTTGTCATCAGACATCATGCGCTGAGGGTCCTGGATTGCTTTTGCTATGTTAGCTTTATCACAGTGCACCATATTAACCACTCATTACCTCCCAGTGTGTCCATGCTGAATTGAAGCAAATGAGTTCATGGCAGTTCACTTTACAAAATGTTCATGCTTCTCAGTTTTGGATTACTATGTGTTGAAGGCCAAAGAATAACAGAACTGAGATCTTCATTTCAGTTTTCTACTTACCCTCTGCACTTTTATTTATTTCTGATTAAAAGTGTCAAATATGTCAAATCACTTAGTCTTAGCACTATGATTTCATGAAAACTAAGTTTTCTTACTGTTTTGCAGAATACACAGCTACATATGATTCCATGCTTTGTAGCAGGGATTTGGACTACCCTATAAAGTATTGCTTCAGCTTGCTCAGTTTGGGCTAAAGAGAATCTCCTGGAATTTTGTAGTTAGCTCCATGTGCACAGCCCTCGGGTATCCACAGCACTTTGAGTAATGCTCTTACTTTCTTACTAGGTATCTGAAATTGTTTTGGTTAGATCTGACAAATTCTGAACATTGGCTTTGTGTTTCCCTCTTTGTTTGGAGAAATAAACCATATATCTGATTTCCAGAAACACGTAACTATAGAACCTCTTAAGAAAACATGTCTTGCTGGTTGCTTTGTTATGACCTAGACTGAAATTTAGTGGGAAGATGGCAAAAGGCCTCAGATGAGTTGAAATTAAGGAGAAAGAAAGAAATGTGCTTGCACCATTGAAATCTGTATCCTTAGAAAGTAGTTTTTATGGTAACTTTATTGTTCGTATGTCTCTAATAACCTTCTCATTTCATCTTATTGTGAATAAGGGGAGATGATGTACCACCATGAATGCTAGCACATGGTCTAAGCAGCAGCTCCCATTATTACTTCCATTATCACAATGGATCTTCATTGGCCTGAATTGCTAACATTCTTACAGGAACGATAAGACTAAAATGGCTCTGCCTGTCATTCACTGATATGTGAATTGACAATCAAATGATTGATCAATTTTTCTGCACTTCAATAGATTCTTTCAAGCCACACATCCCGAGTTACTCTATAAAATGCTACAGTTCCAGATAAGTTTTCTAAGGGATGGGTAAAGCAAATTAGGCAATTAGACCTAATCTTAGATTTAAAAATTGAAAATCCATCAGCATCTCTGTCTTGCAAAGAAAATACATTTCCAAATCTGAAAGGAGAAAATATCCCTACAAAAGAAGGCTAGTCCTGACAGCCTGTGAATGGCTTTCATGATTTTCTAATATATTTTTCTTTTGTTCATTTTTTCAAAAAACTTTGGACCCTAGAAGCTTTTAGGAAGGAGGAGTTTTGAAACTTGAGCAATAGAAAGTGCTAAATATTTTATTACTGATTTCTGAAAACATGCTTTTACTTTATCCCTTTAATAGGAAAAAAATCATGACAGCAAAATGATGAGGATTAATGTATGAAAATGCATTGCATGGCAGCTTCTGAGTAATGGATTTATAAACAGTTCCTTTTTTTTATTTTTTATTTTTAAATTATATGTCAAAATGGATTAAAAGAAGACTAGCAAATTATCATAGTCAGGTCAAACAGAGTACGCAGACCATGAGTTTTCCTCTGCTAAACCCTGAGGTCACCCAGTCTTCATCTAGTTACCAGTCTAACAGGAATAGCATGTTGATTTGTTCACCTGCCTGATTTAAAGCAAAGACTAAACCAGGTGAATCTCTAAGCAGTTCAATGTAGGGAAGATGTTTCTTATTTAAGTTAAGCTTCATCCAAAATCTATTTTTCAGTATCTGTTCAGTCATTTTCACAGTTGTTGGTGAACCTGTGCCCTTCCTGGTGTACAGGCAAGGATTCACTTTAGGCAGGCATATGACCAGATTTGGAAGTTCTACACAATCAGACAAAACTGAGAAACACTAAAGAGCTGTAAAAGGGACATAAAAATAAAAATAATAATAATAAAAAAATATAGAGGTAAAGGACAAATGTGAGACAGAAACCGTCAAAATAGAAAAACTGAGTCAGACAAGGGCTGGATAACTGTTTTGACAAGCTTGCTGGAAGTCACTGTGGTTTATTCTGAGGCCTTCATCCAAGTTTCACTGGTGGCAGTAGAAAGGCTTCAATTGGCTTTGATGCAAACCTAATTCAGCCAATTTATTGAATGATTTCTTTATTTTTTGTGACACCAGTCTTGTTGCTGAGCAAGGATGAGGAAGAAGGGGATGAGAGGAGGCCAAAGGAAAGTTGACCACACAAATGTAATGTTGGAGGCGTTAGACCTAGTATGCATGGGGCTGTTCAGCCTCCACAAAGAACTGAACTTATTTCCATGGAAACCAATGTTTGAAGATGAATAAGTAGCCTGGCTCTCAGCAGCTCCCTTTCCTTTTTCTCTTTTCTTCTCTCTTGGGATGTTTTGTTGTTGTTTTTGGTAAAGGGAAAGAAAGAGGCTCTTCACCTCTAAGCAGCTTGAGAAAAGACTGGCAACATTCATTCCACTAATAAGCTGGCAATTAATGCAGAGAGGAATGTCCTGGATTTCTCAAAGAGAAGTATTTTTCAACAGGAGCTAGTCAAGATGTTGATGAGGTTTTGTTTCTCTTTTGTTGTTGTTGTTGCTGTTGTTTAAATTAAACTTTTTCTGGGAAAGGGGGCTGCTAAACTGGTGTTGTAAGTCTGCCCTCACGTGTTGGATTTTAACTCTTCAGAAGAGAAAAATGTAAGCTAGTTCAGTGGAATCCACCAGATATATCATGGCATCACCCAGATACAGGTCTTCAGGTCTTTAGATCTGCTCTTCTATTTTTCTTTTGAGTTTTAGGTGCTGGTGGATGCATAGCAATGGGTTACATACACTAGGAATACACACAGGTGCACACCATCCATTTGATAGAGCAGATATGGGTCATTATCATTCCTGCACTAAGTAGATAATGAATTCAAAGGGAATGTTACAAAAGTGTCGCTGATAGTATCAGTGTTATAATGTGTTGCAACTACTGACTGATATAAAGAAGAGACAGCTGAAGGTAGGCTGAAAAACAGAAGAATTAACAACCAGCTTTCAGTAATTGAGGAAAATGATCACAGCCTCAGTAGTTTGAAAGAAATCCTTTGTGTTTGGCTTCTTGTGAGAAGAGTTTCAGGACCCAGTTCAGTTTCTGACAATAGGAAATGTCACAGGGAATGGTATCATATGGGAAATTTCCAGTGTGAGTTAGCATGACGCTTGTGCTTAGATGGGACATGAGTGGTTCTGCAGGCTCTGAAACTAATGAAGCCAGGTTCCCTGCAGGCTTGCATCTCCAGGCCAATTTACTTTGGAGTCTCTGAAAGTGTAAGTGCCTGCTGAACTTTTGCTATAGACAGCATCTGTAGAAGACTTTTTCCATGTGGATTGTATAAATGATGACCTCACACTGCAACCTTTCCCTTGGCAGGGAATAAATTTTCATTGTTCTGCCTTTTCCCTCCCGACAACTGTTTTTTACAAATCTTGTAGGAACATTATTGTCTTTGAGAGCTCTGTCCCTCTATTCCACTTGGCTGATATCGGTTAGTAGGTTTAAAATTATTAGGGAAACCAGCCAGCCAAAATGATTGCCTAAGCCTCATTTCCTTGCGAAACTAGGTTAAAAAGTTAATATTAGTAATAACTCCTGAATTGGAGCTACCATGGGGGAATGCAGGGTGGCACTGCAAGCTGTGTGTGCCAAAGCATAGTCTGATGTGTTGCTGCTATCGTGCTTTTGCTGTAAACTTTCTCCTGGGTCCTGTTAGCAAATAAACCTTCTCCCAGCGGCTGTATGGGTGAATGGTCATAGCAGTGTGCTGAGCAGGGAGGAGTCAGAGGCTCTTTGGTCCTTGGTTTGACTCTCAGAGCTTACCCACTGGTGATTTTGGGATGTGGACCCCTGCTCACCAGAAAGTGGTGGAGACCACACATGCATTTAATCCAGAGCTGGACATTGCCTGGCCTTCTGAGCATTTCAGACCTACACTCAAATTAGCAGTTCACAGTGGGTTTCATATCTTATTACCAAGTAATTCATTTTCATGGCAAAATATATATTTCTAATCTTTTATAAAACCTACACATTCTTCTCCGCCTCAGTGTATGAGTATCGTTTTGACTTAACCTGTCTGGAGGCCATAAATTGTGTTTGAATTTACTTTTTAAAAGTTTTATTTCTAGACAATGATTTATGGATGTGCAATGTGAGAAAAATATTTTCTGCTGCAATGGGTGGAAACCTCAGTTTCCATTGCTGCTCAGGGTCTGAATATTTATCTGCTCTGGGTGGTTCATGGTATATTTCCTGCCTTTCCTCCTTGCCCTTTCTTAGAATTCTGCTTAAGAAATCGTTTCTAGCTTTGCAAGAAGCTGTAATGCTCATCTCTGTTTCTAAAAAAAAAAAAGGAAAGAAAACGCATTTCACAGCAGACTCTTCCTTCTTCATCACATATGGTCAGCGATAGTCACCTCACTGAGATTTATTCAGCTCCCAGTGTGTTCTAAGTAGTTCCTGATATACTAAGAGAGGCATATGGCCAAAGCTCCTTGTGCTGAAATTTTTACTGTCTGAATATGAAATGGGGAAATGTTACTGCTTTCCAACATGAGCTTATCTTTAGTATTTTGTTTCATCCCGAGGCATTGACCTTTCTATTATCAGACTCCCTGAAAAGAAGGAGTACAACTATGTCTTGTCTGTATCATCTTGTTTATGGTTTATATGTGGCTCCAAGTTCTGCCAGAAACTTTGTGTCATTTTACTGCCTGGTTTTACATTCTGCCTGTGATGTTCTAATTATTGGGGTGTGACAGAGCACTTATTTCCTATCATAAACCAGGGGTTGTTATCCAGGAATGAAATTTTGTTGAAATCATGAAAAGATGTAACATATGAAATATTCTCTGAGGGCCATATTCTGATCTTGTTGACATTGATGAGAGTGTTACTTTTGTCTTCACTGTGAGAGCCACATAATGAAAGACAACGGAGCTATAATGTCTGCTTCTATTGTTTTTTAAGGAAACATTTCCCCACAGTACTGTGAGCACTGGAAAATGAGGCTGTTGTATACCTCAGCTGAGTACCTGGTGCAGCACTAGCATCGGATATGTAGTACGTTAGAGAGACGCAGTCTTTGTGGGTATAAATCAGCGTAGTTCCTTTCACATCAGAAGCAGTGTATGGTTTTATATTGTGGGGAAATCTTGCTCTCAGCTTCAAGCTGCCATTTCCTTCCCCTTTCAAAGCAGAAAAAAGGAAAAAGGCTGCCCTTTCAATCCATTCCTAGTAAGGGGAGGATGGGAGGAAAGAAATAAAATGATTTGGAGATTGTGTAGTAGTTTCCTACTTCACTACTAGTAGCACACAGTTAATGCACATGACTTAATGGGAATACACTTGCACTCAGCTGCAGTTGCCTACGGCAGAAGAGATAATGAAATATTTCTGCTTATACGATCACAAGCTCTCACTTGAACAACAGAAGCACAAGTACAGACCAGCCAGATTCAGACCAAGAGCAGGGGCAAACTGAGTGCAGCCCCCAGCCTGGCCAGGGCTCCTCAACACAGCTCTGGGAGACACAAGGTATTGTTGTACATTTATGCATCGCGTTAGAGCCTCACATTGCTGTCAGTATAGTTGCTTCTATTCTGTGTTTTTATCAGTGGCTATTTCTTCCTCCTCCATGGAAGAGATGATAAAATTTAAGAACAAGTAAGAAAACTGGTCTATTTAGTCAGACTCCAGTAGACTAGACAGCCTGCGGTGTTCTGAACATGTGTGATGTTATGTTACAGGCATTTCTGGTTGTAAGAGTAGAACTCAACCTTGAGCTCATTTACATGATTAAAGAGATGCCATAATGTCCCACCATGCTTTTATAGCACTGGAATGCAAATTTGGATTTACTGTTCCAACTCAGCTCCTTTCCTTACCGATATTCTCCCTCTTTACCCTCATCCTGAAAAAAATTAAAAAAAAAATGTCTTTCACTTCAATCTTAATCATCTCTTTCTGACTTTCTACAGACTGAGCCTTGAACAGTTTGTAAGAAAATAGATGGTTCTTCTGTTCTACATATCCCATAACTCACTGGCTTCTTGCACCTGTCAAATGCCACATTTCCTCCCGCTGGGAGTATGCCCCCATTCATGTAATCCTCCTTCCTCTGTAACTAGAGAAAGAGATAAAGTTACAGGTGTCAGTTAAGCCATGACTGCTTCTTTGATCTTTCCCAGTTATTTTTTATTGGAATGTTTCTTCCTAAGTGTTTTTCCTGTGTAACTTTACTTCCAAAGAGAGCGGCATTTGTTTTGCTTTCCTTAAGCATGGAGCCCCAATTCTGCTTGTGCACCAGTGAAAGATGGAAGTGATTCCCCTGATCTCAGCAGATCCTGCTAGGTTGACCTCATCTACACAAAGGGTGTTGGGCTTGTTGAGAAATGAGATTCCTGTTTGTGAAAAAAATCTTCAATGTGTGCTTCATATCCACCCCTTATTTGAAAAAGCACTCAAGTACTTTCCTGAATCAGGAAGGCAGAAAACATACACTTACTAACAGGACAATATCTTGGTAAAAAATCAGGTATATTGAGGGGGAAAACAAAACCCTTATTTATTTTCTGTGGAATTGAAATGCCTTTTGTCAGGACTGGATATCTTTCTAACTGATGTCTTATAGCTTAGGAACAGAAGATAAGAGCATGAAGCTCATAGTATTGAGAGGCCATTACCTACTGCTGTTCAAGAGGTTGGACATAGTCTCTGCTAGTTCTCCCTGCATCAGTGAAAAGGAAATAGTTGGGCTCATTGCTGTGCTTTCCAGCTTAGATATTCAGACACTTTTAAAGTAATAAAGTCTAAAACCCATAGTTGTTAAACTAAAGCTATTAGTCAAGGCAGGAATTTTGCATAGCTTGAATTAGGCATCTAACTGGCCACTTTTATTTTTGACTCTGGTCTTTCATCCCTTGGTTCTTCCATCCTTGCAAAGGGATGGTGATGTGTGTATAAAATGGCAGGAGGCTGCCCGTGTTTGTGGCAGATAAATCATTAACTGTGAGGCTTTCAAAAACCCTGGAATAATGTTTACATGCACACTCTTGTTTTTTTTTGGTAATGCTCCATCTCCCCCTCCCTCCTCTCCCCTCACTTTTTTTTTTTTCCCATGGCCAAGCATCAACTTGCATCAACAAGCATTCACTTTGGGGCAATATCGAGATTAATTATTTGGTTTTTCTTTTGGTGCAGTTGGTGACACAGTTTACCCCTTGCCCTGCTGAAATCAGCCCTGGACAATACCACTGACCTCGCACAAACCCCCTGGGCTCTGTCCCCTTTTCTCCCCTTCACCTCCCACCCCCAGCCTGTTTGCTTCCATAAGGGCTAAGGGGAACAAAACACACCCCTCAGCCCTCGGTGCTACCTCACAATGACACCTGCTGGTGGCATTGCCCTGGGACCGCACAGCTCCTCTGGTGCTTGTCTGTGTCCTTGCTATGCCTGTAGAAGGCTCCAAATATGTGTATATATATATATATATACACACACACATATACATTTATATGTGTATATATATTTAACCCTCTGTGAAAAATGGCTTGCTATCTCCTTTCAGCATGACGTGACGGAATT
Source organism: Stictonetta naevosa (assembly GCA_011074415.1). NCBI lineage: Eukaryota > Metazoa > Chordata > Aves > Anseriformes > Anatidae > Stictonetta > Stictonetta naevosa. Next base: position 45,624,610 of record CM021699.1, on the reverse strand, counting down.
TAGGAAATTTCAAACTGATTTGTTCAGCTGCATTTCCCTATACTTCAGCAGCCCCATATCAAGCGAGGTGGCTGGCAACACAAGCCGGAGGCTCTTGTAGAGTAGATTTTCTCATCTCAGTCTATTGCATTGTTGTCTTTAATTTTTTTTTTTTTTTTGGTAATATCTCTCTCGAAGTACATGTTTTAAAAATGTGAGGAGGATCTGGGATCTGTGAGCTTCCTGCTTTGTTTATTCATTCCTTACCCCTCCAAACACTTGAGAATTCGAATTATTCAGCTAGGCTTAATGAGGCTGACTCAGAGCAAAGTTACGTGCATAAAAGTCAAGGATAGGGGCCTTGATGTGATGCATTTTTAGGTGGTTATGGGGTTTTTAATATTAATATTTATTACTGAACAGTTTAAAGGGAAACTTGGGCTGTACCTTTTCATCACTACTCACTGCTTCTTACCTTACTGCAAAGGAGCTTTTGGGGGGCTCTAGCAGGTGGAAGTTTGGTGGAGGCACTGCGACCCAACAGTGTTGACGTGCACAAATGTGCAGGTTGGTGCTGCTAACCACTAAGCTCTTACATCAATCCCTTTCCTTTTGCCTCCATTTTCCAGTCGACAGAATGGGGAAAACTGCTTTGAATGCCTGAAAAGACAAGTGTGAAGTATCACTGTGGGCTGTACTGTGATGCCTATCACAAAGGACAAAAAAAGTGTACAAAAACTTAATGAAAGCAAGAGCCTGGCCGTTTTCATATCCTGTCTTGTCTAGGCTTTTCAGTCATTTTTTGCTTGTTTGTTGTTTGTTTTCCCCTCTTTGGTAGCATTTGACCCTCCTTCTGGTCCTGAAGAGTTGGAGCAGGCCGATGTACTTACAGCCTTGGTGGTTCTGGGCCACAGGACTGCAGGCAGGACGGTAGGCCTTATGTTGGAGACATGAGGAGGACTTACCCTCCTGCAGGTCTGGAAGGGAGATGAAACTGTTTGGGTAGCCTAGAAAAGCTGTGTGTGAGCACGGGAAGTTTTCAGTGCTGGTTTGAACTAAGCCTCCTGGGACTCCTCACGATTAATTTACAAGCTTCTCCAGGGCTTTATCCTGACCTCATCCCTGCTCCCATTCACACATATAGCAACAAAAATTCCTTTTGAGTCATTCTTAATAAGTGTTCAGAAAACTCACCTTTTCTTCCCAGATGTGCTGTTTGCTGTGCTAAAGCAGCCCCTGGACAAAGCTTATCCTAGGATGACAAAGGCATCCCAGAAGTCTGCATGGAGAATTTTGTTTAACCCAGCTGGAGAATGAAATTCTCTTCTGGCTTGCAGCAAGGGTACAAGGGTTCAACTCTCTTCGTTTCAGAGGATCTGCACTTTTATACCATATATGAAAGGCCTTAGCATCTCTGCTATGAGGCCTTCAGATGCAATTTGCATATCTGTCTTCGTAATTTTGAGCTGGTAAAAGATTTTGATCAGAAAATGCTGACTGCAGTGAAGGGAAACTTTTTGCAGAAATATCTCACTTTAATGATGTAAATATCATGTTATACTCAGATCACTCCTATGAAATTGAGTATTTGTCCTCCACAGCATGATTTTGGGTTTTACACTGTCTTGCAATATTCATGCTATAATTATAAAAAATGCATAAACATAGAATTGGTTTCGGAATATTTTCTTTCACAGTAAAGTTATGAGATTGACTTTTTTATCCTGTTCCAGTGGAAGTACAATCTGAAAATTCTCAACTAAATAGAATTTTCTACTTTTAATTAGTTTTGCTAAAATGATAACAGCCCTCCCCTCCCTCTTCCCCCCTCTCCCCCACATCCCACCACCTTCTTGCAGTCCAGGGCTTTGGAAAGAAGTCCCACCTGTTTCTTAACAGCATGTTGGGGAAGAATGGAAAGTAGAAGGACAGGAGAGGGAGGTGTGACTGTTGGTGATCTGAAACATTAGCAGGAATCTCCATTCCAGTTTTATCTGTAAAACTCCTTCTTGTGTGAGACAGCTGCTGCCTCTGAAGGCTTCTACATATCTCTTGAAATCCCAAGGATCCTTCCTTTTTTAACCTGTATTGTATCCCCATTGCCCTTGAGATCCTATATTACAGCTGCTTTCTTCAGAAGGATTTGATAAGAATATCTATTTTGGACCATGTCAGTGTTAGAGAATTGCTGTCAAGCATCAAGAGATGTTCTCTCTCTTCCCCTGGGGCTTTAAAGATGCTATTCTAAAATTAAAGTGTTTGGTATAGATAAGATACTTAGGGTTATAATGAGGTCAAGAGTTGCTGGCAGTTTCTATCTGGATATTTTTTTAGAAGTTGATCAGATCTCTGGCTGTTTTATTTTCCTTTTTAGACAGATAAATATAGACAGACCAGGTAGAGAAACAGTCAGGAACAGGAAGCTTTTGAAAAATATTTGGAAATTATTCCGATTGCATTGTCTAAGTCAAGTTGCACCACTTGATTGTGCTGGCATTCTCTGTAATGTAATGTGACATGGAATATGTGATGTAACAAGATATGCCCGCCAAAACCCAATGTGCTTTGTTTTAGTCAGAATGTATTAATCCACTTAATGAATAATTGACCCAAAGAGATTCTGTCAAACACTACTAAATTATTCACTGGATTTCCAAACCAGAAGACAGTGTCCTTTAAATATTTAAGAATAATGTCAAATAATTTTCCACACCATATATATATATATATATATATATATTGTGTATATTTGTTTAAGTTCTTTGGCTCTTCTATGTTGCTTAAGGAGGAAAGGATAATTAAATAAAAGCCATTTTGCCCTTCAGAGGTGGGAGGGCAGAGGCTGGTGGGAGGGCAGAGGCTGTCCTGCCTGTGAACACCCCCAGAGGGAGAAGCAAATGCACATCCTGTTGGCTGTCAGACTCGGCTGGATGCATTATCATTAGCACCTTTTCACTGCCTCACCTCTGTATTTTAAAGCAAAAGCCAAACTCTCCACATACATATGCATGTATTTTACCATGTAGCACGTGCCTTGGCGGTAAGTTCCCCAAGACGGGGCGCATCATTGCAGGCTGCACAGCTAAGGCTGTTAAGTGCCTTGCTATTCTCTACCCTGAGGCCTCGCAGTGCCTCTCTAGGTGTGCATTATGAGATAACAACCTTGCCGGATCAATTTTGGTGTGGAAAATAGGTTTCCTTAAAAAAGGGACACCAGTATAGCAGCATTCAAGTTCTACCAATTACAGTGTCTGACACCTTTCCCCTTGAAGGTTGCATGCTGAACGAGTGCAGGGTATATTTCTGGCTTGTTTAAAAAGGATGAGGATAGGCATCTGATAGCGTACCTTAATTATTCCATTTCCTACTCCCTATATACATTTCCAAAATCTAATTATAGTGCTTGTGGCCCCTGCTATCAGCCAGTACCCAGAGATTAATGTAAAGCCAGGGGAAGGACAGCTACCTCCCTTCATGCTTTACGCAACATTGCAAATATATTCCAGCAGTCTTTTGATACTAATATTTTGATATATTCATCATTGTGTTAGCATCTGCAGCGAGCAATATTTACAGTTTATGAGCTCTTCCAAGACCAACCGTTCGTATTATTCCTATTAAGTCCATTCAATTTTCCACCTGAAGTACCACATTTGTCTAGTCAGGGTTTGACATCTATTTTCAGGGGGGTGCTTTTAATAACAAGTTTTATTTAATTGTATGTTCTTCTTCTCCCAAATAAGCCAGGCAATCTGTTATGTATTGTCACACAACTAAGATGTACTTGGCTGCATTCTCATGTTGATTATCTTGGCCTTGATAAGGGGACATTTTTGTGTACATGCATCTGTGCGTGTGGAGGTGCAATTGTTTATCTGCTCTTCCACGGCTTTATTTGGATTGGAATTTGCTGCGACGTCCCCACAAGTGCAAGAATGATGTCCAGGGGTGGGCTCCGTGTGCAGGCGGTCGGCAGCAGGCAATCCTCCTCAACAGGTTTGCTATCCCAAGCCACAAGTGTTGTCACACCCGGTTCCTTTTTGTAGGCAGCCAGAGCCCAAACATACACATAATAAATACTATTTATTTGGGAAAATAAATAAACACAGTAATGATTCCCTTGCATCTGCCTTCCTTTAACAGTGTTTAGAACTGGCTTTAGGAGAGAGCAAGTCCTCTGACTCTGAGCAGCCACAGTTCAATAGGAGGAAGCAGAGCATCTTGTGAATGAAAATGTAGCAAAAATATATAAATTTTTCTTTGTCTTCTTCCTATTATGATTCTTGTTACTTAAGGGGTGGGGAAATAAAACAAGCATTGAAAATAAGTTTTGCAATTCCTTCAAGGACTAAAATTCAAGACTTATGTAGGTCTCCAAGTTCATAATGCCAGAGGGTTTTCACAGGCATCATGAAATTCAATGTTTTGGCATTTTGGAACAGCAACAACAAAACAAGACTTGCCCAAGGGATGCACTGCTTCATTGGTTTGCCTCATAATTGCCATTGTGTGGGCTCCCCTGCCATAGCCCCTACTCACTGCACAGATAAATTCACTCCCAGATGAGACCTTGTGAGAGTCAACTTCTGCAATGAACTTCCATCCTTTTCTGACACTTCCTGTGGATGGATATGCCAGAATTTGTGCCTGGTTACAGTGTGGGAAGAGCATGTCAAAGACCCCTTTTAACAGTCACCGCATGCAGCAGAAGTGATGGACAGAGCTGGCTAGGAAATTAAGTTGATGTTTTATGAGAAATTCTGAAGTTACAGAAGATTTTCTGTTGAACAGAATAAACAAACAAAGATGTATTTATTTCCAGAAGGAAAAAAAGGAAAGAAAAAAAAAAGGAAAAAATGAAATTGGAATCATATCAAAGGCTTTTTGCATAGCAGAATCAAAACCTTTGATTCTAATTCTAAATTCAGCCCTCTAAAAATTCTGTATAATAAATGTACCCATATAAAGGAATGAAAAGCCATAATATTGAAACAGAAAATCTACATTTTCCTTTCAGAGATGACACGCAAGAGCACTCTGATCTTCCCTGGATGGTTAATTTCTCTGTGCTTTGGGTTTTGCATCTTGCAACCTTTTTTCTTGCTTGTCTAATGATACCAGGTGGTTTGAGCCTAGGCTTCTCTTTCAGCATGATATTTGTACCACACTTGTTGAACTGGGCAGCACAGAGCTACAGAAATGACTCTGCTTTTCCAAAAGGAATTTTCTTGGGCAGCCTCAACCTCTGTAAAGGATCAAGCAGGCAAGAGAGATGGAGATGCAGTGTCCCAGACTCTCCTTCAGCCCCAGCATGAGGGAGAAAAGCAAGAGCAGGGACAGTGAGGGTCAATACAGGGATCTGCTTACTGATCCCTTGGACAGAGGGTCACAGGTGCCATGCAGGTGCCCTGCTGCTCCGATGGATGAGAAGAAGTTTCTCCCCTCCAGCCCCTGTGGAGCCCCCTGGGGCTAACAGAGCCCCTGTGGCGTTGTGGTATGGGTCTTGAAAGTGTAACCCTTGGTCCATAGATGAGCAGAGAGGTGCAGGGGTTTTCCCCAGTCACACAGCTAAGAGGCATTGGAGTTGGGATTAAGCCCTCACCCTTCCATTGTTTGTATCAACAACACCCATGTTCTTCCTTTGACTGGGTATAAGGCAATATCCATGTTATGGTGCTCTATAGGTAGCATTAACTACACTGACAGGCCTGTATAGCCTAAAACATGCATAAAACATGAAATCAATGAAATGAATTTGGAGGCCAAATTTGGATGCTGAATTGTTGCTGAATTTGGATGTTGAATGGTTACGGTCCTGCAAAGCAAGCTTTTAGGAGAAAGGATGATCAAAACTTTGCAGAAAAGCACCTTAAGCCTCAAGTGTCGCAGCACTAGCAGTCAGGGTGGTGATGCACTGGGATGTACGGTGTGTGTGCTGGTGGGCTAACACAAGCATGAAGCAAACATCTTTGGAATGACTTGATGCCAGAGGGGGGCATGTACAGCATCCCGAGACAGCCTCGGTGAGACATCTGACTGATTAGATACTGAGGTCAGGTGCTGACATACCAAGGTCATGCCACATACTGTTTTCCTCGTGCAGCTGGTCTCTGATAACATAGCAGTTGGTAGGACCACCCATCAGATAAGGTGGCAATTTTCTACAGGCTCAAATTGTTGTTACAGCAAGGGAGGTCCAGATAAGATCAATCAGGCTCTGGAATGATTTAGCCATTCCTGGTCTTTTTCTTTTTCTTTTTCTTTTTCTTTTTCTTTTTCTTTTTCTTT
>CM021699.1:45455562-45618243 GCA_011074415.1 Stictonetta naevosa | reverse complement strand
TCTTTTCTTTTCTTTTCTTTTCTTTTCTTTTCTTTTCTTTTCTTTTCTTTTCTTTTCTTTTCTTTTCTTTCCTTTCCTTTCCTTTCCTTTCCTTTCCTTTCCTTTCCTCTTCTTTTCTCTTCTTTTCTCTTCTTTTCTTTTATTCTTTTCCTTTTTATTTTTTCTTTCCTCTCCTCTCCCTTTCTCTTCCCTTTTTTCTGAGGACACAACCAGTATTTTGAATACGAATTCAGGGAGCACTTGTGGAATCCCATACCATCCTTGCAGCAAAATGAGAGGATTGATTTATGGGCTGGATCACTGAGAAACAGTAATTCTTCACTCTTTATGATGTTTTGTCAGAAGGTGCGGTACCCTCCAGTCAAAGAAGCGTGATTTCAGCTGGGTTTTCAGAATGAGAAGTGTGTGTGTGTGAGTGTGTGTGAGTGTGTGAGAATACAGCAGCTCCTGTAACACAGCAGTTAATAAGACACGGGCACATTAATCATGTGACAGGTATTGAGTCTAACAGGGCAAGGCAGCAGGTTTTAAAAACAGCCAGTTAAGTTACTACCTGGTAGAAAAAGGCTGATGGCGTGCCCCAGGTTTTATGCCACTATCTGCAATTAAAGTTATTTTTTATCCTTTTTTTTTTTTTTTTTCTGTTTTAAAGTTTTTAAATGTCTTCTGGTACCTGTAAGAAAATAAACATGTGGAACTGGAACAGAAGGCTGTGCAGTCCCTATGATGTGCTGTGGCCCAGTGTTGTGGTTTAACCCGGCTGGCCGCCAAACACCACACAGCCGTTCGCTCACCCTCCCCCCTCCCTCTCTGGGATGGGAGAGAGAAACGGGAAAGTGAAGCCTGTGGGTTGAGATAAAGACAGGTTATTAAGACAGAAAATAATAATAATAATAATAATAATAATAATAATAGAGTGTACGAAACAAGTGATGCACAATGCAATTGCTCACCACCCGCTGACCAATGCCCAGCCTATCCCTGAGCAGCCGGCTGCCCACCCTGGCTAGCCACCCCTATATATTGTTGAGCATGCCGTCAGATGGTATGGAATACCCCTTTGGCCAGTTGGGGTCAGCTGTCCTGGGTCTGTCCCCTCCCAGCTCTTGCTGTACCCCCAGCCTGCCCGCTGGCAGGACAGAGCGAGAAGCTGAAAAGTCCTTGGCTTGGTGTAAGCACTGCTCTGCAGCAATTAAAACATCAGCATGTTATTGGCACTCTTCTCATCCTAATCCAAAACATAGCACCCTACCAGCTACTAGGAGGAAAAATAACTGTCCTAACTGAAACCAGGACACCCAGTCTGTACATTTGCACAGGACTGCGCTGTGGTCCCTCTCCTGCACCGTGTACCCAAGTGCTAGACACAGCTGAATTTGTCCCTGAGGGTCACAGAACAGAAGAGAGCCTCTGGTGCTGTGAAACAGGTGGAATTGATTCCTCCCATTGGACTTTATGATCAAAGAAGACCTCAGCTGTAACCTAGAGATGTGACCCCTCTCTTTAATGTGACTCTGCAGGCAACTTTATCATTATACGCCATGTGCGCCTCTGCCTCTTTTATTACCACCCACCCTATTAGGAGTGGAAAAGTCAAAGGGGAGGAAGAGTTAGGGTATTCCTGATTCATAAAGGCAGATGAGCCTGTGCCTCTTTGGTGTCCTTGATTTAAGGCATCTCCAGTCACTTCAGTTGTGAAGTTTTGCTCCAGCAATACTTACTTTTTGTTGATAAAAATGTTCATTATCAGGAGCATGACAAACTAATGGAAGACAGCTTTACTAAATGAACCCTTCCCATGATTTTGTAAGCTTCCTGCATGTGCACATGTTCTTCATTTTAAGCCTTTGTCAAACACTGCTTGCCATGGTAGGTTGAGAACAAGTGGATGGTTGAGCCATATATGACCACATAAATATTTGCCTTCCTTCCCATATGACAACTAAAAATGTCTAGGACCATATCTTTTGGCCACTATCGAAAAAGGCCCTTAAAGTAGGATACAAGCAGATGACACCAGTGAAAAGGAGTTATAAAGATTGCATTCTCAGAGGACATGAAAATTCCACCTTGCTAGTTAATCAGTCCCTGACAGTGATCAAAGCCTGATGTTTCAAGGAATAAAAAACCATAATTGTAATAAACAGTGACAAAAATGTGCCTAGATATGATGTGGTGCTATGGGAAAAAATTGTCATCTTGACTCTGGACTAACCATCAGCAAATGCCAAGCAACAAAAGGTGAAGGGCATAATTATGTGGCTCTGTTGCTGAGAATCATAAAATGGCATTTCATGGGCAGTGCTGGCAGTGGCTACAGTAAGCACAGCTTCCAGGGGAATGGCTGTGTTTGCAAGATGCAGGCTATAAACTTGGGTAAGATACCTGGCTTGCCTGAGAATCACCACTTTCAGAAGGGTTCATGGTCTGGGCCGAGGAGCTTCCTTTTCTACAGTGGATATGTTTGGTGCAAATCTCTATAGCTTTTTCTTTGCTGATATATGTGAGCAATGTTTCACTTGAGAGAAGGAAACCATAATGATTTGCAGCACCAAAAGATCTCCCCTACAGTTTTAAGATGTTGGTTTGTTTCGTTTTTCTTTTCAAGGTGGTTACTGGTTGCAGATTGCATTTGGAGGATCTTTGTGTTTGATTTTATGGACTCTTGAAGACATTTGACAGTAACAATGCTGAGTAATGGCTACGTGAATTTCATGTTGCTAATCAGATGATTTTTTTATTTTCTTCTTCCTTTACACATTTGTTGTGCTAAAGAGTTGAGTTGAGATGTGCCTAGGAAATAATTTCCCTGGCAAGTTCTGATATATTTTTTCTGATAAGTTATTTTAAATTTATTTTATGTTCTCCCAGCTGTTGCCTCTCTGTGATTTCACTTCAGATCATAGCTTCAGAATATACTGCATGTTACAGAGTAACCGAGGGAGGTGACTGAGCCAGTTTTAACCAAGTGGTAGTTTGAAATAGCTCTGCTGCAGATATGTTTCTTCTGGCACCCAAGCCAGTTTAAAGCAGTTGGCTATCTCTACTTGACACTGCTGCCTGGAGTGGAGATACACACTTCCAACCCTCAGTCAATTAACAGAAAATATTGACAAATTCTCTCGCACTTTAATATTTGTTTCCCAGTAGAAAATCCTTTCCTAAGTACATTACGGTGTAATTTCACTTGTAGATGACTAAATACAAATATGGCTTGTGCAGTTGTGTTTGCTGCCCAGCTCTCTTTATGCAGAGCTCTACAAGCAAACTGTGTTCACAGGAGCGTGTGGATGGCTGCTCATCACCCAGCCAAAGGGAAATCTTGGCCCCACTAAACTCACTGATGAAACTCTCATTGATTATTTATGGGGCCAAAATGTTTATTGTAGCAAACATTTTTGGGTGTGCAAAGAATGAGACTCCCTCTTTTCTCTCCCAGAAAGAACTGGAGTTCTCAGCCAGACTGTCACTTTGAACATTGGTGCTGAGCAAATGATCTCTCTGTCACCTTCTCACTCTTACCCAATAGCTCTCTCTCTCTTTTTTTTTTTTTTTTTTTTTTTTTTAAATTGGGTTGTTCTGAGCATATGATATAATTATCAAAATTAAGAAAGGCTTTGTCTCTTTTTTCTGTTCTTGGCAAATGATGTTTGTTTTCAGTTGTGTGGTGGTTTTTTTGTCTGTTTGTTTGTTTGTTTGTTTGTTTTTCTCCAAAAGAATACATAAAAAAAAACAGGAAACCTTGATGTGGTCTCTTAAGTGCCAGAGCACAGATAACTTGTGATGAGTTCAAGTCCACTTAACTCCCTCTCAAACTGGCTTCATCCCATCTGGAAGCTCTATCTGCAGTGCAGCCCACTGACTGCCCAGGAGCCTTTCCCTGCAGACACTTGCACAAGTTAGCTCATTCCCTAATTAGCCTGAATGTGCTCTCCTGGCTCCATTTTAGTTGTGTAGGCATGCTTAGAAGCCACTGCTGGGATGAAACGGGCACTTGTCTCTGAGGCAGAGCTCTGGTGCAGTTGAAGTCAGGATGGACAGACAGCTTGCCTCTACCTTGTTCTCCAAGGGTGTCTGCAGAGTCTCCTGAGGGATTGTGCTGTGACACCTGGTGAGAAGGCAGAGCCCCACTGCTTCAGGAATGATCTCAAGGGCACTAGTCACATAACAGCTCCTATTCCTTCACTCTGCTCTCAGTAGTAGATGAATCTTTGTGGCTTAAACCTCAGGAATACCTAGACTTTTATACGGTCAGTGGTGACAGAAAGGACCTGTAGGTTATATGGATAGATCATCCTCTGGAGACTTGCAAATATATCTCCTTATTTCCATTTTTTAGAAAATATAGGCATCATCTGGCATCCAAAACCTGAAATTTTCCAAGGTAGTGTGCTCCCTAAACAGGGCAGTCAAAGCAGGTGGACGGGGTTTCACTCTTAGTAGGCTAACCAACGATCTACAAGGTAATGCAAAAAGCAAAATTAGAAGAGGGGAGGGAGAGGGGGAATGAAATCTTCCAGCAACAGAAACCACTTCATCTTTTGTCATTCTCAGCTATTTGAAAGTGCCTCAAACTTTCTTTTGGTAATTGCTATGCAAACATTTTTGATGTCTATGTAAAAACATCTGGATGCTTACAGTGGCATCTGGACATAAATATTAAAAGATCAACAAAAACCTGATGTGAATTAACCATGTGGATAACCATAAAAACCACAACCACAAAAACCTGCTCTGAGTCTTTGGCTGGAAAAGTGGATGCCTCCTCCCTTGTTTTTAATGTGCTTATGAACTAACATTTAAAAAACAAGTGGTCTTGACTAATGGCTGTTTTTTCTTTCATTTTGACCACTCATAATCAGACTAGAAAATCCCTGGCCTGATTAAATTGGTAGGGAATGTCTCTCACTACCTGTCTAAGCACTCCGCCATATTTTTTTTGGTGTTCTAGGTGGAAGTTTTGATTTTGGTTCTGAAATGTATAATCATAAGGCTCCTTTTCCTCCTGGACACAGCCTGGACTCCCACTGAATTTATACTGTGTGAATGCAGGGCCATGAGCTGAGGAACCTACAAGCAATTGCCGTAGGCAGTCTCGTCCCTGAGTTATGAGAGCTGTGGTTTTGGTGGACTCGGGTCTTGTTGTAGCATTCTCACTGGGGAGAAGAGTTATGAGGAAAGAAAAATGACTCTTAGGTCCTCCCACACAAGACATTTGAAGGAAAACAGTAGCCCCACATCCAATTCTGACAATGTCAAAAAGCAAGCTAAAGTGTTAATTCCATATTATTTTTCATTTTATGGAGTCCAGTCTCGTGGCTATTGAGCCCCTCATGTCTGCAGTGATGCAGGTTGTTTTTTTTCGAACAGTGGCAAGGACATGAAGACACCTATGTACCTGTGCTTTTTAATGAATCTGAGGTGCAGATAATCAAGGATTTTAGAAGCTGACATGAGTCAAGCATGTAAATGGGTTAGATAACCCAGGTCTTTTTACCTTGATTTTCTGGTAAAACCAAAAACAATAGCTTTTCCCCTCCAGAAGTGAATACATGAAAGACTGAGCAGCGTTAGAATAACACTGATCCGTTACATTTTTCAGAGAGAACTGGAAAATTCACAGTTGAGTGGATACAGATCAGATAAGCAATGCTGAATCTTCCAGGAGACATCTCTTGCTCTCATTTCGTCTTGTTCTCATTCTTAATCCTTTCTTCCCGGTCTTTCAGTTTGGTTTGTTCTCTCGCTGCAGTGCTTCGCTGCATGGCTCTTTCTTAGCCATAATCAACTGCAAGTCATATATCCCACCACCCAAGCTAGACTGCTTATAGAATGGATTTGGTTTTGTCAGGGTATTTCAGTCTCTTCATATGCTAAAGACATACATGCATATTTCACAGTGGAAATAAAAATGTTGTCAGTGGTGGTTGCCCTCTGTGGTTGGTAGCCCACTGGGAGGTTCTGGGTAGGCCCTACTTCAAGGTGAACAAATGGCTCTAAAAGACTCTCAAGAATGGAAACACACAGATGTTTATACTTGATTTCTGCCCTAATATTTGGTGAGGACTCTATAATTTAAATAAAAGGGATAATTTTTCCCCAATTTAATGTCTTTTTAGCAGTGTGGGAGTTATAAACATTATAATAATTTTACCACTTCCGTATTTAAAAATATGCCCTTTAAGCATTTACATTCAAGATTTGTTTTTCTTCAGATGTGTAAATAACGCATAGCAATTTGCATCTCATGCATAAATCTTTCTCCTGTTGAATGCAAATTAAAAAATAATAATAATCCAGCCCCCAACCCCTTTCATTTGCCTTTTTTCCCACTTCCTCATATTTATGGCTAACTCTTCCAAGGATAATTTTGGGGGTTTATGTGTGTTTAAAAATTTTTCTTACTGAAGTTTTCTTCCGCTGTGTAATAAGAAGCCTGAAGCTGATTAATAGTGTTTTCTTTTCCAGTCCTAATGAAAGTATTTCAGGTTTTATGCATCCCTGATGAACCTATGTTAAATAACGTGTGTGTGTGTGTGTTGCTCTTTCTCAGGATTTATCCCAAATTTATTAATTTTCTGGGTACTTTTCCCTGTCTGCAGCAGGGGGGGTTGGGACTAGATGATCTTCAAGGTCCCTTCCAACCCAAACCGGTCTGTGATTCTATGATTCTGTACCATGCAGGACAGTGTCAGCACTGGCTTAGCCTATTTCTGCTTGCTGTTAAACCAGAAATGAGGCATTTGTTAGGATGAGCCAGGAAGGGCTAAACAGACATTTTGTGCTGCTGACTACCCCTTGTGAATTTTTCTGGAGAAAAAGTGCTCTGGGAAGTTGCTGGAGCCCCGAATTCACAGGAAGCTCTTCTCCAACATGCACTTGCCATCTCTTCTGGTTGCACCCTCAGGGTGGTTTTACTCCACAGATTTCCTCCACCAGCAGTTTCTGTGCCTGTGGATCAGCACCGTTGGGGCTCAGCCCACTAAAAATACCTTCTCCGGAGAGTCTGGCTGCCTTGGTAAAAATGTGACTGAAATACCTCATCGAATCATCTCCTTCAGCTCAGACGGGCTCTGCTATTTCTGCAGAGCCCCTTCTGCCCAGCCAGGTGGGTGAGCAGCAGCCCTGTGGAAGGTGCAGGTGTCGCGAGCTGCCCAGCTCTCGGAGGCAGGTGCTGCAGCACCAGCAGCTCCAAGCGCCGCTCCGGCAAGTGGTGGGTGAGCATTTCCTCCGCTGCCGCCTGGTCGTGGCGGTGCTAATTTTAACGTGGCGAGCAGAAGGAGGGATGTGATAGCAGGATGGTCCCAGCTGTTCATCCTAGAGAGGCGAGCGGCACTTTTATTTGGAGAGGGAAGGCAGGAACTCCAGTTTCACTGCGCAGGCTGGAGGAGTGGGGAGAGGAGAGTAAAACTATTGCTAGATTCCTCTTCTGTCTTACAAAAGTGCTTCCAAAGACTCAGCCTCTCTCCCCCACCCTGGGAGTTATATTTAGTTTTAAGCTCTCTTGGCTGCTGCATTGATAGCTCCTTACCAATTCCAGTGCAATTAATCAGAGTGGGGTTGATTGTGCTTTTGTCTGTGATTGTGTAAATCAGGATCCTTCTGTCTGACATGGAGAGGCCTGCGCTGCCCTGCGCCCAGCCCAGCCCAGCCCTGCCAGCCTGCTGGGAGGCCTGTGGGGCTGGGGGCTCTGCCCAGCAGCACAGCCAGACTCACCCAGTTCAGGACGGGGAGTGACCGCCTTCTTAAAAACAGGTCTAAGATAGTGCAGGGTAGTGCTTCTGCAAGATGAATCACAAGGAAGAGTAGTTTGGGGTACAAAAATTGTTCACAGTGAGAAATTGAGAGCCCCAAGGAGCTCCATTGCTCCTAACAGCCTACAGACTGCTCATACCCTCATTTTACAAGAGGGGCAGGAATGAAAATTTTGGGAGAAATCCTAACAGCTTTGGCCCTTGCCATGGGCCTGTCTGGGTCACCCTGTGGCAGCCATGCGCTCACTGAGATCAGTGTTTGTTTTGGGAGAGCAAGGGCACAGGAACAGCTGTGAAGATGTGTGACACCTTCTGTGTATTTGGGGAGGTGAACTGAAAGAACAAACTGTATGGCAGGAGCTCCCAGCACGGCCAGGCTTCACTGGCTCTTCAGCAATTGCTCTTTTCCTGGATGCTTCACAGTTTGTGAATCGGCCCAGAAAATATCTGCCAGTCTAGAGTAGGCATGCCTGGGAATCTCAAAGCTCTTTAAAAGTACATATTTAAACCCAGCACTCATACTGGAGCAACTTCTTCACAGGTTTGTCGTCTAAGGTGTGGAAGGGTTAAAGTTATTTGCCCAAAGTGTTAAGATGCAGAGCTGAGCAGGGAATGGAGCCGAGGAGCTGCAGTTCTCAGTACGCCACTCCAAGCACTTGTCCGTAATCCTTCCTTTTCAGTTAGCAGCCGATGATAATTTATAACATTGCCTCTTAGAAAAGTGAGTGGAGGATTGCTCTCCAAAACAGCCCCGGTCAGAAATCTCCCAGTACCAGCTAAAACTGCAGAAAATATTTCTGAGGGACAGACATAACTGCACCTTTTTCTTCCACCTGCCTGAACACTCGGTTGTGTGGTTCTGTTCTGGTTTTGAACAGGATTGATTAGCTGCAACTCCAGTTCAGCTTGTGGAGTGTAACATTTGATTTTGCCGTGTCTTTGGTTAGCAGATCATATCCTTAATACAGCCTTACTTGTCAAGCAACCACTCTGTAGGCAGAGATGAAAGCAGCCGGAGAGAACACGTTTCCTTTGCTCGTGTAGGAGAAGATGACAGGTAACATGATCTTGACCTCTGAAAGTCAGGGACAGCTCTGAGGGTGGGTAATTTGAGCCAGGACTTCTGCCCGTCGTGTAACAACAACACATGCGGGTGCTGCAGCACAGACATGGCTTAACTCGGTGGAGAGGGCTCAATCTGTGCTTGTTTTCCCAGCTGGCACTACACTGCACTGGGTCCTAACCCCTATAAAGCTACAGTGATGTTTGCAATTAAGTGGATAACGACATCCTGTATTAGTTGTAATTTTAACTATTTTTTTTTCTTTAATAGAAAAAAGAAAAACAAAAAACAACAAGAAACCCCACAATTTTATTCCTAGTAGATTGAGTTGCTGAATTTTTGGGTGGAGAAGCAGCAGCTCCTGGAGTGAATTACGTCTTGGGTGATGTCATAGGGACCGTCACTTCAGGGTTTTATTGCTCCCAAAGTAACGTACTATCTGCCTTTTCCCAGGAATTAGTTTTATACCATTGAAAATCAGCTGAGAAGCCAAAAATATTTTCTGCAGAATTTAGTAAACTAACATAAGTAGATGTGGCCGTAAACTAGGCATTAGCATGTGCATTTACAGATGTTCATTCTAACCCAGATGCAGCTACTGTACCTCAGAGATCTTGTGAAAGTAGTGCATAGGCTTCTTTGCCATGTTCCACAGAGAGCTGATGAAGTCATACAATGCTGTAGTTTCCTTTTTTCTTTTCCCAGCCGCTAAATTACAATATAAGGCACTAAACAGACGCTCAATATTTTCCTTATATAAATTTATCATGCGGCAATTACTGCAGTTAAACTCAGTGAAGGTATGTGATTGTAAATGGGAGGTGGCAATCAGTGTAATTAGAAAAGGAAAAGATGTGCCTGCAAAACAACCTCTGCGTTACAATATTGCCCACACTATAAACACCTTACCACGTGGTGCACCCCATCTCAGTTACACAGTGTATGTCCTATGTTGATTCAGGCTTGAATTACACAGTAAATCTTGTTTGTGAATTTATAGACTGTCCCTTTGAAGGCAGAATTGTGCCAGCCTATTTATTTAAAGTCCTTTTTTCACTGCAGTGGCATGCTTTTGAGATGTAATACCTTATGTGCACAATCCCTGAGTGACAGCAGCTCTGGACGCTCACAATACTTATAATACATTACATATTATCAATAAAATGTTGCAAGACATGTCATAGATCTTATTAACATAACTTTAAATTATGGGTACAAGTTTGACCTATCTGTTGATGGATTAGAAGCAAAGCTGGATTGTTAAACAGAAGTAAGAGGCTCAGGGCATCATTAAATAAACTGTTTCAAGTAAAATGTCTGCATTTCACCATAAAAAGTCACAGCATACCTGAAAAGTTAGCCATCCCTGAGGCATGTTACAAAGTTTAAAGAAAACCAGAAATAGCTTTCAAGACTTTTTTTTTTTTTTTTTAATTACAATTGCCACTGCCCTGATATTAATTATGATCCAAATTGTTGCCAGAGACCTTGACTGCCCTAAAATAGTTTGCTCTGTGCCTTTCCCTACCTCCCACCCCCCCTGGCAAGCTGGAGAAAATAAGCTCTGAACTGCCAGGAGATCTAAACAGTAACCGAACCTTTGGACACCACTGAGGCTTAGCTTGCCCGCCTGTACATCCCGTTTCTGTGCCGAGGTTCATTCTGTCAAGACTAGAAAGTGCCGTGACAAGGAGGGTCTGGACTGAGGTTTAGAAGTGACTCCTCAGACATGCAGGAGCCTGTGCTGGCAGCCTCAGCGGCAGAATTTGGGCGTTAGATCAGAAATGGATCTTTTACAGATTTTTTTCAGAAACATCTAGGATATTTGTGCATACCTAGGTAGTTTCACTAGTTTTAATTTATGGATGTATTTATTTATTTATTTTTAATTGCAGTGTATTTGCCACATCTCTTTGTGGTAGGCACTGTTGTTCTCAGTTTGGCAACAGCAAAGAATTTAAAGCAAGCCATTTAAGTGACTTGCCTGAAATTATGCAGAATAACAAGGATGGGGCCAAGGACATAGATGTCCTGTTTCCAAGCCCTCTGCTTTACCATGGAGATATTCCATTTCTTTTGATTGTCATTAGGAGTTGCTTTCTACAGGAAGACATATAAGGCTTTCCCCCCATGCTTTAACTTTTAAAACGTCAAATTTTGTTTGTGGGATGTAGATTCCTTATTTTGAGGAAGCATGGGGTTTCCTTAGTCTAGCAGAGATGGGAGCTGGAAGGCAAGACCCTGCTAAATGTCTGCCTTTTTGCATTATTTCTGTAGTATAATTTCTGGTTCAAGTACAAAACCATGACTGAGAAACACCTCTTCCGTTGGCTTGGGAGAGAATGGGGAGAGACATTTAAGAGAAATGTGTCCAGCTGGTGAGTAAGCTGGCGTGCACTACGGACTCGTTAGTAATGTTTGTTCTATTGGAGTGGACAGTCTTTTGCTGTTGACGAAAAGGCTGCCTCAGCCCATTGCACATTAAATTAAGAGACCGCACACATGCACCGTAATCACCACTCTCTCTCCCTGCGCACTGATCAGTAATAATTACCTTTTGGGTAGGGGGTGGAAGGAGATAACCTAAATACTTTCAGGTTAATTATTACTCTCCTGTGCTCAGAAAGATCCCAGCATTTTAATAACAGCAGCCTCTCTGTGCTGGAGGTCCTTTGAGACTCGAAATTGGCAACAACAAAATAACATATATCTTTGGACAACAGCACTATAAGTCATTCTGCTGCTCTCTTGTTCCTTTTTTAATTTCTCCCACAGTGATGTAAAAAGCTTTCTCCGATGAGTTTAAAAATGCTGGTTTTCATTCCTACCATGTCGTACGCTGAATAAATATAGGCACAAATAAGAGCAGCTTTAGCCCTGCACTGGACTTCCCTGTCTCTTTCTGTTAACCTTAAAGTTCACTGTGCTGAAAACTAATAGTGCCTTGTTGTCAAGAAGCCAGAATAATGACATTTTGTGCCATTATTCTAATGTGTTTTTCACTGTGCATTTTCTTTAATTATTTGCATGAGTAATATCGTTATGCATTCATGCCAATACAATTCTGATAATTAATTTACATGATGGCAATTTCTTAATGATTTTGATGTCAAAGTTAATAGCTACAGCTGATAGTTGATCTGTTGGTGCTGACATAAATTTAACTTTTAATGTATTAATGCCAAAGCCAACAGCAGCATCAAATTACACTGGAGAAAAATAAACATCCACTGGGTAAAACCTTCAGTGGAAAAGTCTGGATTCTTACCCAAAGTTCAGACATTTCAAATTGAACCAAGGCCCCTAGACATATGTCAGATTTTTTGTTTTATTTTATTTATTTGCATCAGTAATATTACTGATGTCTGAGGTTTAAGAGATCAAATTATGTGATATCATGTAATAGCTGATGGTCTTTTGCCTCCAACTTGGTGCATATATTCCATATTTTATAATGAAAAAATGCGCTAATTAGGCTTTATGTTATTGGTTCTTTAAACATGAACTCCAAACTGCTCTGCAGCAGGGAAATCTGGGACTGGTGTCTGAGCTTGAACTTGTATCTCAGTTTGTGATTTCAGTTTGCACTGTGTGTTAATAAAACAAACTTGATGAGGAGACAAGTAATTGTTAATATCATTAAAAGAAGAAAGAGACCAATGCATAATAAGGTTTGAAAAATCAGTACTCTTAGTATATTTTATTATATGGAAGTGATGCATAAAGTGATAATTGTGTGTGATAACTCTATGCATGTGCAGATCTTTTTATATAGGCTTATGTTAAATATTACAAGACAACATAGAATGCAAGGACGTTCTTCAGTCTTTGTCCAGGTGCTCTGAAGATGTCTTTAGAAGTTTATAGACATTTTTATTTATCGGTTAAATATTTTAGTACACTTCACTATTGAAAAAATGTATGTGGAACAAATTACGATATCTATAAAATGGTGATGGTTGTTTCCCTTTATTTTCTTAATCAAAAGCAAAGCCTCATCCCATGACACAGTTGCTAACGTAATATTTATTTCCACCCGCTTCAGCCAGTTAAACGTATAGATGAAATGTTAAAAACCATTACAACCAAAATTGATCCTGCAGTGTATTTCAACCCTTTTCCCCATTTTTTTTAATTTTATTTATTTATTTTTTTTTGCCAATGATAACTACTGAGGGAGTGCACATTTCATTTTATAGAGAGAGGAGGTAATTGTACAGCCTCAATTAGACCTTCCACCACTGGATTATAAAGAGCTGTTGGTGCAGATCCAGATCGTCTGCTTATCAAAATGCACAACCTTTCCTTCTTCACTTTCCACAAGTGGATTGTCTGTCCATGCCTGCTGAACAAGAAATCTCTATTTCTGATTCCTTTTAGTCTATTTTATCCTTGCTCTCAGCAATATCAGGGTGCATACATGTTTGAAGCCCACTCCCCAGAACTTGGACCTTTTGCCATGCTCATCCCGTGGAGATGGACGTTGCTCCATTTGGAGATGGCCTTTGTTTAACAATTTCCAAAGTCCTGCTGGAGATGGCAAGAGGAGGTCAAGATAAGGGGTTTGTTTTTTAAACAGCTGCTTAAAGCAATTTGCAATTAAAGACTAGCATTGGCCTTAATGCACAGCTGTTCCAAGGTATGTAAGGCATGCAGCTGCACAGAGGACCTTTGACAGAAGCTCTGATTATTTCTGTTAGCGTGTGGTGGTGCAGCTGCTGCTCCCCGCTTCCCGCACCACTTGCTGCCTGCCTCTGCCCAGCCAGTGCCTGAAAGGCAATGCCTGGCACCTGGCACTGCAAAGGAACCCGCAGCTTAGCTCCCTGGCAAGCTGGGAGAGGCAGCAGGCAGGGGCATGTCTGGGAGCAGGAGGTGCCTCTGTTTGGAAGAAATTGTCCGGTGTAATTGTCCAGTAATGAAAGCAGAAGGTCTGCTGGGAGGGAGACATGAGCACGTCTGAGTGGCTGCGTGGTGCTTGCATGCTTACAAGTACAAGGGAGGTCTTTGCCTATGCCCATTCTGGATGTGGATGTACGCCACCCTTACACTATGGGTCCTGTGCTAAGTCCTCCCTTCCTCCTCTGCACTTTGCTTCTGGAGAGTGTGCTGGGAAGTAATGGTCTGGTGCTTAACTTCTCAAACATATTTCTGGGGAGTTGCACTTTGGAAGAAGCCTGTGGGATAATGCAGACTGTGTTTACCCACCATTTGAAGATAGACTATGCAATGTACCATGGATTTAGGTGTCCATCTTCAACTGCCCTCTCTCAGGACATGTGCATCTCATAGCCCATTGAGATGTTCAGACGTGAGCTAGGCCCACCTTAACCTTTTATTCTTAGAAGAGCGTTGGGATGAAGCAGATACTAGACATACAAGTAAGGACAGTAAGAGAAGGTTGGAAGAGTATCTGATATACAGAGATGGTTTTGTTATATAAGTTTTGTCAAAATGCTTACTCCCCACACATTTGTCTGTGCTGAAGATCTGGAGATGCTTTCCACTACCAGAATAATTTAATTTCAGAGCCTTCATTTTTGGGTGGAAAAAGGGAAAGAGAGATTTCTTTCTGTGCAAAATTACCCTGTATTAATTAAATATTATTTTAATACTATTATTCTAAATAATAGTATTTTATGTTATGAGACTTTGGGAAATGGGTGGAATGCTGATTGATTGACCTTTTCCCTCTATCTTCAGAAGGCATATTTTTTTTTTTTTTTACTTCTCAAGCTTCTTTTGGAAACAGGTTAGTCAAGAATGCTTGGTTTTAAGAACAGCTGCTCAGTAAGGAGCAGCAGTGTAAATGTTATCTTTATTACAGGTGAGTAGGAATTCTCTTAAAAGCATTTCTGAGTGGTGGTAGCTTTGTGGGTTGATTGTTGGAAGGTACAAGAAATATGACTGTGATTGTGGTTTGCACACTGAGTGACTCTCCCCCACAACCCAAATGGCTTTCTCCTGTGTGGCATTTCAGAGGACTCCTATTTTTTTTTTTTTTGCCTCCGAGCATGTGAAATGCCTGGGCAGAAAATATATATATTTTTTTTGATGCAGGGCTTGTCATGAGTTGGACACAACATGTCTGAAATGTAGTGTAGGAGTTCGGAAGGGAGGCTTTAAAAATTCAGAGCTGTCTGATGACTGGGAGCATTACTAATGAAAATCTGTTTGAGTTTAATATTGAAAGTAAATGCCCATAGAAGAGAATGACATTAATTTCTTCCCTCCCCAAAATTCATACTGAAGTTTCCATTGCCTTAAATCTGGCCTAACTAACTTAGCCTGTGAGTCAAACACTGCTCCCTATGCTTCACATAAACACCCACACCCAGCCAAAGGCATCTCATATTATCTTCCATTTCTTCAGTCTGCCAATTATTTGCTACACCCAGTTATTGTGGGCTATCTTAAATTAGCTCCCCAGTGACTCAAACATTTATTAACTGCTCAGGTGCCGGGAGTTTGACATGCACAAAGATCCAGGGCCTGGGTTGTTACAAGAGACATTGTTTAGGGCACAGGCAGTCTCTCTGCAGGCTGAAGCGTGGCAGAGGCAGCGGGTTGTCACTTGGGAAATGGGGTGCTGCTGAGATGTCCCTGTCACCCTGAGGTCTCAGGATGATTTGGCCAGGGAGCTACTGGCAGCTGCTCTGATATAGGCCTGTCACATAGATGATTTGGTGAGGATGAGGGAACAACATGTACTATAAAGTGACTTGAGTCCTACTGAAGACAGAAGAGCCTTGTCCATCTCCTCCTGGCCATGCCAGCCTCCTGTTCACCTCCTGGAAGCACTGGGTGCTGCTGGGGTTCTCCTCCTCCTGGGCCACCTTGGTTTTCACCACTTGCACCCTGTCAGCTAGGACCCTACTGGGAGAACCACTAAAGACCCTGAAGGGCATTTGTTCCCAAACCTAACCCTTCAGCATGGAAATGTGGAGTGCTCCAAGGGAGGTGGGATGCATCCTGTTAGCAGTGTCCATCTGATATGCAGGAGTCATGGAGTTTGAGGGAGATGGGAGCAACAGTCCACTGCTCATTTTCTATAATCTGTTGTGAGCTCTGAGGTGGGACTGTGGATATGATCCGACTGTTTTGGTCCTGAGCGCAGAAGCTGCTTTCTGCAAAGGCAGTAATTAGTCAGTAGGCAGCCTAGCTACTAAGTACAATGCTCATTGTTTCTCTCCTTGACAGTTAGCTCAGGCTGGTTATTAACGCAAAGAAAAGCTTTCACTTTGAAAGTCTCATTGTTCCCTCCATCCTCTACCATTACATCTCCTCTGCAGAAACCAAACCGAACCACTTAATCTGTGGAACTGGGTTGTAGAGTCTAAGGTGCCATTTGATGCACAGGTCCAGAAACCTCAGATTGCATTTAGACCATAAGAAGAAAGGGGTGTGTTTTTGTAGAGACAGCCTCTCCGTTCCCATTGCATGCACTGCTGCACGTTGAGTTGTGAGGAAGTTTTGCAGGAGAAGTTCTACAGTGTGTTCTGTGGGAACATGGTAACTAGGGAAAACTTATTTCTTCTGGTATTTGTTGAATGAGGATCGATTGTGCTGACTATGTTCAGTAGCCATTTGGACGTCTTCAGTCTGCAGACTGCAAAAAGATTTCACCGTAACTGAACAGTAACTAATGCCCATTTATTCTACTGTCTTTGTCACCCAAGGGTCTGAGTCATACAATTTACTCACTAATTGTACTGAGCAACATGTTTTTAATACAATGGGTATTTACAGTCTGTAGTACTGGAATACATAAACCTTAAAAAAAATGCTATGTTTGACTCCTAAATCATATGATTTTAGAAGGAGTTGTGTATATTTTTTGCATCCACTTTAGAATTACACACATACAGTATTTCCAATTGTTTACATATGTTAGAATCTCTTGCATTTAAATAGCTCATTATGCAAATATTTATGAAATACATGGATATTTATTTTTACTGTACCCTCTATTCAATCACTGAGCTGAGATTTAATGTCTAAACATTGTCTGCAGTGCTGCATGTGCAGTAATGAATTATGAGTAATTATGTACTATATACAATTACACAACAAAAATTACAGATTCAAAAAATATTAACATTGCAAAGCCAAGGACTAAGATTTACAGAACATCCAAGTTAAGGTACAATCTAAATTCAAACCTCAGTTCTATACATGTGCCTTATAACATGGCCTTTATTGAGCAGATTCTGTTTGTCTCCCAAGAGCCTTCAGCCGCGATGGGTGCATGACTGTGCCTCTGGCCAAGGCCCCAGTCTCCAGCCAAGCCTTGGGATCAGACCAAGGCCAAATTCACAATGTTTCTCAGATGAGAACTCTTCCCTGGATTTGGTCACCTAAGCAACTGACCTGGCTTAGCGAGCATGTGTCTGATTTTCCCATCCCAATAGCAAGAGCTTGCAGCAAGAGAACACCCTGCATTAATTTACCTCTCAGTCCTGAGCTATGCACAGAGCAGGACTAATTTTGCATTTGAGACATTTGAAAGAGCACTGTGTTCTCATATAATCAAAGCCTGAGTCTGAAGTACATTTTGTTGAAAGGTTTTTGACCAGAATATCTTCCACCAGGAAATGCTGCTTTGTCAGAATTGAAATGTTTTGTAGGAACATTGTGTTTGTGATGATATTTTTGACAGATAAAAATGTAAGCAATTCAGACTCTAAAGAAGGTAGTTCTCACTTCTGGTTTTTTCACTGTGGACCCGTGATTTTCCTTTGGTTTCAGAGCATATTTTATTTATTTTTACTATTCAGATTTTAAATACTATCAAATCACCTGCAGAATCATCCTAAAATGTTTCAACCCTGTTAATTCAGACATTGTCCAACTGGATTATTGGAAGGTTTATTAGAAGAATGTTTTTTAAGGGCCCTTTTGCACACAAAATGCTTTCCTATATTTTAAGAAAGCAAAATCCAGGAAGTTAAATTCAACACAATATATAATTACTGTGAGAGTGATACCCATTCTGATAAAAAATAAAAAAATAAAAAATAGTTCAAGTGGATAAAGTTTGCCTAAGTTCTAAACAGCCAAAATAAATTTACTGATTAGGTTGAGTGATCTCAATAATAAATGGCATTCTTGCTTCCATCTATTATATTGCAAACAATTTGTCTTTGGAAGTATTTTTTCCCTGAAAACAGTTACTGTATTTCATTTTCTAAATAATACAATTTATAGAGGGTTTGTAAGACAAAGGGAGGGTAGCTGAAGCCAATTTTTAGTGTTAGCTGAATCAGTGATGAATATAAAGAATTCAAGCAAAGATTTTTTTCTTAAGCTAATTTATAGCAGTATGCATCCTGCTTTTTAATAAAAGCCAGACTAAAGACAAGAAGTGTTCTTAAACTGGGGACTGGTTGGACTACAGCAATATCATTTGGATAAAGATTTCCCAGGCTGTTAAAATGAATCTGATCCTGAACCTTTTATTTCCAGTTCACAAAACACTTTATAACTTCCTAAGGTTCTTATGTTAATTCACTTGTAGATCAGCACATTCTGGCTATGGAAAAAGGTAAAGCAAATCAGTGATGAAGGAGATTCTTATGTAGACAGGCTCCAGGAAATACTGGGAATCTTATTAAAAATAAAGGTTTCCATAATGTTTCGTACTAAATAACTAGTGTTTCGTGAGTGCCTGACATCCAGATAGGGAGACACTGATTGATTACTCAGGTGCTGCCTCTGCAGACATTTGGGAACACGAGTGCTCACAGCAGGCATGCTCAGAAGCATAACCTGGGTAGGGAGAAATCCATTTCCATACAGGACACTGTAACAAGGGCTTGCTTGACTGTAGGCTTGACTGCTTTTTTTTTTTTTTTGTGAAATATTAATTGGCTGGATAAAAGAGATCACCCTGCGTTTCCATAGACCCTTAGTCTGTGGTGGCCACAACCCCTTCCAAGCTCTTTAACAGTCACTTCCTTACTAACTGCTTGTTGTGGGTTTTAATAGAGAAATCAGCTTTTGATCTTCCAATGACTGAGGTTCTTGAACAACTTTCCTGCAGACGTAATGGGGGCAAGAAAGCCAGGAGGTATTATAAAGTGAATCCCCGTGCATTTATGAAAGGGATTATAGACAAGCTTTCCCCGCAATAGCAGCCAACTGTGGTTGGTGGTTCAGGAGTTTCCTGTGCTTACCATTCAAAAGGTCTAATGTCTTTTCAAAAGCTTCAGCTTCCTTTTGGCGGCCAGCACAAGCTCGTTGAGGCATGGGTTCTCGCCGCCAAGATGCAGGCCTGAGGGTCAGACATGCCAGGCTTCATTCAAGCATCAGTGGGGTCCTGTGTCATCAGCTGGATTCCTCACGCAGTCCTACCTCAGTCTCACAGTGTGGTCTTGGGAGACTCAATCAATGTCCATATCACATTTTCTCACCTAGAATAATGGCAGAAGTATTCCATAAAACATTGTTATGAAGGCAGCGACGGTAAATGGCTCTGAAATGCTTGAATAAAGTGCAGTCTGTGTGTAAATCATTACTCCAATAAGCCTGCAGCACGGAGTTCAGTGCTGGGAAAGTGAGGGCCTTAGTACTTCTACAGCCTCATCTTGCTCTGCTCTGAATGTAAGCACCTCTCTTTGTTTCTCTACCCCCTTCTCCCTTCACTGCCCCACACAAGCTCTGTTTCAGGTGAGAATCAGAATGCCTTTAAAATGAAAGAGAAAAAGGAATGCAAAAGAACAGAGACACCTGTGCATTTCACATGTGATTTCCACCCCCCATATAGCTACAAAAAATGTTGTATTTACTTATATATAAATAAATACTTTTTTATCGCTGCAACTTGTAAATAGGAAATGAAGTCACAATCCTCGAAATTATAATGGCAGGCACACAAAGACACAGTTGCTGGCACGGAATTCAATTAACAGATAGCAATCACCCTTGGGTGGCTGTGTGAGGTGGAAATATACAGGCATGCTAATAAGTAATATCTTAAAGCCAAGGCGTTTATCAGCCAGCAGCCAGACATGGGCATAAGTGTGGGCAGACAGCACTGCTCTGGGATATTTAATAAAACCTGCTCTCTTCATTTGAGGATTTGTGTTTAATCATTTGGTAACATTTTAGAAACATCCAGGCTGGGAAACTTCTCAAACGGAACTGCTTAGGTCAGAAAACGTAAAGAATTATTTACTGATACTAAAATAGCCGAAGGAACGGAGTGGATTCTAGGGAATATTAACAAAACTCTTTGTTGCCATCTTTCTGACCTTTTGAGTTTCTGGGGTGTGCCTGCGACGTGAATCACAGCCTTATCTGGGGAAACATACAGAAAGTGTTCATTAATAATGGGAAAGTAAATGATTGAACTGCTATTTAAAATAAAATTTTAAACTTTTTTATTTTTATTTATTTATTTATTTATTCTTGGTTGAAAGCCTAAAGCTAAAATAGTTTCCTTCTAGGCTCCTTGAACTTTAATTTGCATTGCATTTTGGGCTTTCAGAGGCTTCCGGCAGGCCAAGATTTTTCATCCAAATGTTCAATTTAAACTTTCTTCTCAGGGCTGTCTTTGTGCCACAGCATTCGAGCGAATTTGCAGGACTGTTTTGCATGGCTAAATACTTCTGCTTGGAGGAAAGGGCAATCCAGAAGCAAAGATGTGCCTTTCTGTAAAGGAAGGCAGTTGAACTCAGCAAGATATTAGGATCTTCATGCAGAAGAAATGTACCACATGGTGTGAGTACATTCTGCGTAGCTCTCTAGGGTTAAAGCATTCATCAAATTAAAGTGTCTTGAAGCAGGACAAATGGAGACCAGCCAGCTTGGTCATGGGGCATGCAGGAAGCAGCACGTGTGAGCCATTAGTGAACAAGTCTGTAGGTTTTGGCTAGGGAGAAGATAGTATTGCTGATAGATATTCATTGCTTTTGGTTTTGCCTCTGCTCTGAGTAGGCAGACATGCTTTCTGTGGTCATATGCTTGGCTGCTGTAACTAGGCTAGCGGCAGCAGAAAATCTGCTGTGCTTCTATTCCTGCCCCACCATGTTAGCAGCCTCAGGAGCTGGAGGAACTTCCCTCAGAGCACGGTGCTTCAGGAGACCCTGGGTTATCCCCGTTATTGGCTTGGCTGCCTACCACACTCAGGTTTGAACATTTCTGATGGTCCATTCAGGCCACGGTCATCACCAATAGCAAAACTGTAGCTAAAGAAATGGGGTGGTTGTCCAGTTTGCTCAATCTTAGTAACCTGGTTTTGCCAGGGAACTTGTAAAAGACGTGGGTGGGCTGAAACAAATGTTAAAGGTGGGCTGTGAGCATGCTAGAACTACTCTCTAACAGGTACTCTCACTACCCTTTTCTTTTGCCTGGGGATTCATGTGATCTACAAATCAGTGGCCAGAGCCTCCTCTGCCAACCATTTCCCAAAGTGCTGGCAGGCAGCCCAGCTTCGGCTGTGCTCAGGAAGTTGTAAAGTGGCTCTGAATAGCTGCTGTGAAGCTGTCCCTGCGCTGCTCCTGTCACAAAGAGTTTTCAGTGCCCGCCTCGCTAATGGATGGGTCTCTCCTATACATAGTGCCGAACAATGTGGTGATACATTCAGGTTTTATTAGTGTGAGTTTAGAGTGGCCACATTATTCATAATGGCAACGCCGCAAGAGAATTGCGCAGTTCATCCCAAACGGGAGACCATAAATCCTGCAAGCCACACAGCACCGGCGAATGGTGTGTTTTCACTACTTATTTTGCAGTAAAGCTATTTGTATTCCCTCTGTATGTAAACCCAAGCTGTCTTAATATTGCAAGCCCAAACTGTGTTGGAGGAGGTAATAACAACAACAAAAATCATATCGAGTGCATTTTAGGAAACGCCGTCATAGCTCTGTGGTACTAAGGCTTGGTACCTGCTGCCTCATTAGAGGGGAGCAATTACTGTGGCAGGGTGCTGGGGCAGGGTGCTGGGGCACCCCCGGAAGTGCTCAGCTCTTGCCTGTCCGCATGTTACTGCAGGGCAACTCTACAGTTACTTTGGGACTGAATATTGCTCTCATTTGCTGTGAATTGTGCATGTGCAGGTCTTGTGTATGTATGGGACAAGGAAAGACTTTGTTTTCCTGCTTGCTGAGGCTCCCTTTATAGACAGCAGCTGCAACAGTGGGAAGTGTGTGAATTACACTCGGTGGAGCTACATTAGTAGACATAGTGGATGGAGGTAAGTTGGTCAAAAGTTCAAGACAATTGTATTTTACTGTGAGGATGACACATCAGCTGCCTGATATAAATCAGGCTTCACAAGCATTGGGGAGCAGTTCAAGCTATACGTCGGTTCACTGCCGTGCTTTTCTAAGGAGCCTGTGATCAAGAAGTCGGCATGGGTTCGCAGCGAGAGCAAGCAGCTGCTCGGGAGGAACGGGACTGAAGCAACTGCCTCACTTTGTGTGGGCACCAGGTAACTGCTGGAGAGATTAAGCCAACTTCTCTGTGCTTCTGAACCTGCCCTAGTGACCCAGAAATGCAGGGCTATACAAGCTGTTACCAGCCTTTCCAGCTACTGACTCTTGCAAAACGCCTGTCTCTGCTCCAGCAGCCCCTGTAGGGCCTGGAAGCCTGACGGCGGCTGCTTCCTCCACCCACAGCCTGAGCACTGCTGCTGTGCTACAGCACAGCACTTGTTAAAGGAAATATTCATTAGAAGAACTGGATATATTCTAGTTGGTGAGTGTTACTGTGTGACTCAGAACCAAAGGCACGGGGAAATTACAGAGCGGCTGCTTATGAGTTGTGCAGGAAATGCTGTCTGAACTTGCAGACACCCCTCCCCTTTCTCTCCTTCATCCACACCCGTTCAGGTACGGTCATTAAAGTAATTAACCCAGGTTTGAGAGAGGGACCTCTGATTTCCCAGTTCTTACAGCTGAAACAATCCCTCTGCACACCAGCAAGTAGTTCACTTGCTATTGGCATTAACACTGGAAGTGCTGACAGCAGCAGTGGAAGGTTAAACATGTTGGTAGAAAATCAATAGCATGATGCCCCCTTCTGCTCCCCTCAGCTTCTGAGGTGGAAAACGGCCCCTAGGTGCATGAAGGATATAAGTTAACATTTCTCCAGCTCAGAACACATGCATTTATGCAAGAGGCTTAAAGGATAACTTTTATGATCCTAGTGTAGCGATGCTCCTCTTCATTCAGTGTCTGGATGAGGATTCTGCAGCGTTGGTTATTATGCCAGGCATGTGTTTTAAAACGTTAAGTACCTTGATTGTCTCTCACATAGCTAGTGCTGTCAGCAGTTTGCACAGTGCTTTTATGTGTCTTCTTTTTTTTTTTTTCTCCCTGAGATACCTGTGTTCAGTGTAGAACTGATTCTGTTTCTGAAGCAATTCATTAAACATCTTCAGTGCTCCACTTCTGTGAAGAGGTCAATTTGTTCCTTCTGCCTAGTGATGCAAAACTCTGGGCTTCAGTTGGTAAATTCAAGTATTAGATGCATTTCTTGCTGTTTAAGTTATGCTTTCCTTCAACCTATCCTCTCTTGCAATCCCCTCCTTTAACATGCGCATTTATTATTCATGAAATGTGGAGAGTGATGCTGCCGTATCAGTCTAGGACAGGTGCGGTTGGGTAGTCTGGCACACATACAGCTATCTGCTTGCTCTCTTCTGGAAGAGACATTTTTCACAGGGCAGAAATAAGCTGTTTCTTTAACCCAGGTTCCTTTGTTTTTCTTACAAGGTACCAGTGTTGTGGTGGGTCTTTACATGCCTGTCTGATGAATTTCCTGGAGCACAACCAACACAAAGGTGATTCCTAACGAGGCTCATGCACAGGCTGCTGGATAGCCACTGTGTCCTCTCTGAAGTGGCCTCTCTGGTAGTTAAAAGCAGGACTCTGGAAAGAAGCCCTGTCCACAAAACCATTTTGGTTAGGTTCTTACCTTGCATTATAGTTTCAAGTGTGGAGGCATCCATAAATTTTTAGTTATGTAGTACTCTCTGTATCCTATACAGTAGTTGCAATAGTTGCTGTTGCTTTCTTTACCCCCCCCCCCTTTTTTTTTTTTTTTAAATCTGGTTATTTCTAATATGGAAATTGATCTGGATCAAATCTGCACATGCTAGATACAATAGGGTTCTTATTAAACAGCAAGTTCTAAGCTGGTTGGATGTGGACCAAAGGTAAACTTTACCTTTATCTTGTGGGGGTCCTAGATAAACTTTTTTGTTTGTTTGTTTGTTTTGCCATTTTTCCACATAATTCTTACCATTGTTCTGGGGACTACTCTAGTTTTCCCATTGTAGATAGGAATACAGATAATGGTGTTTGGCTACCCAATAGTTCTGGAGGGAGCAGACTGCTTCCTGCTGGATTAAAAACCGGTAGATCTTCATAAAGTTATCCAGATGCTCTTGGTCAATATTAACTTAGTAGACTGGAGACAACAGATCCTGAAATAACTGGGACTATTAGAATATCAAGTGTATTAATTAAACTGTCATCCCAAGGAGTTGATATTTCCTCTGAACAGTGATTTATTTATTTTTTAAATTAAACTCTAATATTGTTTATTTCAGTAGTTACAGGTTTTTCTGAAAGGGTTTTTTAGTATAAGTGAAGAAACCCAATTTTCTGGGCTGTATTTTGCATGTGTTATAGCTTCTGTTTGGAACACCCCCCCCCCCCTTTTTTTTTTTTTTTTTTTTTAGATAAAGTCAGAGTGCGAATTTAAGGAAAAAAAAAATGATTGCAAAGAGTACCTAGAAAACATAAATCATTGGGGGCTTCAGGGATAACAATCTCAGGGCTAGTAGTTTGTGAAAACTTTGCAGTTACTTACCTCCTGATGCAATGGTATTTTCTTTCCTTCTGTTATCATAGAAAAGATCTGCAGAAGTATGTACTTGGATCACTGAAAATGTGCAGTTCTCAAGGATGCTGACCAACTCATTATTCTTTGTTCTGATCCAGCTGAAATATTTTCAGCCTATGGTTCATTTCCAAACAAACAAAACCAAAAAAGCCTGAACAGTAAGTGATGCCTCACATTTCCTGTTGGAAAAGATTTCAAAAGCTCATAAAATGTCTCCAGCCCATACAATATATCACGTCATATTAATTTATAGTAGTCAATGAACAGTCGGAAATGGTGGAGGAGAGAGATGGAGAGTCTATAATATTCAGCTTTATTCAGAACTGTATATCAGAGTGCTTTTTTTTCTTTACACACAGATCAGCCACAGCATCTATTCTTCCTTGCTTTAGAAAAAGAAAAAAGAAAGTAAGAAAGAAATAAAGAAGGAAAGAAAGAAAATCCACATATTTGTATTTTTTATGTTCTCCAAGTAGCAAGTTCCCTCTGCCAACTATCTGTGGGTGTGCAGCCCTTCCTCGGGAACACGCTGTATCTTCTGAGTTCCTGTGTTTGCGATATCACAGTGCTTTTGCTCTGCAGAGCCATGAATGGGGCCATTATGAGGGACCGTTAGATGATTAAGATTCTGAGAGGGGTAGGCTGCTAAAAGCGTGTTTAGTGAGGAAATTACAAGGCCAATAAAATAAAATGTCTTTGCAAGTTCCGACTGTATTCTTTTTTTCTGTGGATCTAATTTTTCAAGGTCTGTCTGGATCACGTTGAGGTTTTCTTTCATGCCTTTTTTATTTTTTCTCTCCACAACAGCAGTTGAGTCTAGAGTCCAAGTCCAAGTTAATGAAGCTGCCTCAAAGTCAAGGAGGGAGAGAATAAACCACAGCTCTGAGGCACAGACCACTGGAGATTCCTCTTTCAAAACCTGCCTGTGCCGCTCACTGGAGTTATTCGATTTGGGAACAAGATAAGAATTCACAACATCTGATTTGTAGAAATAACCCAGAGGAGGGGAAAACAGCCAGAAATACTAATTTCAGATATCATTTTCATCTGTCAGTTTCCTAATAGTCTTTCTGAGCACTAATGGCATTAACCAAATATAAGGCTCAGACTTTGGGGAGGTTGTGCACTGACTGACAAATGCATTTCCAAATAGCCCACAGTTCAGCAGTTCTTATTCTGTCAATACTCCATGACCAGGGGAGGTTTGGAGCATAATTCTCTCCCAGTTATTCATCTTTTCTCTTTCTCTTCCCACCTTCTCCCCCCCCAAGTAAGAAATACACCTGGCAATTCATTGCTGATTTCCCAGGAGTGTTATTCATGCCAGTTTATTTATGTATTTATTATTCAAGTGCAAACTTACAAAGTTCTTTGTGGTAATCTGCAAATCAAACTGATGGAGGCAGAAGGGTGGCCTTTAAAGCAAGTACTGTAGAGGCAAAGGCAGGCATTGTGGCTGCCAATGCACTGCAGCACGGGATTGTGAGGAGCAATTCATCCTGCCTGAGGCCCAGGCCCAGGCCCTGGGTAGAGTTGGTAGACACAGGTAGTCACCGTGCTTAAATTAAGCAAGCTCTCTGCTGTAAGTGCTTAATTTTGGCAAAGAAACAGCTTCTGCTGTTGACTGCACAGGTGTCATTTTCATTCTTGAGTGCTGGTAACATATTGTTTGAAAGAAATGGATATATATTTATGCCTAACTTCTTCACACACTCAGAATTTGGGCTTCAAATTTACAATGATTAAAGCAAGGTGCAGTGTGCAATGGCAGGGCCTTTGTACCATTTATCCACTGCTTGCTTGCCCTGGGGTGGTGGTGCAGCCGGGAATTTTGGTGCAGCCCTTGATGGTGACCCCCTACAACTGAAGAGGACAACCCAAGGAAGGTTTGTAGGGTGGGTTTCTGTCCTATGGGTAATGGTGTGGGGGGAGATGCCTGTTCCTCAGGCTGGACATGTGATGGATGTTGCCTCCAGTGACTGTACTCATGCTCTTTCTCCAAAACAGAAGATACTGCTCCACCTTCGAAGGTTCGGAGACACGTATCATCTGGTCTAGCTTAACTGTGGCACAGTTACATGACATTTCATAGTTAGGGCTGTCCAGCCTGCTTGTGGCTTTATGGCTAACTCTTCCACACACTCAAAATTTAAACTTCAAGTTTTGTGTGGATTAAAGTTATTTATTAGGGTTGTGTTTTCATAGTTTTCTCAGGAATTTGTTCTGCATGCCTTCACAAGGACTTAATTGCCTTCAGTAGGCTATTAAATACAACCATATCTTAGCACGTTAGTATAATAATTTATTATGTTAAATTGTCAGAACTACAACTAGGAGAAATCTATACTAAGGTTGTTAAGAAAAGGGAAAATTCATCTTGGAATGTGGTCAACTGCAAAATAAAAAGCATCTCTTATATAGCACTTGTTTCTAAGCTCCTTTCTTCCTATTCCTGACTTTTTCTCCACTATTTCTGATAATTTAGACACAATCTTGTTACACAGTCCTTTGTTACTGTGTGAAAAACCGACACAAATGAGATTCATTGATTACACAGAGGAAGAAGTAAAAATCCCATCAAATGCTTAAAGAAAGTGAATCAAATGTATTGTCATTTTTCTTTATTGACTTAGTATTGTTCCCTTTCACAATGAAGGATAAAAATGTGAGTTTGAAATTGTTGTGTCCCTTTATGTGGTATATTGGTTTTCATGTGGTAGGAATCTCAGGGGGAATATGGTGATTTATTCTGGCAGAAGTTCTAGTTGCTTATTTGAATGCCATCCTGTGATGGTACCTTAGTAGAGTCATAATGTTTCTATGTTTTTCATGTGACTGTGTCTCATCTGCAAAGCTCAAATGTCATTGCCGCTTAGGGAAAGGTTACTGGCGAGAAATGTTTGAACTTTAAATGGATTCTTAATTTTGAATAGGATCCTTTCTGTTTATTTCTTTCTTTATTTATATTTTATTTTGCATTGAGCAACAAGTTTAGATTCAAACACCTCCAAAACTTGAGAGGGTTCAAGTTTGAATCTAGACCAAATGCTGTGTCTCTCAAGTCTATGTCTAATATAAGGATAATTCAGTGTGTAAAGAATGCATGCACACTCTCATAGACACATGTATGTTGACACAAATGTATTTATCTCACTTAGAGATGGTATTGAAAGTAGTAAGTGACTTATTCCACTTTCACCAGAATTTCATCAGAGTTGAGTAATTCTCATAAAAAAAGAATTCAAGGAAAGAAGTTTAAAATCAATTTCTTGAATAGCTAAAGAAGTTACTGATGGAAGAAGTAAAAGTAATCAACTGATTTTCTTTTTTTGTGGGGAAAATATGTCTCATTTACTAGAAGATTTTTAATTGTCCATTAGTCCCTTACCATTGTTCTGCATGGACTTCAATACAAGATTTTGATTTGAAAAGGGATATAATAAAAAGGAAAACCCTTCTTATGTGGCTAATGCAATGTAAATAATTTAAATGTTGGAAGCATGAAGCTGTGATTGGCAGGAGGAGGGGAAGAATGTTGTGTGGGCTGTATGGCAAAGCAGGGAATAAAAATGTGGAAATGAAATAGACATAGAAACATTCTGGTTCTTTTGGAGAAAATCACCGTCTGATTTTTGGTTTTGCAGAAACAAAGACTGGATGGCCTGGATGCGAATCCTGTCTTACCAGCAAATCCAGTGTTCAGGATTGTTTGCATAACCAATTCCAGCTTTGGCTCACTTCTGTTCTGAATAAGCAGTTAAGCAGTTTGGGTATTTTTCAGTTCCCTGTGGGCTGGCAGAGGAAAGATATGCAACAGCGATGTGATCTGTTTAACTTCTGTTAGCCTATATGGACTCACCTCCCTAAAGGTGGTAAAGTGAAGCCAGCCTCATTCCCATTGCTGACCAGTGTGCCAGGCAGAAAAGCTCTGGAGTACTCATTTTATGGGGAGAAAACGTTCAGTGCTTCAAGCACCCAACCTTTCCACTGCCTTCTTTACCCTTCAAAATATCTGCAGAAGTTTTGAGTAGCTTAGAAACAGATTAGAACTGTCAAGTGTAAATTGAGAGCACTCTGAACCTTGTGTGGTTCCAGCTTGAGGGGGCCTGCAGCTGATACAGGAGAGACTGGGGTGACAGGCAAGCATTTCAAACCTTCCCTATACTCTGTGAGTGGGTGCTAATGCTCTGCTGCACCTCAGATTCTCCCTACAAAAGTCCCCAAATGTATAGTTAGCACCCAAAATCACATCAGCTAGTGCATCTGACTTTCATCAGCAGGTTTGTGGCCATGATTTGTTTATTTTTCTTCCATCTGGATGTGATTTTAGAGCATGACAGAAGCCTGAAATGGAGACAAACAAACTTCAGATTCATTTTCTCTCACACTCATGGACACATGCAAGATTATATAAAAAATAATTGACCACAGTGGAAAGGTACAGTGTTTATCCTTTTAAAAAGGTAGATATTTGGTTAATGCCAGCACTTCAGAGGCCCAGAGGAGATTGCATCCCTCCAATGAAAGTAGCCTGCAAGCACAAGGTATGAGATGGCTCCTGCCCCCAGGAATTTGCCTTCTCCACTCTCAACCTGCATGAAAGGAGGGTATTGTGCCTGCAAAATGCACAGGGCTGACCATGAGGCTGAGAGTACACCCGGGATCTCCATCCCAATATCCTGCATGGTGAGCTTCGCTCCGGTTGCTTATTTCCTTACTGCAGTAGCACATCAATTGGAATCACGGGTAGGGATTAGGTCCCCACTGCACCTAATGCTTCCTGAGCACAGAGGAGGAAGCAAACTCAGCCATGAAAAGCTCGGCAGTTGCAGCTGCTTAATTGATGGGGTTATTTTAAATCCAGTCAGTTAAATTGCTGCGGACACCCTTTATTATAGCCTAGACAATTTTATTTCAAGTTGGCTTTAATCAATTAGGAATTGATTTTAGCTAAGTCGGCATAAGAACATCTGATCTGGTTTAACAAAATTGGTTTTAGAGAATAGAAATGGGTGTAAATTCAGCATGGGCCTAAGGAAGATTTTCTCCCTTTGCCTGCTAGTGATGAGGTAGAGAAGAACTCAGTAAAACAGCAAGGTGCAAGCGTGGGGCTGGCTGACTGTCCTGCCAGGCGGCAGCTCCCCCAGCCACCAAGGCAGCAGCATGGCATGGTCACGCTCCATGTGTTCTTAATAACCTTGTTTTCCACTGGGCCTGTGTTTTAAAGAGGTCTTCAAAGATGGCTGAGCTGGCAGGAGGAGGAGGAGGGAAGTAGGAGCTCTGCTTTTTGGTGAGGTGCTATCTTGTTAAAATTGGAATGCCCTGGGAGTTGAGCGTTATCAATACAGGGTTTTTAGATGTGGCCAATCTCTAATGTTATCTCACCTTCAGGGCTACTAAACATTTGCAAAATTATGTTATTCTTTCGTGTGTCTTTAATTCCAACTTCTGATCTTTGTTCTTCTCAAAAGGTTATTTTGATATTTTAGCCATACTGCAAAATTGGTACTATGTTGAAACCAGCAGCAACAACAAAAAAACTCCTGTTATCTTCAATTTGCTGTTGTTGTTTTTATCATGATCATTATGAGTTCTCATGTGGGATCTCTTTATCACAGAATGGTGAAATTTTTCATTTCTGTTTGCATAAATGGAAAGAACAAAGCTGCTGCAATCAAGGACCTGCTACTTCTGGTACTCTTGGAAGAAAAAAGCAGGATTTCTACCTAGGACTTGTTTACTTTGTGCCCGAGCTGTTCCCAAGCTTGATTTCTTCTGTAGGTACAAGTAGTGTTAATGAGGTGTTAATGTGTATGTAGGCGATGCAGTCATAGATTTGCCTTTGATCAGTCGGTGTTCTTTCTTTCTTTCTCCCTCTCTCTCTCTCTCTCTTTTTTTTTTTTTTTTTTTTTTTTTTTTAACCTCGAAAATCTGTTTGCACCATGAGAGCCTGTTGACTTAACAGAAATTTCTCCAGGAGCTGAAAGAAACTCTGAAAACAATGTGAAGTGAAACTCCCACCGACTGCAATGGGGTCAGTATTGTTCCTTTGATTGCAATTGTTTGAAGAGCAAAAACATATTCCCAAGGGTTTGCCTACATGCAGTTTCTGAACCGCTTTAAATATAGGCTTGAAACTAGTATACTGAAAGCAAGCACTATGTAGACCCTAGTACAATGCAGTTTTATTATTAGCAGGATGTTTATGTCAATGTAGCCCATTTCCACAAATGTAGAGGAGTTCACAGTGCCTCCCTAGTTGTATCAGTACCATAACCTTGACTTTAAATTTGCACCCTTAAGGAGCTAACTTGGCAGAAAGACTGTGTGTGTGTTAGGCTTGAGTTTCTTGGCTCATAATTATTAACATATGTGAAAAATGAAAACCGGGCACTTAAAGTGAAAAAGCTCCAGAAAGTAGAAAAATAACACTTTCATCTTGCTGATGCGAACTTCCTTATCATGTTGCTTTTGTTATCACTTTTGCTTACTCTTGCTGACATAAAGCAGCATTGACTTGCGTTTATGTGAGTCACATGAAAAAACAATCAGTGTCTATGTATGTGTGCGGGACATTTATAAAACAAAACCACACAAAGGTGTTCTGCTTAATGCTCGTGCCTCATTCCCATCAGTCCCCAGACATCTCTGTATGACCCTGATCCCTGGAACAATTTTGTTTTTGAGAGGATGATTGTGTGGATTTCTTGGGGGATCCCATTTGCTATGGTTGTGCCTAAAAATCTGCCAAGAAGAGGCTCAGTCATTCCAGGCACTGTGCAAGCAAGCCAGCAGGCAGGTCCAGCCCTCTGCACTGCAGATCTTGTGTTGTGCCAGCTACGCACAGCAGTGGGCAGATGTCGAGTACACAGCTGGAGATAACAGGAAGGTAGCAGCAACCAAGCGCTGAGGCTTGAGGAGGGCTGGATGTGGGAGGCTTCCTGAGGAGAAGCAAAGCTGAAATAGAAAAGGAGGGAAAAAGAAGTGAGAGAGAGGAGCAGGGGAAGACAGAAGCTTAGCAAAAAACAGTGCAGGAGCCTGAAGGATAGAGCCCACCAGCACAACTTGACAACTCAGTTAAAACTGTGAAAGAAGCTCCAGAAGCAGCTCTTGGTGCTGATGGTTCTGTAGCTTTCCCTTTGGCATGGGGTCTCATTCTTGTTGCAGTCTTCCCCCCGCAGGCAATGTGGCAGGAAAAAGAATTGGGCCTGAATCACAGAGAAGGGATTTCAGTCAGCCAACTTACGATCCTGTTCAAGTCATACTTTAGATGATGCCTGTCACTTTCTTCTAGCTACAGAAATTTACTTCACCAGACTTAGCTCAACCTTTGGAAGTACTCTCCACACCCTCCTCTTCCCTCTCCATTTCTGGGGTGAATTAGGAGAGAGGAAGAAGAGGTGTCTCGCTGCATAAGTTATGCCCAAGGGTTGCAGAGGTGGAGAACAGCTGGGAGACTGGGCCCCAGTCTGCAGGGTCAACCGGTTTCTGCCTTGTCTGCATCTGATGACTTGAGTTTTTTTTTTTAATTTTTATTTTTTTATTTTATTTTATTTTTTAATTTGGAAATACATGCAAACTCCTAAAGTGGGAAAGGGAGGTTTTAAAGGTACTAGCAAAGAAGAAGCATAGTGAGCTACGCAACTCTGTGTATAATGCTTGTTTATGAGCATTATAAATTAGAGCGTCGTCTAGGTGTGTTAACTAAGCTTGAGTGACCCTGCCATGGCAGGGGTGGGCACCTCACAAGGTAAGACTGGTAGCCCTGGAAACATTTGCTGTTTGCAGTGAGTAGCTCCAGTAACAGCTGCTATATGTTTCCTCATCTTCTATTTCTTCCTCTCCCGCCCCAGGCTTATATCTTGTTTGTTGTTCTAGTTTGGGCTTAGCGTGCTTTCCCATTTCTTCTACTTTTTCTTTGAGCATGTTTTGATTTTTTTTTTTTTTTTTTTCCCCTTTCCCCTCCCCATATTGAAGTTGCTGCTGACAAGAGGTGCCAGCCTATTTAACAGCTGCCTGGAGATGAGCACTTGGAGGATACAGACAGCAGGTGCAGCATGGGTGGCAGTGTCGGATGCCAGCTGAGACACTGTTAGTGCATGGAGCACCTCCTCTCCTCAGCCTCCGTGTTCATTTGCCCCCTTTGCTGGGCTGCCAAGAGCATGTCATGGCCGATGCTTATTTTTGGAGTGGGGACTAAATGCTTTGAAGCTGAGCGTATTCCATATGTTTTCACACCTGAAAGCTTTTCAAGGAGAGATCTGAGATGTTTCCTTTTATGCGCATACATTGAACTTTCTTTGCCTGGCTTTAGATTTTTTTTTTTTTTTTTAAACACATATGCTGATTGCTTCCAGTGTGTGCTTATAGAAACTGGAGACATTTGCATTCGTAGTATAGGAGATGATGGGGACTTGACACATACTTGATTTGAGTTGGCTTGTTATTTCTAGATCTGGCTTATTGCAGCCACAGTGCCTACTGCTGTATCTCTATTGATTGAAGACAGACATCCTGAGGGATAACTTTGTCTTCCCTTTCATTTAAAAAGGAAAAAAAGGCTCGTCTCCAGCTCTGCTACTTGTGAAGACAGAAACAAATATGTAATGCAGACTGTTTGGTAAGATTGAAGGAGTTTCACTGAGCTCTAAAAAATGGTCATTTGTTCACCCTGTCTTCTCTGTCCTTCTCTGAGGTTTCCTTGCCAGCCACGACCCTAGTGTCCAGAGGTGTGCTGGGAAGACTGTGGAAAAATAAGTGCTTGGCACTGCTTGGGTTAAGCTAGTGAGGAAGGGCTGAAGAGAAACTGAAGGATAATCAATCCAAATTCAAAGCTTTGCCAGTTCCAAAGCAAAAAGGCACACAACCTTCCCCTTATTTGTGTCCAATCAGGCAAAGTCTACTTGAGCCCTGGGCTCAATACCTTTGGGATAGTTTCCTGGGGCCATAGCCCAAATGGCTGGTTTATGTTTGCATTTCTAGAGCTCCAGCATCCCTGAAAGTTTCTCTGCTCAAACATTGTTCCTAGCTGAGAGAGGCCCTGATTGTGTCTAATTGTCCAAGTAGAGGAGGGAGAAAGGATGGACATGGGTATCTGTTGGCACCAAAGAGCTTGCCTTTTTCACTACAGGAACTGAAGCAAAGACTCGGTTCCAGTCCTTCAGCATTGCCTATCTTGACTGAAGCACCGGGACTGCTCTGGCTTCCCTTAAGGCGCTGCTGGGTTTGACTGCCCTGAAAAATGACCATGGCTTGCACAGGTAAAACTGGGCAAAATTAAAACTCTCCATAGTGGGTAACAGCAGCAGTCCAAGGCTTGCAGCAGGACACTTGGCACAGGCCAGTAGCCCAGGAATTTACCTCCAGCCTCTCTGTTTCACCTTGCCTAAGCCTCTGTGGGATCTCTGCTAGCAATACCCTTGTATCCTCACTTAAAAAAAACATGGCTGAATTCTCAAAGTCACAGAGGATTCCTACAAATGCAGACCTTTCCTTCCTGGGATGTGAAGACACTCTTTATATTTTGTACCTCATTCCTGCAGCTCACAGAAGTAAAAACGAGGCTAGGAGAAATGGCAAACATCATGCTTCAAGCCTGAAAAATCTGCGGTTGCCAAGGTA
Source organism: Stictonetta naevosa (assembly GCA_011074415.1). Taxonomy (NCBI): domain Eukaryota; kingdom Metazoa; phylum Chordata; class Aves; order Anseriformes; family Anatidae; genus Stictonetta; species Stictonetta naevosa. The sequence goes on along the minus strand of CM021699.1, from coordinate 45,583,956 downwards.
CAAATCTCTTTGAAGTAACGTGCTTACTATGTTTCATTTAGCGAATTGATCTGATGGCTTACATTCCTATGAAGCCACCGCCTTGCTTGCTCCTAGTTCCTCTCCCTCCCCCCCAGCCCCCAGAACATGGACCTGTCTAAGCAAGCTACCCCCTACGCTGGAAGGAGACCTCTGCTCGTCCTGCAAAATGAGGGAAGATAAAAATCCTTGCTGAGCAGCAGCAAGAGCAACGTTGCTGCCTGGAATTGTGTCAGGAGCTCTGTGCTTATTAGGCCCTGTAACTGCTACAGCAGAGAAACAAGTCACTGAGTCTGTTCAAAAGCCTACAGATTCTTTCTTGCATTAAGTTAATTAGTGAGAACTGAAACAATCAGCAAATGCGTGAAAGAAAAGGATTAGGTATCTCATATCTTAGCTCAGTGGAATTGCAAGGAAAAGGGAACCTACTCATCACTGACAAGAAATAAGTCTTTTATTCTGGCTTAGGTTTTGAGCAAAATTCATCATGATTTTTACTTGTTTGTGGACAGAGAATATTTGGTTGCTGAGGCAAATATGATAACAACTAAATCAGAGAAACTTGTGTGACCAGGCATTGTGTGGACACCATCTCATCTGAACCATTTGGGTGTATTTCTGGCTGAGAAGCACCATCCTCTAATTCCCTCCTGCACTTATTCCAGCGTGAGAATATAGGGAGAAGAAAACCCAAAATGAACACACTCACTCCTCCCCAGCACTTAGCAGCACCAGGACAACAAGACAAACAGATGGAAGCCAATGCATCATCCACATGAAATCCCACCCTTTGTGAAAACATGCCAGCTGAGGAAGAGACAGGGTTCTTATTGGTGTTCTTTGCTGTGGAAAACAAATGTGACTTTTCTTGGTTAAAGGTAACTAGTGAATGCTTTGCTTTTTTTCCCCCACTTTGTGTGTGTGTTGTCTTGGCCAGGTGATCTCTGAAACCTGGGATGTGAAAAATTGAGACTTTCCAGGGAAAGCTCCAAACACCCTTGGTGTAAACTTCACTTCCCCATAATCTTGGTTTCCAGTTGTGTCCTATGGGCAGGGTTGAATTTTGACCAGGAAGACTAGCAGCTCCTTACCAGCCTCTTGACCTATATATTTTACATGAACAGGATGCATTTCCATCCAGAGCTGCAGTGGCAGGTTTTCCTTGCCTTGCTGATAGAATTCATGTCATGATGCACAAAACTTGCTTTAGATGGGTATTGGGATCCATCTCCCCTTGGAGCATTTCAGTTGTGACATTTGGAAGTATTACTCGGGAAGTCTCTCACCATCTGGGCCTCCAGCAGGCTCAGCACCTGCACCGCTGACTGGCCTCTCCCAGCAGCGAGCCATTGCTCTCCTGCAGCTGTCCCCTCCAGGCTCTCTTCCTCAGCCTGTCAGCAGCTTCTCCAACAGCAGCCTGGTTAGTGGATCCTGGCCAGTCCTTTTTCCCAACCTATAAATGTGATGGCAGCTTTATCCACTTGCAGTTAATGCTTGGTTTCCATCCCTTGCTATGAAGCAAGGAGTGCTCCTGCAGCATTTGTGGAGGCACAGATTTACCTGTACATCTCACCAACCTGCTTATTGGTAACAAATCAATCGCTTCTCATCTGCAAAACTCACAAGCCAAGAGTTTCTTCAGCCTGAGCTTTGAGGGGACCGCTTATAGCTGCTTCCTTCCCTTCTCAGCCACAGTGCAGGCTCACTAGGCCCATGCCAAAGGCTCTTACCCTCAGCTTCACTATCTCCTCTGATGTGATCTGTGTCTCCATCAGCAGCAAGCAGTCTGTTGAACAGCCCTCTCCCTCTGTTTCATCCTCTATGGGGTCAGAAGCAAGTGAGGGTGACTAAGAGGAGGCAACCCTGCTGGGTCCACTCCCAGACAGCTCTGAAAACAAGATGCTGATCTCTCCACACAGCTGATGGTGAGGCTACAATCTACATCCACACACACACAGGCTGGTGCTAGCCTCAGCAGCCCACTAGGACTTTAACTTGTTGTGGTATCTCCCTGATCTCATTAAGCTCTGAAGGGCTTGTTATCCACCCCTTAATAAAGCTGGGGATCGTCTGGCAGCTTTTACTTCCTGGACTCCTGAGATCTAGGAACAAGGGCCCAAGCAGAGAGAGCTAAAAGACTAAAAATGTATAAAGCTTTATACAAACACTTACACATGTGTGTATGTCTATATATACACACATGTACGAAGCTTTAAATATATATATGTATAGCTACTGAGGAAGTCTTTGAATATATCACTCAGAAACTATCCGAATTTTAATACCACAGCAGAAAGCTGGATCAGCTCTACTGAAGCTAATGGAACAATGAATCAGATTAACGTCCCAATTTAATCAAGTTAAGAAGGATGGTTATATAAAGTCCAGCATTTCAAAGTGGGCAATGTTTCTTTAAGCTTGTGAAACGTTGCTGTTTAAAAATGTGAGGCAAAATTTCTTTTCTAGATGGTAAGATCCACTACTAGAGAGTTTAGTAACATGAATGGTATTTTTGGAAAGAACTTTATACTTTATTTAAAGTAATATGTTGCTAGAAGACAGAGAATATGGAATGAATATTGGATTTCTCTTTCCAAGTTTTATGGTTAAGTATCATATGCTGAAAGGGTGGACAAACTATGGGAGTTCTAAATACCGCTAGCGATTCCATCTAGCTAGTCAGTTTATGTAAAATCATTGACCTTGATCTGAGGATAGACCTCTTTAACACAATCAATACAGGTGCAATCAGATAAGAACATTCTACTGTTTTATTAAAGTGCATCTAATTCAAAACTCAATAACTCTCACAAATCCTTAATCAGAGAAGACATCCTGGGAGGTATTTAGGTGAGTGATCTTATAACTCTTGCTCTCTCCTTGTTAGGATGGCATTTTACAAATAGACATGTCTGTTTCCTCTTTACCCTCTCTGCCATAATTCTTTCAGTGTACAGTTGTGTTGATTATCATGCATTTATCAAGTCTTTTCCCCCCTTCATTTATTTAGAGAGATTGAGTCAAGTGACTGCTTCAGTTTACCTCTTCCCCCAGCATCACTGTGCGCCAGCATATAAATGAAAATGTGGCTCCCTTACTGGCACACTGAGCCCTATGTTCCAGTCCGTGGCTTAGATGTGTTACCCTATAGGAGGTGCAGCATTAATGCGTGCTGTCTAACTCAGGGTGGCCTGGGATAATGAAAGAAAGCAGTCCAAGTGCAGCATTATGTGATATCTTAAGTAGAATGAAAGCCAAGGGCGATGACTGAATTTTTAGAAATGATTTTAAATCAAAATGATACGTACTGAATAAGACAAAATAAGCACATGGTAGAGAGCTCCAAGAGCACTGCTTACAGTGAGGTAATAATTATTATTCTTTCCAGGTGATCCTTAGCAAGTTCCTTGATAATGCAAAATAAATTGTAATTTGGAGGAGTTGAGCTGAAGGCTTTTTTTTTTTTTTTTTATGTTCACACACGGCAGACTGAGGGCATTAGGTCTTTTAATGTAAGTGAAATAGCTGTACACACTTAGCTAGACCCCTGGCTCTGATCATTATACAAAAGAGCATTTAGCCAGTCTATGAAATAAAATTGGAAAAAAAAAAAAAGCTTTTAACTATATACAGCATAGAGAGGCTTAAGTGGCTACAGGACTGCATGAGTCTCCTTAACACATCTCTGGTCACAAGAGAGGAGGTCTGAATGCTGGCTCTTCATAGGCATGAGTCTTTTACTTGTGATTCTGCTACTTTTACTGCTATACTAAGTGAGTCTACTCACTAGATGCAGGAATATCGCTGTCCACTGGTAGGAACAGGACAGTGTCCTTTCTGTGAAGGGCAGTGAACTGTAATCGGCTAAAGCAGCCTCATGTCTCAGTTCTGTACATCCTGAGATCCATCCAGGACACTGCTCTGGGAGCTGTTTTCCTTGTCACATGAGGTTTCTTATGGTGAGCCCAAACCTTTAGCGAGCCCATTCACTCAAGACCAGTTTGGAAAGACTGTCCACACACATTACACCTTTGTATTCATGTAGACTTTGGAGTGTCTGATACAGTTTCAGAAAAAACTCCTTAGGTCAGAGCCCTAAAAACCTGTGTGCAGGGAACATGGGGTGAGTTGGAGGAAAAGAAGTGTGTCTGGTATGCTGAAGTGAAAATATAAGCATGTAGCCAAGACATCTGAAAAAATCTCTGCCTTTTAGTCAGACTGTGAAAGCTGTAGTTAGGCAACTTTTGGAAATGGGTTCATTTTCAACAGCTAAGACAAGAAGCTTAAAGCCAGAAAAGAAATCAAATAATAAACTGGATGCAATTTTGTTATTTAACTACAAGAACAAGTAGCCAATGACTATGCAAAATATACAGAAAGACAGTGGCTTTGTCAACCAGATCAGGCATGGGGAGATAACTGAAAGAGAAATGAATGTGATGCTTTAGCCAAGCAGGTACTATTGACCTCTACAGAAGTGTTACTGCTTGAAAGGCGGTGACCTGAGCTAAATAGTTGTGGTGTGCTGCTCAAGGTTTCCTAGAGAGGAGGTGAATAAGGAGCGTGGCCTGGGCCATCTTCTTCCGTTGTAAGGAGGGAGGTTGAGGGTGAGAAATGGGGCAGGACAGAGACCCAGGGAGCCTTCCTGAAGCATGTTTGGTGCTGCTGCTGCAGTGGCTGAAGGAAGCAGAAGAAAAAGGTTGATTCTTTTTGCTCAGCCAACACAGTAACCATTGTCATCACACTCATTCTGTCCTTCCTTTCTATTTGAACCAACACCATGAATTTCCAGGGCTCTCATGTAGGCAAAGTTGGACTGTTTCTGGCAACCTGCTAATCTAGACAGCTGCTTGCTTGGCTTGTGTTTGTCCATAGGCTCCACATCCAGGAGCATGCTTGCTGCATGCTGTGAGGATGATGCAGTGATTCCAGAGGTACTGCCAGGTACTCTCCAATATAGCATGGTGCTGTGTTGTCTTAGCTTGCGTCCTGAAGTCAGCGAAGTGTTAGTGTTGTGCAAGACCTAGTCACTCTATCAATAGCACCATCTTCTCCAAAAGGGCAAGCTGATTTATCAGATTTCATATGATAGCTTGAATTAAAGGCCTGATGAAAGTGGGTGATTTTTTGTTGTTTTGTTTTGTTTTGGTTTTGAAATTACTCAGCAGAGTTAATTAAACTGAAATATCTCTTTAAAATACAATTTCAAAATAAGATTTGCTTGGTAGTGGAATGGCCAAATGTAAAGCCATGCTAAGTACCTTGGCCTTTGCAACAAAAGACTTTGCTGATTCAAGCCATTATTTAAAAGCAAGGACTTTCACTGCTTCTGCAACGCTGCAGTCTCCCGATAGCTACTATATCTGGCCTTATTGCTCTTCTTCCACAAGGCAAAAATAATACCCCCTTTTTATTTTGCAGTCAGAAGAGACATCCTATCATTCTATCAAGGTGTTCTTGTACGTTGCTGCTTTAATAAATTCAGCCCCCGTCATTAGTGGAACAAAAATAAAGTTAAAAATAATTTCTGCAGACTTCTGGGTGCTGGGTTTGCAGTTCAAAAGCAGCCTCTTTTGCAGGGAGGGTGAGAAGTTGGTTTGTGGACATACATAACTCTTTAGATGAAGAGGTAAAAGAGAAAATACTGTTTACTAATGCTAATGGGAGAAAGAACAGTGTGTGAGAGAGAGAAAAGCATTCCAGATGCTGCATTATGTCCACAATGATATGTAACAGTTCCATATTAATCTAATAAAGCCATGGGCTGTGAGTAAGTTTTGTGCTTTTGCCAGACGGGTTTGGCTCTGAAGGATTCCCACACCCGGTGGAAAATAAGGATACAAGAGATCTAATTAAAAATGGGAGCTTGAGATGCACAACAACACTTTAAACTCTTCTTGTATTTAATGGAATTTGCTGTGGTGCTAAAATAGTATTCCCCCCTGTCATTCTGACATGAAAAACATTAGTGAATATTTGATTTTACTGTGGAACAAATTATGGTAATAATGAGTCTTTGATAGGAAAAAAAAAGTGTTCAAACTGGTACAGTCTCATTTAAAATGTGCATGTTAAAAATAGAGCAGATACACAAAATGTTGTCTGCTGCTTCACCAACAGACTGTTATTTTATGAGATGCATGCCCTTTCAATGTAGTGCTTGACACTTAACATTTGCCTGTCTCAACCCCACTCTTACTGCAAACTCCATTCTTCTCTATATAATTTGGGCATTGGTAATGTATGAACAGTCAGGTTTCAGCTCCTACTCAGCAATTCAAAACTTCAAGGTCAGATGTCAGTGGGCAGAAAATCCTCCCTATCTTTGCAACTGATTCTCAGATTTAGACTTTATGGTATGAGCGAATGACCGCATCCGGGGAAACAATTTGTATACCCAGGCAACTGTTATTGCTGGATTTGTTGAACATATTTATTTTAATTTGTACTAATTTTCATGATGATGGTTGAACAACAGGCAAGAAAGCAAGGAAGAGACTTTGGAGATGGATTTGCATAGAGGGATTTTTATTTTTATTTTTTATATAATGAGGTTAACAATAAACCTTTTGCTAAAGTGGGTGATGTTGCCATAAGTACTATAAAAATACAGATGCCTCCTGATATCTTTTTGTTTTTAATGTTGCAGCAATTTTAGAAATGCTGATGAAGAAACAGTTTCACCTTCTTTTTGAGGATGAAGAGTCACAAACTTCCCAAATTCAGCTCTGGTAAGGAAAGCATCCATGACCTTCAGCAAATCCTTCAACTTCACTTTCACTTATTCCTTGGTAAAATGAAAATAACACTGGGCTTGCAAGACTTATTAACAGGGAAGTTTCAGTGAAGAGAGGAGGCCCTGTGGACCACACTGAGATCAATAGCAAGACTGCCAGAGACCCCAGTTTCTCCAGCTTTCATGGGAAGAAGCTATAGGAGGAATGCGCAGGACTGATGTCTGGACTGTATGTGTTGTACCTGCCTTGGCACTCTGTTTTTAGCAGATATTGCCCACTTTTCAGACTTCCCTGGCCCTTTTGTGTGTTTGTAAATGGGACTTGAGGGAGATGTGTGTGGCATGGGGGTGAGCTACTTTTTGCTCTCATAAACTCCTCTTCATCATAATTCCCACTGTGTTGGCCTTTGTCAGAGGACACCTTAAGAAAACTCCAGGGTGAACTTGGCTCAGCCTTTACAAATGTCAGCACAGAAAATAACACTGTGTCTTTTGCTGGTTATGAATGAAGATTCCCTGAAGGTCATAGCTCAAAAACAGGGAATAGCTGGGTATTTCATCAGCAGGACAGAATGATTTTGTTTTTTCTGTCTTTAAAAATTGAAAGTATGTGTGTGTGTTCTACGGCTTGGGTCATGTTATGTTAAACAGAAATGTAGGTATTACAGCAGGGTTACAGTTCTCCTGAAGATATTTTAAGGCGAGTTTTACTCTAATTTTTGAGCCTGTGATTGCTTTCAATATCAGTGAATTAATGACAAATGAATGTGAATGATGAACGTCAAATGAAAGATCTTTTCATTATATTTGGATTGGCTTAGTTTTATAAATGCACCTTAACAAACAAACGAACAAAAAAAACAGGGTATAAGCATGCACTCCTTTCCTGAGGATGCATCATATAAGCCCTTTGTACTCTATTGACTGATTAAATGAAAAAGGGCTGGGCCAGAGAAGATCTGAAATGGATTTTTGTCACTGAGCAAGCCTATTAAAATCACTCTATTTCACACAGCCAGCAGCATGCTGTTTAAAGTGAATTTTGTTGGGAGCGTGGGTCACAGTGGGGCAGGCTTGCCAGCATATGCAGCACACAAATGTAGGCTAAGGAAAACAATAAATGTGAACTGTCAGGAGATCTTATGAAGAATTTGCACAAGATCTTCCTCTTATATAGGACAGAGAAAGGAAATACCTCACAATCAAAGGTTCCACTGTCTTCATATTTAGCTGCTGTCCCAGCCAAAAATGTAGGACACATTTAATATGATCTTGCTGTATAATGTAATCAAACTGTCTGAGGGATATCTTATGCTACTCTGATAGTCAACAATCAAGTGTGGTCAAGGACAGTCAAATTGTTTTATTGCACATAACTTGGCAAAGGCTAAGGAAAAACGTGTATGAATTTAATGGCTCAAAGCTTTTATTACTTACCCAATAGGTGATTTTTAAAATGTACTTCCTTGCCTTCATGTCAAATGCAAAGTGAAATGGATGGCTTTAAAAATCATTAGTTGGAGAGAGAGGGAGAAAGAAGAGCATTCCTCTGAAGTCAGCCTGCAAATTGCTCTAAAGAGGAACTGAAGGCCAACAGAGAAAGTCCTAGAAGCCTCAGGAGAGCTGTAAAGAGTGACACTACAGGACATGTATCAATCCATGTCCAACAGCCCCGAGATTAAAGGATAGGCCCATAGAAATGTTAGTAACCATACAACTGGAGAACAGACTTTTGCCTGCAAGGCTGTAAGCTCTTTAACAGGGCATTGAGAGAAATCTTGCTTAGATAATCATGCTGTAGAGGTACTCTAGATCTTCTGCCCATCTCATTTAATCTTCCATAATGGAGAGAATTCCACAGAAACAACTCAGGAAACAAATGATTTTGCACGATTCATCCATAAGAATGAGAACAAATATTTTATTTGGAGGAGATATAACAGGTTTGGAGAAATGCACTCCCATTCTATGGAATGGAAGTTGTTTTCCAAAATTATCAAAGGTTTATTTAAAAGGGTGTAATAATCAAGTCAGAATTAATTTTTGTTTCAATTACAAAGCCCAGGATACAATGCTAATAAAGTCAAAATTTAACAAGTGATTTAATATTTATTAAAATTCTGCTAGCATAATAAAAATAGGAATAATGTTGAAATTAAAATTTAGAAATAATGATTTATTGACCATTGTCCTGCACCTCTGAAGCATTTACAAATGTTCCACTTTACATATGTCATATAGTCATGCATGGAGTGGCCTGAAAATTCTTTTGACAATCCACAGGAATGTCTACAGGTTTATTTTGTTAATTTGAGATGTTAATAAGTGTGAATGGCAACAGTACAGCCACACAGAATGATTTAAATGAGAGGCCATGACTGGTATGATGCGATTCATACACTACTGCCACACAGTCTCTTGTCAACTGTGAACAACTAAAATTTGATTATAATTTCTATTTCAAAAGGTCACAGAGCTGGTGCCCAGCCTAAGAGAAGAGTTGCCATTGACTCGGTGTGAGTTGAAAAGACAGAGCTCCATCAGCTGGAACATGATCTGTGGAAACAATCTTGCTTTTCCAAAGGTGGTTTGATGTTCAGACACTAACTCCAACCCTCTGCATCTTGCAAAACTTCACAAGGTCATGCTGAGGAGCAGAAAGGCTTTAAATGAATCCTGCACAGAATTTTGTGGAAGTGACCACCGTCTTCAGAATGTGCACAGATGCATAAGGTTGGTCGCCTCACTTCTGTCAGTGATTTGTCCTGGAGGCATACTGAGAAAAGACAGGAACACTGAAGAGTAAGTTGTACTCTAATGATTTATTATTTTTTTGATTTTTTTTTTTTTCTGGATTGTCTCTGAATTTAACCTTGAGCTTGACATTTTTCATACGGTTCTCATACATTTACACCATACAGTTAAAGTTCTTTGAGGAGTTAAAATTTAAGGCAGGATAGAACTATTTTAAAGGACTTTATAATGACACATTAGAACCATAGCAAATCCCTTGATAGCCTAAATGGACAGAAACATTCTATAGTACAAATGAGTTAGAGATTAATTCATAGTAGCTTGTAAAAGCTTGGGGAATTCTTTATGTTAGAAATGGCATTACAGCAGGAACAATCTGTTGGATGAGAGAAACATCCTCTCTTCACCTCTCATCATTCCCCAGAATGAGTGTTTATGGGTGGAAATCTGTCTTGATTCACTGTCCACTCTGCTGCACCCTTTTTATTGTCAAAGAGGTTGGAGAAGGTGAAGGATATCCCTCTGTCTACCACAAGACTTGGAGAACATGTCATGTGGCATAAAAAGAACCAAGAAAGATAAGGGTTCACATTTAGAAGATATTAGACTAAAAATAACTAAGTAACTGGCCATGGAAAGAGGGTTCAGGATTCCTTTTCAGCTGTGACAAGTGAACAAAATATCCCATTGTAATTAGAACTAGGAAAGCATGCTATACGTGCTATAGTTGAAATGAAATCAGGAAGCAGATTTACTGCTTCTGTGGAAAGAACACAACTTATAGTAAATAAGGTATTAAATGCTCAAGTAACCAAAAAGAGCTTCTATAAAGTGTTGTTGTCAGAGAATCTTCAATTTTCCTTCCATCACCAGTGATTTCTGAAAGAACAGTAGAAAGACAGCAGTTTCAGGGGACATGCGGATGCCTCCTCTTCCTCCAAGTAATCAGCAATGGCTGGAAGTGGTATTTCCCCTGGGGAATCATCACTTTTTTTTTTTTAAATATATATATATATATATGTATATGTCTGTAGAACTCTGTGAAATAGCCCTTGCCTTTTCCAGTATTTCCTTGGGTTGAGAGGCTCCAGGTTGATAAAGTCCTTGTTCTTTACATGCTTGACACATTGGGATTGTTTCATTTTTGTGGTGGGTTTGTCTTGGCAAACAACTGAACTCCCACCCAGCTGCTCATTCACAACCCCTCCTCAGCAGTGCAGTTGAGCAAATAGGATAGCAAAGCTCATGGGTTGAGATAAAGACAAGGACATTGCTTACAAGTTACTGTTGCAAGTGGAACAGATTTGACTTGGGAAAAATTAATTTATTGCCAGTAGATTCTGGTAGTGAGACAAAAAGATAATTATAACAACATCTTTCCTCCACTTCTGCCATGCCCAGCTTCACTCCTTCACTCCAGAATCTTCTACTAACCCTACTCTGAGTGGCATGGGGGAGGGGGGGGCATCTATGGTCAGACAATAGAAATTTAGATTATTTTTTTTTTCTCCTGATCCATCCCTCTCATACTTTTCCCCTGCTCCAGTGTGGGCTCTTCTCACACGCTCCAGTTTCTTCAGGAACATCTGCTCTGCCATGGAGCACCACCTCCTCCTCTGACCTCGGTGTTCCCTCCACCATTTCTCACTCCTTTTTATTCCCTCCTCCTCTCTCTCTCTGGTGTTTTTACTCTTTCTTAGATGTGTTTTCACAGACATGCCACCAGCATTGCTGATGGGCTCAGCTGTGTCCTGTAGCAGGTCCACTGGAGATGGCTGTGTCCAGCATGGGGCAGCCCCTGGTCTCTTTTCACAGAAGCCACCCCAGCAGCACTCCCCACTGTTAAAACCTTGCCATGTACGCCCAACACATCTTTTCTAACAATAAAGTGAGGCAAATGTTTGACTGTGTGCTTTGACCAGCAAGCTTTGGAAAAACAGGTATTTTGGCTCACTGCACAGAGATTGCAAAGATTCTTTATGACAAATTGGAAAACCTTTTGGCCCTCTTAACTAAGTCCATTTAATTTATATTCCTGTTCAATTCAAAGGACTCACCCATTCATCCAGCCTGCACCCCCAATCCAACCATGTTGTATGAGAGCTTTTATTTGTTCATGAGCCCTGGGGACTGGGGCAGAGGGCACATAGCAGGGCTTTTTGGCACTCCTATCCGAAAGCACTCCCTGACTTTCCTCCTGAAAGAAATACAGAGCTTTTTCTTGAAAACAGTGTTGCACAAGCACCCTTGGGTGATCATTATAGCTTCTGGATGAATATCACATTCTGAGTGTTAATGACCCAACCAGACGGTGCTGGTCCCCTCGTATCAGTGGGAGAACAAGAAGCAGGCAGCTGGTGAAAGGGCTGCTGGGAGGTGAGCATAGGAGCTCCTGCCTCAGCATTTTCTTTGTGAAGATTAAAGGTGCAAGTGTGTCAATCATCAGTCTGAAAAGGCTGTCAGAGTTCAGTATTTTTAGCTCTTTAGCAGATTATCTCTTTTATTTTTAGAGGTAACAATAGTTCCTGGGTTAAGAGGGAGACAAAAGCCTCATTAGTTTTGGAATTTCAAATGAACTCAGTAAGGCACTGAGGAGATTTTTTTCCATAGGAACCTGAAAAGTTGCTTAAAGGATGCTGTGAAAAACAAGGGAAAGCCTCCTGCTTAAGGGTCTCTGTGCTAATGATATACAAATATAAGCTGCCTCAGCCCTGCTGCGTAGCAGCCTGGGAGCGTGCTCTTCCCCAGCCAGTGCAGCAGCAGCCCCTCTCTGCCGAGGGTGGAGGTGGTTTCAAAGACCACAGTGTTTTGGAGATGGAGGATTAGAAAAGTCAAGTAGTCCTGTTGAGTCCCATGCTTATGGAGAAGTTGAATTCAAGGGCTACGACTGCAAGGCCTTATGCTGTCTAGACAGACTATCCCTATCCCTCATGTAGCTTAGAGAACTGAAATGGAGTTGCAGGACTTCTGCTTCTCGTGGCCTGCAGGACTTTCCCTGCAGGCAACAGCATGGTCTCAAGCACTTTCACATGTCCCACTCACAAAACAAAAAAATGCAAATATATTTCTAGTTTGCTCAGAATCAAAACTAAATATAAAGGTGTAGGAACTTTTTGTTGTAATTTTCTTTCTTTTTTCCCCAGTCAAGACCTTGTTAAAGTGATGTCAACTTCTAGTTCTCCAGCCCTCCTTCAGCTCTGTTTTTCCTGTTTGTGTCTGTTAGATTATTATTATTATTATTATTATTATTTTTTCTCCAGGATATGATAAACTGATACACTTTCTAGCAGACAGTCTATATTAGGAGACTGTGTCTTGACTGTGATTGTGTTTGGCAACTGGGGGTCACTTTTTCTTTGAAATGAAAGCTTTTGTGTTGAAGCTCTCTATACTTACAATGAAGCTCATTATAGCTGTTTGATACTCATCCAGCAGACCCTGAATATACCAATGAAACAAATGTTGCTCCAAGTGAGAGCACTTGGGACAGACAGGATCAGGCACCTTGACCTTGGAATCCACTTGGGAATTTTGCATTCCCATGTGGCATTTTGCCTTATTTCATCCTGCCCTTCCTGTCGCAGGAAAGCTTTTTGCAGGAACTCCGTCTGATGGCTTTCCATTGCTGTATTGCTGCTGAAATTTTCCTCCTTTGCACTTTTTGTAAATGTGCAAAACGGAAAGAAAGGAAGGATGAAAAAGTATATTGGAATCACACTGAGCACATTTCTTTTGAAAGTCTAATTTATAAAAATGAGTACATATAATTTTGCAATTATAAATATGTGAAATAAATGCATTAGTTAAGAAGTTATGCTTTCAAAAGTGCTAATTACTAACCAAACGCATTTTACGGTGTTTTAATGAGCACTTTTTCATATCATATTAATATCCATTAGCTATACTCATACTAGTAATGCTAATAATGTGCAAAGCCATTAGTTAGCTACAAAGTCAATAATGGATGATAGTGATTCCAAGCCTGCGCTACACTAAAAGATTCTTACGTTGCTTGGTACAGTGGGACAATTAAGCTGGACTTTCTCCTGGTTATTCTGTGTGAAGGTGTTCACCAGGGTCACCTGGGCGACTCGGGTCCATTGTGGGGGACCTGTGAATCAAAACACGCATAACGCTCCACCTCTGTCTTCTGGACAGCGGAAGTCGTCTACAAAGACAATTACCCTACCAAGGAGGGTTCTGGACATTTCTGTTCCTGGACCCTTTCTCAAATGCCTTCTAGACTCCTTCATTATTAAATTCTTATTAAGAAATTTCAGCAACATTTCTTATCTGAGGTGTTTTTAAAGATAACTCTTCTGTATTTCTTCTGATATGCTATCTGAATGGATATTCAGACAGATTAACCTGTTATTTGTCCTTTGAAAACATTTGCTTTTATTTTGCCAAATACATCTATAAGATATTATCATTGTTTGGGTGGTGGATTGAACAAGAAATGGTTATGTAGAGAAATTCCAGCTGAAGTTGCACTACAACTTACAGCCACATTATATTGCTTGCTTTAGAAAAACATTTATAAGCTCATTTGCAAGTAAAATATTTTATTATACTAATATCAGGAACATTTTATGCTACTAGTAAAATGTGTACATTGTTTTAGAGACTGTTCCTAGATTGTAAAACTAACCATATATCTTGTAAATCAACAGAGAGAAGAAGCTTTAGTGGTTGTCTGAGATATTAAGCATACAGATTTTAATAATAGTGTGTTCCTGTTTAATTTTTAATTTATTTAACTACAATGTTTATTCTAACTTAAGGCCTACAAAACACAAACGCAGAAAACTTCTCCAAGAACTTTAATACAGCAGACAAATTTAACTTCCTGCACAGTATCTTCCATCTGCTTGATTTTCTTTTGCAGGGTGTTAGCTTTTGGCAATAAAATGCTCTTGGCTCTAAAAATGAACTCTCAGTCCACGTGTTCATGAAATGGATTAAGCTCACTGTAGTGCTGATTCACTGTAATTAGATGTAAGATTGATGCATACAGAAGAAACTGTTCCATGTATCTCATCCATCTCTGGTACCACCTCTTTAATCTCTTTACCAGCTTTGAATTTTCCCTAGCAAACCAATGCATACCTACTGCACAGGTGAGATTTTCTTTCAGTGAAAGATCAAGATGGGATGAGCAAAGTTGAAAGGACAGATTAAAATCTCTTAACTTGATGAAAGCAACGGTAGGAAAGGATTTAGCTCCAGACTTGGGTGATGTCTTATTCTTCCAGCAGGGAAAACCCACTATCAACACGAAAATGGGGAAGATGAGAACAGCCTGTTCTGTATCCTCTATGGCCAAAGGTAGTGGTAGGTCGTCTAGCATCTAAAGATGGTCATGTGTAGTTGTTCATCTCCCCTCAGGTAGATTTAAAGCTGCTGGGAAGGTACTCTGCCCCATGCCTTGTTGCCTTTGATGCCATCATAGGGGAGCTCCTGACACTCTGATTTCCCTTTCAGGTGTCAAAGTAATGCTGTTCCTGTGAAGCTGATGCTCTTGCCCTTCTCCCTGTTCCAGGCCATGATGTGAGGGCTGACTGATTCTGGCACTTCCACTGAGAGTGGGGATTTGGGGCCAGGAGTGTCCTTAAAAAAGATAAAAACATTATGCCGCACAATTAGGGAGTCAAAGTCCGCTATAGATCTGCAGAGGCTTGAGGCATAAATCCTTACCAAAGTGAACTAAATCAGAAGTAACTCCATTAGAGCAAGCAGATTAAAAACTGTGTGAAGGAGATCAGAAACAGTCCCCATGTGGGAAAACACAAAGCACTTCAGATAATTGTGTGGAGAGCAGGGAACAGAAAAAGGTAATATCCTGCCTGACAGAAATCTTGATAACCTGGAAAACTAGGTGAAAGCTGGGAATGTAAACATCCTGTCTTGGGAAATATATATATATATATATACATATATATATATATAATCTAGAGCAACAAAAACAACAACAACAAAAACCATACAGGAAAACAAACAATCTCTTGACATTTATGAAAGGCTTGATCTCCTAATGAAATTAAAGACTGAATAAAACCTATCATATCTGAATAATGCATTCAGGGACTCCCTGGGGAATGAAGACAACTCCAAAAGCAGCATAAAAGCAATCCTTCCCATGGCAGGTGAGGGGGGCATTCCAGGCTTTGAAAGCTGAACTGGAGGAGCCACCTAGAAGGACAATAACAACTTTTTATTCCTTCCTGTCATGTCAGTGATCTAGACTCACAGGAAAAAAATATTCCTGAAAAGTGCTCTTATAGAAGAAGGAGCAATGGCATTAATCTCATACAGATCAAGGGAATGATTCAGAAACACAAGTATAGTGGGGTTTAGATTCCAGAAACAAATTCTTTGAGAAAAAGACACTCAAACTGGGCTTAATCCACAGTACTGCCGCTCAGGGACCAACTGTAATCTGTTTAGGCCCATATCTTGTATTTACAAGTACCGGAATCAAATACTGACAGCACTCAGTAGTGCATAATTAAATTCTTACTCCCTTCTGAAGTCATTGGCACAACTTCCACTGACTTCAATAGTGCTGGATAAAGCTTTCACTGAATGTCATGAGAATTTGAAAAGTGAAGTCGATCCAAATTTTACAAATGGTTCCTTGTCTTTATTGTGGATCAAACCAAAACCATAACCTAAACAAACAAACAAAAAAACAGCAGTTCACTGTGAATGAAATAAGGGTAAGGATTCATATTGTGTGTTCTGAATGCTTTTCCAGAAGATATTCAAAACTGAGTCACTTGGGGGACTACAGCAATTACAAGAGTTGTGTAAATATCACATAGCAAAAAATATTTCTTGGTTAGCCTGCTCTTTTTGGCACAATCCATCTGGCAGAAACTTATACATTTATTTTGTTGTTGTTGCTCAAGAACTCCTGGTGAGTAATTCTTGCTCTGCAGATGGTATATGATGTAGATGATTCTATAAGTCCAATTTCAAGCTGTAGCTCTGTGGTTTGTCACTGTGTTTTGCTGTAGTCTGATGGCAGGAACTTTCAGAAGCCAATTTCCAGCGTTAATTTTGAAATAAATCCCATTGCTTTTCGGTAAATTCTTCAGTGTGAATCTACAGTTTAAAATTGTAGAGAAACTGGAGTGCCTGAATACACAGAAGTTCTTCCCTTCTTCCCTCCCAAGGTGCAACTACGCCATGTGGGCCAAGGTTGCTGAAGCTTGTGAAAATCGTTACGCCGCAGAAGTTTTCTCCCTTCCTTCCTCCCTCCCTCCCTTCCTTTTATCATTTCATTTTACTATAAAGCAATAGCAAAACAAATTCACTAAACTAGACTATACTTATATGGAAATTGCAAATATATTCAGACCATTAATAAACCAGAAATGTGCGGAATGGAAGGTGACCTGAATTTCCCTTGATGTCTTATAGGATTATTCTGGCAGTCACTGGATAGATGTTTGTCAATACATGTTATTCCCAAAGCTCAGTGGCTTTGTGATAGCAATAACCTCTCGTCCTTTCTGAAGTTCCCTTAGGATCTGAATGAAATTCCCTTCTCTTTAAGGAAGATGAAGGGTCTATTTCTTTAGGAAAGCAACAACCGGGGGAAACTGGTTGCCCAATTGGCAGAAGTTGTTCTTGCTCTGATATACCATGTGAGATGACAGGCTTTCTGCTCTTACCAGTTGAACTATATTGGTAACACTCCATCCTTCAGTCCCGTCTTTGAGTTGTCAACATTTTTCTTTGGTTTTAGTAGTGACATAATGGGCTAAGTAGGGCTTAAACAGATACAGCATTTCTACAGGGACACCAGAATAGGACTGCAACTGCTGTGATCACTCACCAGCATGCCAGACCTGGACTGCCCTTCTCTGGCTACACACTTTCTGTCCTGTCCCCTGATGCCCTGATATTCTCAACACTCCTTCCCTTGGACAAAAGGAGTTGTCCTCTTCTGCCTCTGCTATGCCCTAATCTCCTTTTGCCTCTGCCCTCACCCACCGCAGTCTAAGGGTTCCTGGTACACATCTACAGTATGTGGTCAAGGTCTTGGTGAACATAATTATGCTTTTCTGATACTTCTCACTAAACACTATTAGCTGTATGTTGTTTCTCAGTGATGTTTGATTACACATGAGGATTTGAAAAAATGCATGTGGGTAAAATGTTTCTACTTTCTATGTTTTGCTTTCTGAGACAGTTTATACTTGTTTATATTGCTATTACATTTCCACAGCTTTCTGGCAGGTCTTTTCTTTTCCAACAAGTGTGGGAATTTTACCTATCAGATTGCACTGGTGAAGAAAATCTATCTTTTCAAATATTTATGGAAATAAAATAATAATGTTATTATCTACAGTCTTGATTACCAGGATTATCTTATTGTATATATGCAGATCATCTAGATAGGCAGATTATGTGATCAGAAGGTTCTTACTGGGCCCCAGGCTCAGAACGCACATTAAAGCGGATCAAACCTGCTTTAATTCATGTGCTGCTTTGCTAATGCTCCTGCTCTTTCTCATGAGAATTTCTGAAACATGCTATTGATTTGAGGCCCAGTGCAGTACCGGCTGAGGTGGATGGACAGCCATTGACTTTGATGGACAATAAACGTTCTGTCTTGGAGCAACAATATGTAAAGAAAGATGCATTTCACTCTTCTGGGGCTAGAAGCATCTCAGTCTTTCATATATGTTGATGGACCTTGGTTATCTCTCTTCTATTTTTTAATGTTGTTAACAAATGCCTCTAGAATCTAGTGAGCTTGTCTCTTTAGGTATACATAAATCTGAGGTGTTTAAGGGAGCATATGAAAGGCCAAACAGTGTCTCGGAAAATGGAAAGGAACTGGAATGACTTCCGTGGCTGACTGAACAGTTTTAAGGCAGGTAATAGGACTTGCTTACAGGGTATGTTTCTAAGAAGCTGATGCCTCTTCATGGCTCAGCTACCATGTAGCAGTTTGGGAAGTGAATAAAGTAAACCATCCTCCAAATGTGCTTAGGCCATCAACAATTTTTTAAGAGACTTGATTGCTTTTTGACTAGGACATGTATCCTGAATCTCTTAAGCTTTTTGCTAAGCTTCCTTTATAGAATTGGAAAACATAGTAATTCAGAAAAGATCTTTACAGTTAATGATGGGGACAGAACTGAAGTTTCATCCATGTTGAAATACCATGATCTTAAAAGTTTCTTTTCTACTTACTATGTTTCTGAATATGCCTGTGGCTCCTACTCTTTCTTTGTGTTGGCAAATAACTAAGCTAGAAGTCAGGAAATGTGAAGTTCAGTAGTGGAGAGTGCTATGGGGCAGGAATGAGATTTTGATATTGAATCTGAGAAAATTAAAGGCAGGAGAGATGTGGAAAGGTCTTTTTACTTAGAAATACCAAAGAATATGAAGATTGTGACTGATAACAGAGAAGTAGAAAAGGATAGGTGGGTAGATAAGGTGCCTAGTAAGAAGCAATGGGATTAGAAGCAACAGCTGAAGAAAAGAGGTGCTATGGGTGTGTGAAAAATATTGTTGCATCTCATCAATAGGGGCAGAAAATATGAATTTAAAATTAAAGCATAAGAAATCAGTGAAAAGGGGCTGTGGAAAGTTGTGGCAACAAAGGAAAAATGGCAGAACTGTGACTTCAGTAGCAGTGTTTTGAAAAGATTAGGTCCTAGTGATTTCATAGGGTAATACTCCTTTCCTCTCCCCTTCTCTTGTTTCACAGGGAGGAGGAGGAGGGTAATCTGTCATTTATTTATATTTAAAATGTAACTATCCCACGTGTGAGATGGAAGTGAGAGCTGGTCATGTTTGGCTCCAGAGTCTGCCACAAGTAGTCCTATGAGAAACCCTCTACTTGTCAAGCCTCTAATATTATACTGTGACAACTCTATGCCATGGCATTCTAATCTTCCCTGGGACCCAGCGACTGGCCCAGTTACAAGGCTGAGCTGCCTGGTTTCATTTGGTCTTCCCTGCACACCAGCTTTAAGCATAGGATTGGTGCTATGAAGCAGAGGTGCGCTGGTGTTACTTCAACCACAGAGGAAAAACACAGCCTTCTGAAATAGTTTGCACATGCCCTTTTGGTTGTCTGCTAGTTGTGCTGGCCCAAATAAAAGAATGTACCTTCCAAAAATATTATCTTGGATGCAGACGGCAGTGTACTCTCCCAAGTGCAAAGCTGAGAAGCAAAAGAGAGTACTGTTGAGCAAAACCCTTATTTTTGTTTTTAATTTAAGGAAGGCTCATTTGGTTAAGCTTGGGCTGGATGGCTTTCAAATGCAAATCCTTCGGACTACTTTCAGCGAACCTGATATCGTCTTTGAGTCAGACTAGTCTCTTAAAATGCAGCAGGACCAAAAAAGGACTTGTGATTAAGGAGACTGCACATCCTTGGTGTCCTGGAAGCATTCCAGGGTATGAGATGATATTTCAGTCCTTTGCATTCCTAAGAATGTCCTTTTGTCCCATGAAAGGCTGACATCTTCCTGTGTCATAACGAAAGGATGAGCCAGAAAGGGAGGTGTCTGTCTAATGAATCAATGTAGAGACCAACTAACAGGCTCCTGGTAGGCTGGCTGGCTGTTGCTTTTCTGGGCTCTGAAATGAAGGGGTGTCAGGGCTCTGATGCTAATCCCTGTCCTCTGGCTGCCCCCTGTTGGCTGATCGGCCCAGTCTGCGATGGACCTGGAGTCCTCCGTGCCTTGCAGTATTTGCAAGGGCTGGGCACAAAGGGAAAAGAAGTTTAAGGAAAAAAGATTGAAATAAAGTGGCTAGATTTTTTTCTTCTTCTTCTTCTCCTTCCAAACTCTATATGGTTTAGTCTAAAATGGTTGTGACCATGCAGTTAACTTTTGGGATGCCGTGCTGGAAGCTGGCAGCTACTTTCATTTCTGGTTCATATTTTGTTTCGGTGGTTTTCTCGCACACAAAACATCCAGTGCCAAAATTGTTGCTAACTTTATAAGGAAAAGATGGCTACACCTTGTAAAAATCACCCTTGCATGAAGAAACTAAATCCAAAATTCCACGTAGGTAACCTACTCTCAGTTTAGGTAAAGCATATGGAATTGTGAATGCCAGAAGCTCTTTCCTCAGGTACTCAAGTATAAGTTGCACTGCAGCAGGTAAGAACTCCAGCTAGTTAACTGAGGGCAGAATTTCTGCTGGAAAGCAGTTGGAAAAGATATGACATTATTCTGCCACAGCAACTTAACTGCCCATAGATCCTTCTTTAGAAGGACATAGAAACTCTTCTCCTAGACTAGAGGGCCATCTAGCTCAATATCCTCAGGCTGGCAGGGCACTCCGCAGATGCTAGGAGAAAAATATAAGCAGAAGGCACATTCAGCGTGATCTTTCCTTTAGTGCATCCTCTCACCACCCCAGGGCCACTATTTTTAAGAGTTGTTACATAGAGATTGCATAAGGGATGTCACATTTATAGTCACTGATGGAACAATTCACTCTCTAAAAGTTGCTGTATTGCTGATGCATATTCACATGTAGTCCTGCTAACCTCACAAAGTCCATGCAGCTGTAGATTCTTGTCTCTACCATGTTTTGGCTAATACTTTGTAAGCACTATGGTGAACTAATCTTCCATTCTGGAGACATTTCTAGTTCTACTTTCAGAGCTAGGATCCTCACCTGCTCCTCACCCTCCTTGTCATGGTGTGTGAGCAATTCACGTCCAAAAAGTGCCATCTGACCTACCTCACAAGGTAGCTGTGTGCAGCTGTCTTCTCAAGAGACACCAGATAGTCAGTTGATTGACAGGCTGTCTAGAAAGTCTCTAGCTTTCAAAATGACCTTCCATGAGCCTATGAGGTGGGGAAATAGATGGAATGACTGTCCTGTTTTGTACCTTCAAGCATGTAGCAGCAACAGGAAGAACCCTCTCTGTAGCTCCATGCTGTAGGATTGCAGACTTCAAGGTAGCTATAGTAATGACCATAGGAACTTAGAAGTCAGTCCTACAAGCCGTCTCTTTTGTGACCTCATTACAAGGTCTGAAAGTGAAATGTTTTTCAAGCTCAGTTAGATTTCTGGGACAGCAGCAATGCAAGATGCAGACCTTCCCTAGACCTCCAATTTAAGCTGATCATGAGGTATAATGGAGCCAAGAGAGAGAAAAAAATAAAGTAAAAAAGAGAAGAAATGAGGGCAGTGGATGTAGGGAAGGAAGATGGGGAGTTGTGTTACATTGGGAAGAGAGCCAAGTAAGAACCTGACAAACTGTTAGAAAGAGCATGTCCTTCTACCAGAAAATGTATTGGAGGCCAAGAGGAATAGAATAAATAAAAATACTGGACAGAAATAGGATATTGAAGCCTATGCCTAGCAAAGGTAATGGAAAAAATCGTGTAAACTAGCTATGTACATGGATTCTTTCTATCTAACATGTGCCAGTTTGTTGCATTCGCAGATGGTGTATCAAGGGAGCCCCAATGGCCAGTTAGAGCAATTCCTGTACTAATATGAACAGAGCTTTTGATTTCATGGATTGAAATAAAATGACCCAAATATAATTACACAAGCTTATTAATTTATTTGTTATGGGTTGGTAACCCTTCATAGTCTATAGCACCAGTTACAAGAAGGGCCAAGGGGATTAAAGCTTGATTCCTATATGGAAATTGGAAGAAACGAAGCACTAAATTGCATGTTTTATGATGATATCTTATTGAGAAACAATTAATGCCTGACTTTAAAAGCACTGAATTCATACCGAACAGGAGAGCTATGAAAAGAACATTCTCATGCAGGTTTAAAGTGAATGATATATACGTTTGTTATGCCTGTGTATTCAGTTCTGGAAACATGGATAGAACTTGAAAGTTCTGGAAACATGGATAGAACTTGAAAGTTACCAGTGAAGGCTAGCTATTTGTGGCCAATACAATGTGGGCTTTTCTGTCTCCACAGGAATTTCTACAGTGGCACTGGCAGTATTACTTGAAGATTTAGTAATATCAGGGAACTGTATAAGGGATGGCAGCTCATCTTCTTCCCGAAGACATCTGAAGGTTTGTCCTCAGGGCTCTGAGACTGTTTCAGATTATCAATATAGGGAAGTGTAGGACTCTGTTTCCACACAGTGGAAGGGAGGTTGTTGGTTCAGTCTTCTTCCATTCCCTATGCATTAGGCTGTTATTATATGAGGTGTGTGCTTTGACTGAATGACTACTGGCTAAACACACTTCATTGTATTTGGGGGCTTAAACAAGAAAAAGAGGCTTTCACATGTTGGGCCTTGAATATCCCCAGAGAAGGAGATTCCACAACCTCCTGTTGGCTGTTCCACCCAACTTCAAATAATAACAGAGTTAAAGGGAATCAGGTGTTTGATCTGCCCTATTAGGTGCTGTCAAACATGTAGGGCCTGTGCTGACACTCTTAGGGAATTATTTCTGTGTTCCAGAGTGGAAAAGCCTCTGGATCAGTGCATATGACAGTATGCTTTTATGATGTGAAAAAGGCACTGCAGGCACTGGTCTTATCATTCAGGCCTAGAGGTAGCCAGGACCTTCACACAGAGCACCTTATGAGAGGACAAACATTACCTTGATTACTTTGTGTTTCTTCCTTGAAAACTATCTTGATGTGTGTGATTCAAAATCAAAGGAAAAGCTGTTCAGCAGAGGTAAAAGTTAAATGTCATTTATTTTTCTCCCTGGTATTTTTTTCTACTCAGTTCATGAGGATGATACATATGATGCTTATGTCAGTGTTTATAGTGGAGTCCATGACTACAGCTTCAGACCAAAAAGTACCTTATGTCTGAGCAACAATCTGGTGGCATCCATAATGTAGGCCTGCCCATTAACTTAATATAAGATAACATGGCTAAGTGACATTCCTCAGAATGAGAAGCTATGACGTTGAGCCCTTTTAGGTAAAGAGGATCTCAGCCTGTATCCCATTTCTTGGGTTGGGTAGGAAGTATGCCTTTAAATTAGCTCTCCAAGGGGTGACAATGTTTTAATTTCATTTAATTCCAGAATTTATATTGCATTCTTTCATTGAGATACATATAACCAGAGGGAGATGGCTACTTTCAAACTACAGAAGTACTTTTTTTTTTTTTTTTTTCTGCCATATGCTATAATTAAGAAAAACCCATATCTCTAGCCTTTTGATGGAGAAAAGTCTTGCCATTAAATTAAATGACCGTTCCACTTTTTAGAGGATCTGGACTATTACACATGGCTGTGGTGCTTTATCTAAATGGGAGTAAAGATGATGCATTTGTCTAGGGCAATAAAACTGAATCCTGCAGGTGATTATTTTATTGGAATTTATAGAAGCTTATTATAGAAATGTAAGAAGCAATCAGGGCACTACTTCAGAAGGAAAGAAAAAACTGACCCTAACCTTCTCTCATCACTGAAATGAAACCCAAACTTATTTCAGATTAATTTTCTAGAAGAAGTCTTATCAAGTCTCTACTTATGCTTGACATTTTGCCAAGTCCTTCCCCTGCTGGTGCTTTTCTCACTGGATACAATCAAATTTAACTTTCAGAAGTTGCATGGGGCCTCCTCCAAATTCCCAGCCCATGATTTCAGGACTTGCTTTCCCCATTCTGAAGATCCTGTAGCTGAATCCTGATCTTTCATCAGCTTCTACCTGGGGTCTGCCTGCCATTTCATCTGAATGCCATACCTCCCAGGGCAGGTAGGTGCTGAGGATGGTTCAGGATCAGAAGACATATTGAGCAATAGGTTTGTTGTGTGTGATGAGAAAGGGCATGTAGAGAAATGTGAAGACTGGCCTGCGCTTCAGTGGCTACTGTGAAATATAGTAATCATTTACCTTCCTATTATAGGTAGCATAGATAAACTAGATTTATACTACCAAGCTTAGGTGTAGTTACAGTAAGATGCAGCAAGTCATGAACTTTACCTTAGGTGAAGAAAGTATTCAGCCTTTTGTTAAGCATTGAGTTAAAGAGTCAGGGTGGGCCAAGAGCATATTTTTTTTCCTGACTCATGAGATATTTACTGGTACTGCCTAGCTTATATGAAAGAAGCTGGAGGAAATCTCTCAACAAAGAATCCAGTAACTGACCCTGACAGAGGCAGGGTCTGGGTTGATAATGGTTAAATCAAAACCTCACAATCAGAAGAACATTTAGGAGAAGGCCACTTACCGTGACTGTACTACAGGAATGGTAATTGTAAGAGTGGATTTCTTATGTGATAGCCTTTCCACATATATTTTTTTCCCTGCAGCCTATATTTGACTTCCAAGGTACAGCTCATGTGCTTTCGCTGCTGATCCCACAGTGCCATGTTCATAAGTCTTCTTTCGACTGCACTATACAACTCCTCCGAAAGGCATCATGGCTGCAGTGTCAGGATTGCATTAAAACATCATAAAGAGGTAAGTGGGGAATTGGAGATAAGATTATTCTGATCACAATGCAGAATTGGAGGAGAAGTATGTCTCTGATTACTAGTAGGTACCCAGGGCACAATTCAGGTGACCAAGAGAGGCTAGCTAAGAGGCAGATGTTACACAGAAAGCTTGGTTTCTTTGAAATATGTGTAGGGTGCTAATTTCTAATATGCTTTTGTGAGTAGCATTGCTTGAATCATACAAGAAAATGAAAAGATGCTGCTAAAAAAGCACAGTGCTGAGGTCTGCAAAGGGGAAGGAGCAAAAGCAGTCAACTTATTTAAGGTCATCTGAAATACGTGAAAGGTTTCTGATGTCAGGTAAAGGTTATAAACAGAATTTACTTCAAAAAATTCTAGGAACATAGTTAATTAATCATACAGTGAGTTTAATCTTGCTAGAGAACACCAAAATATGAAGTGAAACAGTAGAAACAGTCATTGCTGTGCCTTCACCTCTGTTAATTAATTAGAAAACTAGAAGCACTGTGTTTATTTCTGTCCCTGATCTACTCCTGTTAAGCTGTGTATGTGGCATCTGCTACACCCCTGTTTTTGTCTTTTGTACCTGAAAGTCTAAATTCACCACCAGATTACTTCTGTTTTATGTTAGGGTAATTCTACTGATTTCAGTTAAACAGTGAAGTTATTCTGGAATGATAGAGCATTGATTTCAAAAATTTATCTTGTAATAATCCTTATGGCCCCTTTTTGATTTATTAATAGTGCATTTCAATGGTTATGGCTCTTAAGAATTAGGATGGCCAAATCAGCAGATTGACAAGGAGTTGTCATCCTTTCTTGTGTGTGTTTGAGGGGATCCCTCCTGTTTCATTATTTCTTTTCGTCCTGTCTGGGTTCCAGCTGGTCACTCTGCTCACTAGTCCCACCGCAGGGTGTTAGTTCACTGCCTGTAGGATGAGATCTCTCCTTCCTGGCTCTGAGCCAGAGCTGCAGACTGCCAAGGAAGGAAAGGACCTGACACTGCCTCCCACTGCTGCAAATGAGGATAACTCTATTGATTTCAGTGACATTGGGCAGTTTCAGACTCAGAGAGGAGCCTGGCCTGCTAGGATCACATCCTGTGTGGGCAAGGACAACTTTATTCTGCCAGCATCCCTTGAGTGTAAACACAGAGTCACACAAAGAAATGCTGGAGATGGTGATGTGTCAACATTAAAGACGGGCAAGCATAAACATGGGGATATGGGAATTTCAGGGTACTGGAAAACCCTTTGGGACTGCTGATGCATTTTCTACGACACTTGCTACTTTGTACTTGATGCACTTGAAAGGAGAAAGAGGAGAACAGAGTGTTTCCTTTCTACTCTAAACTAAGACTTATGGTCAAGATGATTGTAATTACACAAATTTAAATCAACCATTTAGGAAATTTGTAGCATAGGCCATCCCACACTTACCAAATAAGATTTCCTATAATAGGAAAGAATAAATCCGTGGGGACAATACTTCATTTATTAAGTTCCCAGGGGAAATAAGGGATAAGATTGCAAAGAGTTGAATGAATCCTGTCAATTAGAGGGGGAATGTGCAAATTCCTCTCATAGGCCTGTGCCATCTTTACTGGAAGCTTTTTAAACATGACTAACATTGTGAATGTTTGGCTGTACAACTGCTTCTCTGTTAGAGGTTAATAGTATTTTCAGTGGGTCAAACGCTTGACATAATTACTGACCGGGTTCAGGGTGCTTCGGAGGGCTTTTCAGATCTTTTATGCAACTTCTCCCATGCCCCAATGATGAATGGCTACTTGACTTTCTCAACACTGCCAGTGCTTTGCTGTCACCAGCCAAGGGAGTGTTTCTCTGCTCCATTGAGTATGAAGGATTAAAAGTGGAGGCCTTTTCCACATCTCCACTAAATGTTTTTCTGCTCCCAGCACTTCTTAATAAACCATCACTGGTCTACCTGTTTTTCATCATTTAACACTCCCTTCCCAGTGCATGTATTCCTCAGGTTTTGGGCAAGCACACGCTCTGAGGCGTTAACATACAAACCCCAACATGGAAGAGTCACCTGGCATCTTGCTGCCGTTGCCTTCCTTCAGCTTTTCACACTAATAGCTGTGAGGCTTTCTGATTCTCTAAAATGTGGATTTAGACATATAACATCATATTCACTTTTTGCATTTTGTTTTCTTCTTTCTCACCTGTGGTTATTTTCCACAATTTATTGTCTGTTTTACAGTAGACTCTGCCTCATATTTTCCCTGATTACATTACTGTCTTAGTTAACAGGCAATGTTAATTATATTAACAGAGAAGTGAGCTATATTTATTTGCTTTAGATTATATACATTACTTAAGTGTATTTGGCTTGCCTCTAAACAGAAGCTGGTTTTATATGTTCCTGAAAGAATAAATAAAAGATGGCACTTTTTTTTTAAAAAAAATTTTTGTTTAAGTAAGCCAAATGCTGAAAATGTTTTCTCTGTTGACTAGGTTGACTTGGAGAGTATAAATTCAAGATTCTTCACAGTCATCTGTGTAAGCAGTGCTCCTTTATGCTGTAATGTAGAGCATAGAGGTTAACCTCATTTGCCACACCTAAGAGAGTCCCAGGCACTTCATATTTCATGGTACTCGTTATTGAAAACAGTTCAAAATTTACTTTCTGAGATAATATATCAGTAACCCCCCCCCCCCCCGAGATATTCCTTTGTTTGTGTTTTTCTTGAATTTGCAGCTGTTTACTACGCCAGAGGGTAAACAAGTCACACCTACCTACCTAATCTTCCTTCCCACCCCTCTGTCCCCCTCCTAGGAGAAATTCTTTCCACTCTCTACTTCTCCCACTCCTTCTCAATGATTTTTGCTGGAGTACAAAGGGCATGGAGAGAAACAGAAGGATGACTGTACTTTCTCAGGTGAAGAGGGAATTTCCATTTTTGGAATAGTGTGGTAACAGAGTAAAGTGGTTTCTCCCCTGCATATGTAAAGGGAGTTTGAGACCTCATCCATCCCCCATGGAACAGCTTTTTATGACCTCTGAATCTTTTTCTGGGAAGACACCTTGAGGAAGAATATGGTGCTGTCATAGGAGTGAACAGGTTTTGTCTCTGTGCTTCATTTTCTATTAGAGTCAAAGCTGACACTTGAAGTCTAACAGATGCCTGAATTTCATTGGTGCTGATCATCAAAAGCTCTTAGTGCATTCATTTGCAGTTCTGATGCTCTGGGGACTGAACTAATCGAGGTAGGCACCTGAGGAAGGCCTGAATGAAGTGTGTAACTGGAAACATGCACATCTAAAACCTTGGCTCCTGATGATTCCAGGTCCTTAGTGAGGCTTCTCCATATGGCCTAGAATTACAGCAATTTAAATACTGGAAAATGAAACTGAAAGCTGTCTCTAGATGCTGCTAATACATTGACCACTACTAAAATCTACTCTCAGCACTGAAACAAGAAGAAAGGGTTTGCTTGATATTCTTTAATGCTCAAACCTTTTACTACTTCTGTAAAAAAAAAAAAATCATAACAAATAAGTAGTGGTGAATGTTGGTACAAATTGAAATATCAAATGCTTCTATTACACAATAAAGAAGTGATAAAACTTACAAAATAACAATCAGAAATTATATACATAGAAAACTAACTGGTGAAATGTTACAGTAATCTCAGAATAATTAATATCATAAATATTATATTAAGACATTGTATGACTCTCTCTGTTTTTATGCAGAATTATTACCCCTAGAATCCTGTTGATATTTTGCCAGAATTAACCATATGTATAGGATGCTAGAAATCTGGTGTATGTTGTGAGAAGGGATTTTATGGAATATGGTTCCAGCTGTAAAATAAAAACAAAAACAGGGAAACAACTAAAACAGCCAGTAGCTGAAGACTGTTGCTTACCTACGTTAACTGGTTCTTCATGAGGTTTTGTCTGCACAGTTTTGACCATTACAGTTTGTCCACTGGAACACTTATTTTGCAGGGACTTCAAATGCAAATTGGCCACTGGTACTCTCTCTGACCTGCACAGAGACTGCTCCATGTTCTTAGTTCTTCAACTTCAAATTAGAGAAAGTTGCAGTTCCCACATTTTTTTCTCAGCTTATGGTGTGTGTTCATAGGAGAGGTGATTGTTGGGTCCACAGTGTGCTGCAAATTGCCTAGCTTCCCCAGACAGAAAAGCTTTTCAAACCCGACTATTCCGACTTGAAGTATCTGATAGACTAAGCCCTCTGATAGTCTAAGCCCTCATGAAGGACTGAAAGGAACAGCTGTGTTTCAGTTTGGAGTGTTTTTCTTAGGATGTTACATAGGAAGCAATAATTTTCTTCCCCTTAATCCCCACACTTCCAGTGGACTACCAAACCAAGTTCCTTCTTGCTTTTCTTTCCATGGATCTATACTTATAAGTAAAGCTTTAAATTTTAAGTAACTGAAGTTACTTTGTGCAGAGTGGTACAACAGGAGACTGGGAAAGGATGGGTAGGAGGAACCCTTGTTTCCTCTCCTACCAACATGGTTGAACCTAGGGTATAGCTGTGCAGTCAAGGGAACTCTCCAGCAAAGTGCAGAGTGAAGCCTTATATTCCAACCTCTCGTCCACAGTGCAAACTGCAGTTTTTACTGCTGGAGATGCTTTATTTCCAGATTAATTTAGTGTTGTCATGGTTTCTAATACACACTGGGTAAATAGCTTAGCACTCAGTTCAAGCACACCTGAGAAATAGGCCCCTGGCTGCTCCTGGCTGTACACCTTGCTCTGGGCACAAGCAGAACCTCCAAAGCAGGGGCTGTAGGAGGGGTGATGGCACTGACTCATTAATGTATTTCCAGAGCCAGAGGGCCTGCATCACTCTGTGACTCTCTGGTGCCCTACAGATGCTTAACTTGGGGCAAGGGAGGAAGTCTGGTGTTTGCTCTGCTCTAAAGATGAAGAAAAACTCTTGAGGGAGCAGCATTGACCTGGCTTATCCCTGTCTATTCATATAATATGAGACTTGATATTGTCTGTCAGTACTTGTATTGTAGGTCTCTCAAGCAGAGCCTTTTGCATGCTAGGCAGATGCTCTGAGTTTAGGTGGATAAAAGCTCCCTAAAGGGGGGACCATGGCCCAGATCCAATAAAATATTCAGGTTCCTCACTTCCCACTTAAATCAATGATCAGCTATTAACTGCCAAGCATTTCAAGAGTACTTCTAGTGCCATGGGAAGATCAAAGAGGAGCAAGACCTTAACCTGGTAGTGAGATATTTGTACAAGGAATGAGGTATTTCCAGAGACTGAGACATATGAAAGGAAGAAAAATAGGCATGCAGAAAGCAAAGGACCGTAAACTGTATTTTGGAGTTAATGAAGGAATTCTGTGCATCCACAGTAGCATCTGTGTGAACAACAGTTTGAAGGGGAAGAGAACAAGATTATATGGATATGTTATATCCTTTTTGCATGACGACAGGCAAGCAGTCTGAATGTGAATTATCAAATGAGTTCAACTCACCATTAAGCACCAACACGATAGTCATAATTTTAGGAAAAATCTGCATGTCAGTCTGTTTTTAAAAATGACATAAAATGACATAAAAATGGATATGGATGGGATTATCCAGGTATACTTTTAAGAGGGAGGAAAGAAGCTGGTCTGGGCAGACTCTCAGAGATTTGAAGTCTCAAAAATGAGAGTTTTCTAAAGAAACGGGGAAAGAATGAGGAGAAGAGAGAAGAGAGACCTAAACCAAAGTACAATATCATGTCAGCTGTGTTTAAGTCACTTGAGATCAAGAGGGCTGAAATCTTTGACAGTGAGATGATGAGATCTCTGAATTCCTTTTTTTTTTTTTTTATTTTTAATTTGTTTTCCCCCATGGTCTTCTAGGAGAGGTAAATGCGACAGTGGGGGGTTGGAGAAGAAGATTAATGATTTTTTTTTTTTTTTTTTTCTCTAAGATAAGACTTAGGGCATGTGGTACGGTCAGAGGAGATCAGACAAGAAATGTTAGCAGCTGAAAAGAGAGAAAAGAGTTGTGGGGGAGGAGGATAGAAGAGAAGATCAATAAAGAGGAAGATGAAATTCCAACAACACATTGATAATTTTCTCTATAGAGGAATTGGCGAGATCAAGTATGGAGGTAGAAATGAAAACTGGGAAAGCAAAGGTAGGAAAATGGCCCTTCCTCTCCTCCTTCCCCATCGTTCCTGTATGCTGCTTAACCACAGTGAGTTCCCACGTTGAATCATCTTCTCATACTACTCATAAAATCTCTCCCAGCTGTAGCAGTCACTGTGGCAGCATTAAATATCTGAGGAATACCACGCTAGTTGATGTGGAAATAATAGCTACTGGTGGATCTTGGTCTCTACTTGGTAACATATGCTGTTCCTGCTCTTGTTGAGTAAAGGTTGTCAGTGGAAGGAAGGGAACCGAAGGAAAGGGGGAGAGCAAGAGGAGCAGGTGAACCATTAATGCAGATAGGCTGTAAGGGAAGGGGAAGCATTAGAGTGTTTGGCTTTGTACTGTGTTGAGCTAAGAGAAAGTAAGTGGTCCTTAGCCTTTGATTAAGAGGAAGTAAAGGGAGTGAGAGAAGTTAGGAAGGATCTCTGAGTGCAATGAAAACAAAAGGGAACAACACATGCAGCTGCAAATCAAGAAGGTCACCAATATTGAAGCTGAAGTCTCAGATGAAAAATTGGGTTGAAAAGAGACAAAATTAGAGGGGAAGGCTAATGGGGAAGTGTTGGAGGGATAAGAGATGGCAACATGGATAGAGGAGGGAAAAAGCATCAACTGTCGTGCAGAGAATAAAGAGTGGGAAAGAGAAGGAGAAAAGGCTTAGAGAACAAGCCAAAATTTTCCACCCTGATCAATGCCAGGAAGGAAATGAGACCGAAGGAAAGCCCTCTGTAAGTGAAGGTGGTTGCAGACAGCAGACAGAGACCTAGTTTTTGCAAGAGTGAGATTTTCACAGCTCCCACTAGAAAACTGGGAAAGCTTACCTCCTCAGCTCTAGAATGGCAAAGAAAGGGAGGGAGGCATAATAAAATTACCAGTGTCCACGAGGAACTTAGATATAAGATGATAGAAATGTTATATAAGAAAAGAACACATTATATTCCTAAAGATTTTCTTTCCAAAATCTAATTAACCATATTCACAGCAAAGATGTGAGAGTTCGAAGCACAGAAAGGGAGGTTTCAGGAGAAACTACTTTAAAATATACCTGCCAGCAGCCAGCTCTTAGAAAATCATTTTAATTTCCCCTGATCTTGTCTGGATAGAGTTCAAAAGCCTTTTAAATCTTGTTTTGGCCTTCTGCCTTCATAGCTGTTTATTTCCTACGATTTTTATCCAACTCAAACTTTGGGGGCTGTTCCACTGAGCTGCTTCAAATTTAGCTGATACATCCCTTCTTTCTTAGAGCAATATCTTAAATGACTGGAACTTCCTAATGGTGTGAGCTTTTCTGTGATAAGTGAAAGAAAATGGTGATGCTGGATGCTTACTAAGAGCCTGGTGCCAGACAAGACAGTCCGACCTTCAGATAACCTTCAAAGAGAGCTAACAGAAAACTGGACTTTCTGTCCTGCAAATCTTTGCAACGGTTACACATGGATTTTCATCTGGAATCAGGACCAAAAAAAAAAAAAAAAAAGGAAAAAAGCTTTGAAACTTCACGAAGCAGTAACATTCTTCCATTTTTATTTTTATTTTAAAATTTCAAAATATTAACTTCCATTTAGTCACACATTTATCATCACAATGATTTGAATCCCCTCTAAGTCTCATGAGGGTTGCATTTTAGATGCAGTTTTCTAAGTGTAATGGCGAGGGATTGTTGGTGCATCACAGTAGTTATGTGGAGGTCCAAGGCTATTCAAGCAGACAAGAGCCACCTAAACACTACAAAATACTTTCTTTCTGCAGGTGTTTGTGGATATATATATATATATATATATATATATATATTTGGGGTGTGTGTCTTTCCTTGGCAGCTTGACCTCAGAGCCATTTCTAGACAAGACACAGTAGTCCTTCCACAAGGACTGTGTTTGCTTCACCCAGTGCTTGCTGGTATAGGAGAGCCTCACATGAGGGCCTCTGGGGCTGTGCAGTGCTTGTACGTGTCTGACTGACCAGACTTGCTTAAGTCCAGAATGAGGTGACTGGGAAATTGTGCCCTTTTCCCTTTCTTTGGCAATATATAAAGAAGATAAAGAAGTCCTGAAAAGTATTTTCATTTTCATCTCTTAACATTAACTTTTTTTTTTTTTTTTTTTTTTTTTTGTGTGTGTGTGTGTGTGTGTGTATCTTGGTCATGTAAGTCTATTGTGGACATAAAGAGGACTAATGAAAAGGTGAAGTCAGAAGACCTAAGCCCTAAGTGGAGGGAAACTGTGAAGAGAAAACACCTCAGGCAGGCACTCTCGTATTTTTCTTAGCACCTATTTATCTTCAGTGGATTAATAATTTAGGTAAATGGCACCAGTATCAAGGAGTTAGCACCTCAGTCCCTGAAGTTGTGGAGACACAGGGATTGCATACATTCCAAGTAGACATGTTTATGTGATTAATGATACTGAAACACCTATATCAATTATAAGACCTGCTGTTTTTATTTTGGCTGAAGTCTGTGTAAAGGAACTTTCCTATTGACACTAGGTGAGTTTATTGAAGCCAGTGAATTGATTTATAATGAATTGAAGCATTCATATTAACGTTATTCACACAAGCCTGCACTAGTCAGGGAAGGAAAAAATGGCTAAGAGGGGTTTTCACAGCAGCAAGAGTTCATCAGAGATTGTCCCACCATTAACAAGTATAGCATGGGCACAAAGGGTGTCGAGGGCTGAAGGCAAAAGGCAGTGTCCCTTGGGTGGCACCTTAATCTCAGACTAGGCTAAAACTGTCTGAAAACACAGCCTGGTATGCTTTCCTTGGTCTTTGTTTCTACCTGAATGGACAAGATCTGAGGCAGTAGGTGCCCTGTTAAAGCCAAACAGAACAAGATACAGTATTGACACTTTTTTTAAGGAAAAGAAAGAAGAGGAAAAACTACCTTGGGGAAATAAATATCTTCATGCTTTATCTTGTAAGACTGGTTAGAAATACCCTTAATAGAGCATCTTTATATGACAGGAAGTTTCAGAAGTTCTTCCAGAGTTCAGTAGCTGTGCTGGTCTCATCACCAGGTCAAAATGTGAACTTCCTCCTGTGGGCTTGGCTGCAGATGGTTCATCAGTGGGTGCCAATATTTTTGGAGAAGATAGGATTTGTGTCTGCACCCTTACGCTCTAGCATAAAGGTTTGGTTTGATTTGGTTTGATTTGCTTTGGTTTTATTCAGATGATACCTAACATGGGAAAGGTACCTCACTACTAAATCCTGTCTGGAGACAGAGAGCCTCTGTTTAGTAGGTAGCCAAAGGCTTTTCCTTTTTAAGCATAAAAAACTGTGTCTCTTATCATATGCAATAATTATTTCACAATAAAAAACACAGTGAAGACTAAGCTCTTAAGTTTTACCAGAGGAAAATTCACTGAAGTCAGCCTCACATGGGTATAGGGCTGATCGTTGTGAATTTACCTTATGGCAAAGCTAAAGCTCACTGTGGAGCTTTTACCTCTGGCATATTGGTTGTCTGTAGGGGTGAAGGAAAGCACAAACAGAAAGACAGTTAAGGTGAAGCCAGCAGCCCCTCCTTTCCTGTTTTACAGCACAGTAGAACTACCCTAGTCTGTGCTGTTTGCTATTTTATTTTTTATTTTTATTTATTTATTTATTTTACAGCAGAATGGGAAACTTGTGTTAATTATCTATTGTCAGAAGCTACCCTTTTTGCCTGCAAAGATGCAAAGATAGTCTCAGCAGGACAGGGTTGCAGTAAAGCAGGGGTATGGCACTCCCCAGGGGGGACTGCTGCTAAGACATCCCGGTGCAGCTACAATCCTGAGCACACTAGCTCCAAACCCCAGCACATCAGCAACCTGGTGGGGGGCTAATCCATAACGTAATGCTTGCTGCCTGCACAACACTGCCATCTTGTAATTTTGCCTCAGGACAAGCTTAGCCAAGCCTGCATATATTTATCCCTGTGAATAGCAAGTATTTCATAGCAAGTAGGAAGCGATCCAGGTGGGCTTGCAGGCCAGGAGAGTCGAAGCAGCTTGGTTTTACTCGCAAGGATTGTGTGTTAAGTGCTTTGCTCCACGTTCCCTTGTGGTGTGTGTCCAGACGGTTTTTGCACGGATACTTCCCAAGAGGTGCTGGTAGCATGGTGAGGCAGGCCTGGGATGGCAGGCCATGCAGGTAGCATGGGGAGGCAGGAGATGGCAGGCCGTGATGGCCGGGGGATGTCGGCCTAGCTGCAGTGCGCCTGCTACTGCAGGCAATGCACTGAGGAACCTTCTCCTTCTTTCACCCCTCTGCTATTTTTTTTTTCTTTTTGGTTGAGGACAGAGGAGCCTTTGAAAGCTTTTGATAAACTTATGTAATTGGGTATGTTTTCCAAAGCACAGCTCTGTTCTTTCCGAGGGCTTAGCTAAGAACATTATTCTGATTCTTCCCTAGGCCTTCAAAAGTGCCGATCCTTTCAAACATGTGCAGTGTGAAGGATTACAAATTTGTTTTTCAAAGGACCCCAAATCCCTGCTGCTTTCATCAGTTCCCCTCCTGGTGCCCCCCGTTTTCCTCCCCCCACCCCCAGCCTCTGAGCCCCAGCTCCCAGCCGCAGGATGCTGACACTCCTCCTTTCCCTCCACCTCTCACTTTTTCATCTTCTTTTCAGCCCCCCCATCCCCCTTCAACCCCCAAATATTTTTTATATGCAAACAAATGTGCAGAGAAACATCGCCATGGCAACCACGACGCAGTGGGCCCTTGGTGTTGATGCGAGGTCTCAACTTTTAAAATAATGGCCTGAAAAGAACAGGAAGGGGACAGACTGAGGCAGAGAAAGGGAGTGAGGGAGAGCGCAAAAGCAATGAAAAGTGGGACAAAACCATTGGAAATGCATTCAGGCTGACATCATCACCCTTTCCCACAGTGGTCATTCACTTATGAGGCTCCAGTGTCCATTCACTGTCTTAAAGCTAGCTTTCTAGAGCCCGGGGAGACCATCTCTCCCGGCCTGAATGCCTGCCTGAATGCCTTTTTTGTTGTGAAACAGTGAACTGTTTCTGAAACCCTGCATAAAGGGCTGAGTAATTCACTTCAGTTGCCAGGAAGTCTGAGCCACTTGTGAGCTAACAATAGTTAACTTTATCTCCCAGCCTGAGCCCCAGTTCCAGCTGTAGGTCCCGAATCCTAATAAGGGCTTTACTCATGCCTCTGAGGTTATGGTAATATTTTATACATCTTTTTTCATTAAGACACAGTCATAGCTACTGTTGAGGCACCGGAGGCAAATGCTGTCGATTGAGGAGGGGAAATAAAAAGGGAAGGAGGGGGGAGAAAATAGCTTTTTATATCAGGCAGACAGATTTGCTGTTTTATACTTGAATTGTAAACTTGGTTTGGGGGAAACCGGGGAACATAATTTAAAACAACAACAACAACAAAACCTGCATTAGAAACCTCAGAATAAAGTGAGATCTTATAAATGTTTTTTATCTGTTAAGCAAACAGCCTCAGCTTTTCAAATTTAGAGGTTGCTGCTTTTATTTTTTGCTCTCCTTCTCTGTCCCTGCAGTGCATCCATGATGGTGGCAAGGAAGCAGGTGAATCATGAAAGTAGTAGATGAATTTGTTTGGGTTTTCCTTTTAATTTGAATTTGGATGTTGGTGCTCAGAAAAATTCTGCACGGTGACAGCACAGCTGTGTATAAGCGGTGACACAAAACAGTGATTCATATGGTAGTCCCGCAAAGCTGGTAACCATGGTGTGCCTTTGAAAGATGGGGATCATCAGTTTTCTTCTTCACCTTCTCAACTAGGTGCTTCCCTGAGAACTAATAAAATCAAGTTCAGTGCAAGAAAAGTTCTATATGATCCCTTTGGCCTCTGATATTTTTCAAAAGAAAAAAAAAAATTGCTTATTCCTCACTTTTAAGCAAATGATCATTCGGACTAGAATTTATTTCAGAGCATCGCTGTGAACATTCTTGTTCAAGGTAAAAGACGGCACAGCTTGAAAAACTCTTGAATGTCTTTGGTTTATGTGTCTTACTCACTGTGCCTTGAGAAACGGCATTAGAAATGCCTGGATGAAAATAAAAGCTCGTCTTTCAAAGTTCCACTCAATACTTTATTAATGTTTATAAAAAGTGATTGAAAGGTGCACACGGGATTTGTAAAACTAAAGCGCAGATGCACTCAGTGTATTCCCCTAGAACAGCAATACTGTTTTCTTGATCTGTACTCACGACACCAACCGATGCCAGTGGGAGCTGCATATGTTGTGGATGAGGTCACTACAGGGTCACTGCATAGTAAATAAGTTGCTTGGCTTTGTGTATAAGTTCAAGTATTGAATCACTTTCATATCTTCTCTCGAAGTGACCTTTACCAGGGGGGAATACCACGCTCTGATGGAGTGACAGATTTGAACTGGCCCTTTTCCTGTCTAACAGCAGTGACTTCTGAACTTCGCTGTGGGTTTGTCTTGACAAGAATGAAAAGCTGCTTTCAGAGGATGGAAGCTCACAAGCTATGTGTTGTACACACGCGCAAGCATATATCCCCCTGCATACTCTCTTTTCCTCTAATCAAGATGAACCAGGTGAGAGCAGAATCAGACATCAGAACAGCACAACCCACAGGTAGCAGGCAGAGGGGAGAGGAGAGATGCAGGAGAACCATGTTACAAAAGACATTTATTAATCATGAACTAACTGTAAAGTCATCAGAGCCACCCCAGTGGCCCTGACTGAAAACTCTGGTCTTCTACTAGTGTGACTTTCAGAGCACTCTCTGAATGGACTGCTTCTGCTCTTGAGCTGAAACACGAGTTGAAGCTGACTGCATTATATTTTGACAACCCATTTAAATGAAATGAATTTATTTGCTAATCCTTCAGGGGGAAGGGAGTATAGAGGGACTAAGAGCGCATGATGGAGAGAAGAGGAATCCAGCTTTCTAATTTACACTGACCTTCAGGCTTGACCATAAACTTTCACCACCCCCAAATGAACATTTAATTTCATTCTGGCAGTATGTTTTGGTGCATGTAAAAAAATCTGACCACTTTTTTACATGCACAAATACAGACTAAGTTCTTTTGAAAGCCACGACCTGTGATGTGGACTTAAAACCTGTCTCTTAATATATACTTTTGCCACAACTGTCTGTATGATCCAGTCTCTCTCTAGTCATCTCCTCACTCTCAGGGCACTGCAAATACTCCAAGAAACTGTATGCCTCAACTATATCTGATTTCATTCTCTCACTCCATTGGGCTATCTGCTGACCTAAATGTGTGATAGTGAGAAATCACCATCTAATTAAGGCATAACAGGATGCCAATGAAATAAAATAAATTAAAATCAGAAAGGATTTTAAGAATACAGTAGCACTCCTGTGTTTCAAACTGATTAGCAGGATTTCTTCTGGAAAAAAAAAACAGTGATTGAGATGTTTTTCTTTTTTAGATAACCAGGTCAAACATTTTTCACCCTGTGTTGTGAAATCCCAAAACCTCATCTCTGGAGTTACCCGAAATGGAATATCTCCATGGTTTTTATATTCTACTTGTGCTTTCAACTTCCATAGAGCAGTCCCTTTGATCTTAGTGCCCTACTCAGCCCCTTTTGGCTCTTAATGCTTTGTCCTCTGCTTTTAGTGACTTCATTTTTTCCCCCTCCTATTTCAAAGCCTGATCTCTCTTTCCTTCTGTTCTGGCAGAAGAGACATGTCTCTCACTCCTCAAGTTTTCATTATTTAGGGAGATTCTTTCTCTTCTTCTGCCACCTGGGTTGCCTCTCTCTCTTATTCTTGTCCTCTCCCCCTTCAAAGGCTTCTTTTTCTGTTTCTAAGCCTCCCCTGTTGGACTTGTGTTTCTTTTTCATTAGAAAGTTCTTACTCAGAAAGCCTCATCATCCTGTCAAGGACCACGTTAGCTCCTGATAACTGCATGCTACAGCCCCAGAGCTTCTCAGAGTTACCTTGTGATCTAAAACACTGTGAAGACCAAACACATAGCAGCGTATATGCTCAGTGTTCTGCTCTTCTCCTAACAGCCTCTGTCTTAGGTACAGGGAGCTGAGAGATGCTCCACATTCGTAACACAGGCTTGATTTGCTCCAAGTGTGTCATACAGGCCATGAAGCTTCTGCATGAGAAGATCTGATGGCTTTCCACCCCATTTGTGACTTGGGGACAACATTAAACCAGAGAACACGAGCCATAAGATCAGACTGTAAAGCCTCTGGCCCATTTTGTCTACTGGACAGCAAAGATTATCCAGGGTTTTCTGCATCTGACTTAAAAGAGACATCTCTGACGAGCCAGAAACTGCAGGGTACATTTACCAACCATATCTGATCCTAAGGGCTACAAGCATTACTCTTCACTCTAGTCCTCATGCAAGAGCCAAGGAAAGGTAAGTGTTGTGAAAGCTGTAAGAGAGCTCTGTGTGTCCATAAAGGGATGTTTCAACCATACAGCAGTTCTCAGCACAACTTCCTTTTACAAAAGTAATGTTGAGAGAGGAGAAAAAGCCTTTCCTTTTTCTACATCTTTGAAGACAAAATATTATAAAACAAAACTCCAGAAGAGACAGTGAATCTGATGCAAGCCTCTATTATACCCCGCATTAGCACACCAAAGTCACTGGCACGAACCCAGTGGTTGGAGGTTGCCTGTTCACCAGTTGGATTGTTCCATTTTGGTGGTGCACTGGTCTAGCACTGATGTAACACCTCAGTCAAACTCTGTGAGCCCACTTTGAAAGACTGTAAGCGTTTCCTCCAGGTGGCCAGGCAAGCAAAGCAAAATGAAGGCTGCTGGTGGGTAAAATGAATAATAAATAAATAAATAAACAAACAAACAACAACAATAAAAAACAACCAGGATAAAAGAGTTTGATATTTCTCAGAGCCACAGTGGGAACGCAGCAGGTATCCTAAAGAATATGTTTAAGGCAAAAGGAGAGAGGAATATTTTTTTTTTTTTGGCTGGGGATGGTGA
The DNA here is from genome assembly GCA_011074415.1 of Stictonetta naevosa. Taxonomy (NCBI): domain Eukaryota; kingdom Metazoa; phylum Chordata; class Aves; order Anseriformes; family Anatidae; genus Stictonetta; species Stictonetta naevosa. The sequence goes on along the minus strand of CM021699.1, from coordinate 45,543,941 downwards.
CAGTGATTACTGTGCAAGTACCAAGAGCAGACCTCATTTTTAATGTTTAATTTGGACATAAGGCAATAGGAGGCAAATCCTTCTTCATTTTTTTACTGTCACCTATCTGTGTAACACAACCAGAAAACTTCATTTCAGCATTCAGAAATACCACTTAAGAATCAAGCTGTTGGTCCTTCATTCAGAAACCTGATCTTTGCCCAACTATTCTCTCAAGTCATCTTTTCCAGTGAAGTCTAATTTTAACTGCATGTGTGTCTTTATATTTTCTGAAGCAGGAAATATTAATCACTAAATCTGATTGGTCTCACTGCTGCTTATCCCAGAGCAGCTTTTTTAGCTTATGAAAACTGGTGTCAGTTGACATTGTCATCCACATGCCTTGATGAGTAAGAGCCGAAGCTGAGCTATTTCCATTTTAACTAGACAATAAAGCAGAGAAGCTGATAAACGCTGAGGTAGGGTAGATTTCAGCAGGGAGGTTTTATGGAATGAAGTTTCTCATTGGTCTCATACCCATTCTATTACTGGAAATGGAGCCGCCTAAGCTCATCCTTTTAATGTTTTTATTAAGAGATCTCATCAAAAGACAGGAGAAGACTGTGCAGCCAACTGAGAAAATTAAGGGGGGAAAGGCTTATTGTTATATAAATGTCCCTTCCTCCCACTTTCACAGAGCTGTTCTTGATCCTTTCAAAGCAGTCTCCCTTCGAGTAAAGGAGACGCTGTTAGCTTGAATCATACAAAGAAGAAATTACAACAGTTAGTCTTTTATGTTAATATTTTAGTCTCTTAATGCCATTATTATTTATCTAGCTAGAACTGAGTGCTAGGGGCTTTTCAGATAGCAAGCTCTGAGTCCCAGTGTATGGTGTATGGGTGATGCAAAAGGACGTGTGAACTGGCATCTAATTAGGTGTTGGCCTGCCCCAAGAAGATGGGCACTGGGGTTCCAGCTATGTGGCACTGGGGTAAGTCAGACTACACACACTCTTCAAGGTTGCTCCACTCTGAGCTTTGAGGTATGAGGCTTGATTTCTCAGTGCATTACTTTTCCTGCTGGTAAAAAAGAAGCCACTGTGCTTTGTCGCCGTGTCTTTAGATTTCAGAAGGTGTCAGGAAACACATCTTCCCATGTAGATAAGGACTACTTAGCATACTAGAACATGCTCTCATTAGAGGCCTCAGTGCACTGCTACAGCGTGATACCTCAATAAATGCATTTCTTCCTCTGCCAGAACACTTTTTGATTTTCTGTACTCAGTTCCACAAACAAGCAGTGAAATTTCAACTGTATTTTTAACAAGTTTGTTCCATACCTCCCTTTAAAGTTCCCCCTTTCCCTTGAAAGATGAATATTTTAAATTAAACAGAGAGAAAAGGCAAGGGCAATCTGAAGGGTAGGGGCAAGGGTTACAATGTTTAGTCCAAAGGTTATTGTAATTTCTTCCTTTTTCTTTTGCCCTCCTGTGTTTCCTTGGAGAGAAGTTAGGGTGGAAATTCGAGCAGAGTTGATTCTTGATTTCTCTGGATACCACTGTAGAGGAAAATTCACTGCACTTAATTGCTTAAGCAATTGCCTAAGCAAGCAATGCTTTCTGATCTCAATGGATAAGATTTTCTAAGCTGATGCACTCACTTTTTCTGTGATAAAGTCTCTGAAGGCCAAAGATAAGAGGTTGATCTGGTCCAGAGGGTCTCCTCATTTTGGGAGAAGGGCTGAGGCTATGCACCTCCACGGGCTCACTGGCATATGTCAACACTTCAGCGAGACCCCTCCTGTGGTCTCAATGCTTCTCATTGGAAGCAGCATGTTAAAGGCAGGGCAGGAAGGGAGACAGAGCTGTGTTTCTTTTCTTCCTCCCCATATCCCCCAGGCCCTAGGCATGTCAATGCAGAGGTAACACAGGCTCAATGGAAGGGAACTCCTTTTTTAGAGGAGCATCAGGTCTGGTCACAATATGCTGGAAAGAGCCTCTCCATGTACCCTAGGGCCTCCCTGGGCTCTGCAGACAGCAAAACGCTGAACAATTATGTGCCTAAATTTGGGTTTCACACAGCTCTTTCCGAAATTCTGCCAGCTTGACACTGTGTTACAGACTACTACATTCATTAAAAACCCTGAGGCCGAAGGTTGTCTGTAGATGGGACTGGGTTGGTTATCTTCCACCCCCATGCCAATCATGCAGGGATTAGTTACTTAAGTCTAGGGGGATACTTGGTGGGGCTCAGTGGCCCAGGACGCACCACCTCTATACATATCTAGGATGTATAGACATAAACTGTCTCTGAAGCTTTGGGGTGTATATTGCAGTTCAGAGTTTGGTTTAGCTCAAAGAAAAGACCCAACAAAGATACACAGTTTGGGATCCCTTCCCATAGCTGAACCATATAATAGGTTTGGTCTATGTATATCTCTTGTACATCTCTGAGAGAAAACCTAATCTTCTTCATATATAGGTTGATACCTGTGTGCACATATGGGCAAATGCAGAGCATTCTTTGGGGATGGCAGGCAGTCAGGTGGGAAATCCTGCACATTGGGGGCCCTCGATGAGTTCAGCTGATAAATAATGAATCCTGGCTTCTGACAGTGCCAATTTCTTAACCTTTGGGATCATTAATGACTTCTCCCTTCCACTGGGAAAAAAAAAAAATAATAAAAAAGAAAAGAAAAAAAAAAAAGAGCCAAAGAGCCAGCAGTTCCTGCAGCTTTCTGAGACACAAGCAAAGCATTTAGCACCACAAATAAGCTCATAATTTGACAGGCAAAATGCCAGGAAAAGTGAAAGCAGATTTCTCCCTCCAAGGCCCTGAATATTTTAGTAATTCTTTACTTGCTTTCCAAATGCTATTTCCTTTTTGTTTAATCACAGGTTCAGGTCAAGACACTTTTCAAAATATCATGCCTTGTCCATGTGCATTCTCTTAACCTTAAGGATGCTCACAGTTTCCTGCTTTGCCAGCCAAAACAAACACAACCCAGAAATGCCTATGCATGTCCAAAGCAGCAACCAAGTAGCTCTCATTTTTAATTTACTATAAGATGGATGTACCATCCATCCATGTATTATTTTTTTTTCACTTATGTGCAAAGCCAGCATCCATAACAAGTTTTCAAGAAGCTGTATTTGCTGTGAAACTCATCAAAAGGAATTAGCTACAGTGAATGAGCAATAACTTTAGATGGCAGGGCTACAAAAAAGTTGAGGCTGATAAAGGCCATAGGCAGGCAGAATATTTAAGCTCCTTGAAAATGAAATAATGCTTTGTCTTCCCCAAGAGCCTTCCAGGCAAGGAGCCCAATGGATTATCACAGCAACTGGGGAAGCTGGTTGTACCCCAGGGCAGAGCCTGGCTGTCCCAGGCTCCTTCTTGGAGAGGAGCCTTTGGCTGCGCTCATGGGACTGATCTAAGAGGATGGGACTGCTTTTCTCTCCCTGAAGGACCAGGCTTCCTCCTCACAGTGGGCCATCCAGTCCTGCAGAGACAGGATGCTTCAGTCCAGTGTTTTCCTCATCTAGGGAAGTTATTTAGGAACAAGAGTAACAGCCTGGGGCTTCACTACCTTTCTGAGAATTGTTGCAGCATAAGAGGAAGAGGGTAGTTGCACCATTTGCATAGAGTCACAGCAAGAGAAATTCTAACTAGATGCAGAGAAAAATAAAAAATCACTGTGAGAGTGGTTCACCACTGACACATGCCTAGCAAGGTTATGGACAGGTATGCCTCTTGTCCTTCTCTTCAAGTATGCACCTTTTGCATGGCATTGTCTGCTTTTCTGCTGGGAAGACAAGGTTTGAAGTTAACTGATGACTCCACATACACACCTATTTTTGAGGAGAACCTCATATCCTGGAGGCAATTTTATGCAAATATTGCAAAACAAAAGGACTTGTTGAAGATCACACTGTTTATTGGTAACAAAGCATGACTGCACCCCAGCAGTCTGAGCACTAATGCCTTGTAGCCAGAGGACACACTTTTCCCCAGTTTCTCTGAGGAAAGGAAAAGAACAGTTCTGTGGGCAGTCTCTGCGAGGAACTTGTCACCATGGTGAAACGCCAGTTGTGATTATACTATGTAAACCTTCCGAAATACACACGTCAAATGGCAAAAAAAAAATAAAAATTAACCTTAAAATTAACCCCTATCAATCAGACTAAAGGGAGAAGAATGACATATTTAATTTTGCTTAGTACTCACCAGGGAAACAATGGACTTTAGCCTTGTTCATTAATAAGAATTTTATTAATTTTCTTGAATAAAGGGTTTAATTTCTGACTTGTACCTACTTCTTGGATCCCAGTGGAACTCATCTTCTATGTTATCAGCTTTTGCATTTGTTCTTGGGATCTTTATTTTATTTTATTTTTTATTTCCTGCTTTCCTCTTCTTTTTGACAATGAATCCTAACAAAGTTAGCCAAACTGCAGGGTAGATGTCACAACAGTCGGGATGGCTCTAAGAGTGAGAACCACTTGCTGGTTGAGTTACAAACAGACGTGGACCTGTTCTTGCAGTTCTGAGCAGGCTATCTGCCAAGGAGTTCAGTCCCCCTGGAGTCCCCCAAGCTGATCATACATCCCACTCAATGCAGAAAGATAGCTGGCTTCACTGCACTGTAATTTGTTGATTAATTAATCACGCTGAGATGAGGTGCAGGGCTAAGGTGACTGCGGCAGGGGTGCTTACCAAGGCCTTGCTGGGGGTGCTGGCACAGCCTCATGAAGAGGCCGCCCACCCCTGAAAGAAGGTCAGTCTGTTTCACTTATCCAGGGGGTGACCCAGAAGTAGCACTGTGGTGACTTTCAGCCCAGTTGTGACGGGATTCTTACCGGCGTGTGGTCGGGGAGAGGGAGCTGATGGCAGCTTGGTGAGGAGCCCTCTCTGCTGCTGCAGGTGCCAGGCATCCCATACCTCCAGCCCTCAGCAAGCAGTAATTAGCCAAGGAGTGTATTAATTTACTGTGTGTGCAAGGCGTTCAAAATGGCTTTTTGTTAATTTAATGACAAAATGGATTTTCTCCCTGGCCAGTTCTTGACATTTATTTACTTGGGTGCAGGAATACCCAAGTTGTGACTGGAGAAGGAGGAAAGACTGTCCAGGTGCTGCTGCACCAAGGAGAAATGGTGCATGTCTGGGGGTGCTAACTACACTGAGGCTGATGGAAGACAGTCTGACTTCCATTTTCTCCCAGAGCTCTTGTTGAAATGAAAGAAAGCACCTCTGGGTGGTTCAGCAGGGGGGAGAATTTTTGGATCTGTGCAATTTTTGCAGTGCATAAGAATTTGGAAATGGTTTCCTGCTGTTCTTTAATTTCTTCCCTCCCCCTGCAAGCTGTGAAATTTCCTGATTCCTTACAGGTCCTTACTCAGATTTTGAGGTCAGCAAGGAATTTGCAATAGTCTAAGGAGAAATTGCTGTGACTTTTCTTTGGTGTTGTTTGTGAAACGCACTACATACAAAGAATATATTGCATATGCTTTCTGGGCTGGAAGATGAAGTTGAGGGAACGGTTCCGGATTTGCCTTCCTGTAACAGTGATTAATTTGGCCAAAAGGCTGTGACAAGAGCAATCAAATGATTCCTGAAGCTGATTGTATTATTCCATCACATAGAAAAGGCAAACTGCAGGTCCACTTTTCTTTCACAGGATATGATTAATTCCCATTGATTTAATCACTGTTGTGGGTGTTATGTGGGGACAGAGCAGGGAGAGGAGAAAGGACCTAATAGCAGAAAACTAAGTATTATCTCTAATCCCGAATTTTCCTCTCTGGGCCTTGAAAGGCCTTGGCTACAAGATAGATAATGTTCATATACTTTTTTTTTATTTTATTTTCATTTTTCCTGCTGTAAACAGCAAAACATTTTGTGAACAGAGTGGGGAACATGGACGGTCAAATCAGGACTGTAAGATTACTTCGGTGTTCATAGTAAAGCACTGCAAGTCTGGTTTTGAAAGGTTGCTGCAGGGTCTCAAAAAGCAAACAAATCTCTGCTAAAATGGAAACAACTTTCTCATGAGAGAAGTGCAACTGCCTATACGGCTATTGGCAGCTTGCAAAGCCCATATAATTGGTCATGGGGATAAAGGGCAGAAATATATCTAGGTCCAGCACTTTTTTGCCCATTTCAGTATCACTGTGCAAAGCAATATGACCATTCTCATGTATTTTCCTCCTACATTTTCCCTGTTTCTTCTTGAGAACTTTCATCTTCCTCAAAAAAACCCTGTTGTCTCTCAAGGACACCTAATCCCTATTCCTTGCTCTCAGGGGTTCATTGATGTGCCAAGAAAGACCACAGCTTAGCTGAGCTAAAGTGGGCTGATACTGTAATTTATGTTTTCTACTTTCCTTTGTTTTATAATCTATATAGTATTAGATTTTTTTTTTGAGATGAAATTGTCCAAAAACTGCGTTTCTGTCAAAAAATGAGGGACAAGGGGAAATCTTAAAATGTTTGAAACTTCTTGTTTCAACAATCTTTAAAGAAATACTGAAATAGTTTCAAAAAAAAAAAAAAAAGCCCATAAAAATTATTTATTTTGACATTTTCCAAATGAAACATTTTCACCTTTTGTTTCAAAATGGATTTTTTTTTTTAATTTTTTATTTTTAATTTTAAAAGTGGCCCAACCTAAAAGGAAACAAAGTTCAACAAGAGAGCTAAACACCTGGAGAATGAAGACTGGGTTGAACAGTTTAGTCTGAATTACCCTGTTGAAGAACATAATAAATTCACAAAATATTTTGCTGTAATAAATGTAATATTTACCTGATTTTTCCACAAAGGACAAAAAATAAATACACTTTTTGTACCCCTTGGCTTTAAGCTGAAGCCATGGAAGGATAAAGTGAACACCTTTTGCTTCTTTTGCAGTGACAGCAAAACCCTGAGTGACAGAAGAGTTGCCAAAATTCTTCCAATGTGTCTGTTGGCTTACAGCAGGTTGGTTGCAAAAACAGAGCAACAACAAACTCAGTCCCATTCCTTTTGGTGATAAGAGAACTACAGCCCCAGATCACAAAGCTCTTAGTGAAGAAAAAATCAGGTGATGCTCAGCCCTGAAACTGGCCAGCTGCAACTAGATTACTGAGCCAAGAGGAGCTACCAGCTCTTTTGAACAGTTGTCACGTCTCACCTAAATGCAGTCCCAAGACCTTTAAGTTGGTTGCTGAAGCCCCACGTCACTAACCTGGCTGCCCCTCGCACGCAGCTTGCTTGCAGCTCTTCCCACATTGCCCTTGGTGCTGCGGCCACTGCCCGTGGGCACTGAGCGGGGAGGTTAAAAATACCCGTCACACATGCCACCGGAGAGCAGAAGCATTTCTTTCTGCGTACCAAATCCCTACCCGGGGGTTCGGTTACGGTCCCTGCCTGGGCTAGCACATGCCGTCTGGGATTAAGCAGTCTGTGAAACTGAGGCCTGCTGGAAGCAGCATGAGCCCCGCCAGCCACAGCCTTTGACTAGAGCCCCCTGGAAGGTGGGTGGGAGGCTCGGCAGGGCTCTTCTCAGGTGCTTCCTCTGGGGGCTGCTCCCTCAGAGGGGTGGCATCTGCTTTGCTTCCTAGCTTCAGGCACAGTCCAGAAGTAGGGTTTGGTGCCATTGGTGCCACCCCACTTGCCCCAACTCCCCATATTGGCTTTGCTCTCATGCTCTCTGGCATTTGATCTCTGTTTTTGTTCTTCTGCTTAGTGCTGTCATCCAGACCCATTCTTCATATGAGGATTTTCCTCCTTCTTTCCTTTGGAAAGTCTTTCAAATCCTTGAGGGGATGGGATGGGGCTTGGTGATGGGATGGGGCTTGGCCCCCACCAGCAGTATGTGGATCGAGCAGGGGATAAATGAGTAGGAAACGTAACTCCATGTAGACTATGCTGTCCAGACACTTTGGCTGTCACTCCTTGCACTGTAAATCCAGTGCATTCTCACCTGCATGAGTAGAGTTTCCTTTTTTATCTGTTCATAAGATCAACATTTGGCTTAGAGTCTGTCCTTGCCATTGTGTTTGCATCTGTATATCTGTACAAAAATATCCATATAAATACATATTAATGAAGTTCAGCAACTCTGTGAAATGAAGAACACAAATGTCACTGTAATAGCTTGAAAAAATAAGGACTACAGGGCTTAGCTCTCTTGCGCTATCCTTTCATGTTGCAACAGCTTCTGTAAACAGGGTGTCAGGAGGGACTGGGTGACTTAAAAGTTTGTGATAAGGTATCAACCTTGGCTCTGTGGTTCAGATGTAACTCCATGCAATAGTGCCTGAAGGCTGCTGCCATCAAGAGCAGTTTTATATTGGTGTTTTTACCTCCAGTGGACAGATACCTCTCTAAGAAGCTGCTGGCCCCTCTGGCATTAGCCGAGGTTGCTCTTGGAAAAAATAGCTGTGAATAGAGCAGGTGAAAGATTCTTTCTTTATTTCGTTCTCCTAGTTCAGAGCCAAGGTAGATTTGTGTAGCACCATGGGCATAGCCACATGTCCCCCACTCCTATACAACAACTGCCTTTTGGAAAGAGTGCTTCAGGACCCTGGATATACATGTAGTGTGTTTCATGGGCACCATAGCTAGGCATTTTAAGAGCAGTTTATTACAGCAGAAGCTGATAGCATGTTGCCTGGAGTGCACTCCCAAGGATGGCTGGAATATTAAACGGTCTAAAAAGAGCCTTTCAGAAGTGCCACTCCTACACACCAGGGTACAGCAGGAGGTACACAGCGGCAGTCTGTGTGTCACTCACAGTAGGGATTGCCAACACAATGGCTTCTGCTTTTCCTGCCTGTTCAGTATTATTTGTTGCATGTTGATATTGTTGATGCACTTAAAGAGATGATGTATTTTTCCCATGGCATAAACAAAATGACTTGCATATTGCAAGGAGAGTAATGGTAATGAGAAGTCAGGCTTCAAGAGGAAATGGTGTTAAGGTTGACGGTAAGGAGAAATAAATCTTGTATGCTCAGCTTGGTCTGAGCTGAGTGTTGTTTCCTTAAATAAATTAATAAATCATGTCCACATGCTCTAACCTTATGGGGAGGGGCAGAAGAGGGAGCAGCCTGTAACCTCACAGTGGGTGTCATTTCTAGTAGCTGCTCTTTTGCCATTAGCTTGAATCCAGCTTCAAACAAGCCAAGAGTTTGGTGTTTCAGCTCAGGTTTCATCAAACCTTCGCCCCTGCCTTGAAGCAGCCCAGAGCTTGACATGATCATAAAGACGAACAATGATGTAAGATTTGTCTGAAGCCAGTCGGGCTTAAAGGTCACTTGGGGAGCAGCTTTGGCCCTTCTCTCCTTAACACGTCACCCCCACCCCTCCCACTCAAGTGAATTGGTGATGAACTAGAATGAAATGGGGATGGGTCATCATGCTATGAATAACTCCGAGTTGCTGCTCCCTGGAAGGTGCTGAGGACATTTGTCCTTTGTTCTCAGGGAACAACATGCTGTACATTACAGCCATTTGTTGTTTTTTTTTTTCTTTTTTTTTTTTTTTCTTTTTTTTCCCACCCAAATACAGAACAGTGGCAGCTGAGCCGCTGCTTGAGAATAGCATTAAAATGTGTAATGCACCATAAATAAACAGAAATAGACAGCCAGGAAGCTGTGGTAATCACTGCTTTGATGTAGCATGAATTATGATGTGTGTATATATGTGAGTGTGTGTGGCAGGGAGGTGGTTTAAGGGATTCATGTTTCTGGCTGTGCTTGTTTTGACTCAGCTGCTATTGCTCTGGGAAGGCAGCGAACCCGGCCTGCCATTTACATGTCTCCACCTTCGCACTGACAGCTGCTGTCCCTTGACTCAGAGGAAAGGGATGCAGCCTCCACTGCCTGTCCCCCTGGGGTCCTCCTCCCTCCTCCCCACCTCCCTGTCCCTTCCCTGTCCCCCCTGCCCCATGGCAAAGCAGAAGGGGGAATCTGGCCTTCTCCCAGGGAGCAGGTCAAGGCCCTCCTCCTGCCACCCTGGGAGGATCTCTGTAGCAGCCTGGCTTTCGGCATTGCCTTTTAGAAGGTTCTGATTTATGTTCCTTGGATCTCATCTACATCAGGCTGTTGCCTTTTTTCTTTTTTTTCTTTTTTTCTTTTTTTCTTCCCCTGCTGACATCCCACTGCTACCAGGATAGCGAAAGCAGCAATGGACGTGTTATAGCAGGCAAGTGAGGCTATTAACAAGACGGCCTCATGTTTCGCTCAAAGTACTAAACATTAAGAAGGTGGCTGTTGAATCTTGGTGCTCTGAGATCAGTAAGATACCCACAGTAGGTGGAAAGGCAGGAAAGCCAGCAGAAAAAGATGTGGCCTGGGTATCTCCTTGTTGATTATCCTCTGTTGGCGTCCCAGGGACTCCTTTAGCTGGCACAGCAGGCCGCTTGCTGGGAATAATCTCCTGCCCATCCCTGCCGCAGCAGCAGCAAGACAGCTTATTAAAACAGCCTTGCTTTCTTCTGGTGCTCTTTGCATTAATGTTTTACCGGGAGCCAATAGTCTTCCTCTGAAAAACTTGTTGGGTCTGAATGGCCACAAATGAGTCTGAAATTGCTTAAGTGCTGCTCGGGTTCAATGAATTCTCTGACCTTATGATAATATAGGTGTCACAGGGCACCAATAAATGCTGAAACCTGCCTGCCAATCCATAACTAGCTGCGTAACTGCTGCACAGTGCCAGCGCTCAGCCTGCCTGCGAGGCCTGGTCACGAACTGTGAGCAACCAGACCCTGGAGGCCCATGCCCATGAGGGCCCTCACGCAGCTCTGGGGCTGGAGCAGGGCCCATTCCTTCAGCTCAGGGTATCCGGAGCATCGTGTTCAGCCTGGGCTGCTCTCTGAGCCCTGGAATTAAAACACCACCACACACCTCACCCTCCTTATACAAGAGACACCATTTACTGACCGGGGGAGGCAGAGAAAGCACAGGGCCATGCTGCTTGACAGCAGTTGCCTCTGACAGAGAAAAGGGCTAAAAGCCCAGAACCAGGAGTACTCAAACCTTCACACATTTTTTCATTCAGCCCCATCGAGCCTGACTGGCTTAGATAGTCGTAATTAACTACTGAGAACAGGTAAAGATTTCTGGAAACTGCATAATATTGACATAACCAAAGGCCAAGTACAAACTATCTACGTGAATGAATGGTTTTAGTGAGACAGTTTCAATGGGAATTTGGTGCCTAAATATCTGCTAGCATCTGGAACTATATTTTTCCTGTTGCTCTCACTTAACACAGTTACTCTTCATTTTATTTTCATTTTAGCAAAGAAGGAGGGCTGTGCATTGAAGTCTTTCTACATATAGGGACTAAAAAGCATAAAAGCAGCAGGCAGCCCTACTATTTTTTCTCCACAGAATAAAAGTGCACCTCCATGGAGGTGAGCCTCAAGTCTGTAACTAATTTCCTCCCAACTCTGAAGGATGCACTTAACTTTTTTCAGACTTTAAAAAGTTTGTGAAAGAGGCAAAGTCTTGCTACTGTGTGGCATAGCTGCTCACTAATCGATGCATTAGGAAACACTTTCACAGTGCACATATATTGCCACACATGGTAATTACTCAAATTGCAAGGCAATTATCATCTCAGTACTGAAATAGCTGACTCACACTTGCTTCCCAAATGCTAGGAACACCTTCCTCATTCAGACCTAGCAGGCCTAATTCTGTGTGATGTTGTAGCTCCATTGCCCTCCAGCAACACATGAGGCCAGAAATAGCCTCTGGGGAGCAATCTCCAACATAAGATGTTCATCCCAGCCCATCTGTTGGCATACTGCAGTGGCTCAACACTAGCTCACTACAACTGTCTCATAAACCTCTGCCCAGGGCCCTTGTTGGGAAGGGGACATGAGTTTGACATGTGCAAGCAGACAGCACTGTGGATCAGTTATTCTCAGGCAGCCTAGGTCCTAGGGGATAAATTAAACTCAGTATAGGAGATAAGTATAATTCATAAAGTGCCCTTCCCTCTCCCCCACTCCCAGACCCAAAATATTAACCCCTCCCATCTTGTTCGCTTGCTGTCCCTCAGCACACTCTTGGTAGCCCCTCTCTCTGCAGGTGGGACCCAGCAGGGAGCCATTGATGGTGTATTTTGAGCTGAGAGACTGGCAGAAGCAGGAAGGGAGAAGCAGGCTGTGGCTCCTTCATCCCAGTGAGCTGCTTCATGCCAAAAGCAGCATGGAGAATGTTCCTGTGGATGGTCCGTGCTAAGTCCACAACGTGCCCCTACCATTTTCCCCTTGGAAGTATCATCATCAGAAAATAAAAAGAAAGACGTCTGGGAGAAAGGGGAGATGGCAGAGCTTCTGACTGTTTTTGGAGACAGCAGATTAAAGTGGGATATCTACCTTCATCCCAGTATGCCAGCTCATGGTGAAGGAGCAGAAGGTCTCAGGCAGGAGGTGTGGCTGCTTGTCTTGCAGAGGTACTAGTACCTCTTCCTGCCTTTTGATCAGGACAGAAGCTCTCTCCTGCCTGCGTTTTCAGGTTCTCTCTGGCTCTGTCCTCCAGCAGGAATGGAGTTGATGGGTTTCCCCTCCATAGTTGCCCTGGGCTTTCTGACCCTGCTGCTGAAGTGCAAAGCAGAGGATTACCCACACTGCCTGTCTGCCAAGTACCAGTAGTTCAGATACTGGCTGCAATTTGAACTTTTCTTCTCTTTCTTTCTTTGGTTTGTTGCTCTCAGCATTAATCATACTTCTATTATGCACAATATTTTCAAAACTCTAACGCTGCTTCAAAAATTATATAAACATGAGAAATATCAACTACCCTAATATCAAGATTACGTTTTGCTCTTTGTAAATACAGACTTGGTGTATTAACAATACAAAATGGCTTCTCCTAAATCATCTACCTTTTTTTTTTTTTGTTATCTTTAGAGGCTCAAACCATCCAATAAGACTATGAGGGTTTTTTACAGTCTTTCTTGATCAGAGGAAAAAAGTAACTATTAAACTTCAAAAGAACATAAGGGGATTTTGCAATGCAAGAGTTATTTGACAATGCAATCCTAACTCTAACAAATTATTCTGCTAATTTATAGAAGTAAGTAAAGCATACTTAAACCATCACAAATGTTGGTCTATCTAGACTTCTGAGCTGTTTTGATTTCCTTTGCAATGCAGAAGAAAAATGGATTTTTTTAAATGAAAAATTATTGACACTTCAGTACTCCCCAAGTGAGTCAACAGAAGGTTTGTCATTGTCTTAAATGAAGTCAGAATCACACTATTGCAGTCCTGCTTAGTGTCATAAAATTGTCAAGCTGCCAGTTTCCTGTTTGATTGTTAGTGTTTTTTTTAATGATATTTAAAACACATAAATTATTTATATAGTGATTTATTCTCCTTTGCAATTAATTGTAGTCATTGGGATATATTTAATCTTACACTAGGGTTTTATTTTGCATGCTGAGGCCATTATATTTTCATTTTTTATGCTATTTGAGAGCTTTGCATTCATCCAAAAGATGTAAGCATGCCAGTGAATGATTGCATGCAAGTTCAGTGTTCAGCTTTCAGGCAGTTTATGACATTCAGTCAGTGTCTTTTCAGAGTAGAGGTTTACATTTTATTATTTATTTATTTATTTATTTTTAATTAATTTTTTTTGGAAAAGCTTCTGACACATTATTGCTAGGATTTCAGGTAAATCCAGTATTATAGCTTTCTACATTTCTTCTTCATATTTGCTGGTCCTTTTTTTTTTTTTTTTTAATTATTATTATTTTCAAGGAATAGTAAACACAAAATGTCCATATAAAACCATGGTACATCATACAACATAAAACATATTCACTAAGATAACACCAGAATGAAAATATTAGCAGTTATAAATCCATCTCAAAAAAAAAAAAAAAAAAAAAAAAAGCGCCTTTATTTCTCTGCATCTGTTCATTAAATACAAAGATACTGTCTCTAAATTGGCTAAGTTTTGAGGTCATGTATCTCCTTTTAATGGCCCAATCTTTAAAGGAGCATTCTTCCAGTTGTTAAACTAGCTCTAAACATAAAATTTATGTGCATGAGGATGAAGTCTGTATTTACACAGTCAACTAAGACAAGGTTTATATTCTTTTTCCCCAAAGCTGTATTCTCCTACCTTTATGATGCTTATGCTCTTGAGACGTAGAAGCATGTGAGCCAGGCCCACAAAATTGCCAAAGCGCCTGCACTGCTTATTTTTGGTATCCACCCCTCCTTTGTATTTTGTGGTCTTTATTGCCTTCCTCACCTTGTCAGAAGGTTGGCAATGTTTACCATGAGCAACTGAAAACTAGGAAAGCTAGAAAAAATGGAAAACATGACATGTTATTCCTTGAAGAGCTATCAATAATGTTTGGGCATAAATAGAGCATCATAGGGGAGGTCAGCATGGGAGATCTCTATTAGAGGTCCTGTGGAATGGAGTGATAGACTTCAGTATTACATCAATAGCAATGGCATTACAGTTCTGTATCAAGTGTCCACGGTGCAAAGAGCTGTACCTCCGCCTGGTCAAAGACATCTCATCTAGTAAAACTGAAAGTTAAATGTGTAGACTTTTAAGCTTTCTTTATTTGTGACCCTTTTAAAACATCCCCACTTTCACTAATATTAGCCGACTAAGAGTAAACTTGTTTTCCCTTAGCCATTACTCACCACTCCTTAGCAAGTTGCCACCTGTGGATGTCTAGGAGCCTGCAAAACAGCCTGGAAACCTCAAGCCAAAACCAAAGCAGATAATGCAAGAAGGAAAACACATTACCTGGTTTGATAAAGCCTCCAGAGAGTCTTCAGATTAGACCTGAAACCAGATCTTTCAAGTCTTGGCCTGCGCTTATACCTTAAGAACAATTTTCTTGTCAATTTTTCACAGCTGTGTATCTTGGTAGCAACTTCTGGATACTTTGTTCAGGATCAGTGGAAGGATTTAGCCAACAGTAGTAAGCTCAAAAAGAAACCCTCCATCAAAACAAAGTTATATGCAAATAAAGTGTGGACTAGTTTTGATTATTCCTACATGCCTTTCATTCTCTGGTCAATATGACTCAAAATTAATGACATGCAGAATAGGATCTGAGGAATTCTGTTAATCTGAGCGCAGATAATCTGATCATTAATAGATACAAATAGTGTCTGAAGAATTTATACTAATGTATGTGACAGATGCAAAGTCACTCCTAGTTCTGCCTGTCCATGTCCTAGCTGTAATCAGACTATTGTCTGGGTTTAAGTTCCATAAACAATGTGTTTTTTCTGTATTGTTGTAATAAACAAGATTGAATGACAATTTGCCTCCGAAAGTGAGATTAGTATTTATTCAGGAATAAATTTCTATTTAGTAGTTTTTAAATGCACACATAAATTAATAGATAAGCTTGTTAACAGCTCTGAAATATGATTTATTTGTTGGTGTAGGCTGTTACTCAGCAGGCAATTCAGGTCTGCAAAATAGCTGCATTGTTTTAGTTGCTGACAGTCACAGTGCTTTAAATGAATTATTTCCACAAGTTCCATGAAGCAGTTTGTAGATGGTCTTATTTCATCAAAGCATTTTGTATTACTCTGATGGTAACTTCTGTTCTTCTATAAAACATGCTATAGGAAGGAACTCATCTCTCAGACACCAAGCATATAGGAAAATCTGAAAGCAGAAACTCCTCAAAAGCACCCACTTATTAACCCTGCATCATGGGGTTAAACTTCAGAGAAGGCGGTAATAAACTTTGTTGAAAAATACTTGGCTCTAAGCTACAGCGGTCAGAAAGAGGAATTTCTGAATAATAAAGCAAGTTTAGCCACGTAAGCACAGCTGAGGTCTGAATGTTGTAGCAAATGGATGCTCTCTGAGTTATAGAAATTAAAGGTCAGTCATTCAAACACCAGTTATTTTATTTGACTTACATAATTAGTAGCCATTACCAGCCATTTCAACTGTCTGGTAAATGTTTATTTACTTTTGCTTCATGTCCCCAGAGCAGCACAAAACAGTCTCAACACACTGATGTATCTAGCAGCAAAAAACACCTACACTGTAATCAGAGGTGTCATTGCAACAAGGGCAAAGGCACCTCTGGTCCGTGGTACCACTAGAAGGATGCTCTGCAGTATGGACCTTAGTGCATAGCAGCTGTCTCAGCATATATTCATCATTTCTGGGCAGATTTGCCCAATTTATCCTGAACTCCCAGTGCCACAGTGTGTTGCTACTACTGCACAAGCTGGTTTGCTCAGTAGTGGTGCAAATATGTTTGTTCCTGCTGAAAACACGGCTCTGCCCTTGTGAACATGCCCACAGAAACAGGGATACACCAACCCTCCCTTCTTAAAATGTTCGTACTAGATTTACCGAGTTTGTGTGGCAGGGATGACTAGTGAGGTAAGTTCTCTGTCAACAAAATGAGCAAAAAATAGAGGTAGAGGCACAAATGCCACAACTGCAGCCTCAGCAGTGCCTGGGGGAGTACAGCGACTTCCCAGATATCCATGCTAGCTCACACCGTGATTTATCTATTGACGCTGTGGTTTTGCAAATCCAGAAGTCTTGTTCATGAAGACAGCTTAATTGCCTTAAATGATAATGCTTGCATACCACATGGGATTTTCATGATACAAAAAGTTAAACTTTAGAAAATGAGTATGATCTAAAGTCACACAATGTGGAAACAGTCAAATGTCCCTTGGATGAAACTGTATGAACTCAAATGCTATACTTCGCTTGTGAGAACTTTTTATGGGTACAGGGAAAGACATACAAAGCCAGTTCTTTATAAAAAGAATTATTTATTATTCATTCTTTTTTTATTTTGAGTAGGAGATAAGGTGAAATAAATGTTTCAGCTCACCTTCCCTTATCACTGAAATCCTTTTCTGGACTCACTAGTGACATAATTTACGCTTGTTTGTCCATATACTGCCATTGCCCTGTATCAGAGTTTAGCCTATACCTCGTTGATTAATTCTGATAGCTGGAAATAATACAAGGAAGGTGTTTTTAAAGTAAATTATTATAGGGAAAAGGTTTGCATAAAAATGAGAACTTCCATCAACATAATGGTGTTTGTAAAGGGGATCTAAATTTTCCTTCATACCATACACTAACTGCTTAAATCCCCTCACCTCTGTGAATATTCACAAACAGAAGTACTGGGGTTACTTTTCCTGTCACCCCAAAAGATAAACATGTTGATAAGACAATATGAAATAGTAAAGCAGTTTCAGATTGATATTTTTTCCTCTCGGTCAAACAAATGCAGAGAAGCAGCTATGAAAATAAAATAAGCTTTAATGCCAGGGTCATGTCTGTTCCTAGTGATAGAGGGATGATGTTTGAGGATGATGGATGAACGTGCTGATCTCTTCTGTCCTTAAAAAACTACGACATCAGGTCTCTAAGCTCTGAGAAAGGTCAACCATCTTTTCTGAGGCAGCCAGAGCAGCAGAAATGCATATCAGACCAAGACTTTTCAGAGCACTTTGAAGGCCCTCTAGGAAACGGTGATAACACCCCAAATTTACAGCAGTCAGTCGATGGGAGTATTGCTAACATGACAGTTTCAGGGTTCAAAGTAGCCTGTGAAAGCCGCACAAGGAGAAGCAG
This sequence comes from Stictonetta naevosa, assembly GCA_011074415.1. Classification (NCBI taxonomy): domain Eukaryota; kingdom Metazoa; phylum Chordata; class Aves; order Anseriformes; family Anatidae; genus Stictonetta; species Stictonetta naevosa. Next base: position 45,526,353 of record CM021699.1, on the reverse strand, counting down.
TCCTGGGTATTTGTCGAAAATTCCCTTCCCTAGCTGATGTTGGCAGGCATCCTATAGGCTGGGTCAGGCTGCAAAGCTTCAAGGTGAGCAGCTGCCCTTAGGCGCATTCGTACTCACTCTTATTTGCATCTGAATTTGCCCTGAAATATCTGCAGATGCATCCAAACCTCAGCTTTCCAGCCCAGGCCTGGCATTAGGGCCACAAAAAGGAGGCGGTGGCCGGCACAGTGCAAGTTGATATGGCCAGCTGCGTGAAGAGGAAGGGAGGCCCTGTGGCTTCTGTCCTAGGCTCTGCACTGACAGCAAGGACCTCCTGCCAGCAGCAGTAGCTGGACACCTCCTTTCTCCTGGCAGGCCACAGATTTGCGGACATTATCCGCAAACAACAGCAAAGGGGCTGGGCCAGCTGAAATTTGGCCAGTTCAGGTGATACACAATTTTGCCGCCTCATAGTTTGTTATAAACCTCATAGCCCTTTCTGAATCTCGGAGATAAACAAGGGAATTCATTAAATGTATTGGCTTATTAAGGGTGACATCATCTTTCAAGATTTAGTATACTTCACGTGTTTCCCACCACAGGTAATGCTAGCTGATTAAGGATATGAGGGCCATCAGTTTTTCAGAGATTATGTAACACTGCTGTCTATCTTTTTTAGCTTATTTTTTTTCAGATTAGCAAGTGAGTCCTGATTTACAGCATCGTGCCATGTTTTTAACCTTTTTTTCCATCCATCAGAGACACAGAAAAGCGATTTCGGGCCATTTAAATAGGGCGTCGCCGCCATTTTGCAGCGACTCGCAGAGGCGATCGGCCCCGGGGCAGACGCGTTGTGCAGCGGAGCGGGGGGTCGAGGCGGGCAGGGCTTTTTTCTCGGCATCGAGGCCACTCGGGGCAGCCGAGGGAGCCGCCAGGGCCCGGCAGCCCTCGCGAGGGTGGCTGACGGGGCGTAGGTGGGGCCAGCAACGCCCCCTCCCCGCCCGTTCAAAAGCAGCCCCTGGGGAGCGCGGTGTGGCCGTGTGAGCTCTGGCAGCTGGGAGCATTGCGTGCCGCTCAGGCGAACAATTCATCTACTGGCTGTCTATCTATAGCTAAAGCTCTTTCTAGAAAGTTTGTGGCAACCCAGACTGACTGACTGCTCAAAATGCGGCAGTTCAGGTCTCTGGGTGCACGGAGTGCCTGAGCCTGTTGCTGCCCTCTGAGGGTGGCAGAAACAGTGTGAGTGTGAGGTGTGAGCAGGTGGGTGACCTGGTCCGTCTGGTGGCAGAGCTCAAGGAGGTGGAGAGGCTGAGGGATATCAGGGAGTGTGAGCGGGAGATAGACTGGTGGAACAACTCCCTGTAAGGCCTGAAGGAGAGGCACCAGGATGAGACACCCCAAAGAGCGGTAGACCCCCTGCCCTGTTGCCTTTGGGCAGAGGGAGGGGAGCCTAGGAGATGAACAGGAACGGAAACAGGTCTCTGCTCAGCATTTCAGGCAACCTTCCTCCCTACCGGCCCCACCTTCCCAGGTGCCCTTACACAACAGGTTTGAGGCCCTGGAGCTTGAGAGACTGGTGGGTGAGGATGAGGTGAACTGTCTACCCCGGAGGATGCCTAGGGCAAGGAAGTAGACTCCACACCTCAAGACTGCCTCCACTAAGAAAGAAAGAAGGGTGATCACTGTAGGTGACTCCCTTCTCAGGGGAACAGAGGGCCCAATTTGTCAACCTGACCCTAACTGTAGGGAAGTCCACTGCCTCCCTGGGTCCAGGGAAAGGGGCATTGCCAGAAAGCTTCTTAACCTGGTTTGTCCCTCTGATTAATATCGTCTTTTAATAGTCCATGCTGGCAGTGATGATATTGCAGAGAGAAGCTTGAAGGCTATCATATGGGACTTTAGGGGACTGGGATGATTAGTAGATGAAGTGGGAGTACAGGTGGTGTTTTCCTCCATCCCTACAGTGGTAGGGAGGAGTACAGAGATGACACGGAAAGCCCACCTGATAAACACGTGGCTCAGAGGCTGGTGCCAACACAGATTTTTTTTTTATTTTTATTTTTTTATTTTTGACCATGGGGTGCTTTACCCAGCCTGATAGCTGCAGATGGGTTCCACCTGTCTCTAAGGGGAAAACGGATACTAGCCCAGGAGCTGGCAGGGCTCATTGAGAGGGCTTTAAACTAGGTAAGAAGGGGGATGGGGAGGGAATAAGGCTCATTAGAGGTGTGCTGAGGAAACAATGTCAGGGCTGGGGGAGAAGGCAATGGCCCAGCTGAAGTGCATCTGCACTAATGCGTGCAGCATGGGCAACAAACTAGAAGAGCTGGAAGCCATCATGTGGCAGGTAAACTATGACTTGATTGCCATCACTGAAATGTGTGCTGCATGACTGTAGTGCTGCGATGAGTGACTATAGGCTCTTCAGAAGGGACCGGCAGCACAGAAGGAGTGGTGGTGTGGCTCTCTACATTAGAGAGTGTTTTGATGTTGTAAAACTCAAGACTGGGAAAGATAAGGTTGAGTCCCTATGGGTTAGGATCAGAGGGAAGGCCAACAGGTCAAGCATCCTGGTGGGGGTCTGTTATAGACTGCCAAACCAGGATGAGGAGACAGATGAGGAGTTTTACAGGCAGCTGGCAGAAGTTGCAAAATCACCAACACTTGTTCTCATGGGGGACTTCAACTTCCCAGACATATCGTGGAAATGCAATACAGCTCAGAGGAAGCAGTCTAGGAGGTTTCTGGAGAGCGTGGAAGAGAATTTCCTGATGCAGCTGGTTAGTGAGCCTACCAGGGGAAGTGCCCTGCTAGACCTTCTCTTCACAAACAGAGAAGGACTGGTGGGAGATGTGGTTGGAAGCTGTCTTGGACAGAGTGACCACAAAATGGTAGAGTTCTCTATTCTTGGCGAAGTCAGGAGGGGAACCAGTAAAACTGCCGTCTTGGACTTCTGGAGGGCAGACTTTGAGCTGTTCAGGACACTGGTTGGCAGAGTCCCTTGGGAGGCAGTTCTGAAGGGCAAAGGAGTCCAGGAAGGCTGGGCACTCCTCAAGAAGGTAATCTTAAAGGCTCAGGATCGGTCTGTCCCCATGTGCCCAAAGATGAGCTGGCATGGAAGAAGACCGGCCTGGTTGAACAGAGAATTGTGGCTAGAGCTTAGGAAAAAAAAAAGAGGGTTTATGATCTTTGGAAAAGAGGGCAGATCTCTCAGGAGGATGTTCAGGGACAAAATTAGAAAGGCCAAAGCTCATCTGGAGCACAATCTGGCTACTGCTGTTAAAGATAACAGAAAACATTTTTGTAAATACAATAACAAGAAAAGGAGGACTAAGGAGAATCACCATCTTTTCCTGGATGTGGGGGGAAACTTAGTGATGAGAGATGAGGAAAAGGCTGAGGTGCCTAATGCCTTCTTTGCCTCAGTCTTTAGCAACAAGACCAGTTGTACTCTGGATACCCAGTACCCTGAGCTGGTGGATGGGGATGGGGAGCAGATTGTGCCCCTCACAATCCACAAGGAAATGGTTGGCGACCTGTTGCAGCACTTAGATGTATGCAAGTCGATGGGGCTGGATGGGATCCACCTGAGAGTACTGAGAGAACTGGAGGAAGTGCTGACCAAGCTGGTTTCCATCATTTATCAGCAGTCCTGGCTATCAGGGGAGGTCCCACTCGACTGGTAGCTAGCAAATGTGACGCCCATCTACAAGAAGGGCTGGAGGGTTGACCCAGGAAACTATAGGCCTGTTAGTTTGACCTCAGTGCCAGGGAAGCTGGTGGAGCAGATTATCTTGAGCGTCATCATGTGGCACTTGCAGGGCAACCAGGTGATCAGGCCCAGTCAGCATGGGTTTATGAAGGGCAGGTCCTGCTTGACGAACCTCATCTCCTTCTATGACAAGGTGACACACTTAGTGGATGAGGGAAAGGCTGTGGATGTGGTCTACCTTGACTTCAGCAAGGCTTTTGACACCGTTTCCCACAGCATTCTCCTCAAGAAACTGGCTGCTCATGGCTTGGACTGGCGCATGCTTCGTTGGGTTAGAAACTGGCTGGGTGGCCGGGCCCAAAGAGTCGTGGTGAATGGAGTAAAATCCAGTTGGAGGCCTGTCACTGATGGAGACCCCCAGGGCTCAGTACTGGGGCCAGTCCTCTTTAATGTCTTTATCAATGACCTGGATGAGGGGATCGAGTGCACCCTCAGTAAGTTTGCAGATGACACCAAGTTATGAAGTTCAACAAGGCCAAGTGCCGGGTCCTGCACCTGGGGCACAACAACCCCAAGCAGAGCTACAGGCTGGGAGATGTGTGGTTAGAAAGCTGCCTGGCAGAGAAGGACCTGGGAGTATTGGTTGATAGTCAGCTGAATATGAGCCAGCAGTGTGCTCAGGTGGCCAAGAAGGCCAACAGCATCCTGGCTTGTATAAGAAACAGTATGGCCAGCAGGGCTAGGGAAGTGATTGTACTGTACTTGGCTCTGGTGAGGCCATACCTCGAGTACTGTGTTCAGTTTGGGGCCCTTCACTACAAGAAGGACATGGAGGCGCTCGAGTGCGTCCAGAGAAGGGCTACGAAGCTGGTGAGGGCTCGGGAGAACAAGCCTTATGAGGAGCAGCTGAGGGAGCTGGGATTGTTCAGTCTGGAGAAGAGGAGGCTCAGGGGTGATCTTTTTGCTCTCTACAGGTACCTTAAAGGAGGCTGTAGCGAGGTGGCGGTTGGTCTATTCTCCCACATGCCTGGTGACAGGATGAGGGGGAGTGGGCTAAAGTTGCGCCAGGGGAGGTTTAGGTTGGATATTAGGAGGAATTTCTTTACTGAAAGGGTTGTTAGGCATTGGAATGGGCTGCCCAGGGAAGTGGTCGAGTCACCATCCCTGGAGGTCTTCAAAAGATGTTTAGATGTAGAGCTTAGAGATATGGTTTAGTGGAGGACTTGTTAGTTAGGTCAGAGGTTGGACTCGGTGATCTTGGAGGTCTCTTCCAACCTAGATGATTCTGTGATTCTGTTTCCAAGGATGGATCACAGCAAATTTCAAATCTTAGTTTGAAATTTTATCTTGGTTTATCTCCAGTAGCAGTAAGGTCTTCAGAGTCTGAGGTGCATAAATAACCACTTCTTGGAGCAACTAATTTGAAACCCCAAAAAGATTTTATGTTCTCTGAAGCAGTCTGTGGATGCTGGATCAATAATACTTAACTATTACCATATCAGGAGTGAAAACATGAAGAAAAAGGTAAGGTTTTCATGTTTAATTTCTAAAACTATAAAACTGTAAAAGTTAAGAGAAATAGTTAAAAGGAGTGGACAAAGAAGTAAATGTTTAGATTAGTAGAATAGTAAAGTTTGTATATCACACATTCTGAAAAAGGAAAAAATGCTTAAAAAAAACAAACAACACACGTGCACCCACACAGAAGCAGAACAACAAGACACTAAAAAGAACTTGAAAAAAAGCCAGTGTATTTAAATAAAAGAACAAAGGAAGCTCTTAGAAGTAAAATAGCCATCCATCTGAATGTGCATATCCTGTCCAAGTCAGGAAAATAAAAGAAAGCAAACTTAGCGTGTTGAATGTAGAACTCTAATGAGGCAAACCAAATAAAAAAAAATTTGAAAAGTGACCTAAAGGCACAGAAGTGACTAATAAGAATGGTCTCAGATACCTCAGAAACAGGAAGCCTGTTAGAAAGTCAGTGGCCTGAAAGATGATTAAGGTGTAAATGGGACACTCCAGGAAGCTAGGCCCATGGCAAGAAAGCTAAAGGAATGATTTGCATCAATGTTCTCTTCAGAAGAGGTCATGGAGGTTTCCACATGTGAACCAGTCTTTACAGGGACAAGCCAGAACAGTCTCAAATCAAATTTTCACAGAAGAGATTTTCAGAGCAATTCAATAAAACAAACAGTAGCAAAACTCAAGGACCAGGTAGCATTCAACCAAGCATTCTAAGGAAGCTAAAATATGAGACTGCTAAACTGCTAATTTCTGAAATCAGCCTTGAAAGCAGAGAAATACAAAGTGGCAAATGTGATGCTATTAAAAAAAAAAAAAAGTTTAAAGAGCAGAGCTGAAAAACTACTGACCAGTAAAATTGATTTCTGTACCAGACAAATTGGTACAGATCATAGAAAATAGAATTGGTAAACACATCATTTTGTAGAGAGAAAACATGCCTCACAAATCCATTAGCAACCTTTGAAGAAGTTAATGAGAATCAGGCTGAGGGTGTGCTGCCTGATATAGTGGACTTAGGTTTTCAGAAAGCTATTCACATCACCAAAAGGACTTAAAGAAATTAATCAGTCATGGGATAAAAGGGTGGGCCCCTCACATGGTTTAATACATGGTTAAGAAAAAAAAAAAAAAGAAAATGATTAGGTATAAATTGCCATCTTCGCCTAGTGGAAAACTGCAAACCAGTTGAATCCCATGTGGCTCCTGTTATTCTTATTTAGACTTGCTATGGAAACAGAGATGGAGCCAGGCTATGCTCCCACTCCATAGCTTTCAAATATTTTCTTTAATCAGGAAATCAATTTAATCTGAGTACAGATTGCACAGCTTGGTACATAGGCTTTTATGACCAGGAGGTCATTGCCAGGAGTATGTTGTTGAGATTTTGTGGGTTGGCAAGGGGGATTGTCTGCAAGGAAGAAACTGTTTCTTAAGGTAGAAGTTGCAATAATGGCAGGAATCAGTGTAGTATATACCTCAGACTTGACAGAGGTGGCAGATATTTTTCGAGTGTATGTCAAGCAAATTAAATACTAATATTGACCCACTGTCAGCAAAGACATTTCTTGTCTGTGAAGGTGAGATAAAAGAAACAAATGGCCAGAATGGCCAATCTGTGGACCAGGATTATAATACTACAACAAGGAACAACTTTTTATAATTGAAACCTCAGATTTTCCCAAATAGTCACATTCAAGGAGCTTTATTATCCTCTTTCATGAAATGATGCTCTCTTTTATGTTAAATTAGGCAATCCAAGAAATCTATGTAACTTGTTTTGGTGTAGGTATATGGAGATGACTATCAACAGCTAATCATATCTGGTCGCATGTAGGAAGAGTGATCTGCAGAAATTAAAGAGTGAGCCTTTTCAGACACTTCCAAATCTCAGCCCGTGAGAGCCTTAGGGCAAAGACAACCTTTGTATCAATGTGTATGCATTTACGTTCTTTCTTTGATATTAAATAACTTATATTTTTCCTTTAGAGATGTTATGGTCCCATTAAACGAGATGTTGTTTCAAAACCTATCTTTCAAATAAACTGCACTATAACTGTTGCATACAATGATCATAACTCTATGCAAAGAATTTGTTCACAAAGTATATTGATGATACTTAGGGTTATATTTCAAAGTCCTTGGCTTGTATAACAGCCATTTTGGGGCATGGTAGTTTGCATGATTATGTAATTTTTACTTATCTTACTTTACTTAAATTTTATCTTACTTTACTTACATCCAAGTGTATACGTAACAGTCTAAGATCAATGCTCTTGTGCAAGAAATTCATGTATCTAACTTTCAGGGGAGCCATGAGTAAAGAACAGGTAAATAAACCATTGCATAGTTTGGTACAGCTTGCATGCATATACAGTCATACCTGCATACACACGGTGTATCTTCTGGGAGTGCTAGAGGGCATGGAGAGTACTGCATACCTGCATTGGGTAGTCTGTCTGGGAGACTCCTGTGTGGGGAAGTAATGATTTGCAGAAGTGAAATTAGTGAAACTCTCAAGAAACCACAGCACAAAACTATCATAATAGCTATAAAAATCTATTTTTCCACTCTTACCATGATGATAAAGTTAGTTAAATTGGTGCAGTTAAGGAAGCTTAACACCTCGAGGAAGGACAGTGTGTTTGTTTCCTTTAGGATTGATTATTTTTCTCCCATCATTTAATTTTTAGTTGTTTCTGAAAATCATCTCTCTTCAAACCAGCCCCCAGACAAAACACCTCAAATTCTGAGTTTTATTTATTTTTTTAAATCATGCCCACAGAGATAATAAATATGTTATCCAAATAAATCATTTGGATCCAAATCTGAAGCTTCTGAAAGACCAGCTCTACCCAAGACAAGTGAACTCCGTAATAAATATGCCACTGATACACCTCGGTTAGGTCACAAGACAAAGGGTTTTGCCATTCTAGCTTCTCGTGGAAGAAGGTCCAGGCCCTGTGGGATTTTATAAGAGCTGCTTCAGAGATTGACATCGGCTATGGAAGTGCTACCCCTTTTGAAGAAAGTTGTCTTTGTTGTTGAAGGCAGCAAAGATCTCTTTGGTTTAGTTTCTATGTTGCTTGTCAGATGTTGATTTAATATAAATGATGTGGACCCCACTGATTTCAAAGAAATTGTTTCATTTTATGTTACCAATAGATCTGGCTCATCTAGGACCATTGGCAGCACTCTTGTGTGGCTATTGTTTGTCACTGCTTTGTGCATTGTGTAATGCCAGGCACTGCCCTCAAATTGCTCCAAGCTCTGGTTAGAGCAAATCAGTTCACATCAGTTGACAGTGCTGTGACAGGTTACACCATCTGAAATGTGGGCTTAATGAGCAAGGCAATGCCAATCTGATCTGACAGTGGCTTCTATTGACATTGAACAGCTGTCAACAAGGACACAAGCGCATGGAGAAGGAAATTCTGGAACATCTACCTGGATCTTCTTTTACTTATCCTCATTTTGCACAGATATAGCGAAATTGATTGTGTTTGCAAGGAAACCATGTGGGAACTAGGTTGAGTAGCACAATTTTGTCTGTGAAATACTCCATTGAAATGGGTAGATTGATACCCACTGCTTTCAGGGCTGAATACAGCCCATTATTGTTTCTTATACATCAAATGAATCCAATCAGTTGACAGTTTCACAACAGGTATTAAAAAAATAATCTTTTTCATGAGGTTCCTGAGGCATAGTTTGCTTAAGGCTGAGAAAATTTCCAAAGTCATTCCATATCTTTCTTTGTTCCTATATTCTTCCCCAGAAACCTGTTGTCAGTCACTGTTGATAGCACAATGTTGAAAGAGCTGAAATTTTGGTTTCAGCTGGTAGGGCCATTCCAATATGTATGATGAAAGGGCAAATAAATCCATATTTCTGCATCAAAACTATGTGACAAAAAATCATGTAATTTCATCCAATTCTGCCTATACTTCCGAGAGATTAAGGAATTGCAAAACTGACTAAAGTGGACAGCTACCTGCACTGACATTGCCTCACTAAAATTTTCACCAGTATTCTTTTTTAAATATATTCGTTAATTCCTGTCGCAGAAAGATTCCAAGTGAAGCTAAGCTCACCAGTGGAAAATGACAATGAACATTGACTTTAGTAGAAGATAGACTGTATCTAGGGAACAGAACATTTCTTCTGCTTGGAGAATGCCCTCACCAACTGAGGGATGAGGTGGCAGATAATAAGTACAAATCTTAGTTAATGTAATCATAAAGTTTTACAGTTAAAATAGAAAAGGTCAAGCAGTCCAAAAATCAAGGTTTCTTTAGCAGTCTTTAACTTGGCTGCATTCCACAGCTGGAGTATTTTCTGTTCTATCTTTCTTTGTTAAATGTGTCATGTAATATATTCCTCTTTGACACTAAATGTGTATGATAAGTATACAAGGCATGAATTGCAGTAGAGATAACTGTTGCCATAGGAACCTTAACTTTTGCATTTGCCAAGTTTGAATCTATAATAGTGCAATCATAAGATTGCAAGGCAGGGGAAGGTCATATCCCTCTGACCCCTCCCTTTGGAGGAATCTCTTCCTGCACACCTCCCTGCCAAGCTCCATGCTCTTACCACCAGCAGGCCCACACATCAGGGTGGGGGGGACACTGAAGATGATGGACTGTACTTCTGCCAGGGTGACTTTTCAGGAGCTGTTGTGGTCCCTTGACATTTCCAGGTGAACCTATAGGAGCTTGCAGGCAGGTCTATCCTGTGTTGCCTTGTTCAACTAGTTCATGAACCCAAGCATTTAGCAACACTTACCTTTTTACCTTTTTTTTTTTTTTTTTGGCTATTCCAGATGTTTTCCCTGAATTTATCACAGATACAGACATACAAAGCATAATATTTTATGATGTGAAGAGCCAGTATGTTTCTTGTATGATAACTTCTACTGAACCCAGCCATAACCAGGAACTCTGCTATAGGGGCACAAATAAACTTATTTATTCCCTGAGTATTAACACCTAAAATTTCCTACAGGAAAACATTGAACAGAACTTTTCTCTTCAGGTCCTTCATCCTAACACAGCCCTAAAATGTGAATTTCTGCCTTGATAAAATTCTGATGTATTAGTTTTTGCTTACTTCCAGATAGAACTGAAAACCTGAAATATCAAAGGCATGAAATGAATTGCATAGTGAAACATCTGTTGGAGATAACAAAATTGTTAATTTTGTATTAGCTCAGCACTCCACTATGTTTTTCTGAAGAGTCTCACTACCTTGTGGAAATTTGATCTGATACCTTGTTTTTTTTTTTTTTTTTTTTTTTTAGTTTCCTGAGGCCCAGAGTCTCAGACTAGAATACATCTCCTGAGGGATCTCAGTTCATAGTGGGGAGTAGCCCAAACTCAGTGTCCATTACCTACTCATGTGAGCCTCTTCTGAAGAAAGATCCAAGGAGAAGAGATACAGGAATACAATCCACTGTGGAAATGCCTGGCCACTGTTGAGAAGTTTTGATACAGCCTGGTGGCTTTCATGCCTCCTGGGTATGATGTACAACTTCTGCAGACATAAAACACTTTCTCTCAACAGTTTTCTCTCCAGTGATTTTCCTGAAATGAAGGGAGGAAGGAAGGAAGAAAGGTAGGAAAGAAACAGAAGGAAAGAAGGAGAGAGAGAAATAATTCTGCCTCTCCTCCAAAGCACACACAGTCCTGAAAGACAGCCAACAGGAGTTGAAAGGTAGCTCCCCAAGCAGCAACCTTGTGTGCCATCACTTGATGAACGAAGTATTTGTTCTTTCTCTCTCTTGGGATGATCACTCATGCCAAGTATTCTGGCATGCTCCTGAGCCTGCTGTCCAGACGATATTCACTTACTAACAGGAGCATTTGTCTTTGTGTAATGCTCTAAGTTATACCACTGGGTTTTGCAGGGCATGAGAATTTTCAGTGTTGGAAAGAGAATAAAAGGCCACTTCCTTTCTCTTCAGGCAAGCAGAGACTCTGCATTCTCTCCATGTAGGCTCTTCTTTGTTATTTTTGTCCACAGATTGTCTTAGATCCAAGTCAACCAAACAAAAGCTGATTATCTCACCTTTAAATAGAGGGATTACAGAAGAGAAGTTGATGCTGGGTAACTGATCTCCCACTTGAGTGGCTGAGGGGGATATCCCTTACAATGAAACAAATTTGAAGGAAGGAGGGGAAAAAATTGCCAGGCTAAAGATTAATGCAGAGCCATAGCTCCAAGCATCATGGCTGACATTTGACTCATCATTCATAGTTATTTGTATCTACAGGAAAAAAGAGCACAAATAAATAGCAGTTTTAACTCCCACTGCAGTAGAAAACCAGCTTTTCCTCTGGAAAGGTTTACCATAAGGGAAGCTTTCTTGGGAAGCATTAAAGAGAAGAAAAACACCAATGTCAGTTAATTCTGACATCTCTCTTTTTTCTCTTCCCACAGCCCTGCAACAATTTTTTTTTGGTGTCCTGTTAATGACATATTACCTACTTATAGTGGATGCCTTGGAACTAAATAGGCTACAATTTAATTCCTGGAAATACCCTCTCTGGAACAACTCTCTTCTAGGAATACCATAGAACAGGTCCCAGATTAGTACAAAGAAATGCTCAGCAGGATTCAGATGTTACATGTATGCAAAGGTAATTTTAAATAACCCTCTCATTTCCCTAGTCCTTGTCTGCTTCTGCCAGTTCCCTTGGCACTGACTAAAGCATATCGAAAACATCTTTAATCTTCACCAGTGAAACAAAGGGCAAGAGCCCTAATGACAGCCCGGGCTTGCTGAGGAAGATTCGGGGGCTCCTGGGGTTCCCTGAGGCACAGGCATGCATAGCTGTTCCCCGTCTGACTACATCCTCTCCACAGCCGTTGCTGGGGAAGTTTAGGAGTTATTGTAGCTGTAGCATGCCCACCAAGGACTTTGCTACTCTTTGGTACAATCTTCCTTAGACATGTTGTTTTTAGTTAGCAGAGAAATGGAGGCTATTCTTTTTCTTCAGACTAGGCTAATGTCGAAACCAGTTTCTGGCATGTTCACACTTTTAATTCTGAAATTCACAGAATCGTAGAATGGCTGAGATTTGAAGGGACCTCTGGAAGTCATCTGGTCCAAACCCCTCCTCAAGCAGGGCCACCTAGAGCAGGCTGCCCAGGTCTATGTCCAGATGGCTTTTGAAGATCTCCAAGGAGGAGACCCCACAGCCTCTCTCGGCAGTCTGTGCCAGTGCTCCATCACCCACACAGTAAAGACATGCTTCCTGATGTTTGGGTGGAATGTCTTGTGTGCTAGTTTGTGCCTGTTGCCTCATGTAATTTATATATTGGTAAAATTGCAAGGTATTAAGAGTCCTGGTAGTAAGAGAAAACAGATGCTGTAGAAGTATATTTCTGTTCTCCATTTAACCCACAGTATCGTAATTCTGGAAAATGTAATTAAAAAAGATGACATTTTCACTTGAGCAACATGTTTAGGAGTGGGCCTGATTCTGCTTTAAGTTGGTGCAATTGCAAGGAGATAATCCTGATTTATACTCAGGTAACTGAGAGGAAAATCAGATCCATTATATCCATAAGAGCAATCATACAATAAAAGAGCTGGAGTTTTAAACTGTCATTACAGCCAAGACAAATAGATTTTCTTGTCACCCATCCTCACAGCCTGTGACAGCTCAGAGCTCTGGTAGATGGGTTTTTGAACTGGAGGATGATAGGAACAAGCTATGAAAACACCACAGAGTGTCTTTTTGGCATTTTACCTTTTCCTCTGGTCTTCGTTTTATCATCATAATCTAGATAAGAAACAGCAGTGCACAGTATGAGTAGCATTTTGATGTCATGCAGGCTGCTGAAGAAGTGGAAGATACAGCCTAGTTCAAGTGTCAGACATGCATCGGCAAGATTAATTTACAGCAAAGTCAGAAATCTGAGTAGGTTTGAATTACGCTCCTCCATAGTACAAAAAAAGATTGCACTATGAAAATTGATGTGGCATAGTGCAGAGGTGAAAGAAGAAATTGGTTTCTTTTTACTTTAAGGATAACCTCGGATTCTAGTATTAAACCAAGCTAGTATGATTACCTAATACTGGCATTAGAAGACAAAAAATATTCATCTTCCTCAGGTCAGGCAAATTTTCCTTTTCTTTAATTGCTCTGGGGAAATATGGATTTACACCTGAACCAATAAAAGCGGGATGAACTCCTTTTCAGTATGTAAGAAGAGAAGAGACAGACCACTCTGCAAAGCAGAAGGAAAAATTGCAAAGTAATTTTCACCAGCAAAACACATTTTACCCTCCAGTATGAAGCAATGGGGAACAGCAATCAAAATTGATTGTTCCAGTTAAAAGTCTGCATCACGATGTTACCGAAAAAGTAGTGTGATGAGCTCAGCTTTTCTGACAACGTGTCGCAGTAAATATAGACAGGAGCCTGTTAAGATTAAAGAGTTCTTTAGCACATCATACATTTTCTTGATTCACTGTGCATCATTAAGCTTTCTCTTTTTATGATGCTTTGTTTATTTCATGGACAAGCCATTAAATTCAAATTACATCTTGAAGGAAATTTACTTCTTTTGGGTCCTTCTGTGGAAAGCTCTCATTATCTGTATTTGTATTTCTAATGCAGATGAGTGGGTCAGATCTTAATAGCAGGTCAGACAGGTGAGGTGGTTGTAGACATCAATAACACTACGCTTTTTTGCTTTAGCTGCTCAGTTTCTACCTTTTCTTTGCAGAATCTCCAAATATTTATGTAGATATGTAAATCAGAGTGATAAAAATGATAGAAAACCGTGTTTTTTTTTCCCTCTCCAGCTCTGTGCCATAATTTTAACATTTTATTGCTGATTACAGTGACGTTAAATAGTCAGTAAAACAAGTATATCTGCATCACACAGTATGTAAACAGCATTTCAGATGGCTAAGATGTTTAAAATTTTTCAGTTGCATGATATTTAAAATTGTATCTTTAGAATCCCTTTACTTCTTTGGCTGCTCAATGGTCATGAATTTTATGAGTAAAAGGCTAGAGCTGTGTAATCAAATTTATTATACAGAAGTAGAAAGGCTTTATTTTCCATTAATTAGGAGAGAAATTGTGTCACTATGTCTCTCCTTTCATTGAAAGATAATCATTTTGTAACATTCAGCTCAACTGAAGGTCTTGTGCAATTCTTAAAAGTCATCTAAATATGATCACAGTTTCTCTAATCAGTTTCTCGCTTGTGCACCCTGAGAAACCTCCTTCTCCCCCTTTTACCGTTAGGTTACATTAGGATTTGCCATATGCAAATAGCACAGCAAATGTTTCTAGCTTAAAATTGAAGGCAAGTTTTTGCTTGTTTGTTTTGACAATGGAGTTTCTAGCTGGAGCTCATCCAAACCTTTACTGGGATTTTAGAAACCAGTGACAAAAATGGTTCTGATTTTCTGATTCACGGAAACTGTTTTTTACCTTTCAAAATTTTTGTGCTTGTCACCTCTGCTGTTGCTGGCCGCATTATCATTTACTACAGACGGATGTCTTTAGTAAAGTCCTGAGTTTCTTCAACGAGGACAGAAGGAGTCAAACATCTTGGAAGACATGCATAACACCTTGCAAGACCATGTCCAAGACCTAGTAACAGTCTTATTTCTGTTCATGTGCAAACCATTGGTGCAGAGTGACCTTTGTGATAATACAAATTCTTTTTAACTTGCCTGTCATTTTTATTTGTCATAATGTTTTGCTCTGTGCTGAAGGCCCACTAAGATGCCATGTTACAAAGATAAGCCTTTCTCTACCATTATGCTGCACTATTGTGTCAGGAAGAAAGAACGCTCCAAGGTTGCCTTCTGACATACATCAAACTGTTGTACAGGACTGCAGGTGGACTAATTACTGCATCTGATACATATCCAGGAGGTCAACTCAACCTTGGGTAGCCTGGGTCTCCGGGAGAGACCCGGAGTTATCTGTACTCCTCATGTAAGTATGTTCTGGAGATCACCTGCAGGAGACCTGAGAGTCATTTGGGAAAATGCAAATAGAATTTACTGTCTTAACCAGTAGATTCCTCTAGGGAAATTATGGAAATACATGAGAAACTCTTAGTCCAGAATGTTGATAAACATAGTTCTTGACATAGTCACTGATTTCCATTCTGGTAAGGAAAACTGCATATATTCTGCATATAACCGTGTTAAAACAGTACCCCTTTGTAGTCACCAGTACCAACTTAACCTTTGCCAATGAAATAGAGTCTGTCCTTGGAATCAGACTGGTGTATTGCAAGTGGCATATTATCAGCAGGAGAACAAATACTTCTCTTGGTTTTAGCCACTATTAAAAATAGGTTACTGCACTGATTTGCAATCATTCCTCTCACATTCCCTTTATATAAGATGCATTTTAATCTGGGAGCTGATAGTAAGACTTTCTTTCACAGTACAGAAGATCAAGAGTACATAGTTTGTGGAAGATGTCTCACACATTAGAAAATATTCTTCTGGCAGTTTCATATGTCTAAAGTCTTGTCAATGTAGCCAATAAAGAAGGAGTTTGGTTCTGTTGGCCACATCCTTGGTTGACTGCTTTTCTTCCTCCCGTATGCAGAGGAATGGACTTGAATGTGGCTTTAAGCAGTATGTTTTAGTTTGTGATAAATAAACTATCCTTGCAGGGTTTCTGCTTCCATTCAGCTTCCCAAACCATGAAGGCAAAATGATAACCAGCCTTCAGATCTGTCTGTGTTTGACACTGTGAAAAAGTAAGAGCTCTGGGCACTTCTCAGAGGTTTATGAGGATGACATATCTCTTTTGGGGGAAGACAGCATCGCAGTATATATAACCAAATTGTTTTTCTCAGGACTCAGGAAGACTTTTCACTGTTAATTATATGTGGTAGACTGCAAGTGTTCATCTAAAGCAGCTCACTGTGAGGAAGTTTGCATTGCATTATTATTCTCCATTGAGTCTTTTGTATAAAGGTCTGTCTATATTCCTCTGTCACATGCCACAGAATCCTAGAGTATCTGCACAGTACAATGCATCTCTGAATGTTATTACTCAAGCTATATGCAGTGTCAACAACAATATAGGAGTTTCTTCAGTAAAATAAACAGGCCACAAAGGGATGCATGTTGTAGTAGCTGCATAAATGCTGCCAGGCCTCAGAATTGTCTCCATTTCTGTACCTATGGAGACTTTTCCCGTATTAAGTCTGCACAGTGTACATTTAAGGACACTTTGACAACTAACTTCTGTGAAAATCGATGGGTTTAATGTCTGAATGTCTAAAATTCTAGGCCTTGGTATCTACTGCTCTGAAGACGTAAAATGTTCTCCAAGGAAGAAGAGTGGTCTACACGTTCTCCTGAGACATGATCATAACTTGTGATGGTTGTCCAGTTGTTTGAGAGTCTTGGCAGCTTCTCAGAGGTAACTCTGTGTAAAGGTAAGAATGTGCTCAGGCACTCTTGGTTAGGGGGCCTAGGCGTTACCTTTTTGATTATTTTCAATGATGATATTCCAAGTGAAGAACAGTTGAAGCATAGACAAAATGATAAAACTTACTATAGTGTATTTGGCCTCCTGGTATCAAAATCCTCTTTGGTGTGTTGGTATCCATACAATGCAAATAACCTCCATGTGTCTGGCAGTCTGCTTAGCAAATACGTTGTAGTACTGAAGAAATAGATTAGTTTTTAAACCATTAAATAATATGTTTTTTTTGTTGTTTGTTTGTTTGTTTGTATCTAAATAATGTTGCAGCTGTTTCCTTATTCCATATAGATTTTAATTTTATTATTGCCACCACAAAGCCCACTCTGTAGTACTGACTGGATTCTTAGTTTGATATTAGTGTGCCAGTACCAGCTGGACAGCTTTGCTGGTTGCATCTCATCTCATCATGCCTCATCCTTGCTGGCTGCATCCCATCCTCATCATGTCTCACCAAGGGCTGGTAGGGGACATTCTTCTAATGCAGATAGCCAGAGAACTGGTTTATTGTTGTTCTCTCCAGTAATTTAGCCCATCTCCAGTCTCAACAATGACACCAACTTTCTTTCTCAATTTTTCCTCCATCACTAGCAGACCTGATTCCCCTCTCTGGAACATCAGACATGTTCCATTAGTTACCACAGAGTGACCCTGGCACTGGTCTGGGATATCATGCAGACAGTCAGCCATCCTGCCCCTTCAGGATTCATTGGGCTTCTCCTTTGCTTCACAAAATCTTAATTTGTTTTCCTTCATAAGGCCAGCTTCTAAGTATACACATTTTAGTGGAGTCACCAGATCTCAGAGACTGAGAAAAGCCTGTTTGAAAAAACTTAATGACTTCTTTCTTGCTCTTGGATTTTCCAGGAGTGTTCAACTTCCTTTTCCAGCACCCAGAATGCGTATCTTATTTTACTACTAACTGTTAGTCAAAACTGAGCTTTGTTTAATTCACTGGGCTTTTTGCAAAATGTTATATTTATACTAGACTGTTTTATGATATTTATGCTATGACATAAATATTTTTGCAAGTGTACTATAAAACAGATTGCATCTCCCCCTCACTGTGACTTCAGATAAATTTTTGTTATTTTTTCTGAATGTAGTGGTGTCTTCCTATTGTTTTTGAGGCCACTGGCTCCAGGCATACAGTTATTCATAGTCACACACACTTGTAAATACAGTCATATACATAGATGATCATACAAATAGAGAGCTTTCAAAGAATGTAATCTGTATTTGGGAGTCTGGATTAAAGGGCCTTTCATGGAGATTCAAAACCTAAACGAAAGGATAAGGAATAATTAATCAACATGAAAGTGGGTAGAAAGACTTCAGAAACTGGTGAGATTTCTGAAAAATATTCCTTATCCAAGTCAGAATTAAAAACAAAAGTGTTTGCTTTCATTCAAAAGTGTTTTGAATGTCTCTCATTCAGAAAAAAAAATACATAAATGTCTTGATTTTGAAAATATGTGTTTTGATTTAGAGTTGCTAAAATCTTTTTCAGAGAAATTTCAGAGAAAGTTTACTAAAAAGTCAACACACTCCCAGAAATAACTCCAAGCTGAAGAACACAATGCTTCCTTTAATGAAGTTGAGAGCTGGCACTGGGGACTTGGTGCTACCTGCCAGTTTAGGTTTCTGGGTTAAGAGTTATGATTTTCAGGCCTGAACCTGGGCTATAACAAATATTTGAGAGGGAAACATCCCACTAGAGTGGACACCTCAGAGCATGGGAAGGAAATCAGGCAGTCCAGGACCTTTCAGTCTAAATGGCATCTGATGATTTCAAGTGTCTACAGCATAAAAAAGCCCTAGAAGCCCATTCCTGTTTGGGGCCTCATAGTCTTTAGGGACTACTGTCCACAGTAGATAGAAGTTAAGCAGCCTGGAGCCCATCACTCTTCTAAAAATGAGTTCAGTTTGTTCATTGAGAAATATTGGACTGTGGGTGAAAAACTACTGAGGCATCCAGACGAGAGTAAACAGTTGTATTTGGAAGGGCCACTCTGAAGGGGGATGACTAAAGCATAACAGCAGGAATGTTTTAGGGCCAATCTTACACCCCAACCCTCTACAGAGTTAACATCTAATTCATTGCCGTCTTTTATGTTGTAGTACAGAGGGTAAATGAAATGCATTAACAAAATTTGCAGATGGTAATAAATTGGGAGGCACCAGAGAGGGGAGATAAATACTACAGAAGAGCCTAGAGATTAGAAGCATGTCTAGGAGAAAAAATGAGATTCATTTTAGGAAAATGTAAACTTGTAGGTCTGCTCAGAATTAACCAATGCACAGATACTTTAAAGCAGAAAGACAACTGGAAGCCTTTCATTGGCCTTCATTGCTTCTTCGGCAGAATTGTAAAGTTTCTCTTTCTTTTTCTACCAATTCTCAAACAAAGGCAACACCATCAGACCCTGATGTCTTGGCTTGGTATTTTGTGGACGTTACTGCTGCTAGAATCAGCATGTGTTCCAGGAACAATTTCCCACACAATATCTATTTAAAGGGATGTGCCAGCCACACTAGATGGGCACATTTGAGTGATATTATTAGTATGTCATTGTGTGCTATTTTACAGAAGTTTGAGGTGTGTAAATGATTGTTAGGCATCAGAAAAATATTCTTCATTAAGACAATCATGTGATAATAAAGCTTTTTTCAGTTTTCGATCCAAAGACCACTAAAGTCAATAGGAGTCTCTGTTACTTGAGAGACATTTGGATCTGGCTCCCCATTTTTTTTTCCCTGTCTGCTTGGCTGTGAATTTAACAAAACTGTATGTCATTTGCATTGGGAAGGCTATTCTCACAGCTAGAAATCTTTTTTGTTAAAAAAGATGGAGCTGGGAAAAGGAGGAGGAGCTGGTCTAGAGAACAAAACAAATCCTGCGCTTTTCTGTGGAGTTTTCAGCAGTTCAGTGCATGTTTTCCTTTTGTTAGAGTACCAAATGTGTGGTCTGTTACACAAAGCAGGACACGGCCCTTTGCTCTCCTTTCCCAGATGCAGTTATGTGTAGTGTATGACACTCTCTTATTGTCTTAGAAGACCTGACCATATATGAAAAGCCAACTCCAAACCATTCCTTCAGTGTACAAGGCAAGTGTGCGAGTAACCTAACAGGACTATATTCAGAGATGCCAGTCGAAGGTCTTGATTGCATATGAAGGATGATCAAGCTGAAGTGATCCAGTGCTAATTGCTGTGATAGTGTGCAAGACTTACCTTGAAATTTCTCTGTAATGCCATTTTGTTCCATCAACTGAAATAAAGTTATCATAAACTCCCACATCAGCCTGTGGTATATTTAGTGAGGACTGTGCAGCACAGGTATGTATCCCCAGAATGTGAGAAGTATAATAATTAATAGGCCTCATTCCACGCTACTGAAGTACCTGGGAGGCTTTCCATCAGTTTTAATGAGAGCTGAAACGTGCCTTAACTGAGCTATATGGGGAAGGAGAGGCTTTCTAAATTACATATTTCTTGAGCTCTGCAAAAGGTTCTTTTGGGGTCATTCTTGTTTCTGGGTGAAATGCACATTTCCAGACACACACACACAGAAAGACTGCTCATCCCACCTGACAAAGCATGTTGGCAAGATAAGGAGACAATAAAATAAACTCAAATCTCTCCAGCTCCCAGGCTATTTGTTCTGCAAAGCCAAAAAAAAAAAAAAAAAAAAAAAAAGACATGGCTTGTGATATGGCCAAAGGCTTAATAACTTAAAACTTGTGCAGTCCCAAAGGCCTCAAAGGAGAATAAAGGCCAAACTCAGGGATGCCTACTCCATTGAGTTCCCTGCTTTTATAGCAAAGGAGCTCCATCCCAAAGGGATCAGTTAATCATAACGGAGGGCATGTGATCCCTCGGGCTGTTGAAACCAGGGATAAAAGCAACAGTAGAATCAGTAGAATACACAGCAGGTTATCAGACATAATTATGGCAGCCATAGAGGTGCAGATAGTAATGGGAAAGTCTAACAGAAACAAGAAGAGCTGCTTCCCTTCCTCATGCACAGACTAAAACAGCTTCCTTGGACAATGTCCAGGAGGAGAAGCCCAGACTCTCAACACATACATAAATTCTCCACCTGCCTCACCACCAGTAGTCATGTTCCCTCAGCGAGCAGCAGAGACAAGTTCTGGCAGGACTTCTCCCTGCCTCTGCTCAGCCCACCAAGGTTGTCTCAGTCTCTTCCAGACTCATTTGCAAATAGCCAGTCCCCTGCAAGCCTTGAGCGTGTCTAGACATTGGTTAATCCCTTCTCTTGTGCCAGCTGGGTGACATCAGCATACTGAATATCGCTGCAAATCTCTGCACAGGCCAGGTCTCTCAGCAAACGTATAAAATGCCTTTCCCATGCTACTTTGCTGGAATCACTGCAGAAGAGAGGAATGCTGCCAACAGCTACCTGTTAGGATCTCTCTGGAATATGAAAGTGACAACTGTAGGGAGGACTCTGGGCATCCATGGTGGTCTCCGCAAATAAGTCATCAAGCCTCATGGTCATTGCTGTCTTTTTCTGATGGGCATCAAGGAACCAATGTGGATTCTGTTTCTTTGTCTGTATTAAACAGGATTTAATCCATCTGTTACATATATGCATATCTCTGTATTAATTTCATATTGAGGCCTATAATCTATTTGACCACATTCAAGTAAATCTCAGGATTCAAGGGGCTGCTACTTGCCGCAACAATAATCGCAATGATGTCCTGCCATCTGGCTGATTGTTTACCCGTACACAAGACTGTCAGCACCAAACTCTGCTGAGCACTGTCTTCCTAAAAGCTATTCTAAGTTCAGTGGCATTCTCAGTCTCTATTATGTATAAAAGAAACAAGAGAGCCTGTCAGAATAAAGTCATTTATTGCATACTCAGAAATACCTCTAATTGTTGCATGGCACTTAAATACTTAGAATATCTCGAGATCAATAGATTGATCTCACTGAGTCATCTGTCTCCCACCTATTCAAATGCTCATGCTCAGCATTGTAATTATCTCAGCACCTTTAAATTGTCTGTTTTGAGTATCAGAACACCAAAATGATGGGCTGTGTTGGCCCTGTCTGCTGTGGCTGAGGACAAGGAGAATGATGCAGAGGGAATATTTGGGGACAAGGCCATCAGTTTTTATGGGAACAGAGTAGATCTCTGTCCTGTCATTGAAACAATAAAATTTACCTTATTTTCCAGGAGACAATGTTCATGTGCTTCTTGCAGTACTTGAATGTTACACAAGAAAATAGAACTTGTCACTGTCTGCTCAGCTCATTGATCTGCCTACTAGTCTAATATCCTGACTGCAAAAGTTGCCAATATTCAAATTTTCAGAAGATGAAAGATCCCCATAATGCACCTCACCAATTGTTTAGTAGTGGATAAGAGGAGAAAATCCTCTTGTTGATCACCTACAGTGATCAATTTATGTCTTGGAGCATGAGGTTTAATTGCCTTTAATTTTGTCTTCAGTTTGAAAAAAAAAGCATTTGTAAAAATTATCTCTTTGTCTTACTCCACACTGATGGGCAGTGGAGGCTAAATCCAGAAACAGCCATTCAAGTACCAACCTCCGAGGCAAGTGTAACTAGGTTTTAAATGTACAACATTTTAGTCAAATAAATAATAACTGATTTTTACATCCATGTAATAATAAAACCAGATTTTCTTATCATCCTCTGCATTGTTTTATCAATAAATCCCCACCTATACAGATGATTGAGCACTGCAATTTAGAGTTTTAACAAGTTTTTCCCCCTTTCTTTTTCCCTAGCAGGTTCCCAACCCTGATTATCTGAGACCTCCAAAGAAATATATTTTAACAAACAAAATTAGGCAGATGTATCATCCACTGTGGGATTTGAACCCATCATCACTGGGGAGAATGCTGCAATTTAATAGATGAAGATGTCAAACCACGTTACAGGAGCTTTTGCGACTGCATATTTATCACAGTGTCATAGGGGTCCCTGGCAAACGAAAAGATTTCACTGTTTATTCACAGTGAAGACACTTAATTAATGACTAGGCCTAATCAGACTGTTTTATTATTTACAGGGATTCCAACATGGCTTAGCTCAACTGATATGCAAACAAACCATCCTCAGCCTGCTCTAATTAATAATTCTGAACCAGACTCACGGAGTGGCACTGTCAAGTAGCTCTTTGGTGATTTACAACACCTCCTCCGCTACATTTACATTGCTTGCATGCAAATGAGCTGCCAACCCTGCAAATCCTTCATTTTAAAATACAATGTGCTGTCTTGTTGACTACTGAAATGTCCTTATCTTTGCGCATGACTTAATGGAGACAAATGCCTGACTTGAGCAGGTTCATGGGGACCTTCATGGACACACACCTACACAGGACGTCATTTCAGAAATGTTTAGGAGGCAGAAAATAAAAATCTTTTATTGCCTTTGGCACGGTTGCTCCAGCTAAATTCTTTCACTGAGTTTTCAGGCCTAACCTCTCCAAAAATAGACGGACTGCCCATTGTCTTGTATTTGCTAAATTAATTTCTGTTGCTGCTACTTAGATGAAAGGCAATGAAAATGTGACAGAGTGGATGGAGAGCTGTTATGAAATCAGTTTACTCCAACTTCACACACAGGTGCAGGGTGATCTCAGTAGGTGATTCGATGCCATACTGGTCTGAGGATGAGAAGAAACAGGTTTTCCTCTATGGGATGTTAGGAACAAAATCACCATAAAAATACACATGGGAAATAATTTTTGTTTACAAGCAATTGAAGAATGTTTCACATTTTCAAGTGAATTTCATATTCACAGTGGAGAAACTGAGGAAAAGAGAAGGTGAGTGACTCAGCTGGGAAGACATGCTGCCAGCTGGGGACAGCACCAGCAGATTCACACCAGCAGATCTCATTTTCTCTGCAAGACTTCTGAATACAGAGGGACAACATTATTAGCAGAGCAATATAAGCCAGATGAAAATAGCTTGCAAGTGTGAGTCATCCCACTTGTGACTGCTTCCTATTCCATTGTAAGCCACGCTTGAGAAACACCACAAAGCAGTGCATCAGCAAGGGAAAAAATCTCCTTCAAACCTATCAGCTTTAATGAAAAGCCAGCGCTACTCAGCTATCTATAGGAGCACCAATCATGTTTGCTCAGCCTAGGGGTCACCTGTCATTTTGAGGCTGGAAGGTGGGACTTGTGTACCAAAAAGCAGATACACACATACACGTGGCTAGCTAAGTATTTAGTATATTCCCGGGCAAACCTGGCTTTGGCATAAGGCCAAAGTATTTTAAATACTGGCACAAAATAAACTTCCAATTACACAGAACACAGCTTCCCAGACCGGGGTGCGGGAAGTTTAGCAGCTCATGGAGTGCAGGTGTTTCTTCAGGCTGCACCTTGCACCAGGTGCTCCACCCTTCACAAAGATGGTACTGAAAGGAAGTAATTATTAAAGGCTTGCTGTCAAACTTAACTGAAGTACTCTACAGTGGTTCTACCAATGTGTTTCCTATTCAGTAATCTCATTAAGGAAGTGGGTAATGGAATGGAGTGAATTTATTAAACATGGAGAAGATACCAGCCTAGGAGAGGCTGCAGCACATTGGAGTTCAGGATGGAAGCTCAAGATTATCCTGACAAATTGGAGAAATGGTCCAGGGAAGAAAAAAATAAATTAATTCAGTAAAAGTAAGTGTGGAGTAATACATTTACAGTATTGTACAGAAATAATGAACCACACGAATACAAGATAGGAAGTTAATTTCTCTACAGTCATTCTGCAGAAATGGATCTGGGCCTTATAGTAGACTGCCAGCTGAATATGAGGCAACTTAACTGTGAAGAAAAAGAAAGCATTATACTGGAAAATATAAACACACTCACTGCAGATAAGATAGGTGAAGTAGTTCTGTCACTTTAGTCTGTTCTGGTGAGACTTTAGTTTAGGTAATTTTTCCATCTTCAAAACCACACTTTGCTGAAAGTCCAAATAGGAACTAAAATGATCAGTGGTCCGGAAATTAAGGTTTTTAAGGGAAGACTAAGAAAAAAAAAGGGGGGGGGCCCCCCCCCTGCATGTGTCTGAAAAGACTTGAAGAAGCAGATAATGCTCATCTCCAGAAGAAGTTTACTGAGAAGGAAATTGCAGGTTGTTTTTGTGTTCACTGCCAACAAAGCAATGAGTTTACTTGTAAGTGAAGAAAATTTTAGGCCAGGCATCAAAATAATTTTGACCTGGAAAGATGACATAGGAATAGATTTCCTGGAGAGACTAGAAAAGTAATTAAGAAGGCACAGGGGCATAATATCTATTAGGAACAATTTAGGCCTACTTAAACCCGCAGGTGGGGGAGTGAAATGAGAGCCATCATGATATCTCTTGTTTCCTTGTAGCTAGTACATCTTATGATAGACCATGGAATATACAAGACAGTTGTCAGAGAGCTGTTGCTGACCATTATGTGATCCCTTTGAGGTAAGGAGTCAGAAAGACTTGCCCTTCACAGGCAAGATTGAGTGCAGCCAGTATATGTGATTGTCACTGTGGGTCCTGTAAATGTTTCTGTTTCTTCAAGTATATTTTGAGATGAGAAAGTGTCCCAGGATCACAGTATGCATTTCAAGCATAAAAATTTATGCCTTAGATGACACTTAGTTTCTAATTTTTTTAATATATTTTTTTGTTGGTATTCTTGAGTATCTCCAAAAAATCTTTTTCCATCTGTAATCAAATAGAGAAAATGCACATTATTTTTATGCATGTAATCTTAAACTCTTATTATTTTTATTTTTTTTTTTTTGTGATAGGATGTAAATTGCAATATTAATGTAGATAGGTTTCCTAAAGCTCTCTGACAACGGTGCCTTGTGTAATCCACTTTATGCTGTAACCTGTACTAGATGCAAGGAAAACAAGGGATCAGATTAGGTGGATGCCCACCATCAGAACAAACAGCTTTATAAACATAAGTAGAAGTAGAGATATCAAAGGGAACAATAAGCTGTTACAGACAGGCATGGGAACTGGGGACAAAAAAAAAAAAAAAAAAAAAAAGCCAAATTAGGAGGAGGAGGGTTTTTGAGAGGTGTCTGTAAAGAAACAATGGGCTGGAGTGGCCCAAGAAATACAAAGAGAGGAGGCAAATATGCATGCTGTATTCCAGCCCAGGCAAGAAGTGATCCAGAAAGCTTAGAACAAACAACTTGTCAGATTTGGAGAGAGATACTTGGTTACACTTTGTTTTGATTTTATAATGCAAAACTACTAAACATTCCAGACCTTCTATCCAGAAGACAAAGCTTTGCTTTGGAAAGACTGTCATGTGCCACTACAGATCTCTTCTGCCTGTGTTCTCACTGACACAGTAAGGATGAGATTCTAGGACACCTGAGATGGACTGAAATACCCCACAAGAGCTGAAGACTGACAGTGAAAAATACTGGTAAATTAAAGATACTGAGGTTAATATTGCATTATATATAAAAATTAGAAGTCTTTAATGGCATGAGAAAAAGGAGTAAATAAATAAAGAGGAAATTATCTATACATATGAACACTTTCATTCAGTAGCTCAGCAACACCTTTTCTAATATGTGAAAAACCTTGGGGTACCTGGAATTTTAAATAGCTTTTCCCATCACCATCAACTTATGGGCAGAGTTTCCTTAGGTTTAAAAATGAAACAGGGCATGGCTGGAGAAGCAGACAGGCAAATGGACAATTTATCAAAATGTTATGCGCTCAGCTAGATAAAAATTATTAATTTGTAACCGGTCTATTAAGAACTGTCAAGCCTCAAGTCAGGTTGGCAATTCTCAAGTTTGAGAATTCAATTTGTAGTCTACAGCATTAAATTAAAAAGTCCTCCTTTGTGTCAGTCCTCACTAATGTTTGTAGATATAACAGGGATGCCTGGCATCAGTGAGTCTGGTTTTTGTTTATTGCTCTTTTTGGCTTACAATGGGGTGCGAAGGAAGCAGAAATACAAAGAAGCCTCTTCCACTTGAGGATTTTGATATTTGGGGAACAAGCAGGGGTCTGTCTAAGCCTCCAGTCAGACTCAAAAGGTGAGCAGGTTAAAACCAGCTCTATCACAGACCTGTCCCTAGATACTACTCTGCTCCCATCCAAAGACAAGATCTGAGGTGGTGATATGGGAATTTCTCTGCTGTTAGAAATCTCCAATGGCCAGAATGGTGGAAACAGAGACCCAAAACTTTCCTTCTGTTAGTTACAAAGAGGTAAATAGCCATAGGTCCTCCAAACCCAGTGACCAGAGACAGTTCCACAATTATCATGTACACTGGATAAGGAGGAGCATAAAGAGTGAAAGATGGAACCTCTGTCCTGTGTGCTTTATTCAGGGGTCCTCTTGCAAACTGAAGGTGAGTTGTCCTCAGTAGAGATTCAAGTAGTCACCGGGCTCATTAATTCCTCTTGTTTGGCTGGCAACAAGTGGTATACAGAGTAGGAGGAGAGGCAATATCAACATTACCCATGCATTTGTAAGGTCTAGAATTAGGTTGTAAAATTTTTAGGGTCCTTGTTGGGTGGTAATGACAAGTTTTAAATGTTTAATTAAAATAAGAAGAAGCTTTTATGTTTGTAAACAGAAGCAGACAAACAAGGTGATAACAAATACTTAACTACATTATGCAAATTTTGTGGTAGATTTTGTTAGGAATCTAGGAGCATTCAACACCTAGTGGAAACGGAAGACTCTGGTATGTGCAGGAATTACTCTTACCTTCGGAATAAGGGGTCTATTCCTATCAGTATTTTATAGAACTCTCCAAAATCTTGTATTACGTTGCTGTTCCAAAAGTGACATGCCGTGACAGCATAACAAGCTGTTAGCTATTACTTATTACTCATTGTAAGATGTATCCGTAGAGATTTTTTTTTTTTTTTAATAATGCTAAAACTTGTTAAAATTGTCTTATATTTGTTCTGTGTTTTTGGTGGAAAAAGTAGTAACAGACTTTTCAAGGTAATAGCCACTTTTTTTTTTTTTTTTTTCTCCCAATGTGTAATAATTAAATATTTGTAACTCGCATTAGTATTACCTACATTATAACCACCCTACATTGTTCTTACTGTATGATAATCTCCCCTTAAAATTTCATTGAGTTATATGCCTAAGCATATATGCACAGTCGCAGAAACACATCTGCTACCAAAAAAATATATATATAATCTGCTGAGATCTCCACAGGCATTTGAACTGTTACTGACTCATGTTAAAAAGTTACATTCTTATAGATGCCAGGATGACTGTCTTGGAGACTGCTATCTTACCTAAGGGACAGTAAAGGCAGTGGAGAGCAGTAGACCTGTACATAAGCTTCTCTGCAGCCCTGAAGGAGTATTACAGCATCAGATAGGGCAGCTTGATTTCCATGGCTCTTTTGATCCGTAGCTGAAATCACCTATACAATAGCATCTGACACGTTGTTATCCACTATACCCCCCCAGTTTTCTCCACAAAGACAGTGCAAACATTCCTGGAAAACATAAAATTGTTTTCATTGGATCTAAGGGTGAAAACAAGAGGCCACGAGGAGCCACAGCCATTATTGGGGTGTTTGGAGGGGTGGGGACAGCAGGAGTCTTTGGGTGCATGGCAAGCAGGTGCTACCATGACATCAGTCATGATCATGCTATTGTGGCTTGCAGGAGAGCAAACTACAGCCTCTTAGCTGCATTGCAGTCACCTATACTTCCTGGTATCTCTGGGGCAATGACATGTCGGGATCTGAAGTGAAAAGCATGTATCTCCAACTGATAGCTTGCAGAGAGTTTGATGATAACTCTACATCAGCAACACACTGGTTTAGTACTTACTGTATAACTTTACTCTTGTAAATCCTGATTCCTTATTACCTCTTCAGGTAAACTTTATATTAATTTGTTAGACTTTATTCTGAGTGGTGGTGATGAGATAGCTGACCATTTCTGGAAATAGATCATACCTCTATCACAGCTGATGGCAATTGCCCTCCAGAGATAAAGAACATTAAGGACTAGATTACCTGATAGAGGATACTGGTGCAACTCCACTGGTTTCAGTGAAGCTCTTCCAGTTTGAAACATCAGACTTGGTGCATGTTGGAGGAACATTGAGGAGAAAGGCAATTCTTTATCTTAATTCTTGCAAAATTTCCTACATGTATATTCAATTTCTAGTCCTCACACAGACAAGACCATTCTATATGGCAATGCCTTCCTATAAAATTTTAATTTAATATGCAAAATATCACCATATTTTTTTCTATTGGACAGTTACATATCTGATATGATACAGAGATATATAAATGCATGTATATAATAAATGAAGAAGGATGGTAGCCATTAAAAATGTATTATCTAGTTATGGTAGAAGTTAACTTCAATTACATTCAAACAAAAATCATATTTAATATCAGGCTAGTTAAAATATGTAATGCAATTTCCCAAAATAAACAGAGATCAAATCTACAGGAAATTCTGAATTAAGGCTTTCTCTCAGCCTTTAGAAATCAGTTTCTCTTTTATATACAAAATTCAATATTAGTTTGAAAAGAAAAATTACATAGCAACCACAACTGAGACAATATTCTACTTTTCTATGCAATGCATTCTTATGGTTACATGATTATGTTTCACCATTCCTGAAGAACTGCAGTCTTAACAATTATGTTCTTATAGAGTCTTTCAAATCCGTGTATGTAAAAATACTAAAAATAATTAGCCAAAGAAATAGCTGTAACCAAATAATCCTATGATGGATAATAAAGCACAAAGTGGCTGGTGAAATCATAAGACTAATTTCAGAATTCCTTTCACAACGATTGAAAAACACAATGCTAATTTACATTTATTCTCTGAAATGTAACAAAGACTTTATTTTAGACAAGATGGATGACATTCTAAAAATCATTCCTCATTTATCCATAATAAACTCTCTACCTCTGAGACTCTGGATGAATATTATTGTAAATTTAAACAGGAGCCAAGCCATGGGAAAAGTTAGTAATTTTGCAATGCCCATCACAAAATAATTGATTTTTTTGCAGACCATCTGGTAATGACCGCAAATAAATACTCAATTTCTATTGTTCAATTTCATTCTAATGGGATGATGTTATAAATCTCACGTGGACAACATGGGTCATGGACCTTTAGCAAATACTGCTCAATGTCCATCTGTCCTTTTGAAAGATTAAAGAAGTGACAGGAAGGATGCAGAAGCAAAGTCTGGACAGGAAGTGGAAGCTCTGGGGAGACCTTGCAGGGGACACTTCATTATGATCCAATGAAAAGGCTAAAAAGTGGTGTTAGCAAAGTGTAAGGAGCTGCCAGACAGGGCTTGAAGAGTTATTGCAGAATAAGATCAGGGAGGTTTAAAACTGGAGGGCCAAGAAGGGAGGGTAAGCAAGAGGCTTACTGTGTCTTATTTCCATAAGCAAGGGAAGAAGGCACAGACTCTAACAGCTGAACAGACTGTTAGAGCTGTGGTCATCTGTAGAGCGGCCTCTGAACAAACCAGTTCATCGGCAATAGTCTATGGGCCAGTAGCCCTATAAGTCCTTGTTTACTCCCTGGAGTGAGAAATGACTATCAGACCTGAGCAACTGCGAAAGATAAGTTGAAAAGTGCTTAGGGAGATGTGATATTTATCATAAAACTCACTGTCCAGGACTAATATATACAGATGTTGAGAGCACTTCTACCTGAGAACTGGAAATTGTTTGAAGTATTGAGGGGCCCCCTAAGTGGGATTTTGAGGGTGATCTACCACATTAAACTGCAGCAATAAAATGATTTTGAAGGCTATACACTTGTAAGCTAGGAATCAAATAGAAGCCACTGAAGAGAAAATAAATAAGAAACTACTTTCAAACTTTTCTGTTTTAACCCATATGAGAGAATCTATTCACCATTTTGCTCATATTGAATTGGAATGTCAACAGCAGGTGGTAGGAAATGCAGATTTTTTTTTTTTTTTTTTTTTATAAGCTCAGTGTATGAAACTCCATTTTCGAGCACATTTTTTTCCCATGTAGTCTCAGAAATTATGAGTGCTTCAGAAATTAAGGTTTAGAGAATGATGAAACATTTGGATGTATGTACAGTCTACTGACAAAGGGGAAAAGTAACCCATTTTAATGATTTTTCCTGAAGACTGCAAATTGAAAGTAATATTTTAAAGAAAAGGCTCAATTAGACTAAAATGAACATGGAGTGGAGTAACGTATAGTTGTACAAAACCCCAGACTTAACCATGCTCCTTATAGCTCATTTCCTCAATAGCAGGGATAAGTGTATTATCCCACAGTAACTCATTATGTTTTCTACCTCCCTCTGTTCTTCTGCATCTTGAGAGTCATTACTTAAGTTCTGCTATGCTGTTAGACACTGAAATACATTGTAGGGATGGTGGCAGGAGGTTACTAATTGCACAGCTGATATTCTGGCCATCCTGTGAGGAGGCTAGCTGGCTAGAAGGGAGCCAGTAACAGAAATATAAAGAGAAACTGTGGGATTTTTAAAGTTTCATATATGATGAGAACCCACCAGAAAACAGAGAGGGAGAGAGATCCTCCTCCCTTGAACAAGTGCCTTTTAGAAGTTGAGTAAGGCTTTGAGAGACCCTTGATCTTCTTCCCTGAATGTGCTGCTAATGGACATGGGCTATGCTTGTAGCACTCCAAGCCTGATGCTTGCAAATCAGATTTAAACTATGAACCCCAGGGCAAAGAGCAGGTGAAATGTTTCACTGTTTGTAATATTATGGTTCCTGTC
Organism: Stictonetta naevosa; assembly: GCA_011074415.1. Classification (NCBI taxonomy): domain Eukaryota; kingdom Metazoa; phylum Chordata; class Aves; order Anseriformes; family Anatidae; genus Stictonetta; species Stictonetta naevosa. The sequence goes on along the minus strand of CM021699.1, from coordinate 45,494,866 downwards.
AGAAAGGCAACATATCGTGATCTTGCTGAGGCCATAAAGTGGAAGAGGTATATGAATTCTAACTGGGAAAACTCCTAAATATTGAAGCCATATGGGCACCAGTCTAGTTCATGATTTTAAAACAGTTTTCTTTGAATAGAGAGAGATTTTGCCCCTCCTTTAATAAAGCAAAGGGAATAGCGTACAAGGTCTTTTTTTTTTTTTTTTTTTTTTTTTTCTTTAACAAAGGAAAAAATAGAAGATAGAAAATGTAAGAATCTGTGAAAAAAATCACACAGCAGATAGTGACATTGTTATTGTGCTGGCTCCCATACCAAGTAAGGTTCAATGTAGTCTTTGACAAGACAAGCAGGATGAGTTCTCTGGAGAATGGAACAGAAATAATAGGCCAAGCAATCTATACCTAGCTTTGGATATAACAAAAGAACATCAGCAAATTCTGCTTACATGGATCTCATGAGAGTGCTTTGAATTTAGGGTTATACCTTTTGGGATACATCTTTAGAATATGACAGTTATGTCTCTTATCTGATGGATAAAATAGGTCGACGGTACAGGGAGCATTTGGCTCTGCATATTGCTGATGTTAGCATTTTGGACACTTCCTGAAGCATGCAGGGTGCAATGAAATGCACAGTTCTCTGGAGAACACATCACTCCCTTTAAAAGACTGGATCTACAACAAGCCTTACAGGAGGAAGGAAGAAGTATATGACCTGGGAACAGCAAGAATGGAGATTCTAGCTGACAAAGAACTGTCCCTAGTACCAGAATCCATGACTGGTCCTTCCTAAATCTGGAAGGCTATTATAGAAAATGTACTCCTTTGTTTTCAGGATAAGCTGTTTCATCAAGGCAGCAACCTGTCAAAAGAAACAATAGGCAAAGTAAAATAGACTCCTGAGATTGCTTTCATAATCCAACTGATAAGAGCTCCAACTGATACTGCATGCAGAGGATTCCACTATTATCCATTCAGTTTCTGCTTCTGTGTGATCTTCCAGGTGGCTACCAGAACTGCTCTGACTCAGGAATATGGATGGGAAAAGCACTCATCCCCAAAGAGCATCTTATTTTAGCTCACAACTTGCCCTGCTTTCTGTAGTGCACAGAGCTAGATAAAAGCACAGGAATTTTCTTAAAGAAAATGTGAATTCTACTAGAAACATAAAAAGGAGTGAGATTTGTAAGGGAGCCTGGGTGCAAATTAATCATATAGAGCAACCAGGAACCGAGTGGTAAAGGATTAAGGTTTGGAAGGAGAGTGAAGGGGACTGGTTACAGCACTCTGAGGGAGACAGAAAAGCTGGGAGAAACAAAACTTGTATCCCAGACTGAAGACTGACAGAAATCTGGGGGGACTGTGAAAGGAAGGGAATCAGAAAATGAATAGCCTCAAGAGGACTAAAGATGTGACATGCCATCTGTGGGAGATGGCTGTGATACATAAAAACAGTCCTGAATATGTGAGAACTGAGCTGAGGTGCTGGAGCTGGTTTGGGGTGAGATTCATCATCTACACCAGCATAAAAGCAATATAGAACTAAATTTGGGGTGATGGAGAAAACATGATGGTGTTAGTAAGTTGATAAAGGTGGAGGAAGAAAATATTGTGAAAGGAAAGGTCTGCCCATAGTGAGCACAACAGTTTCATTAAGACTATGAATGTCAGACATTATTTATTTATGCATATAATTTGCTAAAGGGTAAATCCAGACAAGACAAGGACTTCATGTTACCAGCACTGGTACATTAATTGAAATATTTTGTTTTACTTCTGGTTGCAGTCGGGATGATGTGACAGAGAGCTGTATGCTTGTGCCAGGATGTTTGATGGGCTATTGAATTAGCTCAGCGTTACAAGACAGCACCATCCCAGCCTCCTTAAATCTTTTTCCCTCCTTCAGGACTTCCTTTTACATCTGTCTGAATCTGCTCTTGCTCAAGGTATTGACATTGAAAAGCAAGTTTTGCCAAGGTTATTTCCTTATGCCTAATAAATTCTACAAACTCTAAATGTCCTGGTACATAGGTGAGTTTTCTTCTGATTTAAAAAGAAAGAAGCATTTCAAGAGCAAGGTCTTCTTGTTTTTTGTGGTATTAATTTCTTTCCCAGTGTAAATCTTACAGCTATCAGCTGTCTCCCACATAACACTAAGCACTGTCAAAACAGTTGAAGCCAGTAAATCTTAGCGGACTCAGTATCTGCTACTGTATTTTGCACCTGCAGGTCTAAGTACAGAGGTCTGGGAATTTCTCAAATAAAGGAATTTTATTTGGGAAGTGCTCATTCAGGGAATGAGTACATAAGTACTGAAAAGCCATCCCTGTCTGCCCCGGAGTCATTATTGTCATAGTTGACCTCTTTGGGAAAGGGTTAGTTCCTCTTTTAATTTACATCTTGGCCCGTTCAGTTGCTGATTGAGAATGAAGGACCCTATTTTAAGGAAGCTCCTTTATTTACGTGGAGTGTTATGGGCTCCATTTTCTATTACTGGTGAGAAGTAGAAATCACAGCAGAGAAAGGCATGGGTGGATGAGTTGGCCCCTTTACTGTCAGCCGCGATTTTCCTCAAAAGATCTTATCCAGCAGCCAAATTCATACAGTTCAACATCAGTAGGGGTCAGCAAATTATGGGTTTGGTTAGGAAAGGCAATAAGCATCAATATGCTAAGAGAAGAATGATCTGAATGATTACGTGTCTACTTTGGTTAAAAGGGAGTGCAGCAGAGAGGAAAGAAACCTGTTGGAGATTGTTTCTTTATGTTGTCTTGTTTCTCTTCTCTCTTTTTGTCCATTCTCAAATAATAAGCCATTTCAGCAAGCCTGTTTGATTCACTGCTTGTGAGTGGGGGATATATTGCTCACTAGCTGTTCTGACAGTCTTATTTGGTTCCCCCTAGTTTTGGATGATGTCTCAAGATGATGTTAAAAAGGGTATCTGAATGCAGAACCTGGTCCTCGCTGCTGCCAGTCAGGGTTTGGCAGAAGAGTTACCCAAAGAAGTGGTATACATTAAATAAAGTTGTCTTGAATGTGCCAGCCAGTTCTGCTAAAAGTCCTATTAGAAATCCATCAAATATCTTTAAATCCAAATCTGTTACACACTATCCAAATATACAGGAAAGCATTCACCTACTGTAATGCAGTGACTTATGGGGTGCAATGGGAGAGCTGTAACCATTTAAAGCTACAGGAGGTAGTTAATATATCAAGAGCACACAGCTGATTCCTCTCATTTTCTACACAATACTATGCCAAAATTTCTGCAGCTAAGCAAATAATATCAGAAAATATTGTATGGCATCTCCTTCATGTGGGTGGCAAGAAGCAGCATAGCATAAGGGTTATTATAAATATTATGAATCTATTTGAAAAAGAACTCATTTGCATTCATGTTCTGAAGCATATCAAATTAATATGACTATTATTATTTTTAAAATACCTTTCCAGCATCTTGCAAAAGAACCAAGAAATTAATTTTTCTCATTTTGTAACATTTGTCGTACTTTGAATTCTGCAGGCATTTTATTATAAATAACCCTGTAAATATGGGCAGGGCTGAATTAAAACTCTGTGGAAGGAGAGTTTCCAGTTACAGGCTTAAGAAACCTTGTGTTGGTTTCACATAGGTTTTCTGGAGTGGTCACCCTGGGCTCATTTCTCAGGGGGTTGCATTTTTATCCACAGACTTCATTAAAAAATCAAATTAAAAATAAATTTATTTCCATAAAAAATCAATTTTTTCAGCCTTCTGTCATTAACACATAGCCCCTGAAAGCCCAGTTCTACATTTGACTTACAAGGACCTCCTAGGTTTTATCCTAGAGGCCTTTTAATGCCCTAACAATAGCTCTTGTCCCAGCTAACATTTTCCTATGAATGACTGTGGTCTCTGTCCCCACTTGGCACCATGGGGTGGGAAGGACTTCTTGGCCTCACCCCAGAGCTTCCTTATTTACTTCCCTCTTCTCCATAGGAAAAGCAGAAATGGATCCTGCTGCAGAGCTACTTGAGTTATCACTCTTTGAAATCTCCCTCTGAGGTAGAAGTATTATTTTGGGGTGTTTCCCTGGTTCTCCACTATCTGAGAGTCAGGTAACATTCAGCCAGTGAATCCGGAGTTTTCTGTTGCAAATCTGTAACTACAAGTATCCCAGACTCTGGCATGTAGTTAAAATGAAAGGACAGTGATAAAAACAGCAGTGTAACTGAGATCATAGCACTGTCTTCCATGCACCCTGTGTAAATAAATGCCTGGCCAGGGAAAGAAAACTGTTATTGTAGTGCAATTGGTTTGGAACATCTTTCTTGATTAATATCCAGGTATTTAACATTTAGGTAAAGTAGCCACTTGTCCTCTGAAAGCAATGTGCTCCCATTTAATCCATTTATCAGCGATACTGGAGTTCAGTGTGTTTTCTAGAAGCCAAGAAAACGGCCCCAGCTCTGAAGTGAATGGCTGCTTTTGTCTCCTTTAGGAGCAGAAAGATTTTCCTTATCCAGGGGAAGAAAGGAGTCTTTTCAGAGAACAAGACTTTGTGCCAGGTTCTCTGCTAAGCATCACGGGCTGTTATCTGGAGAGGCCACGTAGCATCCATGACTTAGCAGGATGTGGCATCCTCTTTTTTTCTCAACCCCTCCGTTCCCTTCCACCATCTGCTCCTAATGCCTCTGACAGTCCCTGTTTAGCACCTCTGCCCTAGTAAAGCCCTGTTCTGCAGGCAAGGGAGGAAAATCTGAACTCTCTCTCAAGTCCAACAAAATTGCTTATTAATCAACCAGACAGTTCATGGCTGTGAAACATCAGGGCCTTCCTCCTGGGTGGAGAGCATGCTGCTTCCAAGGGAGCTCACTTCCACCACCTGCCCCCATGAAATCCAGGAAACAGGACATTGGGAAGCAAATTCAGCACAGATGTATGGCTTACGGAAGTCTGTTGCCTTCAGGGAGTATTTGTGTTACATTTTGCCTTAGGGGTTTAAACCACAGACAGTTTTTTCTTCTTCCCCATTACCACTTTGATGTAGATATCAGTAGACACACACAATGTGTCTACCTAACTCAGATTTCAGCATGATCGTCAGTGGAGTTGCAGTGTTTTGTCATTTGTTATTTGGTTGTTTGCTTCAGCAAGGAAATAATTTACATGGTACACATGAGCCAGGTAACCGTTACATATACTGTGTTGTTTTACTGGATTTATATTCACAGCAAACTGTGTGACAAAGGTTGTCTCTCTGCACTTGGGAAAGACACAGGTCTCTACCTGACCAGAAAATACTCCTGATGGTACTTTGGGCAGTAGGTGAGAGAAGCTAATGGGACTGAAACAACACAAAACCTCAATAATTTATAACTTCTGTAAGACATCTTTTGGAAAGGTATTTCTAAATGACTTCTTACTCCATGTTTAAAGGGACCAGAAAACATCACCAATAGCAATGTCACACTATCGTGGTCAGTATATCTGTGGATTCGATATGTAAAACATCTTTGTTGACTAATGCTAGTTTGGAAGAAGAATAGAGGAGACTGCAGTACCTTTCCTTTCTCAGGACATCTATTCAAGCAGTCAGAAGCATCCAGCAGACAGGCCCTTCTCAGTGAGTACAATAAGAATGGCTCCAGGCTGTGCTCATTTACACCACAACATCTGACACTCCACTCATTTACCAAGTGCAAAGTATTTTTTAAAAAATATAGGAGTAAATAAGACATTCGTCCATGTACATATCCTGAAAAGTACAAAAAACAAACACATGGAAATGTTGACAATGCTGTTCAATGTGCTTCTGGGAGGAGTTCAGATACGGCAGTGCTCAATATACTACAAGTACTTGAATAAATAGTACCTTGACAATTAAACCTAAGAAAATGTAAAGGGAAGATTTTTTTTTTTTTTTTTTTTTTTGAAACAGTCTGAAGACGTTTTCCTTGGTTAGCATCTACTGAATTAAAATATGTGGAAATCATCTGGGGAGGACTTTTTTTCTGTTATAGATTAAGCCCCCAGTCACGTTTCTTTCCAGCACATAAAACCAGTCTAAAACATTTTCTTTTCTGTTGTTATTTTATCAAAGATCTATCAAGAATATTGAGTTCTATCTTTGTTTTTGCTGAAGAATTGGTGAAGTGGAAAAAGCATGTTCTTTAAATGCAGGCATAAACATATCTTGTCTTTTTTCAACTCTTAATGGCACAGCATGACCTCTGTTGAAAATCTACCAAAGCCAATAGAGTAATACCAAGGATTGTTTCTAAGTCAAGTTCTGAAGCTGCCGGTAAATAAAAAGCTAGATCCATATTTCTTCACTGCTTTAAGTTAACCACCTTTTTGTAGGTTGAGGGAAGGAATGTTCCTCTTGCACATTTTCATACAGCTTCCTATGAGCAGAGGAACATCAGTTTGGCAAAAACTCTTCCTGGCATCTCAGAACAGGAATGTTGCAGGGCTGCTGGTGACTTCCATCAGACAGAGTGACTCACCTTGGCTGTTTCTCTCCCAGGAGTAGCTTGGAGCCAGAAAGCAGACTGTTTGGTTTCATGGTCTGCAGATGGGGCACCTGGCCACACAACTCACCCTTTTCAGTGCCTGTGACAATTTAGCTCATACTGAATACACATCAGGAATGCACATTGTCTCTTGTTCTAAAATAAGCATTCGCAAGAACACAAGATAAATTGATACCATCTATGTGCCTGGGACACATTGTGCCCCCATCTCTGAGATGTTTTTTGTATTATGTCTGACTGACTGGCAAGCAAGGCAGCACATGATTTTTCAGAAAAGAATCAAGAAACAACAGAACAAGTTTAACTTCCAAAGTTTGCATAGTAACAGTCTTATGGGCTTGGGGGGAAAGGGTGACATTACAGTTCCAGAAATGTGGGGAGTGGCATATTGCCTGAAATAACTCTAAGGGGCAGCAGAACAAGAGTGAACTTTCAGCATCTGAGATTTATGTGTCAAAAATGCCTGAGCCCTTGTACATGTTTTATGAGAGCCAAAATAGAAAGTACAGTCCCTATGTCTCAGGTGGTGAACAAGCTATTCTTCTATAAGATTTAGCTCTTAGCAGACATTCCTGAAATTCCTTAAACCCTTGAAATTATGAATGATTACTCCAGAGGGGTGTGAAGGCTATATCTGGACATCAGACTGAATTCATGTCATTGGCTATAATTGCAATGGAATTTTTGGTGCCAGAGAGATCACAGGAAGCCATGGGGAAAAAGAAGAGGAAAGGAAAGAAAAAGGCAGTTGTATATTGAAGCATAGTTGTTTAATAAACATACATTTGCAATAAATAAGACTGGGAACCTCTTCAGCTACACCATGCCAATGTGGGTAGGCCTGCGTTTACACATGGAGGCTTGGCAGTATGGATGTTTGACTCACCAAATATACTGTATAAACGCTGTGATCTGCTGAAAGTGCCAAGCTGAGAGGCAGATTTTGTCAGCTTTGTTCCCAATGAATAGTACTGTGCTCTGCAAGCAGTACCTTGAGAAGAAAACTGCTACACAATGGAGGAAGGTTGTTAGTGCTGACCAAAATAAGTATGTTTTACCTCTTTGAACTGCTAATGTGGGCAGAGCTTCCTTAGAAAGAGGAGGTTTTTCAACAGTCTTTGAAGACTCTTGCATTTTCATTTGTTTCCAATGTCTGTCTCATTTTAAGCAAGCAGCTGTTTGATGCTAATCTTATGCAGCCATACTCTTAAACACCCTGTATGCAACACTTGTCACAAACATGGCTACAAGCAGAGCACATGGCTTTGCAGAGACTCATTTTTAGAGCAGGGCAGTTGTAAAGAAGACGTTCTTTCAGCTACATATGTAGGCTCAAGGAGAGAATATTCAGGCTCAAAAATGGAGGGGAGGGGGGGCTCGATTAGTATCTCCAGAAAGCCTAATGTACATTGCACCCATTTATGGCAAGTTTCCCTGTAACTAAACATGAAATCTTTTCCACTTTTTTTTTTTTTTTTTTTTTTTTTTTTTTCCCCAGGCTCTTCTGTAGAATTTTATGGAGAATTAGATATGCAGATCATTTTAAATATCAATTTGAGTTCTAATTTTAAAAATACAATGTTTATTTTAGCTCTATTAAGATCTATAAGACTTTTCCTTAGGACTCCTTATCTCTGGAAAATGTGGACGTCTATTAACTAAAGGAATGGGGAATCTGAGTTAAAAAATTCGTGTTGCTGGTTCACCTGAGGGGCAGAAGTGGAGGGAGCAGGGGTTCACCCAGTCTGAGTGACTTCTTCACAACTGTGAGTGACCTTTGCTCAAGATGTTAGGATGATTTTCTGGCCATATTTCAGAAAGGATGGAAGGCAGTTAATGAACATCATTTCTTTGTCCTTAATGTGATACATGAAAAGAAAACAAGTTCATGTATCATCTTCCTGGGTCCCAGATGGAATTGAGAACTCATTGCCTACTTCATCTCTTCTCATTCCATGGGATCCCAAAGTCTATCTTGGGTCTAGTAAATGATACTGTCAGATTGGTGCAAAGTCATTTTATTTTCCTGATCTGCACATTAGATTTCTTCATCTGTGCTCTTTCAGACAGCAACTTTTTCTAACATGGCTTTAAAGTAAGGTAGCATCTCCTCTTGTCTGTAGTAGCAGGTCAGCAAAGGAAATCCCTCAATTAATCCACTCGCTCCTGTGTGCAGGCACACAAACACATTTGGGGCCTTTCCTGACTGTGACTCTAGCTGTGTAAAAATGGAGGCTTTTCTTGCATATAGAAGTATAAGTTATTCTTAGATTTAAGGGCCTAGTAGATTTCCTTAATATGCAAAGAGCAGACATTGCTACTATCATTATGAATCACTATTCCTGATGAGTCTAATTCTTTTTAGTGCCATTACAGCAGATGCTCACAAATCTATCCTCAGTGGCCAAATCAATCTTCCCAACCCCCTCATAAATATTCCAGTAAGAATATTGGATATTATAACAGCATCTCCTGGCCTTGGTGGTAGAAGATAGAGGTGCTGCTTTGGGTTAGCTTTCCAGACTGTTTACTTGCAAAGCCTATGGGGGCACCAGGTATGGATCCCTTGCTGAAAATTGCTGTTATACAAGCAAATATTTGGAGAGGCAACATATTTCCCTGTTAATAGGCTTCAGTTCAGTATTTTTCTCTCTGTGGCTATGTCATTTCTTTCAGCTTCATCCATATTCAGGTATGTGGTCAATTATAAACTCTGGGGGCTTCTAGCATGGAGAATTTCTCAGAATACAAAGCAAATGAACAAACAGACATCCCCTGAAAGACCCTGGATAACACAAAGCCTAGTGGCCCAGTGGAATAAAATATGTGGGTTGCTCAAAACAGTAGATCTTTAAAAACAGTCAGTTTCCTAATTTCCCAAACTAGGTGGATGATCTGCAAATAGATTTCTCCTCTCCTTTTTCTTCTTTATCTGTCACCCATCTTCCCTTCATTTTCTAGCCATCACCAGTGGGTCTTCTTACAGGATCATTCCCATTTTCCTGTCTCCTCCCAGAAATCCTAACTCCTATGATTTTGTTCTATGCCTGCTATATCACAGAAAGATTAAATATATATATATATATATATATATCCAATAAACATGTGGGCTCCTGGCCTTTGTTCCTACCCTCCTTGCAATTATCCAAGACTTATAGGAACTAAGGGTTGAGACTTGTCTAGGAATGGGCCTGTGGTCAGAGGACAGGTATATGAAAAGAGAGTTTCAGCTCCAGAATGTTGTCATCCTTTATTGGTGAGGCTGGAAAAGGGTGAGACAGGAAAAAACATGGAGTCATTTGCCTTGGAATATGCAGCTGCAATGTGGCTGATTCAAGCCCCTGCTCTCAAATCACAGTCTGTTGTTTCCTATGATTAGACGGAACTGGCTCTCAAATACTGAGGGATAAAATAGATGGATGAAATGTTGCTTTTCAGATCATTTTTTGCATTGTATCTTCCATGTTCCTGTGTTCTTAAATGTTTTTCAAAGCTGTCTGAAGCTTTAGATTGGGTGATTTCTAGCATGGAGTTTGAATATGATTGAAACCTAGCTAATAAATATAGTAAGATTCTGAACCAGTTGAGTTATTCTTAGGAGTTGCTCATATTTAACTATAATTCCATTTATAGAATACATGTGAGGATTAACAGCTCAGAAGAAGCGTATATGTTGTGAGATAGCAGTATGTTTTAGGTCCCACAGCTGCTGCTGGGAGATTTCCTCCCTTGATATCTTTTTGTTTCTCTATGTTTACTTTCAGTAAAAAGAGGGCCTTTGCTGGTGCCAACACTGTTTTCAGAAAGTAATCTTATCCTGTGTCCTCCTACGGGCTGAAAACACTGCACATACACACAGGCATGACACTGTGTGCAGCAAAAAGCATTTGCTTCTTCCTTTTATATATCTTTAATAAGATGAAACATCTTTAATAAGAAGAAACATAATTGGAAAGCAAAGCATGGATCCAAAGGAGATCAGTTGCTGCCCTCTGTTTAAATCAGTGTGTGCCAAGGACGATACAACTGAAAAGTCCATCCAGTTTAAGATGTGGCACAGCTGAATCGATGCACAGTGCACCTGTCCAGTGACCTCGGTCAAATATCCCTCTGCCACAGCCAAATGCATTTGAATTGCTACTGTCCAATGACATTGCACTTAGGCAGAGGGTTGATTCACTCATATAATGATGAAAAAACATTGAGTGTTATCAGGGCAAAGGTAATATTTTCATTATGTTAAACCAGGGTGCTGATCATTAACTGAACAGCTTTCTTCATTTTGTCACACCATCGTGACACAACAACCTGGTTGTGGAGAGCAGAGGACCCAATCTGATTAAGTTTGTGTAGGTCTTTTACTGTTGCATACATTCCCTTTCTTCCCCATTCTACTGCTAAGCAAATAGCCTGGTGAATTTTCCAAGGACTATAGTCTTCCTTTGGAAAATGAATCCTTTCTTGTTTCCAAGTGTTTCTCTAGGATTGGATGGACGATGTTGTAAGGAGTGCTAGGTGGGACACTAAAACTTTCACTGGGCATGTTGTACTACAAACAAGGGAGAGACTAAGGCTCATTTCACATGAACATCACACTTTCCATGCTTACACCAGTCCTTTGAAATAGGAAAATTAAAATATTGTCATAATACCTCTCAAAAATGTACCTAGTTAAAAATACCCTCACTTAGAAATTCTTTCCACCTGTCACAAACATTGTGGTTTGAAGGCAGAAGTTTCCAATGAGGATTTCCCATCTATTACTTTAGACATATGAAAGAATTTTTACCACAGTCAGTATTGAATCTTTACTGTTGTAATGCAATGAAATTTTACTAATACCTTTTTACTTTTTTTTTTTTTTTTTTTTTTTTTAATAATTATTTTTACCAGAGGCCTGAAAAGATTCACAGCTTCTGAGTTAAATGTGTAGGCTTCTTATGAAGTATATAGAAACTATTCTCTAAGAATTAGATTCAGAAAAGGCAGTATACCAAGTGGGGAGCAAAACTTGTGAGAGGCAGTAGGAAAAAAAGCAGGAATGATGAAGAGGATGAAAAGGCAATGGTGGTGCCTTTCTCCTCATGAAAAGCTCCAACCACCAGCATATAGTAAGCTAGGTGTAATTTCATTCTTTCCTGTTTTAGCTCTGCTGCTTCACATGGAATAACTTAACATTCACTGGGCCAGAGAAAAACTGCTTGCTATTACTTCTTCGCAGGTATGATCTAACTTCCAGCCGTTGCATCTGTGAAAACTTCAATGTCACAGTGAGCATCCATGAGACCACAGGTCACAGACGTACTCACAAACCACTACCATATGGAAATTCATATCTTCTCAGAGGAGGGACTGAAGCCAATATCCATCCTGGAAGAATACGTTAACCATCAGGCATCACTACCCAGTCAGTCTTCGCATCATATCTCTGACAAAAAGGCATGATTTCTTGGTTTCTGAAATGGTGTTTAGTCACAGACTTCCAGGAGAAGGCTCAGAGTTGTAGTCCAGTGTGGAGAGAGACAGCATGCAACAGGAGCTCTGCTAGGGGCTCTACAAGGCTGATTCCTGACTTGGGCCATGCATACAAGAGCAATGGAGCATACTTGCCTGCCTGTGAGCGTGTATGTGCAACTGCACAAATGGAAAAAATTAAGGCAGACGAGCTCGTAACTGTATATCCAGGGCTACAGCAACTTTGTTGTAAAGATCGGAGAAACCTCCCAGGGCACCTCTAGTCAGCTTAGCTGAGGTTTTAAGGATTTCACATTTAGACTGAGCCATGCACAGCCACGTGTTAGGCTCCTAAGTCTTATCCAAATCTCTTTATGAATGCAGACCAAAGGCTTTCCATGATCTACAACACAAAGCTAACTACTCTCAAGAGGACCGATCCATGGAAGCATTGAGGGTGAAATGTTTCAGGTGGTGTTACCACGCACAGGATAAAGCTACCTGAACTAAAGCAGCCTGACAGAATGTCCATTTCAAGGAAGCCATCTGTCAATCATAAAGAAGCTGGAATGACAAATCAATATTTCTCTACTAATTTCTTGAATAGGAGAGCTGAATTAAGACTGGAAATCAGTCTGTGGAAAACTCTTCAGTTACCACCAATGTTATGAGATGGTATAGGACACTCCAAATCCTACAGCAAATTCAAACAAGTAAATATGGTCTTGTTGTACCTTATATTTCTAAAGAAGCCCAACCAATCAAATGTACTTCACTAGATATGTAACTAATTTCACTGTATGTATGAAAGTAGGAGCCCTCTCTCCCTCTGATATTACCCCTCACCATCCCTCTGATATCCTAAAGCTTAGAGGCTAATTACTGCTGTCCAGAAACACAGTTGACCATCCTTTCTTCAGTGAGTTTTTGATATACTTCCTTGGCAGGACGTTGATTTGGGGTTGAGTAGGGTGGGGAAGGGTGTGCATTCTTGCATTCTAAGTCTTTAGTGTCTCTGTTGCTTATCATAATCCCCTGTCCTGGTACTTGTTTTTTCCTCAGCAATGTTCCTGTTCTGCAAAGCAGAGTTTGGAGTGTAAACAGGCATAACACCAAATCTCATGGGGCAAGATTCCTCTTCTTTGCAAAGCCAGAGCTCTTTGTACTCCTCAGCAAAGTTATTGAGGTGATTGTAAGGCCCACAGCCTGCAGAAGAACTTTTCCGTTCTAGCATGCTGATGAGCAAGATCTATATAGTCATCAAATATCCCACTTAAATAGAGATTTAAATAAAAACCTACAATAACGATGTATCTATATTTTTAAACTGAGAGCCTGTGTGTTGTTTCAATTTTTTTTTTTTTTTTTTCATTCAGTGATTTGTGGCAAAAGAAATCCTCCTCCTACTGCTTAAAGAACAGATAAAGGCAAGCAGGAGGCTGTAAGTAATGGATGTCTAGGAAAGCTGTCTTAAAAACAAGTACACCTGTGAGGAACAATTGGCAGACTGTTGGGACTTTTATGGATAATTACATTACACAGGCTCTCATAATGTCAGATGTAATATAATAAATAGGCTGTTCACTTTGGTGTTCCCTATAGTCAGCTAGAGCTATCTGGAAGACAACTCCTCATTTTTCTGGTTTGTGTGAAAATTATGTCTTATTTTTTTGGGAGCTCTTTACTTAGCAGAATACCACACAGCCCAGCAGTTGCTCGTCACAGCTGTAATTAGATTATATCAAACCAGCAGTGTTGAAATACTGGTGCCTGCATTGCCTTGCTTAGCTGTAACTCCTGAGCTCCTCCAAAGCACTGAGCTGGCCACAATGATGAGGATAATGATAGCAACGGTGATGTGTTGCAGGTGAGGGTGGGCCCTACCCTGGGAGGTGTTAAAAACACTGCCCCTCTCATTCCTAAGCTGGCCTTTGTTGTTGGAGGTACTATGCACATTGAAGAGGGTATTCAGGTTCTGGTAAGGCTACATAGCCAATCTGTTATTTTCATATGGGACAAATTCAATTCTGTTTTTATTTATTTTTTTAACAGTGAAAAAAAAAAAAAAAAAACACTCACAAAAGATCACTAGGAAATGCATATGGAACTTTTTGCCATGCCCTGAGCACAGACAGCTCATCAGATCTTTCAGGAGAGCCTCATGGGAAAAGAAGCCACAGTTTTTTGAACTGCTGTGAGCTAGGAAGCTTGTTGGAGAGGTAGACCTCAGGCCTGTGCTTGTTGTTTTATCTTCCTGTGCATGCCCCAGGAACAGACAGCTACAATATAAAGGTGTTGCTGGTCAGCCGTACACCTTATAGGGCTCGCCTCATCTGGATGTTAAAGACAAGCTCCTGGAGGGCTGCCTCTCCTTGCAGTGAGAAATGCACAGCTTCTGACCTCAGCTGATAGTCTCTGGGACTTGCAGTGTGTGCTGATGCTGTAAATATTGCCCAGACAAGCACAGAAATAAAAAAATAATATATATAATTGGGAGCAGAGGCTGGGGTAGATCTACTCGTCAGCACTCCCTGCTTGCACAAGACAGTAGAGCCAGAATGATGACTGTGAAATGTGTTAATTTGATTCGTGTCAGTATGGAACAATGCTAGGGCTGCATGATGAAATATAACCTTCTATTTAAGAATAACAGTGATTAGTGTACATGGTTCTTGTATCATGCAAAGGAAGGGTCCAGCAGTTTGTGTAAATAGAGGGTTTGAAGGGCGAACATTGAGACTCTAGTCTGGGAGATAAGAGGACCAAGGAGTTTTTTTTAGGAAACTGTTGACTTTTGCATGGGATGCTGCCCAAGCCTCTGATATCCAGCAAAGAGATCCACCAAATAAGGAGAAAGGGGGAGTTGAAGGATAACCGAAGGACAAACTCTGGGAGGAAGACTACAAGCTTTCAGCACAAGAGACCCCCAGAAAGACCACCAGAGACTGATACGCATGCATCTGGAGAGGGTTTGGATTCCGGGAACTAATTATAATAACCCTGCCTTTTCTAGGAATAGTGATGGATATGTATTAGTCTAGGAGCATAAAAATCAGCCACCTAATGTAGTAGGTGTGCGTCTTGGTGGAGCAGAGACTCCCGGCGCAACCAGCACTGTTTGCTTGCCTCTATTCGCTTAGTAAATTACAAACCTTAATTAGAATCCTATTTGGGACTCAGTCATTTATCACAATGACCACCTGCTCTATGGTCTCTTTCTCCTGTCTTCTCCACCACAGTCAAAATGTTCACACTATCATGAGATGGAGGATTGGCTCTTTCCTCTCAAGTGTCCATGTCTCTTTGAAATGATGGTGCTGTTTCTGATACATTGGAAATAACCTGGATACTTAAGCATGGAGTACTTACTGCTTTTATGGATAGAGCTTGAAGCAAGAGTATTTCTTGAGGGTGGTGTGGTAGGGAGAGTTCTGGTGAAGTTTTATTTATTGTTTTTACCTCTCATAACTAGGCCTACAAGCTGAGTGCCTGTGAATGGGGTAGAACTACAAAGGGAGAAAGTTCCCAGATAGCCCAATATTTTCTAGAAACAGAATCTTGCTCTAGGCATTTCTGGTAATCATCTAAGGAAGCAAGCAAAATAAATGTAGCCATCTTTCAGAGTCTGCTTTAGGAACCAATCTTTTTATGTTGTAATGACATGTGCATTTAATAAAAACATAGAGTATTCTGAGGAAAGTAAATCTACACCCTTATCTTGGAGACGTTTAGAATGAAGATTTCATTTAATTGTGGTTCACTGCTGAGCACAATTTACCAAAATGGCAGTAAACTGCTATTGAACTGTAACATCTAAAAACGTCTAAGTGCTTGGATAATTTGTGGTGTGTTGTTTCTTCTTCTTCTTTTTTTTTTTTTTTTTTCCCTCCTTGGGAAGATAGTAATAAAATAGCTAAAAATAGGAAGGAAAGATATCAGTGAGGCCTTCAAAGTAAAGCAAGAAGTGGTCATGTATTCAGAGGCTCTGTACAAACCTCACCCCCCAAATTGGCACACCTTGACCACTTAGTCTTTTATTATTTATTCCTTATGACTTTTTTGTTCACAGAATCAGAGTTACTTGTTGACAGTTACAAATAAATAAGATAACGTTTTTAGATTCCAGAGGGACAATCCAACACTACTGTTGCT
Source organism: Stictonetta naevosa (assembly GCA_011074415.1). NCBI lineage: Eukaryota > Metazoa > Chordata > Aves > Anseriformes > Anatidae > Stictonetta > Stictonetta naevosa. The sequence continues at coordinate 45,478,743 of CM021699.1, read as the reverse complement.
TTTGCAGCTTTTGTAAACCTGTAAGTGCTTTAAGAATTTTCCCTGAGGTAAGTTACAGACTTAGATTTGTTTAATTAGGTTTCACAGACCAATCTCTTCAAAGTAGCTCGTGACCTCTCCTTGTTCCTCCCCACCCTGGTCTATAGTCAGAAGTGTAAAAATAAACTTTTTTTAAAAAAAGTTGTAGATGCACTGTATTTATGTCTGCTGTTGAACAGTTCTACAGTCTTAGTGTGATTCTGGGGGTCTCTATTCTGCATTAGAGGCCCCGGGAGCTTTCTTTGATTCATGGTAATTAGTGAAAGGTCCCTGGTAAATCAGACCAAGGCCACTGACTTGTCTGAGATGACAGACAGTTTGGTTGTAATAACTGGACCATATGGGACTGACAATCATTTTCACGTCTGAAGTATCCCCAGTGGAGCATTTGCTATAAAATGACTCAGAAAAGATTTAAGTTGATTGAGTTGATGCGGTCCTGTTGCTTTTGTTAATTATGAAATGTAGAAGCAGCACTCTATGCCTAGGCCTAGAGGAGTGGGTGTCAGCTTTGAGGGGCAAGAGCAAGTGAGTATGGCATTCAAGTGACTGAAAAGCATTGCCTTCATGAGTAATAGGAAAATTCAAAAAGACAACCAGGAAGGGAGTTTAGGAACAGCAAAAACACAGAGAAGTAGAAAAATCTAAAATTAAGATGATGGATTCTGGATTTCCTTATGGAAACTATTCTGAGTCTCATCCAGCCTTTTTCTTTTTCTAATAGCATTGCTGGCGTTTGTTTGTTTGTTGCTTTTGTTTGTTTGTTGCTATACCAGTCCTTCCAGCAAAACAAAAAGTGATGCTATCGCTAGAAACCTCTCAGTCCTTGAGCAGTGGTATGCAGCTTGCCTTTAAGGCACACACTCAGCTACCCAGGACATCCCTGGCCTCATAAGGCAAGACATGATGCAGGCTGGGGTATTTGTGTGCACTGGACGTGGAAAGTGTTAGTTACAACCATAGCAGGTTTTGTTAGGTTAAGCAATAGGCTCCTTTTCCTTGAAGTGGACAGATGAAGGATTCCCAGCAGTCACCACTTCCCAGGGATGAAGCACTTGGAGCAGAGATCTGACAGACTGCAGTGCATGGCATCAGTGCTGAGCTACCTGCTTGCAGAGGGCAACTGGGTAACATTTTGCAAGTACCCTGGCTTTATGTTGAAGCCTAGCCCCAGGATTATGTATCTTTACTTACTCTTGTTAATAGAAAGTGTAATCTACCTCTAGGATATAATAGCTATGAACTTATTTGTTATTAGTTTCAGATATATGCAGTGTGAATACTACACACTGGAAGTTATCTCAGATTCATCTAAATTACATTGACTAGAAAATACTAATTCTCTCTTGGAGATAACAAATGTATATGTAAAATATTTTAATCTAATGATACTAGAGTGTCTAGGGAGGGTTATTAGAATATGAAATTTAGACGAATCAGAAAAGTTGAATGTTGTATGAACCTTACAGGTAGTGAAATGGTGATTCTGATGGGGAATGAAATAAAAGCTGTAGGTGAGTTTCACAGTGTTTAAGTGCTTATTGTCATCAGCTGTGTGCACAGGCGGGTGAATAGCATGCTTCAGAAAAGAAGAAGCTGCTATGTCATGAGAATCCCTCTTTTAACTCTCATCCAAAGGGAGGGCTGCCCCCACCTTCTTCTGGATTTGTCAATGGAATCAAAGAAATGCAATTACATCTTTTTTTTTTTTTTTTTTTTTCCTCTCTCCCTTTCATTTAGGAGTTCATTGCATATGTTTCTTTATACATATTTGAGTTGTTCATCTCTGCCACTTTGGTTAGCAAGGAATGAATAAATGAAGTCAAATGAGCTGAATGAGTTGTCTGAAGAATGGTGTGAAATTTATTTGAAAGATTATTCAACAGTTGTTTGAGATGACAAAGAAAACTGAGAAAACTCAGTTGCATATTTATAGAGATGGTGTCAGCAGCTTTTGGGTCAGTCCATGGCTCCTCTCTTCTTTTGCAATTGTGCTTGTGGGTGAGCTTGTGATTTTTTTTTTTTTTACTTTTTTTTTTTTTTTTGTGAAGCAGCTGTGCATCCATCCATTTTGTTGAGGCTGTGCTGGCCCGAGGAAGACTGCTTCAGAGCACGGGGACAGATTTACAAATGCATTCTTGTAGTTTAATGTGCTACTTTCTAAAATGAGTTTTTCACTTAATTTACCCAAGGGCTGAGAGTTCAGAGGTCACACCCGCTGCCACATTTTAAAATAAAATAATGCCCAGCCAAACTTCTAGGACAAAAATTATTCTCACCTGTTTTTTTGTTTGTAATAGGCTACACTTCTAGTGGAGATGAACGGTGCTGGGCTTGCATCCTTGGAGAATAAAATCTTTCACAGGTTTGTGTCAGTGCAGTGTAAGATTTCACACCGGATTCACCAATGAGCCATGTTTCTGACTGGAAGGGACTACCCCAGAAGTGCCAGAGTAATTCAGTCATCTGCTGCTTACTCAGTCCTTGGCTGCCTGGAAACTCCCAGAGTTGTTAATTAATGTCATTTCTGGTTGTACTTTTCATAATATAGACAGCAGCTCCCTGGGACTTCACTGAACCCATCAAGCATTTCACACAGATCCCAAACAGCCGTCACATGGTGACAATATTCAATCACTGCTGAGCTTGACCAGATCTGAGATAACAACCTTCAGATGAATGGATCAGCATGGATTTTCAGTCCTGGTGAAAGAGGAGAGAAAAACAGTGAAAGCAATAGAAGAAAACTTCTTTTAGCTATCAGTGAAAGGCAACACTGGCCAAGTACTATGAGAAGTGTTCGTAAACATTGATTAAATTTCTAAATGCATGTTTAGTTAACAAACATAATTGTTCCCCTTTTGTATTTGATGTTCATAAATGCATGATGTTTCGAGGCTGGCTTTGTATCAAAAGATATGTATATTTGATTTTCATATCAGCAAATTGGCAAAGAACAAGGACTGAAATATTGGCCTATTGAGGTCAGTGGAGTTTTGCCATCAACACTCAATTGAGTCATTTTTTTCCCTCGGCACATTGTGAATTCAGAATAATGCATTAATCCCCTGATTTAAATTTTTTAGTCATCTGTGATTCAGAAAATATTCCTATCAGTCTGGGCCCTTAACCAAAAGCAAGTGGTTTATGAACAACTGAAGCATGTTTCTCCAAGATTTACAAAAAAATAAAGAATAAAAACTCAGTATTCATCCATGAATAATTTTGACCAGAAAAAAAATTAAAAAAAGAGATGGAAAAAGAGAACCTTGTCTGTTTAGGGGATATTTGGAAAACTCCCCAGGTTTCTTTAAATGTTATAACAAAGCTTGCTTTAACAGCAATAATGTTTGCTGTGTTTTTGATACATTATTTCTGAAAAAGCTGAAACTATATAGCAGACATACATAAAAGCTATAAAAAGAACTCTCTAGTTCTATACCTTTCGTTTTATACTACTTTTTGCCTTGAATCATCAAAGTGTTTTTTTCCAAACATATTGTATTGCTTGGCTTTTTCTTCCAATTTCAGGTGCTACACAGATGCCATTTACTTTGGAAAGCCCTCTGATCGTTTCTACTCTCATACTTCTGTCTTTCTTAATGTTTTGACTACAGAGAGGCAAAGAGTTTTCTTCTAAAATAGTTTTCTTGACAAACCCATGAAAATGATGTCTAATTAGAAGTCTTTAAACGAAATCTGTTATAATTGCCTTTGCATATTAGCCTCTTTCTTATGACTGATGCTCTCTTATGACTGATGCTTTCTTCTTATGACTGATGCTACTCTATAGCCTGCTGGTTGCTGATCCATGACCTGTTATTTAGGTTTTTCTTAAAGATTGTCACTCTTCCGTATTCCCCTGCAATTCCCAGAGTCTGAAGTACAAGCACCAAGTGCAGGCATTACAGCCCTGGTCAAAGATCAGTGATATCATCAGGATTATATACATCGTATGTAAGTACGCTCACCGCACATTGTCAGAGGAATGATATCTTATTCCAGAGGTTTTGCCAAGGAAGGAAGCAAAGGGTGGTGGGGAAGGATGTCAGAAAGCAACCAGAGTGCCTAGAAAGGTCTAGAAGTGAAAAGCCTATGGAAAGAATATTTCTTTTTACTTTTTTTTTTTTTCCTCTGTACTGTCTCAAATGTCTCTTAGCAATTAAATTCCCTCCTCAGTGTGATCCACATGAAAGGATTGGTCTTCAGTAAGTATTTTCACCAGCTTGTTGCCAAGAACCCAACCTCACGATAAATTACCATTGAGGAGGGAGTAAGTGCTTATCAGCTGAGCTCCAGCAACTATTCACCTCCATGCTCATTGCCTCTGAAAAAAAGCACTATGCAACAGAGACTGAGGTTAGAGGTCCGTTTCAGAAATGGTTGTGCCATTTCTTTGTGTTATCACTGGCCCTCCTGCCACCTGACTGTTAACCAAGTCTCTGATAGATATTTCTGTTCCCAGGGTGGCATTTACTGCATGGCTTGTGTGAGCTCTCCTCAACCACTCCAATGCAAAGTCAACCAGTTTGCTTTAAAGCTTGCTGGTTTGACAGCACTGGCTAGAGGAATACAGCTCATATAAGCTGTTCTTCTCACTGTGCTGTGTGATAGACAACGTAAACTTGATCCCTAATGAAATTGATCTTCAAGTGATTTTTTTGACTGCTTATTTGTCTAGAGCCTTTACGGTATGATTTTGCACTTAGTTGAATTGGTGCCAAACAATACATAAGGCATTTATTAATTTTAGGGTAAGCCAAAGGAAGAAGAAAATATCTAAAATAAGTGTGACTACAACGTTTTGTGCTCTAACTTAACTGGAAAGTATTTTAAGATTTTCAGTTTTGTATGTGATGAGAAAGGAGTTGTGGAAGAGTAAAATAAATAAGGGAGGTAATCAAGAATTTATTTGACTGGCCATTCTGACTTTGAAGGTACACCTCTACTGCAGAATTCAGTATGAAATAGCGAACAAATGTAGTCCTTGGATACCAGAATCATTGCAGCTAATGACATGAAATTTTGCCATTGTATTGCCAGAAACAGTGAAGACCTCTTAAAACAGCACAGCTGGACACAGGAGACAGCACTTCTCAGTCTTCTGAGGGAAATGGGCTGTACAATTACCAGTAAATTTCTAAGTAGGAACAAATAGGAATAGTAGAACGGGCTATTTCACATGTGACTGCAGTATGTACAAAATCAATCAATTTTCCAATTTTTAGGTGTGTTTTGGCACTTCAAAATGCTCTTGCATTTATGATGCTTTTCAGCCATTCAGAAGTCTAGTTGGTCTTTCTCAGGACAGTTAGCAAATCCTTTTTCAGACCATTACAAAGTCTGTATTACTTACATGACCTATACAAACACATGTAATATATCTGAATTTGCCCTTTTAAGTAATCTTCAAATCATCACCGACTGAAAATATTTCAAAAAGGATGTTACTAAGTCATACTTACTTTCAGTCAATTTAATTTTATTAGAATCCATTTCAACAAATCTGTTTTTGTTGCAGATAGGCATTTGATACCTGTGTATCTTGAGAAGCATACATATCTACTGGTCTCAATAAATCCTTTGTTAACAGTATCAATAAAGACCTATACAATAAATTTTGAAATTTGTAGACATGGATACCTGTTAATTTTGATACCTATTGATAGTCATTGATACCTTTCAAACATGATAGGTATCTTGACTGATTTTGATACTGGTAGGCATTGAGATTTACTGATAGCATGAAATTTTGATATAGATAGGTGTCAATGCCTATCAATGCAGATGCATATTGTTCGCAAATATTGATGGAGGTTAATAGGCATAGATACCTTTTGATTTCAATAGGTGGCTATACCTATAAATTTCAAGACCAATCATGATATCGGTAGATACAACTGATAGCTACTGAGACCTTTTGATAAAAAGCACTGATGCCTATCAATTTCAACACTTATCTGTAGATATCAATATCGATACCTACTGGTAGGTGTTAATGCCTAATACGTTTTGATCTCAGTAGACATTTACATCCAACTGTCTCTTTTTTAATATCTTCAGACATCACAACCTAATAATAGTGAGACCTTCCAGTATCAATAGGCATCGTTGCCTATCAGTTTGGATGCCTATTGATAGACACTGATATCTGTAGGTATCAGCTAATGGTAGGCATGGATAACTTTCAATCTCAGTTTTGAAACCTGCCTTTAGGTGTATTGAATACCTTCTCAATAGGCATTTGTATCTATTGTTTTCAAGACATTTTTGGTATGTATATAAATTAAGACTTATAGATACCAAGAGCTTTCAAACATCGAAAAACATCAGTGCTTATCAATTGCTGACTTTGTATTAGTTAAAGGAAATTATATTTTCCACAAAATTTTAATGATCATCTTATAATGTTCTAAAAGATAAAACCAATGCTGTATGTTCCCCAGCTAAATATGGCTGCAATCAGTATTTCCCCAAAACTTCAGGGCTTATTAATAAATTCTGTGAAATAATTAAAGCTATTCTTAGAATACAAAAATTATAGAATATAATCCAGTTAATCATTTTTTCATGAAAAATTATCTAACTGCACATGAATTTCCTGATAAGTATCAGTATAGCTGTAAAAGATTAAATTGTATAACATGTTAAGTGTAATTGTGATATAATTAACCACTGATCATTCAATTTCTGTTCCTCTGTTATGCATGTATATTGGTAGATGGAACAATTAACAAGTTATAAAACAGTTCACATTGATTTGTAGAGCTCTGCTTCAAAACAGTGCAAAATCCCAGATGGGCTGAAAATTAAAACTGCACTGTGGCAAAAAAAAAAAAAAAATGAATTAACTTCATTCCTTTTATTTTGCCCTAATTTTTTTTTTTTTTTTTTTTTTTTTTTTTCCTGAGAGCCTATAAATTAACAGCTACTTTGGGTTCTAATACAGAGCAAAGGATTTGTTATCCACTTAACAGTGTTACTCAGCTCTACTATAGAAAATATCAATGTTAGTGCACTTCCACTAAAAAGCACTGAAGTATAAAAAACAAAACATGGAAACAATTATCTTTGATCTAAAATCCAACACTTACATGTACAAGAAATATAACTTGAAGCTTAATAATGCATTTTCAGTGTCCCTTTTATTTCTATTGAAGTGACTTTATTTTTATTTCATAGTATATGCAATTATTAGTTTCTCCTGTAGCTGTATTCCTTCCAGAAGTATCTTAATTTCTTGCTATTTTTGTCATGTTTGTTAAGGTTTGGATTTTCTGGGCTCCACTTACAATGTTCCAGGGAAATAATACTGAAATAGCACAACCGATCACTGTCTGTGGATCACTGCCTCTAACTCTCTAATCATTCTGTAGGCAGTGATATTTTTTCTTCATACATCATTACAGCTTCTTATTGAGAAGATGAAAAAACCAATAGTGGTCTCCAGTACTTATATATATGAGAGGGTGAAAGGATTAAATTGAATCCTGAAAAGCTGGGAGTATCTACAACTGGCAGTACTTTGCAAGGGCTCAGCTCCTTCAGGCACTAGGCAGCTCACAACCCACCAGTTGGTATATAAATTAATTATTCATTTAAACAACTGTTTTGGATTCAATTAAACCCTAAGTTTTATAGGCCTTTTTGTGGACTGCAAAATCAAATGTGATTTTAGAGAGAGGGTCAAAATCATCTCCTACTCTCAGGGAGTTAAATCTCAAGCTGTGTTGGACTCAGATTTTCTTCACTTTTTATTTCACCCGATATATCCTTTTTATTAAATTGGGTGCTTGCTAGAGCTGTTCTTCTTGAAGGTTTTGACCCCTAATAAGTTACAGAAAATATAGCTTCCCCCTTATTGTCTCCTAAGTGAGCCTCAGTGCTGAGTTGGAGAGATGATGTGTGGTGGCCTTGGTTTACAGACTGTAAAGGCATGCTTAGCTCCTGGGTCTCAGCTGCGGTGGCTCATCAGATGCTCACCAGAAAGCAGCCATGCCATCTGTTATGCTCACAAAACCAATTCCTCAGGAATTCTGGTGTGATCCCGTTTATACCACAGTACTTTGGAGGGTATGTGAAAGTCAGTAGCTAACCTGCCTCTGAGAAGAGAACTTGGTGTGTGGGGTTACAAGAGTATCGGGCCTGTTTTCTGCAAGCTCAACTAACAGATCTGTCTGCATGCTTAAATCAAGCCTTTTTTTTTTTTTTTTTTTTTTTTCCGCACTCTGGGGAAACTCTGGGGAAAAAAAAATAATAACAAAAAACACACCTCAGCATGCCCACCATCATCCTTATTCATAGCCTGTGAGAACAATGCTGAGCACTTGTACATGGAATCCTGAGTGGCCTCCTCCTCTTAGGATGTTATCTAATCATCTGAACCACCCCCGATTACTCATGTTGTCACTTGCTAATTTTGACTCACTATATCTAAACACTCCAGGAGCACAGGTAGGCAGAATACATATTCTTTATTTTATTTGACCTGCTAAAACATTATCTATTATTTCTCACTGTGTAAATTCCAAGCCAAAATATAAACAAGTTGTACATAATAAATCAATTACGGTATCTGAATGCCCTCTCCAAGGTTTTCTCACCATGTCAAGACTGCCTCCCCACTTTGTTTACTGAATGCTTTTACAGTTGCTCTTGCTTTACATGTTAGAAATTTACATGTTAGAAACTGTGGCAAAGTCTGTGCAGTCTGAGATGTACTCAGACTTTTGGATGACTGAAAAAGGCACTTGGTGCCAATGGCCTGTAATTGAATATACATGTCTAGCAAGTTCCCTCAATTTTAAGGGTCATAACCAATGCAAGTCCTTCAGATGACCTCCAGTTGTCTGAATCTAAGCTGAATACAGAATAAAAGATTGAACGTGGCAGTGTGGCTTAGTGGACAGGACATCAGAAAGGTTGAGGACACTTTTCTACTCCAGGTTCAGCCAATGGGTCACTTAAGGCAAGTCTCAGTATCTCCTCATGTCTCAGTTTCTTCAGGTGGGAAAGGGAGCTAATTGGACTGACTTCCTCTGTAAATCACCTTTAAACCTACAGGTTAAAAGCACTGTGTAAGATCAAGATATTGCCATATTCTATCTGTGAATGCCTTTTAGCTAGCACAGATGTTGGTGACAGAAGGCACAGAAGATATACCTGATACACTGAATAAAAGGGCTGTCACATTTTGTCTTGCTCACCATTGCTGGCACATTTTGTCTTGCTCACCATTGCAGTGTGAGACATATATACTTAGGCTTCTGATAATACGTTCTTTACTATCTCCAGCTGGCAGAAACATAGGTAGCTTTAGCAATGCCCTCATCAGAAATCCAAGTGCAAGTCCCTCTGTTCAGACACTTATGCAGACACCAGTTAGTCCAGACGTGTTTTCTTTGGCTGGTCATATAGATGCATCTGAATGAATACATGGCAAACCTAATGCTGCACGTGAGGATGAACTTTCTAATTAGGTAAGTTCTCATGGTTTTTAATAGATGCACTATCCTCTTGTGCTTTAATCAGTGGAATATCATCCCCAGCCTCCAAGACCTCCAAGACTAACCCTTGGAGGCAAGTTCACATCAAGACTAGCTACTCCTAATTCATGCCTTCTGGACATGTCACAGCCTATGCACAACCATTTCCCTCAGCATATGAGGATGTGATAATTTTGGGCTCAGTAGGACGCAGCCTACAAGGAAAAGGAGCATTTCCTCAATTACATCCTCTAGCCTCTCACAGCAATAAACCCAGTAAGCAATAATTCCCTTTCACTGAGTGCACTTGCAGGGGATTCAATGTGTACCAGCTCATCCAAGTCTAATACTGAAGAAACCACGTGGTCATGGATGCACAACCTTTGCTTGTTGCTCCAATGAGATACAGAAGTCTTAATGTTCCAGATATTGTGAATTATGGTTACTTAACTGGTGCACTGGACAAGCAGCTCCTGTCCTCAGCTGAGTGTGGGAACCTCCTTTGAGTGCAAGGTGTTAGGGTGCTGTAGAAACACCCTAGGAAACAAAGTCCCTATGAGGATCTCATTCGCTGGTGTCAAGTCACATTATATCTGCAACTGAAAGCTACAGCAGTAGTTTCCAGCTTTTAGTGCTGCAAAATTTTATTGCTAGTTAAACAAAAGGAAACTGAAGTTTTAATCTAAATGAAGCCTATAATTTTGTAGGCACCCAGTGGCGACATTTTTCACATGGTTGTAGGAAGGGAATGAAATCTCTGGACAGCACTTATTATCCGTTCTCCTAGGCATTCGTTCCATATTCTGAAAAAGATCAGCCTTAGGCTTTCTGGTTATTGATCTCAGCCAAAAGGCAGATCTCTCAGCTCCAGCAAGTGTTTCTGCTAATATATTTTCCTTCCAACATTAATACTCTTTCTAATTTCAATCTCAAGAAGCAGCAATAAATTGCAGTATGTGGCTTTAGCTTGTAAAAGCAGAGTGGACTATGTGAATATGTGTTGGACAGCTTGTCACAGCCTGCTGCAAAATCCAATTAATTCTCTAAGGTTATTATGCCTTCATGCACTACAGCTATTTTAATTGGGGGGAATAAGGTTGAATGTTCACCCCAGTTTTAAAAAGAAAACATTAAATCTAGATTAATTAGCTGATATCCCATCAAACTTGCCTATATTATCTGCTAAAATGTATTTGGGAATTTGAGTTTATAATCTAAACTTGAAGGCAGAAAACAGCCAGAAGTCTTCCATAAATCAATGAGCTAATGCTTGAAAACTCCCTTTAAATACAATTGTGTATCTTAAGTGCCCTGACTGGGCTTTCTTGCTGGGCACGACTGTTATGAACTTGTATTTTTGTGTGGGATACATCCTCACAGGCAGGGAAACCTACCCAAATGAACTGTTTCTGTGCTCAGTTTTGCAGGTCAAGGTGGAAAGACAGCACAGTCCAAATGTTGGCCAGAGCTCCCCACATAGCCCTGCAAGGAGAAAAGGGTCTGCATCCTGCAGATGTTGGTGCTGCCTTGCACCCAGGGTGGGGTAGTGCTGACGCTAACAGGAGACCAGGATAGCAAGCCGAGACATTATTGTCGGTCTTCCGAAGCAGTACACCTATGTAGTCTCTTCTATGGAGGCCTGTCCAGATTAAACCAGGTTTCACTCCATGATGAAGTCTTAAGCAAATCAAGAGCAAGTGATGATACAACAGAGAAGGAAACAGTACTAGGACCACTGCTCAGGGGAAAAAAAAAAAAAAAAAAAAAAAAAAAAAAAGGCAAGCTATTTTTCTGTTTTTAACAAACAGCTTTCTGAATTATTTTTTAAATATCGGGAGGAACGTGTAGCACTTCCTAGAGGCAGGTTTAAATAGCAAATCATGCTTTCCCAGCACATATATTATATATACTACTATTAAAAAAATTCAGTTAATTATTGTGAATTGTTTGTTTATAGATGCTTCTTGGAATTTATGGGACAAAGCTCAAATCTAGACAAATTTGACTAACTATTTGAATAGAGTTAGAACTGAGTTTTTCTTAACGTGTTGGTTTAGAAAGAAAGATGCTTCATTTTTATAAGCAAGTATGAAACTAAATGTAGTTACACAGCGCTGTGAATGATAATAACCCTTTGTTTCATTATAGAGCTGACAGTTTTTCTAGAGGATACCAACAGAAACATTTCGGAAGCAGTTAGTGTTAAACAAATGGCATGGCTCTTGGGTGACATTAGCTAATCAGATAGAAATGAGGGCCTGAAAAATAGGATAAAAACAACTTAATTTGTAAACTGAATATAACTCAAATGGCTTTTGCTTGCCCTTTATATTCTGGAGGAGTTTTTTCAGAAACAAGCTAGCTAGATGAAGAAAGAAGACAATTATATTTGTCTGGATATGTTCAGGTTCACCTGAATCTTTACGCACTGTATTTAATTTTCATTATGCAGTTTGAGATCACAGCCTTGAAGTAATTAAAAGACTGCAGCTGGCTTCTGCCTACCGGCTACTGAGTTAGCTCAGGACCACATAGGCAAACTTGAAGTATCCTTCTCACAACTGAATGGCCAAAACCAGACCAGGCCTGGACAAATTCTGGAAAAGAAGAGGGGCAAGGACTCAGGGAAATAGCCTAGGAAATCATAGAATGGATTGGTTTGGAAGAAACCTTGAAGATCATCTAGTTCCACCCCCCCGCCATAGGCAGGGATGCCACACAGTAGATCAGGTTGCAGAGGGCCTAATTCAACCTGGCCTTGAACACCTCCAGGGATGGGGCATCCACAGCCTCTCTGGGCAACCTGTTCCAGTGCCTCACAATCTTCTGGAATGATGAGGCTGCTGAGGAAAGCAGGAAAGCTGAGGCTGCCTCAGCTGTTGCTATCTTGGAGCTGGGACAAAATGCTGCACCTTGGCAGGGTGAATCTGCTCAGGGTCACCATGCAGCAGCCATAGCCCATAGTCCAGCTTTTTCCTCAGCAGGAGCAGCCAGCCTAGCTTTCAACGGCTCTGGCACAGGCAGTATTGGTGGAGACAAGATTTGTTGGCACAGGCAAAATCCCACCAGTTTGCCACCCTAAACAGCTGCCTCCCCTGCCCGTTGTCCAAACCAGTCCACTCTACAGATTATTCAGGCTACAATCTCATGCATCCAATGATGTTTCTTTCTTACTGCATGTTTTTTCATAGCTCACAGAAGCCCTCATTCCATTGCAAATTTTTGACTAGTTTCAGAGTTTACAGCCTTAAAGATCTTCAAAATTCATTACTGGATAACATTTTTTAACAGAAGAATAATATAAACACCTTATTATAAGGAGTGGCACTTTTTAAAAACTGGAGTAACTAGAGTGAATGCTTAGCCTGGCAAGGTTCAAAGGGTTACTCAAGCTTTTCTATAACCTGTAATTGAGTATCATATTTTCCACAAACTCATTATAATGTATCTGTGAAAAATGATTTTGCAGCAGATAACATGAACCCCCTTCATGCTGAGTCCATGCATAATACAGTGACCCCAGTCACAGCAGAAGGTGCCGCAATAAACTGAATTTGTTGCTGACAGTCTGTTGCAAGCTGAGTTCAGATTTGTTGTGCAATGCAAAGAATTGATAAAAAGTGATCATTGGACAGATGTGCCCTCAAATTGAGCTTATTAATGTTCACATTTGAGAAGTTTTTTTCTCATGAGTACTTACAATTCTAAGGAGAAAAAAAATAAGAGTGTAATTTATGGAGTGCTGCCAAATTGCTCAGGATGTTTTTAGTGATTGAATGACATTTCTAGCCCAACCTCTTCATCACTTAGACCCTCTGCAGCTCTGAAACCAGTCTTGCTTAGACTAGATTCCTGACAATTAGTCCTGTCTGTTGATGAAGACCATGATGAGAACATTCTTAAGCTGACTCCATCCAAAGACTTCATGGGCTTTAGGTGACATCTGATCTATGCTTTTAATTAGCTTGGGACCTTTGTCATGGGCATCTATTTCAGGGATGCTTTCACATTGCTCTCAGCATGCCTCGCAGCAAAATGATGGGAGTGCATCTCAGTACTAGGAAAAGGTCTAAACAAATCCTGCATGCACTGAGCTCTGTTTACAAGTTTGTTCCCATGGGTACAGGCAGTTTAACAGTGGTATCCCATACTGCACAAGTGAATTTCGAAGACCAGTCAGGAATATCAACCACCCTCCCAGCTACAGAACAAGCTCCTAGTGAAAAAAAAAAAATAAATCATGAAACAGGAACATGCCCCAGCTTGGATGGGGACATGTTTAAGCCAACACCTTGGCCTGCAAGGAAAGTATCCCAGCTACCATGGTATAATCTGTTGTGACTTTGTTTTGGAGGACAGCAGTGCAGTGCACTGTGTGCATATACACGTTTGTGATGCAGGTTTTCCATCCCTTCTATTCAAGCTTCAGTAGTATTACAGAAAGATTCAGAAGTTACTGAGCAAGAAGAAAAGAGGCTGAGAGAGAAGGGATGGCAAAAAACAAAAACAGGATTATACCACAGGGTTTAGCATCATAGGTTCTCTTTTCTGTGTATCTCCTGTACAATTTCTAGCTGTGATACACCAGCCCAGGCCCAAGAACAAGAACAATGAGGGAGGAGTTCCATTTCCCAGCTGAGTAGTTGAATCACTTGGAAAGTCCTTTCACAGACAGTCTGCATGACCCCAATTACACTCAATTCCTTTTCTGTTCACTGGCACAGTTTCAGAAGAAAAGGTAGGTGACACCTGGCCTCTAAGCACACCACAGTCTTATGCCTAGAACATTCACCTCAGGAAAAAACTAAGCACAGGAAGGCATTGAACATGGGTACTCTTTAGATGTTGAAATCAGGAACTACATAGGAACATGGGGAGATCTTCCTCCTAGACGAAGAATTTGATATCATGCTCTGACCAACCCAGATCTGCCTGCATGACCTCATAACATGTTCTCAAAGCACAGATACTGAATGGAGAAAGGAACTTGGCCATAGCTAAACCTGGTTTCATGGCTGGGTGATAACTGCTCAGACCTGTTATGTAGTTCCGGAGATATGAATCCTCAATGACCTTAAGAAAAGTTCTATATGCCTGCATTCAAATTGTTTCTATTTAATTGCAATCATATATTAGTTATTTAGCTAGTCACTGACTATTCTAACAGAAGAACTGGCAAGTTCAGAGGAGGCAAAATAAAGTGATACTTCATGCATCCTATAGTTAAACTTTTTTATTAATCTTGGTCTCCATTATTGTGGACACTGAATGCTTACCTGGGTTCAAAGACTGGCAAAAAGTGGGCTCTCTGAGCCATCTGCTGTTGGCTACATAAAAGAGAGAGTGGTAGCTTAGCTGAATCTTTGGTCTATGCCAGTACATCTGTGTTCAAGTTAAAGAGCTTTGTTTATCCAAGGGAAAGACAAAGGTTCCTTATTCAAGCACTCTGAATTGTCCCCTGGCAAATACAAAGAAGATCTGGGCACCTGTATTTGATGACATAAGTTTAAAAGCGTGCCTCTACTCTGGTAGCACTGGGGAATGCAGAGACATCATGGTCAAGGAATGGATCTGCTCAGTTTGGCTTGACAGCCTGGTGAAAGTCTGAGGAAAAGGTATATCCTATTTAATCAGGAGCATGAGACGTTCCTTCACTTTGTAAGGTACTTATCTTTTCCACTTTAGACCTGCTGGTGGGGAGTATGAGATGGGGACTGAGCCCTGTGTCTCTTTCTGTGACTCAAAGCTGCAGAAGCACCATTCATCAGATCGTCATCCAGAATGGCGACTTAAAAGTCTCTTGTTTCTAGCCAGTGTGTCAACTCACACACCCAGTTGAGAAGCATGTTCCACCAGTGATGTGAACTGATGGAGTTTTAAATAAGAATCTGGGCTCCCTTCATGAAGGCTAGACATCAATGAGGCATGGGTTTCCAGCACTGAAAGTTCAGCTTTAGTTAGTTACCGAAATTTGAGTATTGGTGACTCAGTCTTTTACAGGAACCATTCCTAAGTAAATTAATTTAATAAGAATTTAACTTCCTAAGACAAGGAATATGAAAGATTTAAACAAGATGACTTAGATGACATTATTCTGGGAATAAAATTCAACTAAACTGTGATTTGTGGGTTTAAACAGAAAGACCTTTAAGTCTTGGTTAATCTGATATAACCTTATATTGCCATTCCCAGTGCAAAATGTCGAGGTAGGCTGCAAGAATCCCTGAAAAAGAATAATAAGAAAGAACAGCCAAACAAACAACCAAATAAGCAAAAAAGGCGAACTATGCTGTTTCTATTTTAGGAATTGAGAAAAATCTTGACTAGAGGATGAACTAATTCCTGGTCTGGGCAGGTGACAGATAACAGAAGAATAGAGCAAGAAAAGTGAAAATAGCTATGAAGATGGAGGTTCTTCGTGGAAGCAGCTATGATCAGTCTGCAGGTAAGCTGCACCATGAGCCACAGAGAGTTTTTCTTCATTTTCTTTTTGCCTGGATGTATCAAACTAACTGCTCATCTAGGCAGCAAGATAACATTTGTCACCCCAATAAAACCCTGGGCTATATTACTGGATGTGCATGGTGCTTTATATGCATACGATTGCAGCAATACTTATTGCTAAGTCACTTGCAGAGTACTTAAACACATAACAGCACAGCCTCAGCTTTCAGGCTACCTGTGTGTTGGTTGGAAAATAAGAATAATTTGGCAGTTAACGGGGTGAGGAAGATGAAGATGTCTGCCCCAGCATTGCAAACTGCTATAGCCTTCACTCTGCAGGGGAGAGGATGGCCTGACTTCAGCACGGAGAGTGGGAGGTGTCTCTGCTGAGATTGCTGCTGTGGCCAGTCCAGCAATTAATGTCAGCAAGGTCACTGAGCAGACATGAGGTAGTAACAACCTTCAGTTGCCACTAATTTGCCTGGATCCTAGCCAGAAACCTGGAAATTCAGAGCTTTGCAGGCTGTTACCAGTCCTCTTAGCTACCTTTTACTTAATGTATTTTGAGCTATGGAACAACAGCAGAGGGAAAGAAAAAATTAAAGGCAAGCAGATGTTGCAGGGATGATAAAGAAAGAGGCAAGAGAAATTGGAAGTTGGGTTGGCAAATGATGCAGAGATACAGACCTTGAAAGGAGTAGTTTCAGATTTCTGTCTGTCACTGGTTATCAGTTGCACACCCATCCTATATGGTTTTAATATCAGAAGATCATGTGCAGTGTCTTGTTCTCAAATATATAGGATTTTGTTCTGCATCTTATTCCCTAATCTGCAAAGCAAAAGACAGTTTTTGCTGGCAATTAGTAGTATCGTGGTGAGTCACTCTTCTAATGGTGTTTCACACACTCCCACTCTCCCATAAATGCTTCTAAGAATAGCTGCTACAGAAATATCTTTCAACTAGGGGAATAGACCAAAATAGCAAATTCTGTCCCTAAAAGTAAGGGTCCCCTAAAAGTCCCAGTTACTGATTAGCAGACTAGTAGGCTAGAAAAAACAAAAACCTGAAAGTGCTTAAGAAATGCATTCTTTATCAGTTTATTTTTCTTTATGATTTACGCTTAAGAAGTACAACAAAATTTCAATACATTCACGTTTCCGTAAGGAGAAGGTGGTTTGCTTGTTTCTTTAATATATTTTTACAAGTTTCAAAGGTTGTATGTCAACACCATTTTGCTTACAAGCAAATTACCATTCTGTCACAAGAAGAAAGTTTGGGGTCAGATTATTTCCTGAGCCTGCTGAGTTTTTTTGAATAGCAGTGCATGTGTCAGAAAGAGGAGCAGAAGTTGTGCCTGTGACAATAGCAAGGGCACGTTGCTTCCATGGTCGTGAAATTTGCAGTCAGCTTTGGTGTTTTAATAACTCACGTCACTCCGAACAGTGACACTAGCAGAATTGATGGACAAATTTGCCCAAAGATCTCAACACATAAAGCTATAGTATTTTATTTTACTTTATTTTATTTTACTTTATTTTATTTATTTATTTATTTTACTTTTAACTGTAATATCAATGAGTGTATGACAGAAAGCATTTATGTAACAGAAAGAGTAGCACCCGATTGACTGAGCTTGTGGGCACAGCCCATCTCGAACAATATGGTTTTGCTTTTTATATGCTTAGTGGGCTTGCTGGTCTCTTTAGATGCTGTGCTTCAAATCATGGGGATGATTGGCCTCAGTGATGTTTGGCAATTGGTTAACCTCTAGACCTTTAGAAACAATGACTTTTTAAGTGGCACTTTTACTGGCTTGCATACTCTCTCAAGCAGGTTGCCACTAATAGGCCTGGCTTCATTATTTAGCTGACTATGAACTTAAGATTTCTCTACTGTTCCTCTGGGCTTTCACAGTTAAAAAGCCCAGGTTATGCCCTCACATGCACTGGGATCTCAGTTCTGCTGTGTGCAAGTTCAGCTCTGCCTTCTTTTGCAAGTAGCTCTTCAAAAGCTAGCCACAGTGAAGTAATAGGCCTGCCCTCTTCTTAAAAAAATAAAAAATAAATAAAATTTTAAAAAATTGCCGTGCAGGCTATAAAAAAGAAAACATCTGCATCAAAGAAGCTGATGCCAGGAGAAGAGCCTCTTAGATCAAAAGAAGTAGAGAAGGGGCAAATGAACAAACATTGATAAATATGTTGAAGGATATGGGCTGGCCTATGACATTTTCCCTGCCAGCAGTGCTCCAAATCACATTCACAAAAACCTCTGGAGCCTGTGGGAAGAAAGTCTCAGCCCTCCATGGCAGGGAGACTTGGACAAGAAGATCTTTAAATGTCCTTTCCAATTCAAAGCATACTATGATTTTATGATTCTAGCAAAACACACACACACACAAATCTTAGCTAAGAAACATATCCTGGGCTATTTTTTCTGTCTTAACCTTGTCCCTGAGTGTATATTGAATTGTTGGCCTTGGAGAGGGGGGCGGTGGGTGGGGGGCAGGGGGGATGGGAGGGGGAGGGCTGGAGCTGGAGTCACTGGTTATATCCCTCTGGTGAAGGCAGGAAGGGGAGGGGAGCACATAAAGCCTTGGATACTGAAATCCTCAGTGAATCCCTGCTAGGTTTGGAAGAGAGGTGGCTACATGGAAATTGCCCTCTATACCTTTCCGTGCACAGAGATAAATGTCAGAAAGAAAAAGTAAGTCAGGCCCTACGGTGATTTACAATGATAATTAGAATGTAGCTTTAGTTCATATCCTCAAAAACAAACAAACACACAAACAAACAAACAAAAAAACCTACCCCCCAAACTAAAACAAAAACAAACAAAATACCAACAAGAAAAAAATCTAGAATAATTATATTGCTCCAATTAGCTGAAGAGGATCATGAACTATTGCAGTTATCTGAAAAGAATGAGTAAGATTTCTTCTTTTTGGTTAATAAATATGCTTTGAATATGCTTTAAATATCTATTTCATATTTTCTTCCTATGACTATTCAGGTAGAAAAATTTCCTGGTAAGAATGTGCTTCAAACAGGCAATATTGTAGGTATTTACTGACAGCAGATTTGGAATCCCTAAAATTTGCACCAAATGCTTCATTCTCAGAGATATAATTATCCAGTTGAGGCAAGGAATATCATGTGACTAACACATCACATCCAAAACACTTTGATTTTTATATTTGTTGTTGAAAACCTACAACAAGTTGCTGACGGCTGCTACAGTCATAAAATTGTTTTTGGAAATTATTCTCAGACTAAGCTGAAAAAAATAATAAGGTAGATAACTTCATACACTGTTCAAGAAAATTCATGGACAGGAAATAATAGACTTGAATTTTATATATATATATATTCTGGAAACTTATAAATATAGATGTTTCAAAATTATTCTTCCTAGTGTTTACCAGAAGTTTTCACTAAAAAATAGTAATGGTACAAATGAAAGCAGCCAGTACTGGAAATATAAAAATTTCCTTCCTTCAGACATTTTAGTGAAGCTTTTTTTTTTTTTTTTTTTTTTTTCCCCACTTTTTTCAACAGACTTGTAAGCTAAACTTGTTCTGTCATGTTACCATTAAACTGCCATATTACTATTATACTATGCCCATATTAGTATTACACTACGCCCATATTACTATTATACTATGCCATCTTTACATTCATTCATAGCTTCCTTGAACAGTGCATACTCTCTGCTATTCATGCCCCAGTCCTACTGGTTGTTCCACCATGTTATTTGATTATCCTTCTAATATTTGACTTGCAGATGGTTTTTCCTATTTCCATTGCCATATCCCTAATACATGCAATAATATATAAATATTTTAGGAGGTTTTCTCTGACCTTATTCAGTTAATGAATAGTACTGTTATTATCTCCACCTTATAACATGACTACTGCTCTCACAAGCGATATAACCTTGGGATGGGTAGCACAAGTTTAATGGTATGGTTTCCTTTGATATCTTGAATTTGATCTTTCAAATTCCATTCTGAAAATTATTATGAAAGTATTTGTGCTTTTTTGGACGTGAAAAAAAATGGTAAAAACATTAAACAGCATGCTTTAGTCCAGTTCCTATTGTGTGAAGCCACACAGTATGTAGAGAAATAACCTGCAAAGAAAACTTTCAGTAAGCGAGCCAACATAGGTGTTGCCCCACTTTAGTCAATTCCATGTCCTTTTTGCACAAGAAGAGCCCTTGAAGGCCAGAAAAGGAGAAGTTCATTGTGTTTTTCTCTTCCTCTCCAAAGTATATTCTTGCCTTACTTGTTTTTGGCCACAAAATTATTTTTTTCAGAGTCTGGCCTTCTTCTGTATTGCAGGTAGGAAGAAAAGCTCAAAAGCTTCCTTAATTGTCCCCAATTTAGCTCTAGCTGTCTTGTTGGAAGGCTTTTATTTCCATAGCTAATGTTACAGTTGGCTCACTTCTGCCCTGCATACTAGTCCAAGGTTTCTGCAGTCCACTGGGCACATCAAGCTTGATCCTGTGCCACTGAAGTCAATAGGAGTTTTGCCATCAAATGAGCTAGAAGCAGGAGGCAATCTATAATTAGTCAACTCTGATTGCTGGATGCAACTTGCTCTGTAACAGCCACTGCATTATTATTCTCTGCTAATCTGTATCTGCCTAAACACTCTTGGCTAGTGTATTCCTGTGCACTCCCCCCCTTCCCAGAGAGGTTAACGGAATGACAATTACTGCTCTTTTACAACAGAAAGAGGGGATGGGATGGCATAAAAAACATAAAATATTAACTAAATATAAGGCTGAAAAACCCCAAACCATGGATGGCAGATGGGTACCTACCTTGCTACCAGTGTCAGCAGCACCAGCACTGCCCACAGGCCTGAATTTATCATGAGCAGAGGTGGCAGCAATGGCTCACAGCTCCTCCAGGACTGCCCTGTCACCTCCTGCCCACATTGCATCTAGTTAGCAGCCCACTGCCTCAGCAGCATGCTCGGGAAAGGCCACCCAAAAATCCATTTACACCAAATGCATGCTCGTTACTCTCAGGAAGCTCTCTAGAGGCGGCACAGTGTGACACTGGGGCTACGCATTACTCAGTTTCAGTCAACAGTGATGGTATCTGAGAAAAGAGGAGAGAGCGAGGTTTTAACATGGCTGTAGAGACATGCTGTTATCTGTTGGGCTGCGTCTTGGTGTAGGGGCCTGCATGACAGGCACTGTCATCATGAGCCTCCGAGATCATCATTCATGCTGCTGGAAAGACAACTTTATTGGACTAAATATTGGCATGTGTCTGTGTGGTCCACACAGGTAAAGACTCTGCCTGGGCCTTGCCGGTGCATCTGAGTCACTCTGCGTGGGTGTAATGCTGCTCTGCTTGTTATTAATCTCTCTGAAACCTCTTTGCAGTGATTAAGGGAGCACTGTATGAAAGCAGTCTGCTGTGTGGGCTTTCGCCAAGGAAGACCCACTAAGCAGATTTTGTTGGATCCTTTAGCCAAACTGCTCTTTTCTTGGCAACTGCAATGTGCATCAACATAAGTGTAAAGTCAATTCCCAGCGTATTTTTAATGTTCTTTATTCATGTTTTTTGGACACTACACAAACCACTAAAACCAAAGCATGGTACTTAATGTAGCCACTCACTTTTCTGATCTGCCACTGTGTATAAATAAGCCTGAGCAGGAGACAAGAGGTCACATTTAAAAGACAGAAAGAAAGGAAAAGCATGCACGTTCTTGCCGGCAACTGCCTTTACATGAAGAAGGGACTTTGGTGGTCCTCTTGTGAGAGACAAGTGAGGAGCAGTGCTGGACACCCCCCCAAGCAGCATCCAGCACAGCCCAAAAAAATGGCCAGGGACCTGCACTGCTGCAGCTTTTTCTCCAAACCGACTGCTAAGGTCTGGGCTTTTGGGGAGCTGAAGATCCCAGCTCTCACCAAGTTCATCATGGAGATGAGACCATGTGGCAGTGGCCTGCAGCAACATGGAAGGTCAGTTAACCCTGGCTGTGGGTGAACATAGTGATCACAGAGAAAGGGTTAGCCTCTGTGTCACTAAACAGGGCTGGTATCTATTTTCCATAGCTGAGTCAAGGGGAGGGGGACTCTCATTTTCTCGAGGAGACTCTAAGAAGTTTCATCTGACCCTAATCATTGTATTTTCTGTGAACTGTGGTACCTTTCACTTCTGTTTACCCTGGTATACATACATTTTTTAAATCCCCACTTTTTCTCTTTCCCCATCCCAATTTCTAGCAATTAATCAAAGCCTGGGTTTGCTCTTCTATGTACCTCATGGCATCTTGTCCTCATATGCCAGAAAATGACTGTCTCTGAAGCAACTTTATGAGGCAGAATGTCAAATAGATATTTGGAGTTCAGAGTGCTACACCATCCTGACTATACTCAACTTTGACCACCTACAGCAATTTTTATATCAGCAGCTTTGTGTCATTAAGTAATTAATGTTGCAGTGATGTGCCATTTTCTCCTGTATCACTGCACTCACTACACATCAGATGGTCATCATTTCAGCTTCTGTTGCATTAAAATACTTAACAGGAGACACTTCCTTTCTGACTTGATATATTCTATGTACATGGGTTGTGTCTTTTATTTTTTTTTCTCTTTCTAGAGAGCAAGAGATCCAATATGCCCAGGAGGCCTTGGAAACTCATTTATCCTATCTATAAGGCTAACAAGCTCATCCTTAAGAAGGCAGACAAGAACTCCCAAATTGGAGACATACTCAGGCTCTTTTCTATCTTTGTTTTTTACCCCATGCAAAACATATCATATCTGTCTGCCTTCGTACATACAGCCATAAAATGACATGGGCAAAATGAGGTTACTTACACACACAGGGGCATTTGGCTTTATAAAGCTGTGCAGCCTTGAGTGACTCTCCAAGAGGGCTGTGCAGTCAGAGTATTACCCTGCCTGTACAACTGGCAGAGGAATCATCCTTGCTTTACAATGTTTGAGATGGTGCCAGTTCTCCCATTTAATTTCATCTGTAGTGTTGATCTGCATCAAGAGGTTGCCTGATCATGGCCTTGCCCCCCTCTCTAGTGCCCATGGAGTGATGTGCAGTAATTGCCACAGCAGGGTGAAACACCTTCTCCATTGTGGTTTTGGTTCTTGCCATAGGAACCAAGGTGACAGTGGGAAAGTGTCCTTCCTTCCTTCCTTCCTTCCTTCCTTCCTTCCTTCCTTCCTTCC
>CM021699.1:45313185-45440678 GCA_011074415.1 Stictonetta naevosa | reverse complement strand
AAAGAAAGAAAGAAAGAAAGAAAGAAAGAAAGAAAGAAAGAAAGAAAAAGATAATTCCATTCATGTTCAAGTTATTTAATCCGAGAGCTTTCATTTGAGTATTTTTTGTAAGGGCTTGTAGGCTGACTTTTGTCGTCGTTCTTGCCATGGCTAATTTAGTTCTCTGCATGTGTTTCAAGCATTTTGCTAAGGCACCACATTGTTTTTAATGACATTGATAGTGACAGAACATCAGACCCTCTTCTAAGGTCCTACACTGGTTGAGGGGAATGCTCCCAGATTCACAGTCTCCTTGTCAGGGCAAAAGGTACATTATAGCCCATCTATTTTGGAGATCCATGCCAGCAGGATTGAAATCTGCAAGTTTGTCTGCTCAATATGAGCAGCAAAGAGAGGCTGATCCCCTGCCAAGCAGGAAAGTTGAAGTGACGAGAACATTAGCCCGCTAAGGCACAGTGCTAGACTTGATTGCAGACTTAGCAAGGATAAAACACATTTTATTCACTGCAAAGTGATAGCTTCAAACAGATATTCAAAATATATGGCTGAAATAATTTCTTCTACTCACACTCTAAAAAATATGTCATTGCCTCAGTGCTGGTGGAGCATGCTATGTTACATACTTACCCTTTTCATGGGTTTGACGTTAATGCAACTTTAAGCACGGGACTGACAGCTCATTTATTTATTTATTTGAGACAATTCCATGCATTGAACAGGAAAGCATTATCATCAGCTGGCCTTCGGGCTAGTCTGTTTACTCTTCCTAAAAATATGTGCAGTTTTTTGAGAGAGACTGTGGTTTTGTTGTTCAGTGTGAGCTATGGATTTCCTTTGTTATGGGTTATAGTAGCAAATTTAAATAGAAGCACTTCTGAACTGAAAAAGGCAAATAAATGATAACAATTGAAAGTTTTTCTGGTTTCAGGTGCTTCAGTGACCTCAGTCCAACTTGTCCGAGGCTCAGTAATTTTCCCACTTAATACAGTGGTTAAACCCCCTTAGATTTAATGGCACAGAACTCAAGCCTTAACCAAAACATTTAGCACTGTCTGTCTTCACCTTCTACAACAACTGGTGTTGTGATATTTTACAAAAAAAAAGAAAAAAAAAGGAAAAAAAAAGTGTTTTCTTTTTGACTGTCCATCTTATCTCAAGCACACACATAACAGAGCACTTTGGCTGTTCCAGCATGCCACATGCCAATTGTTAGTCTTTTTTTTTTTTTTTTTTTCTCCACAAGCATCAGCCTGTATAGTAAGTTAAATTCATGTTACTGGAGCTGTGGAAAAATTAAGGATGTCTCATCCACGCTATTTGGTTTTCCTCCCTTAGGAGGGCAGATCTTTCTGTTTTAAGCTGTTTTCCAAGTAGCTGGGATTCATTAACCACTGCAGCTGCCTTTTTTGCTGGTGCCTCATTGTACAGGAGCCTGAGAGATTACTGTAGACCTGATATCCAACTTTTTGACAGCTGCGACTAGAGGAGATGAATACCACTTTAGGTAGCAGTCTCTGGTTGTTGTTATTAGTTGGGGACACTTACAAGCCATTCCAACACACAGTTCTTGCTCACCCTCTTTTTTTTCACCCTCTTTTTTTTTTTTTTTTGTTCCAGACCCTAATCACAGCAAACTCACAAGAAACTCAGCCCCCAGAACTCCAAAGTCATGTCCTCACCCTTAGAAAATCGCATCTTTGACTCTTCATTAAAATAAATAAATAAAAATGTTGTCAGAGTTAATTCTGTGTGTGGCATGTGCTTTCTAAAGTTCTGTATTGCATTTTCATAGTTAGCCATTTCTGCATGCACTACTTGAAAACTATTACAAATATCAAGTGCTTTAAAACAAGCAAGTGTCAAAAAGAAAGCTATCTTCTACATATCCCCCTTGCTGCTGGCAACCATTATGTGCAGTAACAAAAATCTTTTAAACCTTGTCTAGTTGTCTTCCACATCTCCTCCCTGACACAGCTTTAGCTTTCCCATGCTTTTACTCAGGGTATTTTTTCATGTTACTCCTGTTAACATATCTCTTTGAGAAATCACTCAGGGCCGAGGCATTGGAGAGAGATCTGTTGCTGTCAGTGCCCGAGTCCCAGCCGACTGGCACTGGGTTATAAGAGTTATGTGAGCTTCTGCAGCACAGCACAGCCACCAACAGCCACTGGCAGACAAGGACGCCATGATCTCTGGCTTGTTATGCTAGGTATGCTAGGGACTGATGCAGGTATTTTTTTAAAAGTATTATCAACTTTCTTGATGGTGATATGTTCCCTAAGCTGACACTGAGGCTTGTAGTTTCATTCTGGTATATTGTGTGCTTCATAAATATTTTGGTCTGAGGTGCTCTGTCTGTCTGTATTGCAGTCCGTGGTCCCATGTCTATCTGGAATGGGGAATTTATTACAAGATGTTGTGGCTCCCTCTCTATCTCTACCCAGAACAAAACATGTTTTTTTTTGTTTCAAAACAAAAATACGAGGCAACAGGTACTCAGATCTTGTCATGACATTGAGGGAGTGAGGCATCAGGCTACAGTACAAGAATGTGGTGTCTGGATGAAACAATGTTTGGATGATCTGTCCTATGGTGTAGACACCATCATTGTTGTGAGTGAACACAGACTGTTAACAAATTAGTCCTGTAACTCTTTATAACACAAAACTGTTGAGTTTCTGACTCTTGTTCTGCGATGCAAATCCAGAATGATTCTGTTGACCTCACTTCTGGGGGTCATGGTCAGCTGCTGATTCTAAATACAACTGCAGTTGTTTGACAACTTAGGGATAAATCCCATGCTGGCAGAACAGATGGGTTTACACCGAATAGTGTAATTATTTTGGTTTTGCACTGCCAATGGATAATGTAGAGCAAATCACTCTGCCCCTTTGCTTGTTATTCTAATCAGGTTGCAGTACATTTGATGTATAAATCCAGTCCTCCATTTTTACCACAGCATGTATCGTATATTTATATATACACACAAAGACTCTCTCATACACACAAATATATAATAGTATAAACACCTCTGGATATCTTGTGACCTAAAATAAAGATTTACAAATTGTATTGAGGATAAATACATTTCTCTCTCTCTCTTTTTTTTTTTTTTTTTCTAGAACAAGTTACATGTCCTGTATGTGAATCTGTGAATGGAGCTAAAGTAAAGCATTATTTGCAGCACAGAAAGGAAATGGTTTTGATGTATATGAATCACTACTGTCAGATTTGTACAAGTAAAATACAGTACAGTGGATGTATATACGCAGCAGCCTCCTTCATGTTTAAAACATTCTGGAGAGCTTAACAAGTGATAACCTAAGATAAAACTACGCTTGGGTCAAAGAATGAATTAAACAAGTGTTGCCTTTAGTCTTGACATGAAAGCATTTACAGAGCCAATGTTCTAAATCTCTGCTGGCAGTATATTCAGAGGTGGCAAACGAAAGAGCATTTAAGATGCACAGGCTCTTTCAGCTATGGATTTATAATGATATTCCTGTAGAGCATTTGTAGAACACAAAACCTGACTTGGGCAGTAAGGATGTAATACTTCAGCTGGATATGTACGGCCTTGAGGTTAGATAAGCACCTGGAAAACCTTCAAGAGTTAATGAAATCCCCAAAACAGATCACCTTCTGGGGGACCAGTAGCAATAGCAGCTGACTTTGTGACCCTTCCCTTCCCCTTGCTGCTTTTTTAAATTCATACAACTCCAATCTTTTTTTTTTTTGCTTACAAGCAAGCATACTTCCTGATTATACAAGTGCCAGACTGAAAGCTCCTAAATGGGTTTCACTGGCACAACAGCTACAACCATAGTTAATCCAAGAAACTGCTGCTGTTATCTTCTGAGTGAATCAGCAGGAAGCAGGGAAGCAGGGAATTTACCCTCTGTGCCTGGTCGCTGATTTTGGCTGAGCAGTTTGCTGTGCTGCTTTCAAGAAATGGGTGTCTGTCAGCCAAGATTCAATCTTGGTAAGAGCTAGGTGGACACTTCTTCCTATAGAGCATCAGAACGCTATCATATGTTTATGACTTGCAGTTGTTCCTCAGCTGGCCCCAACTCAATCCAGTTCTTTGGTGTAGATTATACTCGGCCATTCTCTTGGTCTCTCAGGTTGTATTGGAGGGATCCATTTGTTCCTCCTTGAACCCCAAAATGTACTTTTAAGTAATTTTCATTCACTTTTGAAAACCTCAGGCACGTTAAAAACAATCAAACAAACAAAGACAACAAAACAAACAAACAAACAAAAAAAACCTCCAGGAAAACAGAGAGGCTAATACCAAACATAAGGCCCTGAAGACATTAAGAGATAGGCAAGACTTCGGTCCTAGACAGAAGCCTTCCTCATTATAGTTTTGTCATGTAAACTGTAGTAGATAGCCATAGACTAAATAGTCCTCGATCCAAATTCTGTTTTGTCATATGTCCCTCTGTTTTGAAACGATGTGTTTCAGGAGACTTCTAATAAAAGTGAAAGTGCCTGAACTTGGAAGAAAATGGATTTAATTGCTTTTAAGTGATAAAGTCTAAAATTGCTATCAAAATCTCCCTTCCTGACTACACTCCATCAGTGTCTTGCATTTTGTTTTCCCTTCCTTAAGCTCTAGAGATACCCAAAGTTCTGTTTCTCTGACTACATAAAAGCACCTTTAGTTTGAGCATAGAATCACATAATCATAGAATTATTTAGGTTGGGAAAGACCTTCAAGATCATCAAATCAAACCATCAACCTGATCTACAGAATCCCATCACTAAAACATATCCTTTAGTGCCACATGTACACATCTCTTAAATACCACCAGGGACAGGGATTCCACCACCTCCGTGGACAGCCCGATCCAAAGCCTTACCGCTGTCTTCATGAGCACCTCCATCCTAATCAATCTAAAACCTACACAGATTAATATTTGTCTTAGAGTACACCCGAGACAGAGGTAGAGGTTCAGACACTACAAAACAGAGACAGGCAACTGTATTTTGTATGAGAGCCAGCCCTTTAGGAAGAGGCAGGTATGGGAGCTATGCCCTCTATAGCCTGCCAGAGTTCAGACTGATGTGCCTGTACTATGGAAGGGGGGCCTAACCTTGGCAAGACAAGCTACATTAAGCAGAGGCTCTCTCAGATGGGCTTACTGCATCTATACGGAAAAAAGAATATCAAAACTACTGGTTGAGAGACAAATGTCATGGGAGGAGAGATCAGGTAGTCAGGGCACTCACCTGCACTCCTGTAGATGCTGGGGATTCAGGCCCTCACATGCCTAGGATGACAACAGACCTGCTACCTGTGAACAAAAGATTGAATTTCACAAATCTGGCCTTTGTGTAGCCTCCCCTTTGCACCCCCAGATCTAGTCAGAGTGCTGTTTCATTTTATATTTGTAAATGGCTTTTAGAGTGCTTACCTGAGCAGCAGATGTTTGCCAAGTGATGAGCGGCTGCTTGTGACATCTCGTTAGCACTGCACACCTAACACCAAGGAGCTCACCTCTCGACGGTGTCAGAGCACACCCCTGCTTGGTCATGTTACCGAAAGCCTGTGTATGCAAAAACTACTTGAAAGGCTGCTGCTAATATGTATTTGAGGTTAATTCCAGAAGTCAGGAAAGCTGATGTTTTGTCTGAAAACAAACAGAATATATGTTTGTACTGGAAGTTGTAAACAAGGAGGCATGCTGGGTAGGTAGCCTAAAGCTAGCAGAATTTTTTAAAAATCCTGAGACTTGTCTTTACATTATTTATAGGCTGGAGAAGATTCATTGTTTGTGAAACAACAGGCAGCCCTTGTGCTACATCTATTGACACAGTGAAACCTTCTTGGATTGAAATTTGCTTTGATATCCTGTAGAGATTTTCTCCTAAAGTCTGAGTTTCTTAAATACACTGCACTCACAGGGTGTGCGCTTGCCCATTCTCTTGTATATGTGCTCTCTCTCCGTGCTTCATACGTTGCATACAATATTTCATAGTGAACCAAACCCCATGTGGTGGAAGAGAATTATCAAGGGTGTGTGGTATCTTTAAAGAACAAATTAGTAAAACATTGATTCTTATTAACATGAATAAAAGCAGATTTCATAAAGGAGTTAGCAAAGTGTGAAATAACATATTTACACAAGTTTGTGTGTTCTATGCAGATCTCAGTGTGAACTAAAGATGCTACTTTTATAATATTAGCAGAAAGCAGCGAATAAAGCAATAGAGCACCGAAAGACTGATTCCTCCCCCAGGAAAACTAGACAAAACACTGTGTCCTAAGAGGATACACTGTACTCACTGTCATCCATTATCCTCCATGGCAATGTGAGAGCAGACAGCAAGGCTCAGTGAGACAAAGTCCATTCCACGTAATTCCTCTGAAGTCAAAGATATTACACCAGAAGTTAACACAGCCCTTATCAGACTCAAAAATGTTTTTGCATTGTATTTACTGTTATTTATTGGACTGGAGTAGCCCCTAGAGGCTCTCAGAAGGACTGCTGTCCTGTTGTGCAGTGAGAACTGACAGGAAAGGACAACGATGAGAC
The DNA here is from genome assembly GCA_011074415.1 of Stictonetta naevosa. Classification (NCBI taxonomy): domain Eukaryota; kingdom Metazoa; phylum Chordata; class Aves; order Anseriformes; family Anatidae; genus Stictonetta; species Stictonetta naevosa. Next base: position 45,434,136 of record CM021699.1, on the reverse strand, counting down.
AATTAAGCACTCACTTTGCTTTTCCTGGAGTTTAACACCAGCTCAGAAGTCTTCTTCCTTACTTCTCTTCCAGTGACCAGCTTCATATCCTCTTTTCGTATGTATCAATGAGTGAGATCCTCTGACAGAAAGACCCCCAAAGTTGGTAGAATTACTACTACACACAGGTTTCTATTGGTTGCAACGCCACCAACTCATCCACACCTGCTGCAAGCAATGTCTCCATTGCCCAAGAAAAACAATGTCCCTGCCATGTCATTGAAGGGCTTGAAGGGCTTCACAGCAGAAGAGCTCCAAGGACGGGGGGGGGGGGGTGGGGGGTGGGGGGAAATCAAAGTTAGCAGTACATTCATCTGTCAGAAAAGCACTAGGATAGTCAAACAGGAACCTCAGTCTTTTCCCCCTGGGTTGGAAAGAGTGATGTTTTGTCATGCGGAGCAGTTAAGAACAGACTAATTAAAAGCTAAGAAAAAACAATAATAAAAGGAGACCCGCAGGAGTATCCCTCCAAAACAGATGTTTTAAATTGGTAAAGACTGTTTTTCTTTTATTTGGGGAACATCCTCCCCCCATATTTTTATATTTTTTTCTGCAGCCTAAATTATAACATTATTAGAGAAAGTAGCTTCACTACTACGTGAGATTTATACTCTATGAAGATATCACTACATATTGCAATGCTGGATGCTTCTGGTGAAAATAGCCCTTACCCCTGCCTATAAAACATACAGGAAGAGAGCTTCTGGTGCAGCTGGTACTGGATATTATATCTGACTAACAGGCAGTTTAACTTGCTCACTGTTGAATCGTAAATATACTTGTGCAGAGGTCTGAACATGGCTCTTCTTTCCATGGCATCATGAAGTGTTTTGTGTAAGTAACATTTTCTTTTTGTAGTAGGCTTATTTTAAGGATCCTAAATCATTCTAAAAACTTCATACAAACTCTGAAGGTCCTGCAAAATCAGTAAATGCATTTTAAATTAATCACAAATCGGTAATTGCAGGCACCATCGTTTCTATCACTGAGATACCTGGAGGTAGATGTACCGTAGTGTGTTTGAAGTCCAGTGGGGGTTTGACATTACTGAGCATAGCTCCTCAATTGGTTGGGAAAAGATGCGCACAACAAAATTGCATGCATCAAACTGATAGCAAAGGCTACTCTTGTTTTCAGAAGATAATCTTCAAGACTAAAAGTGATCTGTAACAAGAAGTCTTTCTGACTAACCCAATTTGTCTGAAACAATCAAGGGATCTTGGCAAGAATCTTATTTTTCTCCATAATCCAAAGATTTAGTCTTTTAACACGTGGTTCTGTCTTGATCCAAAGGGATTAGGGCTTCCCAGTCACCTGCCAACATCACTTCTGCAGAGATTTCCTCAGTAGCTTCTTCTATTGCATGTCTTTGCCTACTAATGCCTACTGAGGCTGGATGGAGCTCATGGCTGAAGATATTCTGTTACAGCAATTTAGCGCAAATTCCTCTGCTGGCTGTGACATGAGGGCCTCAGAGGGAGATGTCGAAGGAATCTCTTTGTATCTGTTTTTCTCAGTAGCAAGCCAAGGCTGGTTTCTGCTCCTCAAAGATAAGTAGTGAGGGGAAAGGATAAGACAAACTGGAATGAGAAGGAAAAAAATCATCCAAGCACATCCATGAGAAGGTCATAGATAATGACGAGAAAATGTGAAGAAAAGACGGATGTGAAGAGCACAGTCTGACTGAGCAGCTTGAGTTAGTGTCTGCAGTAGGTCCAGTATAAATACCTAAGAGATTAAGTAGACAGAATGGATATAGAGCAATCACAACATTTTTTTCCCTGTATCTTTCTTCTCCTTTCAGTTACAGAAACTTAAATTTCTTAATTTCTTAAATTTCAAATTAACTCACTGTCTTCCAACATGGCTCTTTAGAAGAGGTTGTGGTCTACCTTGAGCTGGTAAAGGATGCCAGGGATCACCTGTAAACTCCTTCTTGGGCACCCATATAGCACTGAGCACAAAATTCATGCCAGAAATTTGCCACAGGCCAAAACAGTGAGGGGGAGGTCTCTTTTAGTAGAGCCGGCAGCTCTACTTTAGTAGTTCTTTAATAGAACTGGTCTCTTTTCAGTTGTTACCAGCAACAGGACTAGAGGCAATGGGCACAAACTGAAGCACAAGAAGTTCCAGCTAAATATGAGAGGGCTCTTCTTTACTGTGAGGGTGACAGAACACTGGAACAGGTTGCCCAGAGAGGCCGTGGAGTCTCCTTCTCCGGAGATACTGAAAACCCACCTGGATGCCATCCTGCACAATGTGCTCTGGCTGATCCTGCTCAGCAGGAGGGGGTGTTGGACTAGATGATCTTCAGAGGTCCCTGCCAACCTCGGCCATTCTGTGAGTCTGTGAAAATAACACCAAAATGAAATTGTACTAACAATCATTTCTCATGTCAATCTGTGCAATGGGTGGTATTAATAGCATGCCTAATATTTTTTTAACTCAGAAAAGATGCTCTGGAGTGCTATTACTAATGATAGGGCTGCATTGCCATGTAGATAAAGCTTCAGACTAAAAAAGATGAGTGGTGGAGTTTATGCTACATTTTATGGAACAAAGATATAACTAGCCTTCTTCCTTTAAGACCCATTTTAGGGCTCACTTTTTTTTTTTTTTTTTTTTTTTTTTGTTTTTTTGATCCAGGATACTTGGGGATACCCTTGTTTCTGCTGTCATGGTGTACTTAGTGATCTAGGGAAAACATGAAAACATTAAGATCCAGCTGTGAAGCTCAGCTGTGGTGTGCTTGTGTCACACAGTGCAAGGTGTAAGTTCCCCGAAGTGGCCACCGGCAGTCAGAGAGCTAATAGGTGCAGTGGCAAACATCAGCCTTTATAGGCAAGTTGATGGCTATGTGCTCAAAGAATGATGAAAGCTGCAAAGGTCCTCAAAGATGTCCAAAGACAGTGAGCCTCTGCCTCCAGTGGACTCTTCTGAGACAGAAAAGTCCTGGAAGTAGGACTATCATAGACATGTTCTTTCTCTCTGCATCCTTTCTTCTGTGTTTCCCACAGAGGGGAACCTGCCCCAACATATTTTTTTCATATAAATTGAGCAAAACCTAAGCAATATATTTGAATACCCCTCTTATCCCCAACCAGCACCACCACCACTACACTAATACCTCCAATGGGCTTCAGAGTCTTTTCAAAGATGAGCACTCAATGGGAATGGAAACCAGTTTCTTCAGTGTGTGTTTAGAACTACAGCTAGCCAAGTACTAAATAGATTTTTACAATCATTTACTCCCATTAGCATTGAGGAGTGCTCAAAAAAAGTATTCCCAGCAGGTGGTGATACTTGGGATCTGCCAGCTCAGACCTCTGCCAGCTCAGAGGTCTACAAATCTGTGCCATAACTGATTTAGTGGGCCACTACAATCTGAATTTGAGAGCAGCACCCAGTATATATTCAAAAATAAATGTATTCTTTGGGAGTTAAAATTTTCCTTCAGCTCAGGCTGTGTAGTTAGTTTGTACAATACAATTAGCAGGATTTGTTACTGCAACAGGAGTTTGCAGTAGTGGTTCAATCAGGAGATGTGAGCCACAATCGAATCTAATTCATTTTTTTCCTAACTGTATGGACTCCTGAGTGCTAGTGGGAGTAAAGGATTGTAAAAATCCATTTTTTTGTCATTAAAGTAAAAGCTCTGCCTATGAATATGTACACAAAGCACCCGTTGTAAAAGAAGCAGCCATTTTACCTTGTCACTTCTGGAAAAGAATTTGACTTCCCAGAGTTAGAGAATACAACAGAGGACGATCATGGATTTTATTCAGGATAGCATCTTCAGCAATAAAGTAGTGGGTGTAATCCTTAGAGAGAGGTTCTACCATTTTAATCGCAGCAATAGAATGGTATGACTCTGTGTGTAGGCAAGCTATAAAATAAATTTTGAGAGTCTGTTTTGAACTACGGCATTCCTGCGTTCTCACTTTATACTTTTTTTTTTTTTTTTTTTTTTTTCAACCTCCACAAATTAGGATGAGTTACTGGCTTATATTAACTTAGATGAAGGCAGAATTTTCAAGCAGTGCATGCAGAGAGGGGTTTGTATGTTAGGGGAATGTGCTCTGTAACTCAGATCCACTGATTCATTTCTGACTTGTAAATAGTAAAACCATTTGTTATTCAGTTTTCACAGACAGCAAAATATGTCAGTCTGTTACACACTGTAAGTCAGCTGTCAATAAGAACTTCTGAAACAGCCGATCTTCATTTACTGGATAGTAAATAAGTACTGAAAATGAAATGCTTGCTTTTCAAGTTAGCTGAGAAAAAAGAAAACAAAATCCAAATCTGAATATTAGCTCCCTCCATGGAGACTCTTTTTTTGTGCTGGCATTCAACAAACTTTTTGTATATTACTTTTATTCTGGCATCATTCACTACATCACCATTAGCTTTGTGTTCTGGATAGTGTGGTTAAGTTACTGTGAATGCTATAGTTAAATTATTAAAGTTGCCTTGGTTGCTAATCCAGTGCTGACTGCCTGTTACCTTGGAGTGTGTAGCTGGTTACAGTTCACTGCCTTTTGTCCCCATCTTCCCAGGGTACTATCTCTAACCAATTACCAAGTCTGATGCTTTCTTGTTGTTCTTGCTAGTTATTAGGCAGCTCTCTTAGCTTTCCCTTTGGCATCACAGTGACAGTGCTAATGAAAAGTGCCTGGATTGGACCTGGAAAATGAAAGCTATATTTTTACCCACAGAGCAAGCACAGCTCTGTCTGCAGCACAGTAGGCTTCCCCACTTTGCTATGTCAAACTTTGGCCGAGATGCCAAAGTGGACTAATTAATGCTAATTCAGTTGCTGTCACCTACACCCAGGGAGGTAAGCTCATACCACACAGCTGAAGTCATGCTATCAGCTTTTCCTTGTTCCCATGTAGGCCCCCTGGATTTAAACCAGCAGCCCACGACTGAAAGACTCTATAGCCTGCACAAATTCCTAGGGCTATCTACTGTCTTTGCCATGGATTATTTCACTGGAGTCCAAAAATAAGCCGATAAACTGGACAGAGCCAGCTGGGAACTGAAATTTTTGTTTGCAGGCTATTAATCATTTCAATAATTCTAGTTCCCAGTTCGAATAAAAGCTACTTGTGGAATAAGTATTTCCTGCAATTGTAAATTCTTAAAAAAATAAATTAGTATAGGACCATTTAAAAATATTTTGCTCTGAATCATTTCACTTTGGTTTTATATGACATTCTGTGTTGGAAAAGTACATCTTTGATATGTCTAATAACACAGATAATGCATAGTATTAATTTACAATACTTTAAGCAACACATCAAAATGAAATGCTCTATCTTAATGGAAACACTATTTTGAATATTCCGCATAAAAAGTCAAAAATCAAACTTCTGCAAAATACTTTGGTTTAAATGAAGCCACATGTTTAATGGAGAGTTGTTTTTCACCAATAGCTACAGGCAATACCATGATGTATTTATTTGGCATATGAGAATGATATATATATATTTTTAACATTCAGCGTCTTCCTTAACACTGACAGGATAACCATGCATACCTAGTTGAGCAAAGACTACTTACTCTATAGATATGGAGTTTCTCTCCTTTCCATGTTATCCTCTGGCTTGATTTGGCTGGTGTCTGGCCATGCTGGACATCAGAGCCCATGCCTCCTTTCCAATCACTCTCAGGCAGAAGCACAGATGTGACGATCCCTGTGGGCTGGCAGGGACCCGCCTTCATCGAGGCACTGAACTATCTGGGGGAGACCGGCATTGCCTTGCAGCCCAAGAGAGCGTAAGGAGGGGAGATCACCCACAGCCGCCTCCTTTTTGCTAAAAGATTTGTGTTTTGTAGCCCACCTAATACCTGCTTGTTACTTTCATGTGCCAAAAACTCATGGTCAGAGTAGAAGAGACTTACCCTGAAGTAATTTTTCTATATATGTACATGCATACATATTTTTTAATTTGTACCTGTATGCACATATTGATATAAAATCCTCATTGTATTTAGACAGTTTCACCCATAGTTTATGTTGAGGAAAAAGGTATTTTAGTGAAACCCCCAACCTTTTTGCTTTCTTAGATAATGATGTTATTCCTTGGTATATTTAGGAAACAAAAACTGGGGGCCTCTGTCAAAACAAGGAGGAAGATAACCACAGCCTACAAGAGCAAAGAGCACATGCCTGCCCACCCACTAACAGCTCTGCTCTTTAAGGAAGCCACCCCGAAGCAGCCCATGCCAAACCAAGAGAGGCATCACTTTTCCCCTTCTCACCAGTCCATGTGCAACCTCCCTCTTGTGCAAGTTGTCTTCCTGACTCCTCCTCTTGGCAGGAGCCTCAGCTGGGGAAACTTTTGTACCCAGAGTGTCAGACAAGCCAAGTTACTTTTCTTCAGAGCTGCAGCTAACAGGAAAATTAGCAAGAGCAGAAACTTAAAGGCAGCAGACAGGTGTATTGCCTCCAGCTACCAAGACACTATCAAAGATCCACTGCTTGACATCTGTGTCCATAGGAAGTCCTCTGCTTTAGATGCTGAAGCAGATGCCAGGCCTTCTTGGATCTTTGACAAGAAAGACGACCTTTATACTTGGCTGCGTCCTATATCTTAGATGCACTTCCTTATCATCTTGTCTCTGCAACAATTTACTGCTTCATAAGAGGTGATAGCACCAATAAGTCAAAAAGCTCTTCACTTTGTCTTTCTCTGTGGGATGATTGTCATGTAAAGTCTGCTACTTTCTGCACTCTTGGCAGAGCAACTTTCGATGCTGTCAAGAATGTAGGAGCAAGGAGAGCATTTACTTGTAAAAGGGCAGGCATTGAGATTCATCTCAGAAGAAATCTTTATTTTGTCTATTCCACAGAGAAGCAGCATACTAAGAAGGGGGGCTACAAGATACAGTTGAATTAATGGTCAACAAAGTTTTTCTCAGTGAGAGGCAAGAGCAAATGATACTCAGTATATATGAACATTAGATGCTACCTTGCAGTAAGCCATTCATTCCAATCTGTACTCACAGATTAGCACCAGGTCCAGGGAGCCATTCTCATCTCTGCAGTGAACAACGTGAAGGACCAATGGTATTGGTACCAATGAGAGAACTGACCCAACATCTCCCACTAATCTATGCCAAGTCACCTCAGACAAGGCTAAACAAGAGGTCTGCACTAGGTCTGGAGAAGAGAGGAATGTTTCTTTGTCTCAGAAGAAGCACAGGCTGAACTTGATGAGAGAGGAAAATGTTCCTGTCCAACAAACAAACAAATCACTTGGCCTTCAAACACATTGTGGCTAAATTTTTACAAGAAAACTAACCTGTCATTTCAAATGGAAATTTCATTTTTAATATTGAAAACTTGCCTTTGAAAAATGCTTGTAGGTTTTTTTTTGTTGTTGTTTTGTTTTGTTTTGTTTTCCCCCCATAAGGAAATAAGATTTATAGCATCATGCTGCATCTGTATCATTTTGTGTCTACTTACTCTTTCCTCAAGTTTTGAATCTCTTGCCTGAGCTCAACCAAATTTGACAAAGATACAGAGTCCCCAAATATATCAAAGCTTGCACAGATTTTTTGACTATCTTCAGAAGAGCCCTGGGTGGCTGTGCAGAAAGAGTGAGACCCTGTCAATGCTTCTGGGAAGAAGGGAGGCAGCAGTGTGAGTTCTCCCATTAGACTTCAAAGCATTCACACGAGAAACAGACATTATAAATATTCCAGCATTTAGAGATTTTCCTTCAGACTTCTAAACAACCACATATTCAAATCCATAGGAAAACAACCACACTAAATCTACAGCTTATAGAACTGATTTTCTCTTTTTCATCATACTTTTTTTGCTTTCTATCCCTAACTGCATTACAAAAAAAAAAAAAAAAAAAAAAATGAAAGGCACATGACATTCTATTTTCTCCAGCATCCTTTCTTTCTCTGCTCTTAGTTTTTCAAAACTCACCCCAGTCAGGAACAAGATTCCAAATGGAAAAAAAAAATGTGCAAGAAGATCTGTAACTGATGTTTACTAACTTTTTCAAAAAAAACAACAACAATGTTTTTGAAAGCAGACTTAGAAAAAAATAAGCTTTGACTTATGGAACCCCCCCTTTTTTCAGGTTAGGAAAAGGTAAAATTTCTAGAAGAAAAAAAAATAATAATTAAAATCCTTAATTTCCAAAACAAAAATGAGATTGTGAAAAAAATAATTCAAAGGTTCATTTGAATGCATTGAAGTGAATAAAATTTAATATATATAAGTTTTAAGCAACAAAATTGAAATGCCTAAGATTTTGGTCATTCCTTATTTCCTATATAAATGCAGAAGCATCCCCTCTAATAATTTTCCTGTGATAGGCTGTTCTTCTAAAACATATGCTTATCAGTGACACCTGATATATGTGACTGCAGCTTTCAATCCCTGAAGGCGGTTTGTTAAAAGTATGCAAGTTGATAATGGCTAACATGTATTTATATCTTAATTTTCAGTGCCCACAAGGCACCTAAGTCTTTCCCTATAAACAACATTTAAATAAAGTTATTGGATGCTAGTAGCTGTTTTGCCATTAACTTCTCTTGGGCCAAGAAGGCAATGAAGATTTTAATTATGCAGGTCATTTGTGAGAAGCCTTCCCAAAGCCCGGCAATGTATGTCTTGCTTATTGAAATTTTCATTTTTTCACATACCCGAATAAAAGCTATTTTTTTATTTTTTTTTCTTGTTATGTGGACAGATGATTTGCTTTTGGATCAAGGCAAGGACTGGGATATTTTGAAAAAAGTTTACCTAATTCCTGTTTGTCTGCTCTTTTGTGTGTCATTTTTTCTTTTTCTTATTTTTCCTATGAATATCTATTGTCTTAGAGATAATCTCAGTTTTCTGAGACCAGCTGATCTGGGTAGCTTGATGAGATTATTTTCCAGGAAAACAATAAAGTGCACAGTGCAAATGGAGTTGCTTTAACAGCTATCAGGACGAGATCTGCGTAAAATTTCCCCGATTGTCTCCGCAGTTCTCACTATATGCCAAATCACAGTTTCAGAGGGTTGAAATAGATTCATTTCTTCACACTTTGATTTGTCTGCTACAGAACTCTGTGCTTTGTGAAAGCTCCTTCCACAGTCTGATACAAATTCTCAAGAATTTGGATTTACAGCATAAAGTTGTAAGAAAGCAGAGTCAGACCGCGTGCCCTATGGCTCTCACTCAGGAGTATCCCTCTCTGGTATTGTACTGGCAGAGAAGAAATAAACGAAGTAAAAATTGAAATTCCTTTGTGCCAGGTATAAGCAGTTCACCTATACAATCCGAGTACACTTCAGCCTCACAGATTACATTATTTAGAGTGTCCCTCTAGACTGCATCCCTTCGTAGCCTGCTGTGGCGCTGACCAGCCCATGATGTCCTGCATGTGTTTTTTCACTTATTTAGCCTCATCTGCACCCTTCCAACAGCATTACTTCAACACTCCAAACCACAGGGGCACTGGGACCTCTCAGCTCCTTCTTGAGGCCTACAACTCTGGACTGGTGAAATGGGCTGCATTAGCCCTTAGACCACAGAGCCTCGATCAGTCTCATGACAACATTTACAGCTAGCACACTGAGCTCCAGAAAGTCTTTGAAGTTTGCTCTGCACTGGTGAGCACTGCACTGGCTCTGAAGCATGTGATTTTCCCAGATAGCCTTTTTTATTTATTTATTTATTTATTTTTATTTTTTTCCACTGTCCATGAGTTCACCAGCTTCGTTTCAGAAGATCAAGAGCCCTCAAATAGTAGTGACTTTTAATTGCTACCTTCCCATACTGGATTTGAACTGGTGACCTAGAGAAGGAAAGACCCATTCCTGATCTCGTTACTCATCTCTTGAGTCCACTGTTCCCTGAAGAATGTGACTCATTAACTGAACTGCAATTTTGCTGACTGCATTTTTCCAAGCACTTCATAACCTACATGAAATTACAATATTTTCCCCATTCTCATTCTATGTATGTCAAATACTTATATATTTCCAGTTCTTTTGCTAGCTGGCCTCATAGGAGTTGTGTAAATGGCATTATCAAAATTACATCTCCCTGATTCATTATTTCCAATTTTATAGAATAGCTGAGTTAGTGAAGACACTGTCAAAGGGTTTTTTAAATAAACATGCTTAATCTTCTGGAGATTAAAAGAGATAGTATGGGTGACATATGATGATTATTTTACCCGGATGCCATCAGAAATACAATGTACAAGAAAAACACATCAAACAAATAAGCACAATAGAGAGCATTTCAGTGAGGAGATAATCACACTGCAGGATTTTCTTCAACACAGTGGCCTAAATATTGCCCTGTATGAAAAGGAAAATGAAAGAGGAATATATAAAAAAAGAGATTTATATCCCACAGTCTACTTAAAAAATGAACTGCAGCTAATATCTAAACTCGTTTAGTTTTAAATTACTACCTAGCATTTAAATTTGTCCAACAGACACAAAAATAATTTAAGAAGCTAGAATAATTTAAAAAATAAGTTAAGAAGCTAGAAAGAAAAAAGCAAGGTGATCAATTTCTAGCAAGATGCAAATTTTTATTGATAAAAGTAAAATGATTAAGCAATGTGTCTCTAACCAGATATCAAGAAAATTCCACCGACTGTCTGATTATCTTAATATTTTTCACAGATAATATATTGGTGTGTAGAAAAAACACAGGATCTGCCAGTACAGAAATTCATGGGAGACGGTGTAGATTCAACTCTGTAGAAAAGGAATTCATTTAATAAATAACAAATCCTCCTGCTATTCATTCTAGCTGCAAAGGGATGTCTGAGGCACAATAATGCCCTATTTTCATAGACCGTGCTGGGATATTAGATTTACAGATGCTATTAGGTTCTGTCCAGGTCCAGTTGGTGTAACTGATGTAAATCAACTGAAGTTAATTGAGCTATGCAGATTTACCTAGGTAGCTGTGAGAAAATCACATATTCATTTATAGCATGCCTGAGAAGCCCGAAGAAGAGTATTTTAAGGCATATTGTGTTCTTTGAAGTTAGGAACCTGATTAACTCTTTCCAGCAGATGCAGCTTCTTTGTGGCTAATGGCTTTTCCACTGACTAAATATTTGGACTCATACTCCATAGGGCTCAAGCTTCCTGCCAGATTTTCACTGAGAGAAGATCACATTTCTACTGTGTAATTATTCTGTTAATTAAGTTTTCACACATTTCAGTCATGTGCACTGTGGCATTTCATCTGCCCCAAATCATTCTATGAAAGCAAAAAGCCAAAGTAGGAAAAAACTCAGAAATGTTAAAAAAAAAATAGGTCATGCCTCTTGCCAGCTGATCATCCAAAGAGCCATCTGACTAGCACATAGCCTAACTCAGTACCCGTTGTTTTCGAAATTGCCAAAGCCAGGGGTCCAAAAGACCCACGGATCACTCACAGTACTTGGGAAGGGAAGAGCATTCCTTGTCCCCTGTAAAAGACTGCTCTGGACCCCCACCCTGCCCCCTACTAGCCCACAAACCCCCAACCTCCGAAGCATTTCTGCTACAATAGCCTCAAGGGAAGCATGATTGTATTCTCACCTCCTGTAATTTTGTTTGCTTATCTGGCATTGCAATAAAACCTCTCCTCACACAAGAGCTCCACCACATGTTTCCTAATAGTCACCACCTATGAGCCATAAATGCTACCTCAGCATCAGGGAAGGAGAAATAAGTGTTGGCTCAGGGTCTCAAATATCCAGATTTCCAGTGTGCAGTTACACTTGAACACAAGGAGGACACAGAACCTCATAGCTTTTGGACATTACTTCTTTTCATCCCCTATATGTTTAGGAAACATGAAGTAGACCAGACTTGAGAAATGCTTCTTGCCAGTGATGGCTGGATGATTCTTACAGAGTACTGGGTGTTTGATGTTGTCAGGCCAGATGGCTCTTGATAGCTAGTGTCTTCCTCTCCTATTAACCAGAGTCAAGAGATACCTATATAAACTAGACAGAAGAATTTGGCCCGTAGGTTTAGTGTCAGAATTTAATTTTCCTGTTGTTCTGTAGCTATACAGTACAAACAGTACTTCTCAGAAGTAGTAAAATACATCAGATTCTTGTTGGCGTGATAAAAAAAAAAAACCAGCTGTTCGATATTCAAACATGACAGTCACATATTTGCATTGACATGAACAAGAAAGGTTTCTCAGTCGTTTCAATGGAGCTTGGATGAAAGAAACAGTTCTAAATGTTTCTTCTATGGCTTTTTAAACACTGCCTGCAAGGTACTTTCCTGACTTCTCTTTTTTTAGCTTATCAATATGTATTTCAGATTTTTTTTTTTTTTTTACTTTTATGCTTAACACATCTTTTTTAAAAGGGAGTATGATCAGTTTCTAAGGATGTTACTTAGAGGTACAGTGGTACAAAAAGGCAGCCACAGACTGGGAGGAAAGCTTTCAAAAGCCCATGGCAAATGACAGAGATGGAAAGCTGATCTTTCCATGGCAAACCTTTCCCTGTTACCTTGCAGATTATAACTAGCTGGCACATATTGTAGTCTTTCACGGGAGCCAGGCAGTGCTCTGGACTAGGATAGGTCTCTATTACCAGTGTGGAAGACAAGCCCAACATGGTACAGTATTACCGTCACACATCAAAATGATCACCCTGAGTTTTACTTTTCCCTTCAGAAAGCACTTGAGTTCATTCATCTCACCTTTTAATCAGGCACCACTTCTCTTTTGACTAAGCTTAACCAAAGGGAAAACATGAGTACAACTGAGGAAACGAATCCTACCTGACTGAAGTCAAAGAAGAGTGGTTTTCTTCCTGATTTGAGGCAAGAAGCAGTTTGATAATATTGTCCTATAACCTGCTCTCAAATTAGGACACTAAGAATTCTTCCACTTTTGTTTCTGCAGGTCTGCAGTAGGTGGTTCAGGTTTGGAATATGATTAGCAAGCTGTTCAAAAATACGAAGCTAAGAATAAAAGAGGCAATTAAGGTTACATCCAGGTAAGTGTGCTACTCTCTAAAATAGTAAGAAATCAAATAATTATACAGTTCAAGGATAATACATAGTGGTGTCTCCCCTGAGAATCTTCAGTTCATCTCCTGGTCCTTACTTCTAATTAATCCTTCAATCCTTTTGTAGGTTAATACAATTAACAATAGCGATAAACCCTCTGTAGTGTTAAATCAATTGGATTTGCAGAACTTGCTTTTCCTTACTATGACCAGCAGGGGTCTGAGGAAACCCTGCCGCCCTCTTAAACCTTACTTCTAGCCAATGCCACACACTCAAACACGTCCTTTTAACTGCACCGAGAGTACTGAAGAGGGGAAATCAGATTAGATCAATATTTCCTTAAACGAATATTACGCAAATCATGTTTGAACCCCCCTGCCACCACACACACATCTTTAAATAGTACTACAACTATCCAAAGCTCATACTGCCAACACATCCTGAAAGGCACAGAATCAGAGAATGTTCTTGCAAAAACTTCAAATTTATAACTATATATATAGATATATGTATATATATATATATATATATATATATATATATATAATGTTTTCTCCACATCAGTTAAAGAGGGAAAGGTTCTGCAGGTTGAAGGACATTTCTTTCTTTTCTCATTCTTATTTTTCCAGGTCTTTCCAGCTGGATGTGAAACAGCAGTAAACAGACACTGCTCTCCCTGCCACTGAATCTTACCTTATATGTTCATTAGCTTTATGAGTTTCATATTACAGTTGCATATCTAACTATGAAAAATAGATTTTCCTTTTAATCACCTACACATGTAAGTCAGGACCTGGTGTACATTTTTTTCCCATTCACAGATGAACTGTATATGTAATATTGGGTCCTGTGCTCCCTTTCATACCTCCCTTTTATGTTTCTGCTCCTTCCATACTCATTGGGTTGTCCAGTCCTTCAGGGTCACACCAGACATCTCAATGGAGAATCTCAAACAGCAACTGACTGGTAATAGGTCCTTTAGCTTCCAATGTCCTACTGACCTCAGCACCACGGATTAACCATTTTGCCTTTTCACCAGCTCATAGGTGTTCACAGCCCCCTGGATCATGTCCTTCACTTCCAGATAACTTCTTGCAGGTGAGTATGCACCTCCAATTGAATCCATCTCCCATCAACAGGAGACTGACGGAGTACCTCTGTGAAACTCACATTTCCCCAGAAGAGACTGATATTGTAATTGTCCCCTATAAACTGCTCTGTCCTGGGGAGTCTGAAGGCCTGCACTCAGCAGTAAGTGTTACTTATTCTCCTTTTTGCAGAACCTCAGGTTTCTAATGGGATGGTTTAGTTTTGCTGGCCCATGGAGAATCTGTTTTTTTTTTTTTTTTTTTGGTCCTGGGGGGGGGGGGGCCCGGGCGGTTTCTCTCTCTATATGCATTCAATAAAAACAGAAGAATGACACTAGCTATTCTTGGTTAAGATTTGGTTATGGAATACAAACACTGAAAATTCAGAAGCAAAAGAGACATTTTAAGGGTTTTTGATTATCTATATCCCCACTGTCCCGTACCAATGTGTTCAGCTTTCTGTTTTTTTTTGTTGTTTTTTTTTCTCTATTTTCAAAAACATCTGTAGAGCAATGAAGGTCTTATGAGGTAACAACCTTCATCTGTGTGGTTATACATTCACAACGTGACTGCGGAGTAAAAGCCTGAAATGAAACGGCTTATTAATAACATTTTTTATTTATACAGAAGTAAGAAATCATCCCTTGATTATCTTTTTCTTTTCAATTACCTTTTCTAAAAGGAAGTTTAATGTTGTCTCTGGATTCCTGCAGGTCTTCATTCTAAAATAAAAGGGAAGAAAACCAAACAAAACACTTTCATCTTCAGGTGGGTTTTCCTGTGACTTTTTCCCCATTATTTTATCTCTTTGGTAAAAAAAAAAAAAAATAAAAAAAATCTGCTATATACTAACTTGAATTTAGAAAAAAATATGTTTGTGGGGGCCAACAGGGCTCATGTCTCCTCTTCTGGTGACATTCCCCCACACTGGCCACCTAAAACCAGGACATTTCCCCAGTCTGGGACCTCAAAGATACCTGACACCTGTACTTACCAAATAGGAGACCGGATCCTAATTCTTCCCTCTCACATTGCTCCTTTGCCTCCTGCCTCTACCAGCCTCCATGTGTTATACTCTTAAATCTCCAGTGGATTGTGCCCTGTAGAATTCTTAGATCTCATTTTGCTGCAGTCCTGATTACACCCCGTCTTCTTCTGTGCTGGGGCAAAACAGTCCATAATTTGTGAGGCTTTCACAATGAGATGAGGGTTTGTAAACTCAGTGAAATCTAATCTGAAATTGTAATGCAACCTCCTACCAGAATACAGCAGGAACATGTCCAACCTACACAAATTTACTTTCCAATCAGCCTGTGTGCAATACTATCCTATAAAAATAGTTCAGCAGGATGTAGAAACTTTCCAATGAAGTAGGTCATGCCAGGACCCAATGAGAATGTAAGGTGCCCCAAAATCTATTATAAATGAATATCAAATCTTCATGATTCTTGGGCCTTGGCTAGTGTCTAAAAGGAGATTTGAGTAGAAAGAGAGGAGTACCTCCAGACCGGTCTGTATAGATGGTAAATGATCCTTGACTTATCATTTCAAACTGAATTTCTAGCCCAGGGCAGAACTTTCTGACAGTATGCAGAAAGACATCTCACAGTACTGTGACACTGAAATAAACCATCAACATTAATTAATTTATCTTTGCAGTATTCCTTGTCTAGCTTTGCTGTTTTTATGTAATTGACATTAATACTAGTTTATACGTGTATTACAGCAGATCACCTATATTTCAGCTTAGTGACAAAGTCCAATAAGTGGAGTTTGTTGAATACTAATTAACACTAGCCCCCTGCACAAAACACAGTTTTTTTTTTTTTTTTTCTTAACAAAAACAAAACAAAATATAAATAATATGGTGTTTGGTATAAGAAGAAATGGTACTTTTTTCTTTTTTTTTTTCTTTTTAATTGGGATTGTTAGTAAAATAATTATCAAATAAAAGTTTCTTAAATGAACTTTCTGGAAAGCAAACATAACAAAAAACGGACGCCTGAAAATGTGTAAAAAGCTGCAATCATTTGAGTGGTGCTTTAAGCTCTCCAAAAACAATTATATTCTCTTATCAAAGGGCTTTAAAAGATCTTCTGACTGACTGGGAACAATCAAGATAACTTTGAGGGACTCCGCACTAGGAAAAGAAATGCTTTTGGGATGTGCAAAATATGCTATGTCCTGATTCCTACATATCAAATGGAAGAATAGTCCACTTGGAGAAGGGCGACATGCAGTCTGAAATTCAGATGTTATTAGTATATCTCAGCATCTTGTTGCTCTTGAGCTAAAACACAAGTTTGTAGGCTTGGTTGTCTTGCCAAGGCTGCATGCTCTCACCTCTCCCAGAAATCTTCTTCATCAGTCTTTAAAGTGTCCTGAGGGTCAGCATGACAGGGAAGGAAAAAGAGGCAGGAAACCAGCTGATTTCTGATGGGTTATTCTGTTTCCTCTTTGATTATGTTTTGTCAGATTGCTAAAACGCTCTCTTATGGATGAGCTTTGGATAACTACCTCCTTTAGAGAGACAGTCTAGATTTCCTTGGATATGTACTCTTTGCAGTAGAATTGGCATCCTGGGGAAAAGAGTGCTTAAGCAACTATTCTTATGTCTTTGTAATTCTATCTTACTTTTTATTTCCTGTAATTTTTCTTAAATTTGATACTTTAATAAGTAACCCACCTTCTCCTTGCAAGTCAGAAAGCTATTATTTTTTAATAAATTCGGCTGATTGCTGCCAGCCTTCTATTTAGTGGCTATCTCAAGTGTTTATCCCAGTCAACTACTATTGATAGCTTATAACATTGTCTGTAAAGAAAGATACAACTTCACAGTGAACAGGTCTATGTCACCTCATACTCTCTACAGTTTCACTTAATCCTCTCGTTCTCTAGTCCAGCATGCTGTAGGAAGCCCAGGTTCAACCTTTTGTTCTCATAAAAAAATACACTCCTTGTCATCAAGCCTAGACTATGCTGGGCTGGACCACCTTCATTTTGTATACAGAGAAGGATGGCAAACACAAGGATGGCAATACCACAGAAAGGAGTGACACTGTACCTTGCCTTTTTTCCTCACTTCCAGCATTTCCCATGTGTTGGCAAGACTGCTTAAGCTGCCACAGAGAAAGCTGGATCAGTGAGAGAATCTGAGTAAAAACTGATCCAACATAAAGAGAAGAAAATCAGTTTTAACTTCAGCAGGTTTTCTCTCTTTACCTTGAATGCAGCTGCATTGGGGAAAATTTCACTCGGGCTACTGTTAATGAGTACTCTCTAAACAGAATAATTAATGCATGCACATTTTCTATGCTTAAAAGTACCTTTTCATTTTGGCAACAAGCTTGTTTGAACACTATTTGTAAGAGGTTTGGTCTTGTGGTTAAATGCCAGCAGGTATGCAAATAAAACCTTGAGAGTAATTGCCTCAAGAAGCCAATCAGAGCATGGTAAAATCATCAAAAAATCCCTGCACTGTCTTGTTTCCTGACATTGGGTGTCATTGAGGTTCTACGTTCACTTTGCTTTAAGGAAGCAGAGATAAATGACACTGAAATATCAAATTAATTGTTCTGCAGTGAACAGCCCCTCTGCCAGATGTATTGGATTACTCATTAACTGACCGTCATTCCTAAAAGACTTTGCTCTCTAAATTACACTCAATTAATTGCAATTATCCTTAATCTGAACCTAGGACCCCTCTCCTCAAGACATTATCTACTAAATGAAGTTTTGACATTAATCTCTCCCCATATATAGTTTTTTGTTTGTTTGTTTGTTTGTTTCCCCTTTGGTGCAGTAGTCCTTCATAATCCAAGCAAGAGTGTCATTATACTAATCTCAGGCACAGAAATCTGAATCTATATTGAATGACCAGATAAGATTAGTGTCTTACTACCACACACAAACTCCTCTGGAATTTTATACTTGGGCAGCTAAAATGGCAACCTTTTTGACAGAGAGAAATCAGTTTAAATACTGATCAACGCATCTGACACAATTAATGTAGTTTGAACATCTTGGCAAGATCGTTAAAAATAGAATTAGCTGTTGAGTGATAGCAGAAATGTAGCACTGTAGCATTCTTAAGGACTTCATATTTCTGGAGTTTATCACATGCTCTGCTGAAACTCATTAATGTATCTATACTGAAAACTGTGATTTTAGAGAAACTGAAAATAAGATTTTGTATGTCTATTTATATGCAGATTATTGCAAAGGAAATGAATTACCAGTTGTTCCAGGAAATGCAGTTTGGTTGGATGTTCACATATAAGATAAATAACTAAAGTGGGATGTGGTAAACAACCAAGGTAGTTTTATAACAGAGATTTTCCAGACAACACAGATTTTTGTCTCTAATCCAATGGTATGGATTAAGAGTTTGTAGTTGACCTTGGTGGCTAGAATTTAGAGACAACAATATCTACAATTTAGGTTACAGATTCTTATAGCCTGTCTCTGCTTCGGGCACTAGAAGCTTTAGTCTAAATAAAACAGGATCCTCCCTTGTCATGGCACTATGCACCAATAGAAAAGAGGGACTGGCCAGTTGGAGCATGTTCCTCAAGCAGAAGCTTGTAGTTTTCTTCCTCAAAAACCATTCAGGGCTCTATATTTCTTTTCTTTTTTTCTTTAAAGGCCTAGTAAAAGGAAAAGGATGAATTATGTAACAGTGGAGGTGACGACCGCAGCACATATTCACTTTACATTTAATGTAAAATACACAAATATCCTATAGGGTAAACACCGATACCTGAGGTTTGTTCTCACCTTCTACTCATGCCCCATTTCTCAAATATAACATTACCTTCATTTTTTTTCTGCCTTTCACCCTATCACTCTTTCAGTCCCAGTAAACATTCTTGATTTCTCCTTCTCACAATAGAAACATGAAAGAGTACCTCTCACTTGTACATGGTATTTGGGATGCCTTCCTTGGTGGTGGCAAATGTAGTTTTGAATGTCCTCTGATCAAGGAGTGAACTGAAGTGAACTGAAGCCAAACTCTCCAGTGAGACACTACCCTGTCACCATTAAAATGAAGTTGTATTTTGAATTTTGGGGGAACCAATGCAGTTGATAAAGCTAGATGAATTATGAAATCATCTACTGGTTAGAACCACTCAGAATGCTGAGGGGAAGTCTGGAGTTTCCCCATAGAGATCATTATTTTCCTTCCACCTCTCAGAGCCTTTTCATGAATCATTTATCTAAGGACAACAACCCAATTGCGAAAGCAAATAATGAGAGAAAGGCTTTTTTTTTTTTTTTTTTTTTTTTTTCCCTGAGTAGGGGTAAAAAAAAAATAATAATGAAATGGTATTGCCCCTTGCCTTTCACAGGGGTGTGGATGGTGGCTTCAGTAGATGAAATAACTTGAGTAAATTCACACAGGAATTATAAGACAAAACTTGGAAAAGAAGCCAATGTTCAAGGCCCTGGTGGTGCCTTAGCCCCTAGCCCTTGCCCCATCTGTTGAACTGACCTTTTCTAAACAAAATAAAATCTTTCTCTGATTTTTCTGATGCTCAGACAAAACATGTAAAAAACAGGGCTGGCAGAATCCTCTCCAAACCCTTCTCATTTTCAGGCATAGTTGTGCTGAAATAAAGGATGAACTGCAACCAAGGATTCAAATTCTGGTCTTTCCCTATCTCAAGAGGACAAAAGTCTAGTCCTTTTTTTCCCTAGATTTCACTTTGCTATAACCCAGCCTGTGTGGCTGGTGCCTTCGGGGGGGGCACCATACTCAGTTCCGCTCATGCTCCATCCCACCCTCTGTGTATGCCTAGGGAATAGCATGAAATACTGGCCCCGTGTCTCTCTGTCTTTCCTCTGCAGCAGCACTTGCCATGGCATTGGTAATGAAGGCACTGAAAATGTCACTGGCCGCATGACGCTTCTCCCTTGTCTACCTTCAATTTTCTTGTTTCTTTGGAGTACATAGGAGTGCTCAGAGTGATTGTGACATATGAAATTTGATAAAATTTGTAATATTTAACAAATATTTATGTGCATGTATATACACATATATGTATAAATGTTCTTAATATTGGTATATTTATTTATTCTATTTATTTATTCTTCATATTTCATTTGCACTGTACAGACTTCTAAATCTAGTCTCAAATATTTATTGACTAAGACTCTGAATGTCCCTTTAAATTCAAATGTCAGTGTATTTGTTCGGGCCTACTTGCAGAACCAACCAGCTGAGAAATGGAGCATGAATTCATTAGCAAATCATACCCACCAGAACTGACCTTAGAACCTGCATGAATCAAAAATAAAGACTTAGCTTGGCTGACTTCTTCAGTGGAAAAGGGGAAGCTAACCAGCACAGTCTGGGGGCGTGATTCACAAAGAAAAAAATGTTGTTATCAATCTTGTAACATCACATCATAAACAATGGTGAAAAAATATAAGAATAAGTTTCTGAAACTATTTCCATAAGTGTGACAGTTTCTTACCAGCTTTTTTAAAAAAATGCACAGGTAGGCTCTATCAGTACGGAACTAGAGAGTCATATAATGACAGCCTACTCATTTTCACTTCAGGGAAGAAAATGTTTTACAGCATAAAAGAAATTGCTGCAGTGACCCAGGGGAGCTGCCAATGTTTCCTGGATGAGGACAATTAACCAAAACAATATCATTAATTTTGCCACAGGTTTTAAATGATCTAGAAAGCAGAATACAAACTTTGTCTTAATAGACTAAATTTAGATTCTGCAACAGAAAGGTATTTCAGTGAAATCCTGCAGCAGCCAGGGCTATGAATGAGAAACCAAAACACCTGCAGGGATAGATATGCACGAATCTTAATGGTGCAACTGCACTTCTGTTATTTGGGTTCAGAAGGGAATAGCCTAGACCAGAACACTCCAACATTGCTATGTGGTCCAGTTGGTGCCAGTGTCACGGCTTGAATCCCAGAGATCTTACAACAGTAATCACCTTCACAGTGCCTTTCCCTCCTACAAGGGTCTCCTGACATACAGATTTGCATCACAACAGGCATTGCCCTAAGTAAATATTAGCTCCACTTCTCAGATAAAGAAACAGAGGTCCATGACTCATTCCTGCTTATACCCCAGTCTCCAAGGAATGGTTCCTGCTGAAATTTAATTCCCACCTAACTGTGCTTACAGTGACTTTAGAAATTAGCAGCTTTGTGAGCCCCTTAACCTTGTAAGTTTGAAATCCCTGAGAAGAAAAGAGCTAGACACAGAAGGCAGGAACCAACAGGGAGAACTGGAAAAATTCCTTGCTCATCGGCTGACTCCAGGCATTACCTTGCTCAGCCCTGCTGCTCCACAGGTGCGGGCAGGGCTCTTGCTCAGGAGAACAACCCTTGGCTGCCTGTAGTGACAAGGGCTGTAGCGTTCAGGCTGGCAGCACTCCAGCCTGTGCAATAGAGGCTGTGGTATACGCAGATCCTAGCTGGTTATAACTGCAGTTCTTTAGTCAAATACTTGTGCCAGGGTATTGTTGCCTGCCATTGTCATTTGCCAGGGGAGCATGAGGTTGTGATGGACTCATGCACCCCCTCTGAGAGCATGCCAGATAGCTGAAGAGCTGCAGCGACAAGATACCACTTTCCAAGAGTTTTTTTTTTTTTTTTTTCCTTTTTTTTTTTTTTTTTTTTTTTTTCAGGAGTGGTTCCTCTCTCTCTTCTAACTAGATAACAGGGACCAATTAAAGTAATGAGCCTCACAAAGTATCTCCCTTGGCTAACAACAGCCTGTATTAATGTTTGCAGAAGTGCAGGGCCATAAGCTTTCTTGTTAGATGTTAGCACTTTGCAACATAATTCAACATTCTGAGAACTTCTCCATCTATTAGACTAGTGCCTTTGTCAGGTATAACTCACCCACCTGTTTCCCATGGCTGACTGTATCCTACTGCTCCGGGATGTGAGCACCCAAGCAGTACAGCTGTTACTGCCCAAGGCCCCATTTCTGATAGAAGAGCCATGGAGATATGAATCACAACCAGGCAGTTTCTCTTACATGAACAGAGCCTAATTTACAATCATCTCATTTTAATGTTTTTGTTTGCACTTGTGGACATATGTGGAGTGATTTTTTCCAATGGGGGAGGATTAAGCTAATAGAATCCTTTCAAGTTCTCTCTCAACCTGCTAAATCTGTTTTAGAAAGGAAGACAAAAGTTTTTGTTTTTTTTTTTGTGCTAGCTCATTTTCATAACTGTTGTAATAAACAGTGATGAAGAAAATTTCTCTGTTGAACTTGACAAGCTTCTGCTTTCAAAAAAAAAAAAAAAAAAGTAACTGTTTACTTTGGCTTGGATGCTTCCAGCATGTTCTAATTACAACTCTTATTATACTCTTGTAAAATGCCAGACTTTCAAATGTGTTGTAAATGCAAACAGTGAAACGAAATTAAACGTGGCGATACTACCAAAAAAAAAAAAAAAAAAAAAAAGGATTTTATTGACTTCAGTTCCTGTTCCAGTGGTCAATCAGGCAGGTGTAATGTCATGATGCATGCAGGCTCTAGAGTCTGGATCCAGATCTGAATCTGCTTGCTTGCTTTCAAAATCAGGATCATTCCTTCCAGAATTGTGGCTGCTCTCCAAGCTCATTGCTGAATCTAAAACTAAGGTACCGTTCCACATAGACTCACTTTTCATAAATTGAATTGGGCATTTTTTTCAAATTCTTGTTCCCCATGTTAAAGCCTTGGGGTGATATATGAGCTATGCTGAAGCTGAACAATTGTAATAGATACCTCAGGCTCCAGTTGTAGACTCATGCTATAACTTTCCTTTATGATTTGGGTCTCTGCTTCATTATTACAATGTAAGATCAGAATCACAGCCAGTGAAAACTGTCTGGACATCTCAGTGGGACATCAGTACAGCAACTACCCAAGGACTCCCCTCTGCTACCAGCTCTCACTCAAGGACCATGCAAGAACCATGATGGACAAAGGAGAAAACATACAAGAGGAGCACTGTGTTTAGGTAGAAGAAATAGACAGAGCACTTCAAGCATAGTCCACCACCTTATGCAAGAAAACCAAGCTAAAAATAAAGGAGTCTAGAGCTCTGTTTACCTTGAATTACATGCCTGCAAACTTCCAAAAAGGTTGAGATCAGAATCAGGGTGGTATAAATCAGGACTTTTGCTGTTTTGAGGAAGCTTATAAGTTGTGCTATATTTCAACAGCCAAGTGTGCAGAATAAAGGCATTCCTTCAGAGTAGGAACTATTATTTCTCTTGGAAGAAACTAGTTGACTGAAACCAGGTTTCAAACTGTGAGGAAGCAAAAGCAATGTGAACAAGGCTACAACACCTTGGCAAATTCAAGAGGTCTACAAATTACTCCAGCTTTTCATCTTACTTTAAGGTGCATAAATATTCCTCTACTAATCATCATCCTCTCCTTATATAATTACTCCTCAGTTTTAGACAGAGACTACTAAACACTTTGTGGAATTGCTGCTGGTAAAACATCACACTGGAACAATCTCCAGCTGTCCTCCACCTTGAGAAGAAAGGACATGGGACTCATATAGAAAGTTCTTAGCATTTGATCAAACAGATCAATGGAAATTCAAAAACAACATTGAAGATTAGTACTGGAGTCCTAGCAAGCCAAAAGACCTTCACATATGAAAATGACATGTCAACGTTAAAACGAAACCTTGCACCTATGTATCACTTCATCTCCAGACATCCCAGGCCATATGAAATGAGATAATTTCACACCATCTGCACCAGATCATCTTGGCGTTATTATCCATGTTTTAAGGATGAAGATATTTGCAAAGACTCTGGCCTTTAAGGAGTTGCCAAGATGACACACAACTGACACCAGTGGAAACAGTGTATGTGACATGGCAGGGCAGCGTCCTAGCTGATCATACCAAAGGCCCAGAGACAGTGCCCAGAATAAAATTTTAACTACAGAATGCAGCTCTGTTCAGCAAGGCAATTAGATATGCCCTTAAACTTGACCATGTGCCTTTCTGTTCACTGGAACAGAATACAGGACTCCTGATAACCAGTCTTTTGCTCAAAGCATTATTATTGTCATTAAGAATAAGTTAGTTAAAAACTAGAAGGAAACAGTTCTTCCAGATCAATCCAGAGGGCAATTTCATCTTGGATTTTGCTGCTTCTACTCAAGTGAGTGAGAGTTTTGCCATTAAATTCAATATGATAAAGATCAAGATCTTAAAGCACATACTCAGTTTTAGTTGATTCAGTAAAAGAGTTAGACAAGTTTTTGCACTCACCTGAGATTTCTGCTAAACAATCCCTCTCATTTTACTGCCAGGTGTTCTGTACAGTCTGTGCTTTTCCACCTCAAAACTAAATATAATGATAATTAAAAAACAAAACAAAGCAAACAAAACCTCTCCAAAGACATTTGCAAGTTTTGAGAGACTCCTTTCAACAGATATTTAGTAACAGTTGCAAGTTGCTCACAACACTCTGAAACCAGCTATAGGCAATGATAGCTTTTACTGAAGAAATTAAAATGACCACAATTATATTAAATTGCATTCTCTTATACTTGGAACTTGAAATTGGAGCTGTGCTGAAAGGAACAGATAGCACATAGATGTTAATGCAATATACAGTAATACTTGAAATTAAAAGCCACAAATTACATCAGTCATCTTTACTTACATAAGGAACTATTAATCACTTAATCATTTGTTAATGATCATACCAAGACAAGATAGCCACATGGTAAAATATATATTATTGCCATAGGCCAGCCCAAATTCCAATTTAGGTAAACCAATGACACTGTACCACATTTACTTCCTGCTGTGGTGTTGATCTAATCTTCTGTTTTCTTCATTTCAGCTTATATGCTGTTATGGCATGTTGCTAGGCATTATTAAACACTTTGAGATGGCAGTCCTCCCATTTTCATAGCAGGTGACATCCTCTAATGTAAAATAACACCACGCTGCTAGTGTATAAGGGAGCTACACTAAGTAGCTTCGGGTTGAAAATTTGACTCACTGGGCTTAGATATACAAAAGAATTAATTGGTATAATGTAATAGTGAGGAGAGTAAAAAAAGGAAAGCAAAATAAAACAAAACAACACACCTACATTCTCATAGTAACTTTAGCTCAACCTCACTGCAAAGCAGATGTATTTCTACGGTGTTTAGGAATTTAAGCATTAAACTTAAATACCAGTGTTTGGGGCTTAATTGATAGTCACACTAGAAATCACAACTTTGACAGTAACTTGCCGGAAACAAAACAAAACAAAACACTTTTAAACAAAAATATTGTACATTATATCTATTTGAGCTGTCTTCCTCAAATCTTGCTAGCACATGAACTCCCTGAAAGATAGACCAATTTTGAAGCAAACTAACACAAGACCCCACAACTCCTCAGGGCACAGAACACTCTCCGCATGACCTGAGGGGATGCTAAAGGCACTGATAACCTTGAGGTACATTCTAGATTAGAGCACAATGCAAAAATTTACAGGAGTCTTTATTTCAAGTAAGTCACTGTCCTATAATCCAGTCTAAACCTTTCCATTACCTGCATATCCCTCCCTACACACATGTACACATTCGTACACGCATCTGTCAGCAAATTAAGCCACAGACCTACAGTTTATGCTTCTGTACTAAGGATGTCATTATATGACTGCTGTGTATGATACAAGGCCTGCCTTCTCTGATTATATTCCCTCCCTGATTAACCTAACTCTTTCAAAGGTTAATTTGTTCCAAACCATGCATTTCCTACAACATTTAACAAACAAACAAACAAAAACAAAAACAAAACACACATAGTTAGAAACAGCAGAGACCACAGAGCAAGTAATACCTCTTAATTTCTAAATGAAATACAACAAGGTCTGCACATTAAGAGAGAATTTTCCATTATTTTTCCACTTGACTGCCTAATATCGTGCCCCACCAAATTCTCCTTCTATGTTCCCCCTACTGGCAATTGGGACAGAGAAGCAACAGTGTGGAAAATCCACCCCACCTACTTTATAAATTTGTACCAGAGAGAAAGGATCAATTGATTTTTAAAGGTGCTTGTCTCTCTCTACTGGTCACAGAGGAAGGTGTGATGATATGCTTAGGTTGGACAGTCAGCTTTTCCCAAATTTGTAAGGGAAGAATCCCTCCTTAAAATATTTACTAAATGGTTCATGGTTTAGATGAGCAAAATGATTTTCTTCAAAAAGGCAGTAGATATACTACAAGAAGCTGCACACAGTTGGTACTGTCCTGCTCTACCTTCTCACTGTGTCTTTGCTTGAGAAATAACGTCCAAAGGATGACAAGATTATTTGGACAAAGTCACTTTTCCATATGTCAGCCTTGAGGCTTTATCCTTCAGAAGAGCCCATTGGCATTATTTCCTGAGGAATGGATGCACAAAGGACCAAGTCTCTCATTAGTACATTTGCATACCTTAAAATAAGATTTATTGAAGGTTTTGACTGCTTATTAGATAGACCATGATATCAAAGTACATTGCATTCCTGGTTCCCTTTAAACACATTTTTGTAGGGATTCAGGAGAGAGAAACTACAGAATACATTGGTAGTGCAACATCAGCTAAGCTATGCTCTCTATTTACTTCACTAGTTTGTGATATACATACCTAGATACTGCTTAGAAAGATCAAATATGTGAGGTCACCCTCTTAAGGAAGCAATCACTTGTATAATCTTGTTTTCTGTCTGGTTTTCTCTGATTTCCTACAAAATCCATCAAATTCCCCTCTTCAGATATATCACTTGCTATTAATCTCTATTGCAGGAGAATGCATATCCTCACGCACACGCTCAAAGAAAAGTTGAAAATTAGAGCAGGCTGGAAAACAAGAATTCCCTTTTTCAAAAGAGTGAAATTTTTGCCTTTCAAACTTATTCCCTTTTGAGTAAAAGAGGGTAGAGAAATAATCCCACCAGCTGAAGTTTGCAGCCTTCACCTGAGGAGAGGCACAAGACCCAGCCTCTGGATGGACTGCTCACAGCAGCTTTCTGAATCTGCCACTTTTATGCCAACTGGAGGCTCTGACTCCTACATGCAGCTCTTTACAGCTTTACAGCTCTTTCACTTTGTATACAAAATTAACTGCTCCTCCACCAAGAAACAGGATCATACAAAGCTATGTAAAGCTCATGTAAGTTACTCTCCCTTGTCCAGTCTTAAGCAAAGTGTTTGAGGGAGCACAGACACAGGGAAAGGATTGTCCAGTTAATCCAGATATCCCAAGCCAAAAAAAAAAAAAAAAAAAAAAAAGAGGAGAAACATTTGTAATCGGTTGCTGCAGTCTGATTTTTGGAAGGCATTTCTTGAGCTGAGGTGGTTTGAAGGTGGGTAAGAGCAGTCAAGAATACCTATAGTAACTTCAAATCCTGACAAAGTGCTTTGGGGGAACTTTTGTAGCTTGATGAGCAGCATGCATTTTAGAAAGCTTTGAGTTTGTTGTTTGTCTTGTTCAAGATCCCTTTGGATTCTGGTGGCTGCAGTTTTATTAAAAACTGCCCCTATTGTTGTGAGGGCTCCTGTGCTGAAGGCCTCAGGTTGAATGTGTGCCTTTACAAGTGGCTTGAAATCACTCAATGTCACACTGACTCTTCTGTTTCATTTTCTGCTTACAGAGCGCAGAGCAGAGATGGATGCTTTCACTGGATCTGTCACCTGCAAAGCCTTGGAGGGAGCACCCAGAAACAAACATGTTAATTTTTCTTTCTGCCCTACTGATCCCAGTGGAAGTCAACTTCTTCCTAATGCTCCTAGAATGTTCTGTGTTTAAAGGAAAGAGATAATCTCACCTATCCTTTTGCACATATAAACGCTACATGCTTTCTTTCCACCAACTCCCAGTACAGAGAAAGCTCTTTCTCTTGAAGGTAGCCAGAGCCACATTGTGCCATTCTAAGACTTGAACATTTGCCCTCATTGGACTTCCAGAAGAGTTCAGATCCATCCCTCCGACAATAGGAACAAAGACCCACTCTAAATTATTTTCACGTTATTCTTCTCAACTCTTCAATTTGTTACCCTGCATTTTTCTTTACTTTTTTTTTTTTTTTTTTTTTTCCCCCCCTTTGAATTTGTATGATGCCAATGATCAAAACTTGCTCCCTTTTGACTGTGGAGGTATACAGCTCTCAGAGAACACATTCTTCTATAGTGCCCATCAGGAGCCTCTATGAAAAGCCAATTCTCTAGATTTTCATCAGATGGTGTTAAGTTTAAAACAAATAGAGAATAACGATGATTGCCTCTGGGTGTGTAGAATTAAAGATCTGAGGCTATAAAGGAAAAGGCAGTGAGAGATCTCTTCGTAGGTCATTCTGGGTAAGGCCAAGTCAGAAAAGAGACATTCTTTAGGACTGTATTTTTCCACATATTCTGGAATGCAGAAATTGTAAATGTTCCCTCCATGATACTTCCTCTATCTGAATAATTTTTGTTATTTGCTTTCTCTGCAGAAGTTGCATGGATTATGGGATTAAAAGACCAGGATAAGTCAAACCTTTCCAAAATGCATGACAAAAACAACAACAGCAATCTAAAAACCCCACACCTTTCACCATCAATATTAATAAAAAAGAAGATGATATTTTACTGTCTAATTTGTTGGGGTTTTCCTCTCCTGTATGCCATCTCCTTGTGTGGCAGTCACTACTAATTGTGATGTGGGGTTGGTTGATTTGCAGTTTTCTTTTTAGTGATATATGCTTTTTTATTAAGAGTAAGATGAAAACCAACAGGTAGTTTCATGTTAATCATCAGATAGCTTCCCATTCTCTTCCCATCTGAGTGGTAACTTAGAACCCCAAACCTAAAAATCTTATGTCCATTTACAAGAACTTCTGGGTTCCGAAAATATTTTACCACAGTTCCTCAAGATGGCGTTAGTCACAGTAACTACAGAATCGATTATTTCTGACAGCTAAAGTTTTGACCTTTTTCATGTAACAAATATTTTATCTTCCACTTCACCAAGCAAAAAAAGATATCAAATTCAAGTAAGAAATTAATCAATTGGACAATGAATCTCTCTCTCTCTTTTTTTTTTTAATAAATTAATTTATTTTTTTTTTTAGTTTGGTAAAATTAAAAATCTCTCCAAACAAGTCTCAGAGAACATCAAGGACCAGTGGAAGTGGCCACAGTTTTAGGTTTAAGGAGACATCTTTGCTGAAGTTCTGGAAACCTTGAGAGAAGAGCAATCATTGGTATGCAGACTGAGGAATGAGAAGAACCTAGAAGTCCTAAATTACATTCACAGCAACTACAAAGCAGGGGAAAAATAGGAGTGAAAAACTGTTGGAGATGCCTCGATACGTAGAAGAAGAGAACAGTCAAGATGAGGCGGTGAGCATTTAGAAACCAAACCTCACCATAAAGGTATTTTAAATAGCTTCAATATCTCAGCTTCTATTGAGTCACCCTGTCCCATCTGCTTCTTTTAGTGACAAAAATAAAATAAATAAATAAATAAATAAATCCTTCAGTTCATACTGTAGCTCTCCTGCAGATGTGGAAGAGCAACTAGATTCTAGCCTGCTTCATGCATCATTGACAAAGTCGTCAGAGCTGAGTCCCCTGCTGCAGATTCTTTATTAGTGGTGATAATGTGAGAAGCAGAAGGGAACACAGCTTGACTTTCAGAGCCCAAGCTGAATTCTCATTTAGAAAAATAATCCTTTACTCATAGACTGAGCAAATATGATAGTGAGTCATCAATAGAAAACAAATGGGGAACCCCTGGCAATTGACCAGAAAGGGGTCCATCTGACTCCACAGAATCTATGATAAGGAATAAATAGGTGAAGGGAGAGTTCAGTGGGATCAAATTCATTGGGTACAGCAGGTATGTCCTTTCTAACTGTGGAACAGTCATTAATTATTAGTATATTGTTGGTATGAGAAAAACAAACAACAATCACAGCTGAGATATAATCCTGCCTTACTACTCACCTCAAAAAGTCAGCAGTCAAGGATGGTGACTGTCTTCAAAGTCAGGAAGAGCCATAGAAGCTTGACCATCTGGTCTGTCCATGGGGAATTTTGAAATGGAGGAGAAAGAATGATTCCATCTGCAATGAAAAGCATACATTTCTAAGTGTCTTACAGAGAGAGAATCTGAACAACAACAAAGATTATTTATATTACAAATAAGCAACTACAAAAATGTTGAATTTTGAGAACTTCTAATTGGAAAAGAGTTTTGTCAGAATCCATGTCTCGGATGATCAAAGTCACCATTGAACAGGAAGCTTTGGGAAGTAGGACTAAACCAGAAAATCTTGGGGGAGTCAGTCCCCATTATATTGCTGAAAGCTAGAAACAAGGATTTTCAGTTATGGGCTAGTCTCTTAGTCAAACTCTCTGTGAGACTTAAGAAGATCAAGAGTTTTGCTGTGGGAAGAGGAATCAAGCTGCAGATACCAACCACATTTCCTTGTGCAAAATCACGTGCATCCACAGCCAAATAAATGGCGAGATTTTGATTCAATTTTCTTCTTATTTTCAGGTCAAGGATAACAGCTTAAAATCCATAATACTACTTTACTCCATCCATCTTTTCTACCTGGAATAGAGATTACTACTGCACTGTTTGTTAGAGTTTTTGAGCTGCTTCTCAGAGTTCATCTCAATGCAGTTAGCAGTCCTCCATCCTCAATCCACTGTTGTAATGCTAGACATAGCAAGTGCTCTTTGGAGCACTTCAATAACTTCTGACAACTTCAATAGCACAGAAAAACAGTGTGAAAGCTAGCTATAATTAATTTCTGGATAAAAGTGATATATTTAGTTATTTTGTTTTAATGGTTAATGTTTCAACGTGCAGAAGTCTGCACAACATATAATTTCTTGTTTCCTCTGTACTATGCCATACTTTGTACTTTTATAATCACTATAGACTGAATTAATTAAAGGAATGGGGGTTCAGGTTAAACTGTGCTGCTGCTCCACTAAGATGTCCCACACATGGATCCATTCCCTCCTACATCCCAGGTCATGCAAATCATCCTGAATGATGACCTCATGCTCCTCAGCTCTAGGCAGAAGTTCCAGTTAATGATCCTAGAAATATATACTGGACCCTCTTCTCAGCTGCAGTCCTGAGTGACTTCTGGGGTGTCTATTGTAAAGTTTTAGTTTGGAGCAAGGTGCACTTCTGAATTGAATTTTCAGACCACCCCCACTTAGTACGTTTTGCTTTATGTCACAGAACTGTCCTGGTCTGCACAAACTGAATCCCCTGCAGAGGAAATGAAATCAGAAGACGTGCTCCAGGAGGCCATCAAAGGCTGCTGATCAGCATTCTGTTCATGAGATCAGACTAGAGCTACTGCAAAATAATCCTTCCTCCACTTCCCACCTCTGAAAATGTGTGCTGTTCAGAGGTCACAGTACCAACCATTTGTCTTTCTGAACTTGCTTCTGTTATGCTGCTATACTTGGTAATACAGGTAATGTTATACTCTCTCCATTCAGCCCACAGGCATATCTGGAGGGTAAGTTTAAGGAGGACTGTAGAATGTCCTGAGAACATCAATCTTCCAAGTCCCTGTAATGATGCCAGAGGCTACTATAACAATGTTTACCACTTTCCCAACGTTTGAAGTTTCACATCGAAAAAATTAGCTTACCAGGTTTTGGGTCTTCCTTGTTCTGTCCAAAATTTCTTCAAGACTATTACCAGGTAACAAGAGTTTTCACTACTGAAGGAATTGTGATAACTGGAAGATAAAAGCACAAAATTGTGCCAAAGTGAAAAACATTCCAGGCTCTGAAATACTTTTTAATTTTCCCATGAACATTATAAAGAGAGATTTTTTTTTCTATTTAATCCAAGCCAGTTTGCCCATTCCTAAATCAGCACAGACACATACAAGATCCATTCACATCTGTGCAGAATCTTTCTACATACTGTGTTTAATTTCTCTGTTCAAGGCCATCATTTAAATAAATAAATAAAAACCTTTGTTCCTTCATCTGTTTCAAACTACAACTTTTTACATTAAAAACTGCAAAGATTCTCTAGGTAGGTCGCACCTTTAAACCTAGAAATTAATTACTGATAAACACTCCTGCACTCTTGCTGTCAAGAAGCATGTTTCCCTAGCTGAAGCCCAAATAACACAAAATTCATTCAGACACCATTGTAAAGCCATGTTTTGAACTCCTCATTGGTGTACGTTGTTTATCTTCTTCAGCTTTAACCAAGTCCTTTATCATTTTGAACTGTTTCTCTAAGTCACAGTCACCTTGAAATCTTTTTTTTTTTTTTTTTTCCAGAGACAAATCCATCAGCATTTGCTTTTCCTCTCCCTTCATTCCCCTGAACAAATATTTCCCATTTATCTCAAACTGCCTTTTTCCAATCAGTCTCACAAAAAGTCACTCAAAAAGGTATAGTGCAGATGTTCCACAACAAACTACTCGTTAAAAAGATTTTTTACTTCCTTTTCTGGTTCTGAGCCTTCTCAAAGCTATTTGGGGGTCTGCTTTTTGTTGCTGTTTTAGGGGCATTTTTTTTTCAATTGTGCCATAAATTTTGCAGTAGGTTCTTGAATGAACTCTTTAGAGAGTTCTCCTTTAAAATAACAGCACAGAGATTGGCCCTAAGCATTTGTCATTCATTGCATTTCCATTGCCATAATCTGCTTGAAACTTTCCAAGTTAGTTAGTTAAGACTTAAGGCTGCTTTTACACATGGCTGTCTCTAAACAAATTGTGTTTTGAATTGCAAGGTGCTCCATCCCTACAGCCATGCAAACAGTTCCTAGTACTGTAACTGCAACTGACGCTTAGGAAGAGACTCTAATTACTGGATGCATACTGTGGATCTGTTTGTAGGCATGACACTGTTCACTAGAATGAATCTGACTAATCCTTGGAAACTTTCAAAAATTTATGTTTAGGGCCTTGCTAATTGTCACTCTCTTTTCTCTCAGAGAGGCAATTTGTATACCATAAACAACATAGTCATCTCAGGTCACTGGAACTGGAACTCTGAGTGGAAGCATGACCCTTTTGCACTTTTTTTTTTTTTGTCTGACTTGTAAGGGAAGCTATGTGGTTATTATGATATGTATGCATGTGCAAACGCACACAGAGATCCTTTTAAAAAAGTCAATATTTATATAGTAACCTTCAACTACCTGTTGCTCATAGTGCAGGAAATTGCTGTGTTATTTCTATCATCGCTGTGTGGCAAGGATGGGGAGATAATGACTTCTTAATGGGCAGTGCCATATGTGCATGTACTGGATATGATTATAAATAGTTACATACAAACAAAAAGACTACTTAGAGCTTAAACAGGACATTGCATTTCAGGAGTTTGAAATTATACTAACAACACTTTACAGGTAAGAAACAGGCAAGTCTTGACCTTTGCTACAAAATTTTGGCAGGATCAATGAAAAAAGAGTATGAAGCAACTGTTTCCTGTACCTTCTGATAGAAGACCCTTGAGATGGAGCACAGCAATACATATTGATTCTGTGTCAAGGCAGCTTGGTTTCTGTGCTCACTCAGAATTTCTGCCTCTTGGAGGGTCTCTGTAAACTGACATAATATGCGTTTGACCAGACTGGAGCCCATCACTGGGAACTAGATAGAGACTACTGCCACATTGTGCTCTGCTTAACAGTTACATATAACCAAGCTGTGAGCTAAGAATAGTTCCCCTCACTGCTGAACTGCTGTGAGTTTTCCTGAAGATCAGCTTGGAAGGTACTATTAATCTTCCCATAATTTCCTGGTTTTCCATAATTTCCATAATTCCCATAATTCCCATAATTTCCTAGAAATTGGAGAATGCTCTGAAAAAGCTGGCAGTATAATTTTTCATTGTGTCTCTCTTCTGTTCCTGCCATTGAAACGCAACTAGTTCTTAGCACTTTATCTATTCTTCTCCTGTGTTGTGGCTTCTCTAGTGTGGGTACCCCCTTCAAACATGTTGAAAGATTTTTGCTGTCTTTCAAAGTTAAAAATTAAAATAAAATAAAAAAGGCAAAGTCTCTTTTGCTTCTTTTCTCTTTCTCTTACTGGTTTTCAGATAATCTCACCTTCTAAGGTCCTTGCTCAGATAAATGTCCATTAATATGTCCAAAATGGCTTGTGATTTTGTAGACTGCAATTAAAACAAATGGCAGAAGAGAGCAATCCTTTAAATAACTACAGAAAAGTGCTCCCTTCTGTAGGGTGCTCACAGTTATTATTGTGAACAACGTAAAAGTCATTAACAGCACACACGCCCTCACCTGAGATCAAAGCTTTCACCTTACAAGCAATTTTTTTTCTTCCTTCTCTACAGATCTTTCTGATATACATGTCCTTCTCTGGGGAAATATAGGGGAATCTTAGCATAACCTGACTATATTCACAGTCCTGATTTTTCACTAAGCTGTCTATACTGATGGCAGAGCAAAATTATATACCTCTTTTCACCTTACAAATCCCATGATATCTTAGTAGAGAAAAGCAGGTTTGGTTTTATACAACATATCTCACTCATGGTATCTTAAAGCCTCTTTGTAAGCAGAAGTTGAATAGTGATGATCCAGAATCCACAGCAGCAGATGAGTTAGAATTCAGTCTTCAAGAGATATCTGATAGGAGCAACTGAGATCCCTGGAGCTTGGATCTAGGCTTTGTACTAGAAGAGATATTGACTATAATGTTGCTTTTCCAGTAATGTTATTTTCACAGGATTTTAAACTGAGTTGCTTGAAACAGAAATTCAGAAACGTAGTCTATTTAATGGCACACTGAGATGATGCAACTTTTAGCCAGAGACGCAATATGACTCCCTTGTTCTCTCTGTTTTTATTTTATTATTATTATTATTTGTTAACAGCAGTTTCAAACACTGAATCTGAGTCCTGGTACACAAAATGAAATCACAGAAATTCTGTTTGGGAAGGAAAAGTAGTACCTTACTTACCTGACCTTACTTACCTGACCATTTAGGCCACCATTCCCACTCTTCTACATATTCAGTTCATTAAACTTTTTGTCCGGTGAGTATGAAACAGTGGATTAAATCGTGATAGGGCACAGCATTTAATCATGTCTGGTATTCCAGTCCTAACAATTGTATTTTTGTAAACAGATCTGGAATAACACTTAGACCATGAATGTAGATATCACCATTTGGTAAAACAAAATATTTGCTATTTTTGCTCCTCTTTATTGACTTTCCTTTGGTTTACCTTCTAATCTTTTCCTACAATGCTAACCATTGAATACAGTACCAATAGCTTGGTACCTCTAAATTACCTCTAAGCTCTCTTTTCTCCCTCTTAGATATTTATACACTGAATTAAAATCACAGTAGGACATCTATGACTTTGCTTCTACTTGCCGAGATTTAAGTTGCCTCTCTCTTCTTTTGATAGATGCACATAGCATAATGCAAGCAGGATATTAAAAAACTAATTCTTTTTCTTTCCCCTCTTTAAAAATCTTGCCTTTTTTTTTTTTTTTTTTTTTTAAGGATCAACTAACTCAAGTAGCTCTTTTGTATTCCTTTATTAGCTTGCAGCATGCTTTGTTAAGCATGACATAGCAACACAATTTAAAAATGTACAAGAGTGGCCATGATGAATGTGTCATTTTGTTTGATTTCCCCTCTCTGGTTACGGCTTTGTTAAAGTGGGCAAATGGCAAAATGACTTAGGAGATTTCTGCAATAACAACAATTAAAATAACAAGAACTCAGCTTGTGCCTGTAAAAAATGACTCGAAAGACTAGATTGATGGCTAGGTTTTTATGTCCTGAAGTAAAGCATATTTCAATTGAATGTGTGCTATATACAGAATACAGTCTTGTTTGGGCCCTAGCTGGATTTACTCTAAAAAGAATCATCTAAATCTTCCATTGCCCTCCTCTGCCCAGCAGGGGAATGTGACATTGTAGTGGGGGATCCACCATTATCATCCGTGCTTGGCCATTAGTGTTGCACCTGTGCAATATGGGAGCATCATCAGTTTAAAATGGCAGCACATACAGTGTTAGGTCCACAGAGGCGACTATGTAAAATCATCAATGCTGGATCAGACTCCACAGACTATTTTCAGGGGTTTACATTCAGGCCAACAATTCTTCTCTGGTTTAACACTGCAGTAGCTCTACCGGATTTGATTAGAGATCATAGAAATATAGAACACTACACGTTGGAAGGGTCTTCAAAAGATCACCTTGTCGAATCTTTCATGCAAAAGGGTGCCTAGATGAGATTATCTAGCACCCTACCCAAAAGTATATTGAAAGCTTCCAGTGATGGGGATTCTACCACATCCATAGGGAGGATGTTCCAGTGATTGATTGTTCTGACTGCAAAAAATTAGAATATATCTTTCACATAACACATTGAAACCTTTCCCAGGGCAACTGGTACCTGCTGCCCCTTGTCTTTTCCATGTAGCTACTTGCGAAGAGAGAGCCCCCAAACTCTTTGTAGCCGTCCTATAAGTACTGGAAAACTATGATGACATACCCCCTAAGCCTTCTCTTCCCCAGGCTGAAAGGCTATAACTCCTTCAGACTTTCCCCAATTTGACCATATTTGTAGCCAATTCCAGTCTGTGCACTTCTTTTTTTTGAATTGTGGTGACCAAAACAGGACACAGTACTCCAGGTACAGCCTGACAAGCACTGAGTAAAGTGGGATGACCAAAGGTCTGCCTGCTAGCAATGGCCCAGCAGATACAATCCATGATCTGATTTCCCTTTGTTGCACAGAAGCAAAGATGTACAGATTTTCATCAGCAAAGGATCTGACACAATTAAGTTAAACATGGCAACAAAGGGAGGAACTGAAGAACAGATAACAGTGCTGATGTTGAAGATCATCTAGTCCACTACAGATCAAACAGATCAGCTATGGCAGGTTTCCCAGGACCTTTCTCAGTGAAGTTTTGAATATCTCCAAAGATGTAGACAACTACTGCAAACCAGTAGGGTATTTCAGTAGAACGTCATCCTGTATGCTTTCAGACACGAGTTAACAGATAAATCACTAAAAGTATTTCCAAACATGCGTGCATTCCCTTCACTGGAAATCTGTCCTCACCCAGACTAGGAAAATCTCAGATTAAATAGTTTGAGATTACACAGGAATGCCATCAGCAAATTTGCTCTTGGTCTACACATCACTTGCAAACTGTTTGTTTCACTGATTACCCATCCGCAGTTCACGCTCTGTTGCTTTGCTACATAGGTCAACCCCTTTGTTTCTGGATGATTTATGTAATTCTTCAAACCAGCACAAAATCTAAATAGGAAATTTTACACTACATGAAGTATTATCTCAGTAAACATTTGTGCATTTCAGCTTGACATTTGCCTTACACAGCAATAGAAGACCTCAAGCACTCAAATGATTGTGAAATTTAGACACAAATGGCTTGCAAACAAAACCATTAAATCTAAATTTACTCTTAAATGTGAAAACATGTTCACAGAAAAACTGATCCTAACATTCACTGAGCACTTACTAATCAGTAGTAAGCAAGCATGCTTATGGTCCCCTCTGGTCAGTGCATGACTTTGAAAAACATGTTGCTCTTCCAGTTCTGCTTCTCGTAATTCATGGTAAATGAGTTTCCCATTGACCCTGCACAGGATGTCAACAGCTGCTGTTAGTTGGTCCGGAGTTGCTCTTGCCCCATCTGCCCCTCAGAGGACTTAGCTCTGCAATTGTTTGACTTCCCAACAGAGGGAGGTTGGAAGATTTTTGAATTTCACTGAACAAATTCTCTGTTATTTTGAGGAACTAAGGCATGCATCTTGAGAATTTCTCTCTATTCCAGATATGCAATGTAGCCGTGAGTTTCTTCCAAAGAATGAGGTGACAAAGCCTGTGCTGACACATGGAGCATGTGTCCTGGTAGCTGACCCAGATCTCTAGCCCCTGGCCACCCATGGCTGTCTTAGGCAGAACCTAGAGGTGCAGAAATGATGCCTCATACCAGTTTGGGCAAAATGCTTCTTGGTCCATTTATCCTTGTCCATCATTAGCACATTTCTAAAATTTAAATCTGATTTTCCCTTTTTATATGCTCATTGCTTTCTATGTTGTTGTTGTGTAACAGAGGCCAAATAATTCATTTCCTAACATTAGTAATCTTTATTTATATGGAATTATCAGTTTCTTCCAATCAAATAAACATTTTTTTATTATTATTATTCCCATGTAAATTCGATTATGAATTGTTCCTACCCATCTTTATAGGCTGTTTAACACATTTTAGTCCAATGCTATTTTTCCAATTCCTCATATTCAGTACCTGCTAGGTTCTCTGTGGATCTCTAGCCAAAGAAGTAGTCTGAGGTACCTATCCTGCACAAGGCTGAGTACCTTCTGCAAAACAGTGAGAGCTCTTGATACACAGGGAGCATCTCTGCTCCCCAGAGGATTGAACACTGATAAGGGCCCCACATGTTCTGAGGTCACGAGCTTTCATTCCCTGTTTTAATCCTTTCCTTCCCTTATACTAACAAACCTTGCAACCTTTCTGGTTTTCTACAATTCCTTTAATCGAGTTCATTGTAGTCATTATTTTGTTGTTTTCTCTTTCGTAATTAGAAAAAAACTTTAAAATTTTCCCTCAGTTGCAGCTTATTTACTTCTGAAGAAAAAACAAAAAAACAACAACAAAAAAAACACTCCAGTGACCAGAAGCAAGAATTCTAAATAGTGCTTCAGACAACGAAATGGATACATGAGTAAATCTGTATTTCTAAGATTGAACCAAATTAATAAACGATGAATTAAGTGATGAATACTTTTAGTTTAATGGACATTAATAGAAGTTGCTAGATGTTCACATTGATAGAAAGTTAAGCCTTTCATTTAGAAGTCTAATAGGTATCTATTTTTGACAAACTTTGTTGAAGTCTCCAATTAGAGAGAGAAACAAAGTGAACTGAAAATATACTGTGGGTGACTGTAATCCATATTTTGGAAAAAAAAAAAAAAAAAAAAAAAAAAAAAAGCAGCTACTTCTCAACAGGCAGGAAGATTCCCCCGTATTTCTGTATTTAAGAAGACACTTGTTTCATTGTTTCATTGTTGTGTTACTTAAGGTTGAAGTTTCAGACGACATTTTTAGCAGGCTTCTACAAAATTACATGGCATTACTTGCAATGTTGACTGACATAATTTAGAGTTAACACATCAAAAAGGGAATTTACACTTTTTTTTTTTCTTCCTGATTTCTTCCCATAAAGCAATCCTATAGATCAACGGCACTTCCAGAGAAATGGTGAATAAACCAAAGATATTTGATATTGGCTTCAAATTACCTGATGACATTCTAATGCTGCACTGAACTATCAAAATATTTTGACAGCAGGAAAGGGCTGGAAATATCATTAAGGCAGCACATCTTGTGCAATTTCACATTTTCCTGTTTCTGGTCATTTTGCAAAGAGGTTGTTTTCCTTCACAGCTTATTGAAATGTGTGAGTTTTACACCTTCCTTAAGCTTAGAAACAGCCCTAGAGTGAGCTTTCTCTTATATTTTGACACTCCTATTTCTGGTCCCAACAGAAACTAGGAATTGTAGATCTGTAGTTACAAAGGTTCCCAGAGGTAATCGGCATTTGGGGGATTCAGGAAGGCTGGAATCAGGAAGGTGATTGTAACTCCACCAGCAAGCAAATTCCTCAACAAGAGCACACAGGCAAAGCAGAGAGGGAAAAAAAAAAAAA
This sequence comes from Stictonetta naevosa, assembly GCA_011074415.1. Taxonomy (NCBI): domain Eukaryota; kingdom Metazoa; phylum Chordata; class Aves; order Anseriformes; family Anatidae; genus Stictonetta; species Stictonetta naevosa. Next base: position 45,394,271 of record CM021699.1, on the reverse strand, counting down.
AAGATCCTGTTTCACATTTCTGCTACTATTTGTAATATCTATGTAGCCAAATGTAGCTATTGAAGCACACAGATGGTCTAATTGTAGTTTACAACTCCATCCTAGAGGAACCTAACCATACAGTGACCCTCCCTCAGTCTGTGCCCAGATGGGACTTCTGTCTTACATCAGCTGCTGCAAAAATGCACTTACTTTCTGTAATAACATTTTACCTTTCTCTGAGCCTCCACAAAAGACTGAAGAAATTGCAGCTCAGACACTGATCTTGTTATGTGAACAATTTTTGAGTCTTCCATATCATAAATGAAGTTTTGTGAACTCCATAGCCAACTGGATCTCAATTCTCTGGCCAGATAACCCTGTTAGACTGCCTCATCACAATCCAAAATACTTTGCTTCACACCCCTGCGGTGACTGCAGGCTCAGGCAGACACTCTGGCATCAGCTTACTCCTGATCTCAGGCAGGCTTGCCTTTCAAGTGGCAAAGACCTCTCAGATATTTTTTTTTTTCTCTTATTGTTTAATGAAACCTAACTTTGTCTGATGAATTCATCATCAGAGAATTCAAGAGCATATAAAAGCTAGTGTACAAGGTAGAAAGGAAAGATAATGTGTCAAAATGTTAAAGCAGAATGGGAAAAGACTATGCTTTGTTTTTCTTTTTGAACTTATATCAAAATATGAGGGGAAAAAAGTGAAGGAAAAATGTGGTAAACACAATGTACATAAAATGCCACATTGAGGTAGGCAAAGCTTAACTTCTGGAATGCACCGTTGTAATAAGCCTGCATCTGACTTTTAAATATGAGTATTTTGAGCTTCTCCAGAATGAGTCACATTAGATTCTATGACTTCACATTGGAAAAAAAAAAAAAAAAAAAAAGTGTGTGTGTGTGTGTGTGTGTGAGAGAGAGAGAGAGAGAGAGAGAAACATTGATCTATTAGAAGTCATGAATATAAGCTTAAAGGCTTTCTACAAAGTTGATTTTTCAGGCCCATTGTGTAGATCTATTTCAGTGTCTGGATCATTTAGCAGATAAAGGAGTTCTGACTTTCTTTCTCATCAGTTTTGCTGCTAGAAGTGTGTAGTTAATTCACATGCTAAAAATCCTAAGGACATTTTTATGAGTATAATAACACAGCAATGCAGCCACAGTAACCAGCTTTTATACTGTAGGAGAATGGCTACCTTAATTAATTTTCTCAAAACATTACCAGATATCAAAATTTATTAAACTAATCACGCATTTGTGTTATCACTCAAATCCACTTCAAGCTATACAAATGCAAGTTTAAAGTCTCTAATCTATAATGTTCCATTTTAATTACTTATTTAATCAGAGACATGGAGGAGGCTTATAGTTTAATATTTTAGAGCTAGTTTCTGCTGAAAAAAAAAATCATCCTATCCCACCCCCTTCATAAACTGCTGTCTTCAAAACAACAGATGAATTTCCATTCCTTCTACAGTCCTTTTACAAGCTTATGGAGTGTTTCTTACATCATCCTGATCTCATTCATGTTGCCCTGTGTGTGACAAAATGGTAACAACTGGTACACACCTCTCTCTGGTGCCAGAAGAGATGCAAAGGCTTGAAGTGACATTGTGATCAGTCTCTAAAATAGTTGCACATTCAGATCTGGAGGAAGAGAAGCAGGCCAGAAAAACTTCTGTTGCTGCTGTCTACATGGATTGCTTTTCCACATTGTCCTAGGGTAGCATTTTGGAGGGTTAGTATTTAATTCCTTTTTGGATTGCTATATTTACTTTAAAGAAAAAGTAAAGCAGCTTTTTGAAATAGTTAGTTAATTAGTAAGATTTGTTATTCTTTGTTAAAAAATGCACACACTGAATGTTAAAGAAAATCCAAATGAATGCAAGGCACAAGCCTTTTTGGTAAGGGATTTCAAGGATACAAACAATAAAGTAATGGAGATGTGGAACTCGCTTTCATTCTCTCATTAAAACTGCTTTTTCCCCCACTTTCTTTAAATTCTTCTGTGACAGACTAGAAACTGCTCAGAGAAACAGATCTTATAATCAAAAGAACATTGTTTCACAGTATTTTACATCATCCTGGGCCATGTCAGTGACTTCTGTGGCTCAACATTTATGATGAAAAAAAATCCAAAATTTTAACCAGGTTCAGACATCCAAAACTTCCATGTCCAGAGGTGCTTCCTGACTGTCCTTATGTGCCCCTGCTCTCTATTTATAAGACTTAAGACACGTCAGATTTTGTACTCTAACTTGTATTCTGCAAGCCACCAATGATGACAAATGTTTTTTAAGCTGCAGTTAGCAAGATAGCACAGATTGAAACTCTTCCTTTTTATTATATTTTTGATGCACACAAATCCTTTAAGACAAATTTTAGCAATTGTTCTGTTATTACATGTCCCCTTTCCCCTCCAGATGAATTATTCATGCTTTGTTGTCATAGCAATCCTTTCTGTCTCTGAAATGTTTAATAACTAGTCTTGACTCCAAACTAGACAATGAATCCAGGTGTAACAAAAGCTTTATTAACTAATGTGCTTTGAGGCACATACGTTGTTTGTCTCCCACCTACACTTGCCTTAAGCAGCTGTCAGTCCAGTCATAGAATCATAGAAACATTAAGTTTGAAAAAGACCTTCGAGATCATCTAGTCCAACCACCATCCCACTACCAATGTCACCCACTAAACCATGTCTCTACACACAAGGTTCAACCTTTCCTTGGCTACTAAGATGATGGAGGGCCTAGCGGGGAAGATGTATGAGGAGCGGCTGAGGTCACTTGGCCTGTTCAGCCTGGAAAACAGGAGAATGAGGGGAGACCACATTGCGGCCTACAGCTTCCTCGCGAGGTGGAGTAGTGGGCAGGCACCAATCTATTCTCTTTAGTGACCAGCAAAAGACCTTTAGGAATGGTGTCAAGCTGTGACAGGGGAGGTTCAGGCTAGATATCAGGAAGTGGTTCTTCACTGAAAGGGTTGTTGCACACCGGAACAGGCTCCCCCAGGGACGTAGTCATGAAACGAAGCCTGTCAGAATTCAAGAAGAGTTTGGACTGTGCACTTAGTCATATGGTCTGAATTTTGGGGTAGACCCGTGTTGAACCACAGCTGCTTTTGGCCACACGTGGGTCACTCCATCACAGAGGCTTGCTGAGGTCACAGCGGCCACCACTGCCTTGCCTTTGCTTCGGGCCCCATAAAACAGGACCCCTGCAGCTGGCCCACCAGCCGCTGAGCTTCTAGGCCCACTGACAGCCAGCTTGTGTGACAGGAAGAAGTCCAGAACCAGTAAGGTGAACGGCAGGCCTCCTTGGTGTGAGAGGACAGTGATGCAGTCCAAGGAAGCACTGAGAAGGAAGGCACCTAACAAGAAGGAGATGTGTCATGGGCAGAGGGATCGTGCCTGCAGCACAACAGACACAGTGCTCAGGGCATCTCTGGCACACAGCCCACAGACACTTACAGGCGGTACCACTGACACCGCAATGACGCAGGGAACAGGCCAACCCCTCAGCCATCCAGCGACAGGGGGTTGGGCTTTACAATTGGTGCAACAGTGACGTGGGGCAAAGGCAGGAGAGTCAGGCAGAGAGCCGGGTGGAGCAGAGGCATGCCTGTAGTCTGGAATGCAGCATGGGACACAGCCATTGCCATAAAGCAGATGGCAGCATCAAACCCATGCATGGAAATAAACTGGACAGTGGCATGGGGCCTAGGTGTGGAACTGGACAACCTCCTGGTTCGGCACCCTGGCCTGAAAACATTCCTGATGGGAGGCATCCCGTTTGGGCAGTCCCAGGCAAGGACTGGATTGTCCTTCTGCCAAACGCCGCGGAGCCCATGGAGGTGGATCCACCAAAAGATGTGGAGGAACAGATGGAAGTGGATCCACCTTGGCCAGATCAGACCTGCAGCTACTCTGGCATATCTTCGCTCTCTGCCATCTGAGCGCACCAACAGCATCACAGGAGTGCCCGGCAAGCTCCATACTCGTCGTGCAGGCTCCATCCCAAGCATTAGCTTGGAGCTGCCAAACACTATGGACATCCCGCTGGCTTACCTGCAAGATGTCCCGGCAATAAAGAACTCTGCTGCTGATTCTCAAGGGTTGTGTGAGTGCTTCTTTTCCACCCCCCAGCCCTTGTGCAAGAGGTGGCATCCCTTCTGCACAGAGCCTCGAGGAAGGGCACAAGAGAGGACACAACTTTCTTTGGGCTGCTCTGCTGGGTTGACAGGAGTCCCCGAGAGCCACCATGCACCTTTAATATTTGTGAAAAGAGACTGAGGGGTGAAAAGAGTAGTGTGTAAGCAATTATAGGTGGCTAATTTCTTTTATTAGGAGTGAGTTTCTATATCTGAGTAATTGGTAACGACAGACATGGAGAAGGCAGAGGTACTCAACAACTTTGCCTCCCCTGAACCCATACATGGAGACTGGGGGATCAATGTCCTACCCACTGTAAGTGAAGAGCAGGTTCAAGACCACCTGACGAATCTAAACAGGTACAAGTCTGTGGGACCTGATGACATGAATCCCAGGTCCTGAGGGAACTGGCTGATACAGTTTCCAAGCCTATCTCCACCTTAGTTGAAAACTGGCAGTCGGGCGATGTCCCTGGTAAGAGGAAAAAGGGAAACATCATGCTCCTACTCTTTAACAATTAAAACAAAGAATTGAACAAAGAGCACTACTCTTCAACAATTAAAACAATTAGGAGACATTTCTTCTCAGAAAGAAGACAGGCATTCAGAAGGTCAGGCACTGGAATGGGTTGCCCATGGAAGTGGTCAAGTCACCATCCCTCAGTCCAGTGATATTAATTATGACAGCAAAGACGCCTATAAGAAAGGCTCTTTACATAAGCTAGTTTCTTAAATAGTGTCCATCTCCTTTGCAGAGTAATGAACTACTTTTCTGTTACTCATTCCGTTCAAAGCAGCAGTAGGCAGCCACTGCTCTCTGCAGAGGACTCCCCTTTGTGACAGATGTGGAACTGGGGATCAGAGAGACATCATAAATCACAGAAAGTGTCACATCTTAATGTGGAGAAGAGTTACAGAATATTTTTTCACTGTTTTAAGCCTGTGTCTAAATTACACCCTGTTTAACTGTGTCCCACATTGCACACCAAGTAAAGGTTGATCTAACTTATCTGTTTGCTCCGACCACTACAGTGGGCAACATGATCAATATTTACACCTGAGCACTGTATAGAGCTCATTGTAACCTTTCCACCTACCATAGACCTGAGGAGGAAAAATATGAATGCAAGAAAGTATCCAGTAAGTACACAGATTTGAACTTTTTCTACCATTTTTTTACAACAGTCCCTTTGGGGAATATAGTCAGACAGGATAAACATCCCCATTAATTTTTACTTTCTCTAGCAGAAACGTGCCTGCTTCTTTGTCAGTGGTGCCACCTTATGCCTTTGAAGACTTGAATACGTACTAATGGTGACATTTTCTTAGCCTTGAATGCTGGAGAGCCAGCACTTATGACCACCAGGGGCACGGCACTGCTCTCATGGAAGCTGCTGCTGTTCCCAGCTTCCAAAGCCAGATTCACTCCAACTCAACTGATCTGTTTCATCCACTGCATGCTTTTTTAAGGTCAGCAATAAGATACTTCAAAAAACATCTAGAGCTCTCTGTATGGATTATATAGTCATTTCACTCAGTCAGTTTTGGACTGATTTTATAGTTTACGGGGGCCCTGGACTTCTGTGTGCTATTCTAAAAGCAGAGAAGGTGGCACTGTCTACAAGAAGAGATGGGCAGCTCTGGTGTTCCAATTCAGTTTAGTGCAGGCAACTACATAATCTGTACCAATACTCATTTTGCAGTTTCACATATATCCTATACTGTTTTCCTCTTGGCAGATACTGTGGACAATGTTGTTCTTAAATAGATGATGTGCGTTGTAAGTGGTGGACAAATAATCTATATGTTGAGTCACATGGCTGTATTCTTCCGTAGGGTTCAGAATGAGCACTGAAGGGCTCAGCTCACAGTGTTGATTTCAGACAAAATCTACCTGTTAACCAATGGAAGCCTTGTTCTAAAACCTCAGTGTTTGACCTGTAAGTGGTAAATCAGCTGACACAACAGTCCTTCTGGATGACAGGTCTGACAGAAATGTAAATCGCTATAGATTCTGATGCTGGTTCTAGTTCAAAAATTACAGTCAATTTTCTTGGAAGAAAGTTTATGGGAATAACAAAGGCTTATATTTTAAGACACCAGCTGCCTTCAAGCCTGAGTAAGGCATTTGGGATGAATGCCTTATTTTTGCCCAGCTTGTCAAGATGACAAAAAAAAATGTCCCAGGCCAAATCCACTCAACAAAAGTTTACTTCCAGGGATGAATACAAAACCAGTTATGTTCCCCAGAAGTTCTGCTATGTTGGCAAAACTCCCACTAGACAAAAGATGTCATTCAGGGAAGTGATACCAGGAGAAAACAAGACCTCATTTTGCTTCACTTCCACTTGCAGTGTCTCTATGGGGAAAAAAGAGTAACTTTGTAAATATATCTCTGAGAACTGCTGTGGAGACCAGTTGTTACACTGAAATATGTGCTCTTTTTCAAATTCATCCCATTTTTTCAAGCATTTTTATGTCTCTATTTAACAACTTTACCCTGCATTTTGTTCATTCTGCTTATTGTTTTTCCAATACCTACACCCAAACTACTCCCTTCAGTCAAGCACAGTCAGAAAAGCTCCTCCTGAGTAGGCTCTTCCCCTGTAAAGCCTTTCATTTGCTTTTCTATCCACATGGGCAGTGGTATATCCAGCATCATTTATTCTTCTTCAGTTTGGTATATATATTTGATCTAACACATGCTTCGTCTATTCAATGCCCTATTGGAAAGGTATCCAGAGTCCCTGTGAGACTTCCGAGATGCATTTATTAAATAAAAAGCTGAATTTGCATGACGGGGATTGAGAATAATTTGTGATACTAGTATTCATTTGACCTATGCCAAAAATTAATTTATTTTAATATTTTTTCATAAATCATCATTTGCTATTGTGCATTTATTTCATCTCATAAATGTGCAATGAATAATCTCTGGGTTATACTAAATTTGACATTTTATAGCACATTAAAATCAAAACAAGAGATGTAAAAGAAGAACAACATTTAAAAATAATTTCTCTGGCTCAGACAAAATAATGAAAAAGGTCCAGTAAATTTAACAAAAATATTTGGATGATTTAACAGTTAACTTCAGAATTTTGAAACAATCGTTTTCCATGCAAAATAGAATGAATAATATAGTATGCAATATGTGGCTGTGTGTCAATTTGAATGCAAATCATCTTGTTTTTTCTTTCTGTTTCACAGATTCACAGAATCATCCAGGTTAGAAAAGACCTCCAAGATCATCCAGTCCAACATCTGACCTAACACTAACAAGTCCTCCACTAAAACATATCACTAAGTTCTACATCTAAATGTCTTTTGAAGACCTCCAGGGATGGTGACTCAACCACTTGCCTGGGCAGCCCATTCCAATGCCTAGTAACTCTTTCAGTAAAGAAGTTCTTCCTAAGATCCAACCTAAAACTCCGCTGGCACAATTTTAGCCCATTCCCCCTCGTCCTGTCATCAGGCACGTGGGAGAACAGACCAACCTCCACCTCGCTACAGCCTCGTTTAAGGTACCTGTAGAGTGTGATAAGGTCACCCCTGAGCCTCCTCTTCTCCAGGCTGAACAACCCCAGCTCCCTCAGCCACTCCTCATAAGACTTGTTCTCCAGACCCATCACCAGCTTCGTTGCCCTTTAGATCACATAAGAATACAAGGCTTGTCCAACAAAATGTACCAGCTTGTAAATCCCCTGGATGAATTCAGCTAGTCTCATTGAATCATTAGATAAAAGGACACGGTTAAGTTCTGTTGACCAAGACTTACCTGAAAAGCCAATATCCTGGAGTTCTAACCCAGTTCCTTAAAGGTTTTTTTTTGTTGTTGTTGTTTGATTGTTTTTTTTTTTTTTAATTATTATTATTGGTTTTCTTCAGGTCTCTCTTGCCTCTGTTATTTTCCTGTTGGCTTGATTTTTTGTCCTTCCCCCCCGGATGACATACTGAATAAAGTACCAGAATGGTTTTACAGCTCAACTGAACTGGGGAGCTACCTGCACCCCAGCTCACCAACATTCTAACACTGATTACCACCACATTGGTACAGTGATTGGTTCTGAGTTTTTTTGTGATCATGTGAATTAAAAGAAGATTTACCTTTCTTGGCAATCAGGTGTCCTGTTGCTTCCATGGACCAGGCAGTATCCTGTAGGATCACTACTGTGAGAAAGGACTACAAGTAATCTCTTTTGCAGTGTGTCAGATGCAATCCATCAATACCCTGGGTCTTGTTAATCCTGCCAGACAGCTCCAAAGCTGTAGGACTGAGCTGAGAGCTGAAGTCCGGAAACAAAACAGTCAATAGTTTCATCCCTTTTTTGTACTGCCTCTATGGATATCAATGTAAGTCTACAGTGGGGAACAGCCTTCTGTGGTCTGAAATGTTCTTAACTCTCAGCACACACTTCAAAATCTCTCCTATCCTATTTTTGTTTCCAGAAAGCAACAAAAAAGCTCCTAAAAACAATTCTGGAGTTGATACCCTCCTAAATGAGTTAGAGCAACAAGGTATATTTCTATGAGAAGTGTGTGATCTATGAGTCAGACATACGCAGCTTTATTTTTTCCATCCATTTGTTCTGTCCCCAGTCAATATTGAAACCTGACTGCAAAAACCAAAGGAGCCCAAGGACTGTGGCCCTGGCTTCTTTGCTATGCTATATCTCTGGGGTGCAGCTTCTCGTCTGTGATAGAACATTCTTCCTTTCATCCCCCCCGTACATGGAGTTTCCTAATGAAGCAGCACCGAGAGCTGCAATTTTTGAAGTCCAGTTCTCCTTAATACCACAGAAATGACTGTTCAGGGCTTAAAATCAGGAAAGATCATCCTCTCAAGCTGCATTCACTGTCTCTCTCTGTTATTGTCTCAGACACATAGCTTTCAGTTAAAAGTGGCTAAACACTTCCTAACTAAGGGGCGGTTTAGTTTAGGGCCTTAAAAACTCCTTCAAAGAGTTGTAAAAGTACTTTTGAATAAAAGCACCACAGACTGCATTAGATGCCTCTGTTTTTCAGAGAGCTGCATTTCATCAGAATAGATTTATCCTTTCCCAGCCTGGAGGAGAGAGCCCCATCTATTATGGCCCCTTATCTATGGATCATGCTGCTGAAAGGTACCATGTTGCTTTCAGAAACCAATGCATCTGGTTCAAAATGGAAATCCTACACACTGTTTTTCATGACCTTTTCTCAAAAATGACTCCTTATTTCATACAGGAAACCAGACTGCTTTTTTGGAGGGAGAGAGTAGAAACACCTCAACTGTGTTGCCATTCCATAACTATATCTGACATGCTTTAAAAATACTATCTCTGGAAGAGCCAGAACACAGCCTGTAAATGCTGTGTGGCTATTTATCAGCATCAGCAACTGTAACCCATAAAGCGATGCTTTGCCACGGGCAACTGAAGATGCAACTGCAGGAAGACCGCATCACCACTAGTTATATTGCTAAAGGGGTGTGGGTCTGCAGCCCTCAGCTCCCCTGTACTTTTGTAAGACTTGCAAGCATGTTTGAGCCCCAGGAGGTTGCCAGTCCCAGCCCAGAGCAGCCGAGGACAGCAAGAATGGCAAAGGACAGCAGGAATGCCAAGCTGACACCGACCAAAGTGCACTTTGGCCCAGGGGCAGCTGAGCTCTGCAGCTGTGATGACTGCTTAGTCCCATCTACATACCTGTCCCTTCCACAGAGTTTGTCTATAAACTTTCTTCCTATTTCCAGTAAAGGAAAAGGCTGCAGGCAGAAATACATTCATAAACATAAGCTTTAGTCTCCAAGCTCCCTCCTGAACTGACTGCTCTTATGGCTTCTGCCTGCAGGATCTCTCCTGTCCCTTCTTTTCTCTCTCTTGCCTCAAAGAAAAGCTCAGTATTTTATACTTCTGAGTTAATGAGCCAGCCTGCCTGACCTGACTGTCAGGATGAATCAGCAGGCTAGTTCTGCACCTCCATGCCTAACCGACACTCTCTCTCTCATGGATGTAGCATCATTTAATAGTACTTTTATTTCTGTATTAACCCACTGGCAATTCTAACATACCTTAGAAGCACAAGGCAATCATTTTCTTAAGGTGGGTCTCATAGTCTAACTGCATCCTAGGTGTTTGTAATCATCTGGATCAACAACTGGATGATTAACATCTCGATCAACAGCTAGTGTCTGGTGGGTAACTGCTTCTGACCTTTTGCATACCTCTGTAAAATAGATCCGAGAGTGGGAGCCTATGTTCAAACAAGATTCCTAATTTAAATTTAATGTACTTTTTCTAGTAAACCTACATAAAATTAAAACTTAAATACCAACAACTCAAATCCATGCCTCACTGTAATTCAAGAAATTATTTGTATTACATAAAATTAATAACCCCGTAATAAGTGTGAACTGCTTAAGGCGAATCACTGAGCCAGGTAATTCAGAAATGACGAGTCCTGAATCTAAACCTGTGAATGTACCAAAATAGTTAAAAAGCTAGAGCCTCTTCTGCAACTTCAGCAATGATATTTTCTGCATTTCTGTTTGTTTAGTTACTTAAATTCAGTGACTAATTTATTCATAACGGAGAAATTTTTGGCTGCTGAAAAACTGGGTAGCTTATTATCCCCTTACAATCCATAAATATAAATGAGGTGTAACAGGATGAAATCTGCTAGTTCTAAAATCATGACAGACATGATGATCAGAAACTATTAATACAATTTGTGATTGATGGACAATACTTCCTTTATTTAGTGAACAATTATTTGTAAAACCCAATTGAATAAAAGAAAGCTTTCCCTAAGTAACCAGCTACTTAATGGGGTTTAATTTAACTAAAAAAAAAACAATTTTATAATGTTGGGTTTGTGCTTTTAATTGAGTTGAAAATTCCACTCAACTGCATCTTGACAAGAGACACAAACAAGAGGATAATCATAATAGGGTAAACAGTAAATGTATCGTTCATCAAATTTCTAAATTACTTTTTAGTCATAAGCTGACTAAAGTTATATCAGACTACATAATGACTAAATGGATGCATATACAGATAGAACACGTTCTCCTGATGAACAAAAAGAAGTACCAAATTCAGCGTAAAGGTTGTATGTAGAAAATCAACATGTTCCTGTGGTTACTAATGAGGGAGGTCCGTCATTCCTTTAGGAAAGTAACTAATAAGTTAAAATGCAAAACAAGATTAAAACTGGTATTTTAAAACTGTTTCCTCTTTGCTGATTTAGGTGATGATTTAAAAAGGTAATAGCAAACAATCTACTCTGGTCAAATCCTGCTTTTTGTTAGGAATACAGCTGCATTTGTTTTTCTGTGGCAGAATATATCAAATATGAAAAGAAAATCACTTTTTTTCTGATCATTTTTCTATGTGGTAATTTCTTAAGCACAAAGAACCCTTTTACTGTGTTGGAGAAATTCTTCAGACTGGAAGTTAGTGGGGAAACATCTCCTAGGAGTGGCACCAATCCAACACGACATCATTCTGATGTAGACTTCTTAGCTTAATTTTAAGCCAGCTTTGAGATCATTTACATGTACGTAATTCCTTAATTACCACTGAGTGCACTTTGTAACATTAGCATAATATCCGGTAATATTATTCACATTTCTTTCACCAATACGGATGCTTACAAATACCACAGCATATGGAAAGCTGCCAATTTCCCTTGAGCCACTGAATTGTTCTGCCCATCATTCAAATTTCTTCGCACACATTCATAAAATGGAGGAATTTTAATGGAACAAATTATAGTAACTTGCATAGCACTTTTTGGAGGACATTTATTAACCCCAGGTATCCCCAAGTCACCTCTGTGTGGGAACCTCTTCACTACCCTTTCCTCTATTTCCCCTTGCTCTTGAGATGTGAAAGACAACCACAATCTTGCCATTTAAAGGCTGAAGTGACATTCCTAAAGACTGTAGCCTCATACAAATCCTTCTAAGAAGAACAGGGTTAATATAAACACAAACTTACCTTCACAGCCCTGACAAGAGACAATTTATATGGGATGAGAGGCCTATTCACATTTCAGCTTCCTTCCTCAGGACACTGAAGGGCAGAATTAAATACAGTTAAATACAGCAAGGCGAGGAGTGTTCATACAAAAGGCACATAACAGTAAATACAATATATAAAAAGGAGCAAATTCAGCATGCTTCACGTGGTTAAAATAAAACCCATTAGCATGTTAATAACTACAGTTCTGCTGTGCAAGGAGAGGAGGATGTCAAATGAGGAAGGTACATGTACAATATGCACAGATCCACTCACTGCCTGCCCATTTGTCCTGTTATTTCCCTGGCACAACACGGGTAGCTGCAGGGAGCATGGGGCCAGAAGCAGGAGAGTTGTGCTGCTCTTACTTCTCTGTCCAAAACAGGGGCCTCACAGCCCTCAGTGCCACTGCACTCAGAAAGGTGCTGCAGGACAAACTTGTATCTGTTACTGCTCCATGGACATATTTCATTTCTCCCATAGCTAGCCAGTCTTAGAGATACACTTGCATTTTGATATTTCTCAAGAGAAGAGAGTAAAAGACAAGGCCTTAATTTGGGGGAAAACATCTTAGAATACAAAATCAAAGTGCCTCAGTATTTTCCCATTGCTCCCAGAAAACAGGAGGATCTCACACCAACTACATATTAAAGAGCAGCCAGTAGACATCACTGAGGGAAAATCAGAGCATTGGTCATGAGTTTTCTCTCCTTCAGTGCCTTCTGTAGACAATCCATACTTAAACACTCCCTCAATTACATCCATAAACGTTCTAGGTACAGGCATATCTCATACATTGTAAGAGGCAGTTCCTCTCCAACAAGGACTCAAATATAATTCACTACAGCAAAAAGGAGAAAATTACACTCTGGATATTAACTGCTTTAATAATTTGGGACAAATTATTAACATTTAAATAATCTTGCCCTCTAGGCCATGTGCAACTGCACTTCAAAGACAAGCAAACCAAAGACTGCTCCACAATTTGCATCTGAATTCAAGGAAAGAGTAGTGCATGATCTCTCCATGTCTGTGCTGCTCATATTTAATTCTTAGAGTTAAGGAAAGAGACAATTTTGTCCACATAAACTTACTGCTCTGTCTGGGTCATAAATTAAAAGGCAGCCCCAAGTGTCATTTACAAAGCTATTTAGATGGGCCTAATAAAAACATTAATGGCTTTTGCAGTGATCTGTCTGTCTCAGTAGGGAAGAAATAGAAATGATACTGAATATAAAGGGTTTTGATGCGATGTGGTGCTATATGTGTCACACAACCTAAGAAAAAGTTCAGGACAGGAAATCTTTCATGCAAATTACTTCACCTCTGGAAAATTCTGCTTTCATCCTCTGCCTCCTCTATCCTCAGTCTTATATTTTACAGAAATCTGAATGAAAACTAGATTATTATTCCCACAGGATGTTTCAGTATCTCAATATTTGTGTATAAATACCTGGTGAGGGGACAGGAGGGAAGTAAAGAAGAGGGAGACAGAATCTTCTCGGTGGTGTCCAGTGAGAGAACAAGAGACAATTGGCACACACTTACATAAAAGGAATACCACTTAAACATAAGCAAAAGGAAAAAAAAATACTGCGAGAGTGGTCAAACACTGGCACAGGTTACCCAGAGAGACTGTGGAATCCCATCCTTATGAGAAATATACTAAAAACCTAACTGGATATGAACCTGAGCTACCTGTTTAGCTCTAGCTTGAAACCTGCTTCAGACAAGAGGCCTCCAAGGGTGCCTTTTAAGCTTACCTATTCCATGATTTTGAAGATCCAGGAAGTTTCTAAGGTAACATGACAAAATATTGCACTATACAATTCACAACCAAAGTAATCATTCCAGTGTTTTTGTACAGAAGTCTTTTAGCTTGTTGAATTTAACTCAAATGTTTATATTCAGATCTACTCAGCATTGAATTTCATGTGCTTCCTTTACCCATAATTATATTTGGGGTAAATTATTCCCCATTTTTACCTCCCTTTGCCAGCCTGTCATTTACTTTGGTATCACACGTCCTGCCAGCATGTGGCACAGCTGAACTGCAGACAAAGAGCATAAGTGATAAAATATCCAAAGTGCAATTTCAAGAGCTTGGCAAATTTTCTGTGACTCAAAAGGGAAGATTTTGGTTTGGTTCATTATTTTCCTTTGTTTTGAGAAACCAAAATATTGCCGTTCATCTTACAAAATGACCAAAACTAAATTATTTCATTTTTCCTGATAGAAAACAAACAATTAAACCCAACCAATGAAACAAACAAAAAGCCAACAAATTTTTGGAAGGCCTGATTCTTTCTCTTTAGCTTGCAGAAACTGAGCTTTCTAAAGGAAAATGAGAAAAAAATATATCGATACAAAACTACCCATAAGCATTTGATTAACAAAGTGTAACTGAAGACTTTGTCTTGTGATTCACAGTCATCTTTGCTCTAGTAAAAGGGCAACTCCAAATTTGGTAACTCCCACAGAGTTCTATGGAGAAAAATACTGGGAGCAGGGAGTCAATACTGCAATCCTACTGTCAACTCAGAGTGGTTGGTTACTGTTGTATGTGGCAGAAGTTAAGTGCTAATAATGCACTACATGCATCTATCCCATGTGGCAGCTTAGATGAAAAATATTTGTTCATGTACACGCTGACATAAAATCTAAGATTCAATGGATACACTTGCTAGTGAAAAATGACAACTCAAAAGGCTCCACAGCGAGATAAGTCATCACAGACCTGCTCCCACCTCTGCTGTTTCACAGGATGCTGCTTCATCATCGTGCTTCAATAGCACCATGAGCCAAGCCAGCCAAAAAACAGCCCTGCAAAACAAAGAGAAGATGATTTTTTCAAGCTGATCCTTTCCCTGAACTGCAACTACCCATTCACAAGGAAGTCAGCAGGACCACAGGGCTAGGGAGAGCAAGGAGCGATGACAGTTTCAATTAGATCAACCTCAGTGACCACTAAGCAGGTCTCAGGCTCACAAGGTTGTGCATGTGTGTAAAACAGAGACCTTTATCTTTTTGAAGCAGAGAGTTGTTAATTCACGGGGCAAGCACTAGCACTTACTCTAACAGAGAAAACTGGCACCTCTCAGGAAATGAAATGATGTTTAGTTCAGCCAAGGGAGAAATTGTTGAGAGGAAGATTAAATCTATATGTACATCCAGGAAGACTTTGGACTGTAAAAACTAACATGCCCCATTCCGTCTACAGCATGCAACCCAAGGTGTTAAATGCAAACAAGTCCAGGATCCCTAATGAGGTGTATGTACACCCGGAAAAGCCACAGCGGGTTGGCTGGACAGGGGAGACAGACCCTTCTGACTGAATCTTGGATGAGGCAACTTACACATTGTTCCTCTTCCCTTTCTTCTAGAACTGTGTTGTTTGCATTGGATCTGCACAATTTTTCCTTTCACCTTGCTTGAGTTGTAAGTAATCACAGGGCTCGGGCACAGCAAGGTATTCTTCACCCAAAGACATGGCCAAGTCACAAACTGTGGTGCAAAATGCTTCTGCTCCCATACTGTTCCCCAGGGTAAACAAAGAAGAAAGAAGCTGCTGCTGTAGTCCTGACAGCATAGTGTGTGACTGCAGGCATTTTTCACATTCTCAGTGCACATTCCCTTTCTCAAATGGCAGATTCCCATAGCCTCTGTGTTCATACAGCATACACAATTTTATTTATTTATTTTTTTGGAAACAGAAAAAAATCTCTAAGTACCTTAGAGAGACAAAAAATACTCAGCAATTGATCTGTTGTGACATTTATGTACACATAGTAAAGATCAGTCGACATATATTAAACATAATATACATTGTAGATATATTTTATTTCCCTGCTGTTCTTGAGGAATGAAAGTGCTTTTGAGGACAGGTGTGAGAAATGAAAAGTGCTTGTATTGTGTAGGGAAAGATGGTTCTGAATAACATTAAATTTTTAATAACTTGCGAGTTGTGTCATCAGTAGAGCAGCAGTACATGTGAGGAAGTAGAAGAACCACATGGAAATTTCTCCACACATATCACTCCTGTTACCTTTCATTTTTTCTCCCACCAATCTTCTTGAAGGATGCTGCTGACTCCAAGTCTTCTGCTCTTGTGAGTCATATTGTGCTGATCATCTGCCTGCACCCAGGAGATCTTGAGGCAAGAGGCTGGCTGAGAATAAGATCTGCTTGAAGGGGAAAGCCATTCTCTCTTTTTTTTATTTTTCCCCCAGCAAAGCAAGCAGAAGTAATGGTGATTTCTTTTTGGCAAAGCCATCTAATTCAAAACACACTTTTTTTTTTTTTTTTTTACTGTTTAATAATAATAAAAAATACAGTTGGTCTGCTTCCTAGTAGAAATTAAAGCAATAATAGGCTTAGGCATTGTATATTTTTGCTGCTACAGTTATCTTCTCTCATCCTGTTAGTCTAAAAAAAAAAAAAAAAAAAAAAAAAAACCAGCACCTATTATACACTACAGATACAGAAATTCTGCACAACTTAAGACCCAATATTCAGCTCACACAGCTGGAGTTCATTTGACCACTTGTGTGCTGAAGATCTGACTAAGCTGGCAATTGTTTAAAGACATCTTACTCAGATGGTCAGTTTTTCACAGGTACAGTAGAGCAGAAAAACAGCTTCTGCCAGTGTGAAATGTGCATCTACATCTATCAATGACTTGCTGTGAGATCTTTAGACAGCACTTCCCTTCTCCGTGACTCTGGTTTTCCTCCCACTTGCTGCTTTTTGCTTGCCCAGGTTCACGTGAGCTGAGCAGCCACCTCTTGTTGTTCAATGTGGAACAAAACAGACCCTTGATCTTGGTCTGCAGCTCAAAGTGTTGCTGTTCACAACAAAGTAATAGCTGCTTCTTGTGCCCAGGTGTAACCTACAACATCAATCTTGCTTTGGAGAAATGGTGCTAAGCTGGAGCTCAAGGCAACTTAACCAGTCCCTCACCCTGCCACGGCGTCTCCGCACAACCTGGGGCGGCCCACCACAGGTCCAGCCCAAGAGAACAAGTGAGGAGCATCTCAGACTCTTTATGCACTCAGTAACTCTTAAAAAAACATTGCAGGAACTATCTTTCAACTCATGGCCCACCACATTCAAACGACAGACATTGTTGTGCTGCCTTGCTTAATGAGGCTTTTCTAAGTTCATTAGTTTTACAGCATTCATCTTCTGCAGTGATGACAACCAAAGGTTTAGAGGCCATAGTTTGTCAAAATACCACTCTAAGTGTTTTTTGAAGGCCTGTTTTGACACACTAAGATCCCTATTTATTCACAATAATAATTTATTGCAGTCACACCTCTGCAGGAGGTGCTGTCATATTGATAGGACTGAAATCTCATAATGCTTTATATTTGTTTGAAGGATTTGCAAAGCCCTTTATCTGTTTTATTTATTATTTAGGGAATGCTGGAAGCATAGATGATGCTTTACAAAATACAGTAGAAGTCAAGGTCTCTGGCACCAAAAATCCTGTGATCTATTTCAAATACAACACATGGAACACCTGTTTAGATGCAAGTATGTGTAAAGGTGTCAGTTATGTAGGAAAAAAAATGTACAGATTTTCATTAAAAAGCAAAAAGGACCTAAACTCTCAAAAGACCTCCACTGATCTTTTTCCTTTGAAAATCATAAAACGACACATACTCACAATTCTGCCTTTAAACTAAACTACTAATGAAAGCTGGCAGCAAAGAACATTTGTGCAACTTTACACTAACAGGCTAAAAGTTGAGCCTATTTAAAGGAAGAAAAATCTATATGAATGCAACAGATTTCATATTTAAGTAAAGTATAATTATAGAAACAATTAGAAAAAACCTTCCTATACCATATATATACTATATGCAAAATTTTCAGTGGAAAGAAAGGTCTTAGAGGTTTAATTGCCTTTGTTCATATATGATAGCAAGATATGGAAACTGCAATTCAAACTCCAGACCTCCAAAAAGCTCTCTCTTCCCTTTTAGTCTCTCGAGACCCAAAATAGGTATGGCAGTTAATAGGTTCTCTAGGAAGAGATTAGGATTATGGGGTAGGCATGTGCTTCTTCTGTTCTTTGTACTTTGTTTTTCACATCACACCATAGTTTATGCTGAATGTTAATTGTGTACATATGTTGCACTTTTGACCTTGAAAGACGTAATTATGTGTTACATATAATATAGCATATATTATCTATACACGTGTAATATATATACATAAATATCTATATATTATATAGATATGTTTATATATTACATATGAAAAGCCTCATCACAAGCAATTGGGGGCATTGCGGCATCCTTCAGAACACAGAGGAAAAGGGAAGAGTTTGGACAGAGAAACAGTTATAACGCACTACTCTTGAATCAGAAGAAATACAGTGTTAAACAGTCTGATATCAGCAATATTGAATTAAAATTTTGGACAGTTGAATTATTTCTCAAGACTGGAAAACACATATGGCAATAATAATAATGAATTACTCTTGTCAACATATTTTTACCCGCTGTAAGTGATTAAGTTTCTGTGAGCTCCAAAGGTCACAACGACTTCCTTCAAAGTAATGGTGGATTATGAAACAATGTATATAAAAATAAAGCCTTCCCTGCATCAGAAGCAACCATATTCTCTTTGTGTTCGCTACTGGTGCATCTTCAGTCTGTTTTACACTAGAAATATTTAGTAATTCACACAGACACCAGGGACCAACTTCTGCTCATTAGAGTAGCAGAGGGGCAACATAATTCCATCTAAGTTAATCAAGTAACAATACCTTCATACTGATATAAATACCACATTCCTAAGAAAAACCTGTCAGCTGAATGTTATCTGTTCTTCATTTTTTAATACTCAGGAATATATATAGTGAAAAAAAATCTCAATCATAAAAAACTACTAAATGCTTTAGGAGTCATTTTTGTCTTGCATCCAGCTGATTACTAATATACAATAACATGAACATACAAAGACTTAATTCTGTTCTCATGCCACATGAGGCAATTTGTGTGTAAAGGAGCCAATCTGTACGTGTTGTCTCCAAATTTTTGTTGCTAGTAATGCCAGTCGGCTTCCGTGATGTAGCACCTACTATTAGACCATAGAGGATATAAGATATGGTCTAAAAGACGACCTGGAATAGAGAAATGCAAAGATATTTTCCAATATTTTTCATGTCCTTGCCAGCTTAAAAACAAAAATGGAAAAAAAAATAAATCATTACTAATAACTGAAGTTGAAAATATGCAATTAAATGCTTAGGACAGATTACAGTGAAAATTAAAGGCACTTGAAAGGAGAGATCTCTGCAAAGTATACTGGATTAATTAAAAATTCTAATAAAGTGTAAGCATATATTTAACAAAGCTGAGTAACTGTATTCTCTAAAAAAACTTGAATGTGTACAGTGTAAGTATATTGCAAAGTATTATGGCATCAGAATGTGTCAATTATGCTGCTTCAATGCAACATGAGATTGTGATAGAAAACAAAGTCAAGTGCAATTACATGATATAGCTGGACTTCCAACTTTTTTTGTGACAATAATTAAGCTGAATATAACATTGGAAACAAGGAAGGGAAGGGCATCTGAGATATTATTTCATGTTAGAGTTACTGCAATCAACTATATAAATATAGAATCATAGAGTCAAGGTTGGAAAAAAGGTTGGAAAAGACCTCCATGATCATCTGGTCCAACCATCCCCCTACCATCAATATCACCCACAAAACTATGTCCCTAAGCACCAGGTCCAACCTCTCCCTAAACACTCCAGGGATGGTGATGTCACCACCTCCTTGGGCAACCTGTTCCAATGCCTCACTAATCTTTCTGAGAAGAAATGCCTACTAATTTCCAACCTAAAACTCCCCTGGAACAACTTGAGGCCATTCCCTCTTGCCCTGTTGCTAGTTATCTGAGAGAAGAGGCCTCAACACCAACTCAACCCCTGGGGAACACCGTTCATGACTGGTAGCCAGCTGGATTTCACTCCTTTCACCACTGCTCTCTGGGCCCAGCCACCCAGATAGTTTTGAACCCAGCAAAGAGTGTATCTGTCCAAGGCTTGGGCTGCCAGCTTCACCAGGAGAATACTGAGGGAGACCGTGTCAAAGTCTCTGCTGAAGTCTAGGTAGACTACATTAACAGCCTTTCCCTCATCCTCCAGGTGGATCACCCAGTCATAGGAGGAGATGAGTTTGGTTAGTCAGGACTTGCTTTTCATGAACCCATGATGACTGGGCCTGATCCCACCGTTGTCCCGCACATGCTGTGTGATTGTACACAAGACGACCTGTTCCATCACCTTTCCTGGCACCGAGGTCAGGCTGAAAGGCACGTAGTTCCAAAGGTCCTCCTTACAACCCTTCTTATAGATGGGCGTCCTGTTAGCAAGTCTCCAGTCATCTGGGACCTCTCCAGATGAACATGACCACTGATAGATGATGGAGAGCAGCCCGGCAATCACATCTACCAGCTCCTTCAGCACCCTCGGGTGGACCCCATCTGGCCCCATGGACTTGTGACAGCCCAGGTGGAGCAGCAAGTCTCTAACTGTTTCCACCTGAATCATGGGGGGTTTCTTCTGCTCCCTGTCCCAGACTTTCAGGTTGGGAGGTTGAGCACACTGAGGATAAGTGGTCTGGCTAGTAAAGATAGATAAATACAATGTTCACTTTAGCATTTGTTCATCATTATTAAAAAGGTGGCCAGCACCAGAAAAGTAATAAGATTGGATGTAGCTGCATTTTACCTACGCACTATTTTTACATGATCCTGTAAAACATCATTTTTCTTGGTATAGATCCAAGAAGACACTGGTGTGCTCCTGGCTGTGGAAACTATTTTATTACATTTGTCTGAAACTTTTCACATGCTTGCAATTTCATCCATACTCATTTGCTTTGCTGGATTAGGACCATTTACACAGAAAACTACCTGTTTACTTTGAAACAGCTGTCTGATCAAGGGAATACTAATGTACCAGATCTCTATAAAAAAATTTGGATGAAAAAGATCTAAATCTCATGCATGATATTAGATGCATTCCCCAGAAGCAGGGACTAGTCCTAAGAAAGAATCCTAAGAAAGGTATCATTCCTCAGATCTTGTACCATTTTAAAAGAGTAATCATTTATTCCTGATATGAGTTTTCTGCCTCCCTGATAAGTTGTCATCATCCATTTCTCACTCTCTAATCCTCAATTTTCTTAATAACCTTTTGTGAGAAACTTTGCTTTGTCTTAATGCCATCTTTTTCATCTGCCCAATTAAGATCAAATTACCAGATTTAATCACATATTACTCACATTAGGCAGATTTGGATATCATTTACAGGGATCCCAATCAAATCTAAAAACCTTACCAAAAGCAATGGACTTAGGATTTTTGTACGTGATAACGAATGAGGCCACAGGCAGTACTGACTTGATATGGAACAGCAGTAGGCACTGGCTGGTGTTAACTTTCCTGATGCTCTCAGCTTCTAACCTTGTTTGTCCCATTGCATTATGACTGGCTGGCCATTTCAGGGCTTCTGCAGTTAATGAAGTTGCTAAATAGCAGGAGGTTATGGAAAGCTGATGATTTTTGAGAATTTCAGACTTCGGAAAAATGTTCTAAATTTAAGAAACAGCTTAAACTTCCGGGAAAAAGTTAGTAACCAGAAAACCCTGAGGTTGAACCATAACCTGCACAACTCATTCCTTTTGTCACCTCTTGGAGTTTCATCACTGAAATTACAGGAAGAGAGGTTTCATCAAATTCTGCTGCTCATAGCAAATGGTTTTAAAGGCACAGAAATAGTGCTGGGAGAATTCCACTCTGAAGTCTATAAGTGTAATGAGAAAATCAAACCAGTAAAAAGTTTCTAATCTTAGCTATAAGATCTAAGGACTGACTTTTTGCCCCTTTATTTCCTCCTAGTAGACAGAAAAATGTTGAAAACAATTTTCCAGCATCTTCAAAAGATTGAGTTTGTTCACTTCTTAATCTTTCTTGTGTAACTGAAGGATAAACTACATTCTCTGTATCAAGCTTTTGCATCTTAAAGAACAGTATATAGATTTTTAAAAAGGAGTCTTATAAATACCATGTTGAAAATTATTTCTCATGAACTTTTAATTTCCCTTTTTAAAATAACTTCAGTAATGACATCATTACTGTACTGTTAGACATAAAGTGTTTTATCTTTTATCCTCATAGTATGTCCCACCACTGTGTAAATCTAAAATTAAAGACAAAGTATTTTCAGAGCATTTTATCCATGTACTCCTCTTCTCCCTACAGAGGTTCTAAGAGAACAACATCACTAAGAATTCTACTGGACAATTTTCAAATGTTATTACATTTTTACCATTTCTGTGTACATTTAGAACAATTACAATGCTAACAGAAACACAGTGCACAAACCTCATGTATCTGGTGAGAATACCCTCACCAATCTTGAGCAATTCTGTACATAGAATGCATGTTCACTGTCCTTGAATTGCTAAATCTAACCAAAGGTCTGTATTTTAATCAGCTTCTAGTTAGCTTTGATACATCTCAGCAAATCAGCTGGTACCAATACACCACATTAAACTACGTTTTTAGCAGTTCTGCTTCCTGAAACAGAAGATCCCAGTGTGAAATCAGATTTTTATTCTAAATTTAGACACTCTCATCATTGTAGTCTATGATTAAAGATTTAGCTTATGTATTTTGTCTTGGCTTTTATACAACAGCTTCTACTAGAGTTATGGAGGACACGAATTCTTGCCCACTAAGAGCAAAGCCTTTATCCCTCAGACAAACAGTTTGGAAAATGGACCAAAGGGTAGCTGACCTCTGCAATTATATCAATCACTACATCAATCCCAAAGGGGAAATCAATTGACTACATTAAAATAAAGCTGATTTTTTTTTTTTTTTTTTTTTTGTGCATCTTCTCAGAAAGTTTATACAAGTTGATTATTTGTATGTATTTTATTTGAATTTTACTGTTCTGGAGGAGCTCACTTAGAGCTTCCTAGAACTAGAACAAGGCTTTTCTGTTTTTTTCTTGTTTGTTTTGCTGTTGTTGTTGTTTTTGTTTTGTTTTGTTTTTTTCTAACATAGACAAGTCATGAGCAACTGGAAGCTTCTCTCATTATATTCTCATGAAATTTCCATCTCAGTTTCCAATCTAAATAATTTTGGACAAGTTCAAATGCATTAACTTAGATATGATAAAGCATATAAGTAGGTATTTTAACCTTCTGATTGAAATGACTTAGACCTCCTAAAAACAGAAATTAACAATTTGATAAAACTGTCACAGTTCATCTTCCTGAAGCAAGCGCTTTTTCTTTTGCTCAGTAAACTGCCTGACTTTTTATGATGCATTATTCAAGATTCAAGATCCCTTCCAGTTCTCATATATGTCATATTTATTAAATACATGAAGAGTGTAGAAATATCATTTTCCACCTTTGTACTTCCCTACCTTCAGCAAGGTCTATAGATTGACTGTCCATGTTTTCCCTGCCCTGCCCCAATTCATTCCTATCAACATGGATTTCTAACTAACTTTAACAGAAGAAACGCTGAGTCTTAGTTTGAGGCACAGGTACGTATACACAAAGATCCCTCTGACTGATATATATCAAATATAGTGTTGTAAAATAATTAAGATTAATGATAGAGAGCTCTAAAAGAAAAGGAAAAAAAATACTGCTTGAGCTTTTCAATATTTACATCAAAACTAAATAGGCTTTGCAATATGAAGAGAAATAATATGTCAAAAAGTCTTTGAAATATTTGTAGCAAGACCTTGCAAAGGAGATCAATACAAAGCAGCAAGGATGGAGTTTTTAGTTCTATGAAAGCTTTAAGCTGATAAGCCATTTGTAGGAAAAGCATGTTTAAGCTTCTAATTGTATAGCCCTCCTCTCCTGCTGTGTAGGACTCAGGTGCCAGCTGCCCATATCCACATGGGCAGAAACAGTACAAACCTAGAAAAATCTCTAAATTCCTGGGAACTTGTGTTCTGAAAGTCAGACTTTCTGTATTGCTTCATATATAACCTTACAGAAAGCACACTTTAGGGTTTGTGGATTTCACTTAAGAACACTGCAGTATTCTTTATGAATAACTTTTTCCTTCAGACGCTGGTGTAAATTTCCTATGTTTTAAAAGCTGCCAGAAGCCAAAGTAGCTGAGGGCTTTCATATTTATACATGGCTAGAAAACCCAGGTTACTAGACTGGTCCTCTTTTGCCATTTCTGCTTGCTTTAATGAACAAAACTAAAACCACCCACCTAGCTGGCAGAATTTTTCCATTTCTTCCAGATTACCATGCTTTGTTTCTCTTTCTTGCCCAGCTTTTCCTGAAATTCAGTGGGCCTTGTTGTATTTTAAGCCTTCACAAGACTTTCTAAGCAGTCTGGCAGCATTTCCCCCTTTACCTGCCCTGCACTGGAACAGCAGATGCACACAGATTTCCTACTGCAGCCTTCATCCTCATTGCTTCTGCCTGACTAACTACCTTTCCCATCATAGACTTCTTTAACAAAACATATTACATTTATTTAACTTCTTTCTGAGGGGAGAAAAAAAAAAAAAAAAAAAAAAAAAAAAAAGCCTGTAAGCAGGCTGGGATTTTTTTCTGTCAAGACTTTCCACCTCACACACAGAAATAGAAATCACAGCCCTTTGAAAATTTCAGTCCCACTGGGATTTAGGATAAGCCAAACAGACCTAAACAATTTTCTTCAGTTTTCATAAAGGAAAATCGAAAAAAAAAAATTCTAAAATTGAAACATTTTTATTTTTCCAACCTAAGTGAACAGTTTTGTCTGGCATCAGTTCAGTGATGATCTGTCTTCCTGCAGAGTTATAGCCCCACCAGAGAGCAGCAGGCCTGTTATCTAGGGTATATATTCTTTACCTTAGGTGAGGCTTCCTATTTGGGACATTACTTCTAAGGTAAACAGCACTGTCCCATCTGCCCACTGCACTAATTCAAATATTTTAATTATAAAATTATTTAAACCAGCTTTTAGTGATTCAGTCCAATAAAATACTGTAAAACATCATTATCACAGTTTAGAAATTAAATAGCAGTGAAGAGGCCTGTTTCTAGACTGTTAAGCCAGCACAGTTGCAGCTTATGATCATTATGTTTTCCCTACAAATAGTTAGGAAGGATATAGACACATTTTGTGAGGGTAAATGGTCCTTACATCAAAAAATTTCCAATAAATTTCCTGTCTCAATGACAGGCTTTGAATGTTTTCTTAGGCAATCAGTTGATCTTGCCAGCTCATACAACAAGATCTCCATTGTAGTTGTTATTTACTAAAAGGTTTCTGCAACTTCTGAGTTACACAAATGTCTGTATATCTTTTGACCATCACAGTTTTCCTAGTATTCATGTGAAAGGGAGTATTTATGAGTCCATGGAGAAATGAAGTATCCATATAAATACCTGATTTGAGGACACTTTATCATAAGCTTTACAGTAAAGTGTTACGGGTTATGTTTTTTAGGATAACTTCAGCACAGCACAGCACCCAGGGCATTGCATGCAGACTTGCCAGCCTTCCTGACCCTGCCACATTTTTGGGTCAAGATGTGCTTGAATGCCCCCCTGACACCTCCACCCCCCTTCACTCCCTACCCCCTCCCCCCCGCCCCCCAAAAAAAAAAAAAAAAAAATTAATTCCTCTTGGATATGTTAGTCCTTTTCAACAGAATTCACCTACAGAGAAGCTGTGGCAGCTCTCAGCCTGTCGAAACACAAATTTATACCAGGTTGCTTGCCCAGGAGAGCCCAGCTCATGAAACTGTGCTGAGCCTGCCAAGACTGAGTGCATTAGGGAACTTCACAGTGAAGGATTGCTTCTTACTATTCCATGCAAAGGTTCTGGGTAAGAAACACCTTAGAAAATATATTAAGTATTTGTAAACATATCATCAACCTGGCAAGCTTAACACTGCTTTAGAGATAACCACAATATATTTAATTGCAATACTTAATTTAAATTAATAAAAATAAGGTAAAATACATTTTATTTATGAATATTTATCCAATATCCAGACGTCTACCTGACCTGCCTTGAATGAAACTACCAGTAGGTGGGCAGCATACAATGTTTCGGTAATTCCTATAGGGACCATTCCTTTTACAGAGACACTTGAGCAGTCAGTCTGACTCTGGTTGAAAGCAGCTTCAAATACACAGTCTGCAAGGTAAGTAATCATTTGTCAATAAGCATCAGAGATAAGTATCAACCTGGTGCACTGAGGGCCATCTCTCTAGAAGTCAATTATAGTCTCTCTGATGCAATCACAAAAAAATATACAATGGAAGTATAGTTTCATGCCACTTCCATTCAAATGTTTGTTTTCTTTTAAAGCATAGGATAAACTTTTGTTTCTCTTTCAAATAATTTAACACCAAAAACCAGTGTTAGCCCAAGGGATTCTATGGAAGAATCAAGCATGCTCCCTAATATTTTGTATAGCACCTTTCATACCAAAGGACATACAAAGAAAAACCACTGAGTACTAGTAATTGCCAGTTATGTATAAACTGCACAAGACACTTTGCATATGAGGGGCCATGACTTCCCACTGTACAGAGGAGAGGCATCATATTTTCAGGGTTAAACAAATCCTTCCACATTAGCCAGGCAACTACACTGAGTGGCAGATGGAAATGGAAGGAGCTGGGTGACCCCTCACTTTTTCTGTCCTCCTTACTTGCTTAAGAAATTTAATTTCCATTTCTATAAGCCATGTGAAAGGAAGAGCGGGCACTCTTCCACATATATCACATGCCCACAAAATGCAAGAATGGAACACAGGTGGTAACAAGGAGATACTTGAAGGTGGTAACAAGAGATACTGAAATTTATGGTCAACACTGAAAAGTATTCCGGATACAAATCTGATTTGGTTTCTGTTCAAATCTCACCTGGTCTCTATCTTAATGTATCCTCAGCAAGGAGAAACTGTTATTATTTCATATCCTGGTTCCATTCCACTCCCTCACAAAAATCCATTTTGAAGCAAATACTACAGGGTGATATTTAAAGTTTACAACTACATATATTTATGCAGATGGCAACCGCATTTGTTAGATCTTTAAAAACACCTTCATGCCTAAACATCTTCTGAATCAAAATGAACTGGCAGTCAGGGAATTAAAAAATTACCCTACCTGCTTCTTTTCACACTTATAAGCATAAAAATTAGAAACTGGCCAAAATATTTTTCTCTTAATTATTTTTTCAGGAATGGAACAAAAAACTGGGTGACTGAACTCTGCCAGAAAAACACTTAGGTGATCACCCACCTAATGGAAAATCGGTATTCAACTTTCACAGTGTATTGAAGCTGTTTGAGCTTCACCTTCCACCTTCCAAGAGAGTATGTTGTCTGATAGATAACCTGTGGATATGGAATTGTTTTTCAGTCTCCTATCTGATAGACATCAAATGTGTGTGTCAATATGAGAAAGAATGATTCTCTCTCTCAGCTTGGTTAGTACGCTCACTGCATAGGTAAGAACATTGATTGGGGGGTGTTTCTCTTGTTGAAGTGGAGGAAGGATGAGCGTCAGCAGGGCAGAATGATAGAGGGGCAATGTCCCCTGAATGCCCCACAGCCTCTTTCAGGAACACTAGCTCAAAGCCTGCAGGAAAAACAGAACAGTGAAACAGGAAGTCTTGCTAAAATTATGAACAATTTCTTGGTGTAAAAAGGCAATGACAACTACTGAATTCAAGCCCTTTGCTGCTTAAAAGAATGTAAAAATGTAATAAATGTTTAGATTCATGGGAAATGGAGAACTTTGACAGAAAAGGAAAATTTATAACATTTTGTCCTTGTAATAAAAAAATGAAAACTTTTCCTATTTGATTTAAGCATAACAAACTGCATTTTTTTCCTTTTTTTAAAAAAAAAATTGTTTTGACAGCTGAACTAAGAAATCAACTACTATTCACTGTATTGTACAGTGTATAGTACACTGCTGCACTACTCTAAATATCTTTTAAGTTATGACACTTAGTTCCTAAGGTAGACTTCCAGAAACAGGAGGTTATATTTTCCTTTCTAGGTCAATAAAATCTCAAGGGAAAACAGAATGTTTTACGTGACAGAAATTCCCAGACTGAAATCCCTAGGCCTTTCCATTAATTTATCAACCAAGCAGAATTTATGAGGTATCTAAATTGGAAATGAGATGTGTATCTTAATGGTCTGTCCCCCCAGTAGGCAAATGAATAAATAAATAAATCACACTATCACTGTGGACAAAATGCAAAGTTACTTGCATCTTTCTATTCAAGCCAGTAGGTGAAAATAATTAAAAGAAGGATGATAGGAAATGTGTCATATGCTCATGATGCAAAGTGCAAGAAAAATATATATATATTGTTGATGAGATGGAAAGTAATAAAGATCATTACTTGAATAAAATACATTTTCACTAAGAAAATACAGATTTTACAACTCCTTGTACTGCTGTGGCTGAAGATGCAGAGAATATTACCAGCAGGTATAGAATCTTCTACACTGCAAAAGCAATGTGACTCATTGTCATGGGATTGCCGCGTCAAAATGTCTTTGTACATTAAGATTTTTATGAAAATAATTAATGAATGAATGCTAAAATTGAAGCTGCAGGTTACAATGATGTGCATGATCAAAATAACCCAAATAAGAGGATTTCAGTGATCTGTATCAGGAAACCATTTCATACCTCCATCCCCATAACTCGGAAAAATAAAGACACTTCCTACTTTTATATGAGTTGCTATTCCAAAAGACTTGCAGTGTTTTCTGTCTAATGCTGACTTTTCAGGACCAGAATCTTTAATACTATAGTTGACCATATGTAAATATATTTCCATAACTAGACTGATTGGAACCTGTTAAAAACTGACCTCCGACCTCCGCTTATGAAAAATGGACATGCTTGATTGTTCCACACCGACACAGAGCATGTTCAATTAATGCTTACATTATAAGGATTGTGCTAACAACACAAATGGAAATTAAACCTTTTCACCATCCATCTGCATCTGAACATTTGTAAATTGAAATAAGTGTAGAAGAGCTGCACTCAATCAATTTCAGCTCAAGTCCCTGACCTGATTACGTTATGCATGTCAATATACATTCTCTTAATTAAATGCGGTTCAGTGAACATTAGTGTTAAGAAAAGGGGAGACCACGGTCTGCTTATTACTACCCAAGACATTACCAGGAAAACAATAGAAATTAAATTAATGGGAAAACATCAGCTAAAGACAAAGCTGTTGCGTTATGTTATTATAATGCTCTCCTATGCTGAGAACCAAAGCAAGTAACTAAAAGTGTCATTATTTTTCCCTTGATGGCCAACTGTGGAGTTTAGCAACTACACAAAAAGGCATAGCATCTCTGAGGAAAAACAAATGCTACACTTAGCTGTGTATCACCAATCATTTGCTGTTGCAGGCAACAGGAAGGCACCTGCTGGAAAACTGCAATTTAAGAATGAAAGAATAGCAATGAACCCAAGGCCTCCTGCCACCTCTCAGCTGTCTCCATTTCACATCAGCCTGATGTGGTTTCTGCACAACACAGCAGGCTTTGTGTTTTGGTTTGCTTTTGATTTTTTCCTTCCGTTCTTCTCAATTTTCTCGTCCCCTATCTACCTCTTCCCTACCTAGCCTGCCACAGGGGCACCCACTCAAGCCATTTCACAGAGTTGTTGCCACAACACATAAAAGGTTTCCATAGGGGAAAATTTTCATCAGTATGGTTTAGTAATGGAAGGTTCCACGCAAAGACCAAGTTTGCAAGGCTGTAAAGGGCTGATAATGATGTCAGAGGGCATAATTATTAAGTTTCTTACCAAGACGACATTTTACTCGGTATTGCAGATCCTTGGAGGAAGAGGTGATGGACCAGAAGAGTCACTGAGCACTAACATAGATATGGATTCATGAGGGAAAAATGTCTACAGTTGGTTTGTTTTATTTTTACAGTATCTACTCTCTAAAAGTCAGGCTATGGAGTACACAGCACTTATGATTCAGAAGGAATAAAACATCCTCTGGTGTGTTAATGACCATGGGTTGCAGTGCACAGATTGGAGTTGGATGATCTCAAATACCTTTTCCCACCATAGATGGATTCATGTGGTAGACAGCCTCTCATTCTAGCCCATTGTGACAAGATAATCAATTCTGGACCTGGGAATAATATTGAGAAAAAGGCCATTCAAGTTCACCTTTATGTACAAAAGAAAATTAAAACAAACAAATCAAACATGTTGAAACAAGCTATTTGGAGCAGGTTACATTGGAACACAAATCTGACAGCATCATGTTGTGGCAATGGCAGTTAGGCTTGCAGAGATAAATATGATGACAGTTCTCCATCTTACCTGCCAGAAAGCCAGCCAAATCCTACTAACTCTCTCTGCCCCCTCTCCCCCAGGCTCCTCCAATGTAACATCCCTGAAGTCCAAAGAGATTAGAGAGGTTTCAATTGCATCTATTGAAGCACATAAATTTTTCTCATTTAGCTTTTTTCTCCTGTTCACGAGTGGTCTTTGGTCTACAGTTTTTTCATATTTATTTGCTCAATAATTTCTGAAAACACATATACATATATATTTCTGAAAACAGTGAGACACATAATATACTGTGAATTTCACTGAATACAAAAAATTCAACACTATTTTCTTCTGAATGAAACTCAGAAATGTGGTCCCATCCCAGCCGGACACAGGTGCAAAAACAGTACATGGCTAAGAAAACACAATATTATCTGCAAAAGAAAAGCCACAGGTACTAGAAAGTAAATGAGTGAAGCTTAGGGTTTACTTATTTGCATTACAGAACTGTGTGAACTGAAAGCATCAGCAAATAAATGGGAAAATAAAAACTTCATTAAACTATCATGGGAAAACAGTTTCCCATTTGGTTTAACAATGACAGATAATTTTTATTCTCATAGTGTAAGATGGGGACTAAAGGAGAAGGGAATAAGTTTCTATTTTCATCAATGCATATTTATCTAAGTAAACTCCTTTACTGAAGCATGTCAAGACCACAAAATAGCAGATACGCAAACTGAGATCTGAAAAACTATGTTCTGGCTAATTTGGCTACTATAGGTTGGAGAAAAATGGGCTCTTCAACCTCATTTCTCTGTAGTTGAGGAATGTGGTGGAATGATTGGCTAACATGTGAGTAACCTTCATGTTTGTACCCTGGCCCCTTACCTGCATTGAGGAAAATATTAGTGAAAAATTATCTAAATCTTCACGAGTATCTCCTTTGTACAGGAAAGCCACACGCCTCTGAGGATTTCATGATGACCTATATTTTCCAGAAGCACAATTATTCATTATGATATAATATTTATTTTCATTCAAGGGCTTTCTGGGTGGAGGGTTAGGGAGGGCCAGAAGGTTCATAATGGCGACATTCATGGTAATTTTGTTATATACAAGTTCTGTTGGGTCTGTGTTCTCACATTTCAGGTTGTCTCAGTGTAGGTGGCTCAGGAAAGCAGCTATACATTCCTGCCCCCCTGTACTGTCATTAGCCTTTGGGTCTTTGGTTTTCCAGGGGCAAAATAATCATAAGCCAATATTAAGTATGGACTACATAACCAGCACAAGATAGAAAAAAGCCATATATTCAATCTTCAGTACTCAGACAAGCAACTGACATATATAATTTGTCCCTAGTTCCTCAGGCTACAAAATCACGTTTAACATTATGTTAGGTCATATGACTTCACATGTAAGCCATCTAGGTTTTCTACTACATTCTTCATACTAAATCCAGAGCATCTACTTCTCAATCTTCTAACATGACCTATTTTTCCACATAAAACAAACCTTTTGGCAAGACAGTCAATTGAGAGTGACAAGGTACTTCAGCTTTTGCTGATGTTGCCAACCAGGATGCTAATTAAAGCTATTTCTGGTGATAGCATTTTTTTTTATTTTTGTTGTTCTTCCTTTCTCTCTTTCTTCCAGTCAGTCAGTGTCAACATTTAGTCACATAAAACCCAGACTAAATGTAAACACTCTTAATCCAATGCTAACATAGAGGCCCTTTTCCATACCAGCTTTTCAGGGACTCTGAATAGCAGTCACATTCCTAGAATTTTAATAGCTGTCATGGTGATGTCTCTTCCAAAAACTTTCCCCCTTCCTCTGAGAACTCTGCTTGCACAAAACTGTAAGTAAAATGAATGACTATTCTGATAGTTGTAAAACTGTCAGGCTAGAACAGGAAGGGTTCTTTTCCCTATTTTTTAAAGCAGGAAACCATGCTTTTTCATTGACCTTCCTAGGTTAATCCAAATCCCCCTTTTGCAAGAACATCTGGAGGAAATTAAATGCAGTAACACAAATCTCTCTAAATGGTTTGAGCTGATGCTTCCATAAAAGTCTTATTTCATTTATGTTCCTATATTTCCTCCTGTCTTTCCACTTTCTCACTGATTCGGGGACAATAAAAGATAATACTCACATCTATCAAAAGACACTTAAGAACTAAGGAAGCAGTGCAAGTCTACCCCAGTCTGGCCCACACCAGT
Organism: Stictonetta naevosa; assembly: GCA_011074415.1. Lineage (NCBI taxonomy): Eukaryota > Metazoa > Chordata > Aves > Anseriformes > Anatidae > Stictonetta > Stictonetta naevosa. The sequence continues at coordinate 45,361,543 of CM021699.1, read as the reverse complement.
GAAGTAAAAATCCCCCCAAAAATAGCATGTCACTTACAAATATAAACTGTTAAATTTTAATGTCCCAGGCTGGATCTGTGCCACACAGTCACATAAAGATCTTTCCTTCTTTTCACACAAACATCTCAACCTTGGTCAAATAATTTTTCTCTCCTATCATAAGTTTTTCTCTCAGTTCCTCACAGGTACCAGTGAGCTTGCTTGATTCTCCTATTTGTTTAGTCTTACCTTCATCCTTTCATCTCTCTGCATGCCTCAGCCTATTTGTCCATTATCCCCCAACACCTTCCTGCTCTCTCAGCCCAACTGTATTAAAAGGTCTGAAATTGAACTTTAAAAAGTAAGCAAAATCCAAGGTTAAATGCGTACTGCTTCAACACCATGCTCATGTCTTTACCTAGGATTGCAAATGGAACCTAAGAATCTACATAGACAACATGTATAAAAAACTAAAAGTAGTAACCCACATTCAAATTCTTTGTATGAGACACGTTACAAAAAATATGCAGATAGCAACACAGTTTGCCTTTTGCTGTTTAGGAGACTTGCCATCCTTTCCCCTGAGAAAACAAATTCAGTATCTTAACTAGAACATTAGAGAAATTATCTATATTTCTCTTTCCTCCTCAGCCGCCTGTCCCTGCCATAGCATGTACAAGTTCTACCTGAAATGAACAGGGAGAGTATTATATTGTGACAGATCAAGGACATCTCAATATTAAATGAAAAACAAACAAACAAACAACAAAAACAAACAAACAAACAAAAACAAACAAACAAAAAACACTTATTTACTGGTTGATAGTGAAGCAGATGCTTGCAACTGATGGTTCTATATTTTGTCTTTAAGAGCTACTGAATTGATAACCACAGAAAAGCAGCCTTGCCACTGTATTTTCATAAGAATGCATGACATCTGGAATACAAGCCAATTAATTTTACTCTTGGTTATACTCTCCTATGGCTATCTAGCCAAAAAGGAGATCAATTACAATTATATACTTGTGCTAAAAGTCTATTAAAGGGATTTGTGACCTGATAGCTAAAATCAACCAAAAAACAAAACATGAAATTTAATCTTGGGTGATGAAGCTGCAAGTCTCAGAGTTCACGTGGTGAGGATAGATGTCTTGGCCTCCTCTTGATATTATCTCCCTCTTTTGCATTATTATTAAAAAAAAGGCTGATTACTTCAGCCTGAAGCTTTCATTGAAAGACTCCGCTCATGATAAAGTCAGCCATCACACATGTGGCCTTCCAGGCTTCACGCTGCTGGTCTGTTGGCAGGAGGCTAATTGCATGCCTGTGGATGTGTGTGCTAATGCATATGTGTTCATGCTCACATGGAGAATTTCAGTCATAGATTTCTAAGAACTGGTTAGAGTGAATCCATATGTTCAGCACTTTATTAAATAGTTCTTATAGTTTTATCTGAAACTACTGGTAGCCCACATTTTTGAGTAGATACTCTTCCATTAAGAAAAAAGGGTAGCAATAATGTCTGGGCAGAGTAGCATCCAATATATTTATCTGTTGTCAAAACTAGTTTTTCACTGAATAAGGCCAGTTAGTATTCTTCCAAAATAAAAACTTTATTTCAGATATACTTTCTGCTAAAATTTTCCTCAATTTTAAAGGACATTATTTTACTTTGGAATTTCAAAAATATTGTATTTTTAATTTATAGCATTAATGTAACACAATACATAAGTAGGACCAGATGCGCATTATGGAGATGCAAAATAAATACATTAAAATCATTACATCCAGCTACTTAGTACAAATGGAAATATTTTATCTTCTTTTCTGCAACAAAATTTGTTTTCTTATGTATTAGGAAACAATTTGATGAAGTATATGAATATGAAGTAACATACAGTCAATATATTACCACACGCGCAAAACACTGTAAACTAGACAAACATTTTATGTGAAGTTCAAAGCATATAAATATATATATGTATATTTCAAGACTACTTCTCAGAATGTCAAAAATGTTTGTTTGCTTCTAGTTTAACCACCCCTATCAAAAATGCTCATTAAGAAGTTGTAGGCTAACATGTTACCAGTGAAAGTTCCTTCCTACCCTTTAAGGGCTAGAGAGATTTAATTAAGCATAGAACTTGATATTTTTTTTTTTTTAATTTTATTTTATTTTATAATGCACTAGTTATAACATTTCTGTAAAAATGTTGTTATTCCCCGTTCCTCTCAGGTTGTATCTGGTTTTGGCCTCAATACTCTCACATCACAATATTAGAAAGAGTTTTCTTGTATCTCCTTTAGATAATTATTTGTAAACATATTGAAATACATTTATTCTGCCCCCAAAAAATTCTACTCAAGTTCTGTTAACATTTATATTTTAAGCATGAGATTTTGTAGGCTGGTGAGTCTAATACTAGGACAGGAGTCAGAAGTGAGCCACAGATAAGACAACATGATCATGTAATTGCAAATGGATGACCACTTTTTTTTTTTTTTTTGACACATAAAATTCAGAGTCTTTTGGAGGCAAATGTCAGTTTCAGTATTACATGGTCACTAAATAACAAATATAACAAAACTATATAATCCTGTAATCTTTTGAATATCATGGTTCAGAACTGTTCTCTCCAAAGCTATCAAGGACTGAAATTCAACTTCCAAATACTTTAAACAATTTTTATCTCAACATAGAACTGTTTATGCAACTATTGCCACCATTGGAACAAAAACCCTATGAGATTTCAATACACTTCAACCTGAACTGAATTTAAATCTAAAATGAATCACCATCTCTTCTGTCCCCACTCCTGAAAATATGTGCTTGAATAACCTTTCTTCATTTTGTAACACAAGCTGAATGTGAAGCTGACAGAAATATACTGGGTTTGGGTAGTGGTACTGGAAAAATAAAAGATTTCACATCTGAAATAATTTAGACAAACACTAGGTATATAACTTAAAAATTCTGAAACCATTCTTAATGTGGGGTGCTTCAACAGAGAGGAGGTTTTAAAACTGTTACATCACAATGTAATTATCAAAAAGAAGGGTGGGAACACACATACCTGCAGAGAATGTATGGATAAAATTGAGAGACAATATAAACAATGAGATTCAGAAATAGTTTAGAAGCTTTTCCTCACCATTCTGCAGAATAGCTCTTATCACACCACAATTTCTTTAATAACCCTGCCTGAAACATATAGTACATTTTGATGGGAAAAATCCAAGCCAGATAAAACTTGAGTGAACTCAAACATTGTGTTCTACAACTTTCCTGATAGGAACCATCCATTGAGCTCCTATAACCTCATAATAGCTCAGTCTTTTAGAACACATTGCAGATTTTGGGGGTGGGAGCAGATGGGTGTGGTTTTTTTGTTTGTTTGTTTTTCCAGGACCACTTTATTATCATTAACGAATAACTTACTGTGTATTGGAATTGCAATACCACGTTTATCGCATTGAGTAAGCCATGGTACTAAACAGAGTGGAGCCTGGGCAACCTGTAAGCTATTATATGAGAAAAGGCTGAAGTGAAACCCTCAGCTCCAAAGCTGGAACAAATAACCAGAGCAAATAAAAAGTGGTTTTCTTGCTCCTCTGTGCACTCAGTGGAAAGAAACTATCAAACTTTTGCACCCCAGTGCTCCAAGATGCATTAAAAATCTCTTTCAGTTGAGAGCAAAATGTGTCACCCACCATTGCTGTTCTGGCTCAATTTAAGGGGAAAGAAATCTATTTTTGTAAAAGCTGTCAGTAAAAAACTTTAATCTAAACATTCATTCATGCTAGAGAGTGGTCCTGTATTTCATGCTTAATGGGCCAAATTTAGAGAGAACTTCGACGCTGATAGCCAGCACTGACCCATACTTTGTGCTGACAACAGACACACTTCCTTGGCACATTTTTTCTACTAACGTAAGAATGTAACTTAATTTAGGGCATCTTCCAAGCAGTTTTGTTTTTCTCTGTTCAGTTGCTGTAGGGAGTGAGTACACAGTACTTGTCATATCAGATCAAATCACTGAAACCAGGGAGCTCAGGGCTTTCCTAGACCACTACTGGAGATTTCTGAAAGAGAGGCAAACTCCTAGCACTTGGAAAAGATCTCTCTGAAGGTACAACAAAGCATATGTGGTGGGTGTGGGGGTGGAAGTGGGGGAGGTGATGGGCTGAATCTCCTCTGCAGCAATCAGTTTACACGAAAGTGAGAAGTTTCCTTACCACTACTGCAGTACATGGCACTTACCGGGGAACTTGTCACTCCTGAGCTGTCCCACAAATCCCAGCCATCAACTATCACCTAGCTTGAAGCCTCACACAGTTCCTCTTAAGATTACTGCCATTATGTGTGATGACTGCACCTCTAAGAAGTTAGATGCATCAGGCCCGGAACTGTCATGCATTAATATTTGCGGGAAAGCTGGAAGTGAAGAGAAGTAAAAAGATGAAGGGAGAGCAAGACCTTTGAAAGAACAAAGATAGTATCACATTGCCTCTATCAGTGTGGCCTGGGACAAAAACTGTTCCACTTCAGATGACTGTTTTTCCTTCTTTTATAGTAAAACAGTGAAGCTGAACACTTATGAGTAATAACTTGGACCAAAACCATGATATTAATTTTGAGCAATAAACTTTAATATGAAACACTGCCTGGGAGCATTGTAAATACTTACACATTCTCATCTAACCTTTTCTTTCAAACCTTTGGTAACAGCAGGGAGTTAGTATTATGATTTCAGCCTAATGCCAATCTAAATGCTTTCTTGATAAGAATGCTACAACTGTTTTCGCAGATACCAGCTTTTATTGTGAGGTTAAAATGGTGAGACAAAGGAAAGCAACAGACCAACAGAATAGCCTGTTTGAGACCACAATCAATCAGAAGTTAATTTTGCATCAATATCCATTCTTATTGCCATCTAACTCAGAAAAAGGGGTGGGGGATTTCCTTTGCACCATATATTTCTTATTTCAATCTTTCATTGGAAGTAAGGTGTTTAAATTCTTCTAATTCATTTATTTTATAATATTACCATGATAAGACATTACGTACTATCAGATGTGTTTCACTGATTGACGTTTCAAATATGTGTATTTGCTCATATATATAACAGTAAAATTTATAGTACTCAAATTTACAATGTCTTGAGTGGTACATGCCAAGTGCTAGGGAATGAACTTCGTTTGCATTTAATTCTGTCTCATTCTAGTATTTAGAAAGGAAATATGTGCTGTGTGGCAATGTCTGCAAATGGGTATTTTAGACTGCTATTACCATTAAACAACACCTAATCAGGGATTGCAGTTGTGTCACTGAGACTTCTACCTGTACATTATTTATTTTTACTGCCTGCCCTCTGTTTTTTCTTCTTTGTCATACTCAAAAGACAGTAGCCCTGCCTTCGAGTCCCATGCACCCAAATAGCCACTTTCCCTAGAGACACCAACAACATTGGCCTGCAGACTTTTGTTAGAGAAAGAAACACTGCCTGCACAAGCTCTTCCATTCTCACCAATGGCAAGTGAGACAATGTGGTAAGGGACTGTTTGTTATCAGAACTGCACTGTCCCCAAAACCTATACAAAGCCTACCTTTTTTTTATACTGTCCACTGAAATACCTGCTTCTAAAATATACCCAGTGCCCATCTCCATTGTCCATTCATTAAACCTTCAAACAAACATTCCTCAGCTTTCTCACAGACTGTCTTTAATGTTTGGGACAAACTCCCTACTAAGGATTTGTTAAGGTGAATTCGCCCATCACCAACATGACAATATTCTGGGGACTAAATCTAGCTAACTACAGATAGCTTTTTACACCACATGGGATACATAGGTACCTAAACATCTGGAAAAAACACCTCTCTATCCTCCTTTCAAATTCTCATGATGTTTACAGGAAAATTTTGGTGACTGCGAGAATGTAGAAATTGTCACCCCACTGATTATACTGACCAAATATTACTTGTTTCTTTTGCTCCACTTACTACTTTTCTCCTTCGCTTTACATACTTGGGTGTTATACACAAGTCATAAAGTTCTCTGAGTCAGGAACCAGGACTGCAGGCTCTCTGTAGCTCTCGGGTGGTATAATAAGGCAAACAGCAATTTAATTAACTACGGGTGTGGGCACAACTGTATGAGAAGGTAGATCCAGGTAGATATGAGTCACGTGCTTCCTTACCCATCTGATCATATTTTGTGATCCAACTGGCCTAAATCCTTAATTTAATCCTAAATCTATTTGAAGTCAAAAAGTGTTATTTTGCGTTATCAACCTATGCAAATTCTGGACCAGAGGAAAAATAAGGGAGCTTTTTATATTTAAACTGCCAGGCCAGAAGGTGTTCTGTTTCGTGACAGAGATGGTCTTACTCTTATTTATTTAAATAGATATGGGGCCATCCCAGTCCTACCTTTGAGTAGTTAGGAGAAATGTATTGAACTTTGCAGGCATGAGAAACTCTGACTACAGAGACTTATGAGGTTCAAATACTGAAGCCCTTTTCTTCTGATCGGTATATATTTTGTTACATTAATATTTCAATGGCTTTAGCAGTTAGTATGATGGACACTACAGACAAAATTAATCTACCTAAGTTGCATAAATATTAGGGCTGTGAACATCAGGTGGACTAACTTTAGAATGTTTTGCACAGACTCTAGAAGCAAGCACAGAAAATTATGAATCAATTCATATACAGGAGTAAAGATCACATGACAGCAAAGAAAAGCTCCAAACCTTCACCTTCACACACCTAATCAGACTGAACATTCCACTTTTGCTACATTTACCTACTGACAAAATATAATTATCAGAAGTGACTAAACAACTATGTGCAGAAGAAAGACTGGAAAAATAATGAAGATGGTAGTCAATTTTTTAAAAATAATTATATACAGACAGAGCATCTCCTACAGATAATCTTAGATATGCAGTTTTGAGCTCCAAAGGAGAAATAACTTTAAAAAAAAAGAAGCCCTGAAACACTAATATATCTGTGCACTTACCACCACAGCAGGAAGTGGAGAGCAGAAGCAGCAATACCAACTGTAAGCATGTGTCTAATGGCTCAGCGGAAACATCCTCCTACGTCTGGTAGCTCTCCACACATAGAGTTGCTCAGTGCCCTTTGAACGTATACCCAGTGTTTCCCAAACTAATTATGATGCTGGCATATGGTACATTTACCAAGAAAGAAAAAGACAGACTTTTTAAAATAACTGTCATGACCACTATGATAGAGAAGAAGTTGGCCACTATTACAGGGCCTGAGCCAGCATTTATTTAAACGAGTGCAGACTTTCATTGACTACACAGTGGACTTTGGATCTGGTCCACAATAAATGGAGACTCTTATTGAGATTCCTGGCCTCATAAAGAGCCAGACTACTACAGCAGTGAAAAAGCCTGGCTAAACAGAAAGTGCTCTTGTAAAAAAACCTGTAAGGTATAATAAGGGAGGAAAACAAAGGGTTCCTTCGGAGTTCAAGAGGCTTCTGAAAATGAACTATATGATTCTTACAGAATTTTAATGAACCTGTGTTATTAATAAAGAACTATAGTTGTACTGTAAAATTCTATCAATTAAAATTACTGAATATGACCTATAGACATTCTCCAGTAAATGCTATGATAGTTTTCCACAAAGCTATAAAAAAAAATAAAACAATATGCAGTGTCTTGTTAAATTCTGTCTGAACAGTCCCAAGAGAGATTTCTGGTTACAGTGTGGTGCCTACAGTCATAGCAGGGGTTCAGGTTACAGTCATTCCTAAAGAAGTATCCATTTACCAACTAGCCTATAGTCTCCTGCACCCCTCTCATCTCAATCCCTAACACCAACTCAACTCAGACCCGCAAGCTCTGCAGTAGCCCCCAAGTCTTAAGTCAGTCTTGGTTTTCCTCACCACCAACCTCTCCCCAGTCAACTACATTTTCATGCTCCTTCAGGCCTCCAACATGGGAAATCAGGAAGCAGCAACTCCCTGTTTTGTCTTCCAATCTACATGGCCCCTCTGACACTTCTGAACTCTCTACAAGCCCAAGGCAGAGGCAACTTTGGGAAAGCAGACAAGGCACCTGCAGAGTGATTGTGCTGTTTTGTGCAGTGTAGAAAAGCTCAGGAGGTACCTTAATGACATGCTGGAGACACAGTACAGATGATTTTGGTTAGAAAGGATGGTGAAGATGACACAGCTTGAGCTCATTCAGAACAACGAGACCAACAGAAAATAGCACAGTGGACAGAAGTCCAAAACAGAGACCATCCATGCATTGGAAGATGACTTTTAGAAATATTTACTTTAACGATCTTGCTGTCTGTGTACAGTACATATCCAAAGGATATATCCTTAGTACATCACCAAAAAACAGATTACCAAAATAACACATCTCTTTTTGCCTTATTTTAACTATTACAGATCAAACCCTCAGTAATAAATACATACTATTCCAGGAATTTTCCACCACAACACCACTTTCTACCAACTCTTAAACTGTAACCCATGTATTTCCTTTTCACTCCTGCAGCTATTAAAAATGATGCAAGGTCCTGCTTTCACATAGGTGTGCAGCTCTTGCTCTAAGCGGCAACATTTTTCTGAACAGGTTTAAGCTCTGTCATTGCAACCAAGGGTGAAAAAAACCTATTACAAAAGAAAAGTGTGATGGAAGCAAGTGACAAGGTACCTGGGACAGCGCAGGCAGTAAAAGTTGTGAACGGGTGCTAGCACAGGACTAATTTTGTCCTGGTAGAGCCATGATTCAACACAGATGTCATGTATTCCCTGAGGTTGCTAGTACATGCATCATGCCTGCTACAATCTCTCCTTCAGTTTTGCAGAGTTGTTTTCCTCCTGAAGTAAAACAAAGCCTAAGAGTGTTTTGGATGAGCACAGAACATGCGCAGGGCATCTATAAAATATAACCTACTCAGAACAAGAGCAAAGAAAGAAAAAAGCAGTTTAAGAAGAAACTTCTCTAAAATACCAAATACATAAACAAATAACTCAGAGGGCTGTGGAACAGCAAGAATTGTGAACTTTTTTCTAAACATTAATTTTGGAGGTTTCTTTTTTATTTACATTTGACATTTATCCAAAATTTTGTCATGAAACATGCTACAACAGGAATTAGAACCATTAATTGAAAACAGGAGTGACAGAACAGTTTAGAAAATCATAAATTCAACAGAGCTATGGCCGACAAATCTGACTGCACCCAGTGCAGAGCTCCTTACATCACCCGAGCATCAAATGTTGCCAGTAAAAGAGTTTAGGTTACATGGATTATATAACCTGGAATGACTGCACAATAAAAATAAATGTGTTCAGAAATTTATATGGATTTCAAGAAAGTATTTCATATTGTATCAGTACAACAGGAAAGATAGAGTGGTAAAAAGAGAGAGAAATATATTGACTTAAATGTTGAAATCGTATCAGTAAAAGACGGTACAGTTAAAGTACATACTCTGTTTACAGTGTTGTATATTATGGCATCCAATGAACAAGGCAAACTTAGTGTTTAGAATTTTTATTATTATTATTTCTCAGAAAAATGAAATTCCATCTTCTCATTCTGAGAAAATAAGTTCTTTTAGAACTGGTGTCACCTGTTACTTTAACTCTTCGGCGTCTCAAAATCTTTAATATCTTCACCTTCACATCCCTCTGGAAATTCTGCTGTTCATATTTTATAGATTATTTTTTTCTTAAAAGCTGAGCGCTCTTATCAGTTTCTGTTTAAGCAAACTGCAGGAGCTCAGGTCTCACTGACTGCAGTGAGATCTAGGAATCTATTCGCATCCTAAACTTTAACCATCATTTTGGGTGGTTGGCATAAAAGGAAACCAAATCCAGATTCCCCTAACCCTAGAATAATATCCTAACTTCTGAATCACTTTTTTTTTTTTTTTTTTCCCTATCCTTTAAATCCTGGGTGATAAACACTAAGCCAAAAGGTAAAATGACACAGACAGAGACCATATTTCTAGGAAGTGAAAAATAAAACCTGTACTATAAGTTAAGCTCTCACTAGGATAATTGCATGGCCCATACCAGTTTGATTTCATTTGCTTATGTTTAAAAATGGTGTTTCTCCATAACAACAGGGTTTTTGTTCTGGAGATTAGGATTCATATCCTTGCAAATTAAGATGAATCTTCAGCTTCAATAATAATAATAATAATATCAGATAGGAAAAGAGAAAGCACCGTGAGTAAGCTCTGCTGACAATTTATAGAGACCTTAATGATCACATACAATCATTGCTGCTCACACGGATTTGCAAAGCCCATTCCCAAAAAGATACCTGATTCCTATTATGCTTCATCATATTCATAGACAGCTCTGACAAGAATCAATAGCAAAGAGTTTTGTTCACTTAACTTGGCTGATTCTCTCAGCTTGTTTAAACTTATCAATTTGAACGAACATGCTTTATTTAGTAGGTTAATTCTTACAGCAAGTACCATTCATATTTGTGGGAAAAGGAGTAGAATGAGACACAAATTTAGTATATAAATGCTGAGTATAAAACATTAAGCAATTGGATAGAATAAAGATAATAAACTACTTCCAGTAATCCCATTGGTCTTCTTTGGTTTAAAAGAAATAACGAGAGAGAGAGAGAGAATTGAAGAATCAAATACAGTCACAAGAACTGATTAGAGAGTGTCAGCCTTTATGGTAGTAATTCATGAGGGTTGAGTGAAGCAGAGGTGACACACACTGATATTCAGGATGCTGTCTGGACCACCTGCACTTCATCACCTGAACCTCTATGACACAATTAAGGGAGGATCTTTTGGATCTGGAAAGAAACTAGCAAAACCTAACAAAAGAAAACACCATATGCTTGGCCTTTTTATGCCACTAGTAACATTGAGGAAACATGCAAATGGAGAGTGACAGCCCCTGAATAAGTCTGTAATTATTTCCATTTAAAAATGTTATAGATTTCAAGGCACAAATGCAAATGGTTTTGAAATGAGTGACATTGCAGGCATCTGGCACAAGTGCAACATTAGCCAGACAGAAGAGCTTAAGATCCGAAAATGTCAATTTTCAGACAAAAACGGGTTACAGACTTTAATGTCACTGATTTATTCAGATAACACCCATGAACATTAAAAGGGCATAAAGTTATACTTGTAACTTCCCATGCATCAAGAATGACAAGACTATTCCTCAGTGTGCAGAGAAGAGAGATCCATCAGAAGCAGATGGGAAATCAAATTTTCTTGAAAAACAGAAGATTCTGATCTTGTCAACAGAATCTTCAAATTACTGTATAAGCCCTATCATAATAAGAAAGACAATGGACAAAAGTATAGTGAAAAAACTTCATCAGCAGGTGTGCACCGGAGCTGCAAATGGGTGGTTCACATTCCTGATCTTCTCTGCTCTGTGATTGTGTCTGCACTTTAAATTTATGAAGCTTATTGCCTATCACTATAATAATGATATACCTCTTCTGCAAGACAGAGTTAAGCTAGTATGTGTGATGGCTCAGGTGCAGAGAGTTGTATAGAATAAGCCAAGATGAACCATCAATGTTAAGAAATGAAACAGAACCAAAAAGGTATCTAACAGTCTTAATTTGTGCATTTATTTGAGCAGCCTCCACCTCTGCAACAAAGAGAGAATCCCTAGAGGAAGGCAATTCCCTAAGGTAAAGAAATCAACACTCCTGCACAGACTAAGTACTCACTCCCCCCACTCCAAATTTAACCAGCCCAGGATGCAAAGATATCTTGACATGGTAGAACCTCACCATTTAAAAACAACACTCTCCTCTATATAAGAACAAAACTCAAATTCCTTACCCACAAGGGATGTTCTGCCTTAGGTTAGGTGGAGATTTTCCTGCAACTGCAAACACCTGAACTTCTCCCTCCAGCACTGCTGGAGTCCAGGAGTTCCCAGGGAACTGGAGAGAACACCCAGTGTTACAAACATAAAGGTGGGGAGGAGACAGAAACTGGAAGAAATTACTAAGGAGTAACTTGGAACATGACAGAGAGATTTGAGGACTGGCTGAATAAAGCTAGCAAATTAGAAGAATAGACATAGATTCTGTACATTTCAGACCAAGCATGGCCTGGGAGCTGACTGAGACCATCTGAGCGAGGCTATTGAAAAATAGGATCCAGTGCTGCAGGGGTGACATACTGAATAAGACACCTGCTTGGAAGACCAGGCCTGGATGAGTTAAGAGTTTGGTACTGAGAAGCACGGGATAAAGAACCATGTCTTGAGGAAGAATGAGGAAGTTCAGGAGGCAGAGGCAAACGAAATATCCTGGAAAATGGAAAGGAGAACGTCAAAGAAATACAGAAATGGATGTAGACCACTTGAGGAGTATGTAAACTTACCAGTCAAAAGGATGGATACAGGAAGGGAGGTGGTATCTGATGGGAAACAAAACACAACTGGTGGACAGGGCAGACGAAATTAGGTACTAGGGGACTGCAGGGGACTGAAGCAGGCTGAAAGAGGATCTCTGTCCATTAGAGCACACTCCTCTGCAGAGTGTGGAAGGGAGCCAATGAGTCCAAGCCTGTCCTTTCCCTCTGAATCCAGCTGCTGTCCCTGCATAGCTCACCCATGGGCCTAGCTCAGTCAGTGGGGGTCTTGGTCATTGTCACCCATGCCAATGAGTCAGGCAAATACTGAGATTTCTTTTGTTCTGATATCTGTATCATTAATTGTAGATGCCATATGTACCACACTGCTAAAAAATAAAATTTAAGTGAAAGTATTTCAGAATCAGAAAATCTCCAAATTAACGTTGTCTTTGCTGAATTCAGTTTACCAGGACCATACACAATTTATGATTATTTTTAATGTTTCAATTACAGGCAAACGATCCCCAGATATGTGATCCCACACACATTTTGTAGGGGTGGCTCTAATTTGTAGTTTTCAGAAGAGTCCCAGGAAAGAGGAAACAGCAATAAATGGAGATTTTTTTCCTATAGCACAGATCCTTTAACTCTCTATTTTCCTTTTCGTACATAAGAAGTCCTACTGAAGACAAAAGAAAATGATGACACATTTATAAAGGAATGCATTAAGCAGCACAGAAACATTCACTGTACATATGCTGAGGTTGTTTTCTGTCAGCTGATCAGACTGTTTGCTTTCCTCTCCATCTGTATCTGCTTTCTGTTCTGTGCCTCAGAATTATTCTACCAAACCTAATTTAAAAAACAATAACAAACATACAACAAAGAGCATGCACGTTACTGGAAAATGCATCCTCAGTTCTTCCACGGGCACTGCAAGGGGCAATATTCAGGTCAACAAGCCTGCTTTACTAACTTCTGAAATACGGTTAATAGACACCCACCTGACAGAGCAGTGTAGTTGAACTCACAGCCACTGGGGAAAAGCTTAGAGGGAAAGTGCTGTAGCAATACAGAAAACAAAGTTTGTATGTAGGAAAAAAAAAAAAAAAAAAAAAAAAAAAAAAAAAAGGTATCTTTTCAAGGCCAACCTTACTGGAAAAGAAAACCCAAAATTTGGAGAAACTAGCTTTTCTTCCATCACAGCTATAGCAACACTAGCACTGCTATGAAAATATCATTACAAAGCAAGCTGTTACTTTGGACTATAACAAGTTTAATGCAAAGAAAGAAAATATGGACAGTATCCAATAACATGCTTGACCAGGCCAAGCCCTTTATCACCTATTTTCATCTACTGGTATGAAAGTTTCTGAGTTTGTTTTCTTTACAAAAGCAAGGTAGTTGCCATTATAAGATTTTTGGAACCTTTCAGGTTTTTTGTGTTCATCAGTTTTTTTTCTTCACACATCATTTCTTGAGTAATACATCATGTGCTCCACTCTTTGGAGCTGCTAATGTGATATTATTGAATAGATGTCGCGCATTGATTCAGGACTGCTGGGAATTACCAGCTGGCACAGTGGTGGGTAACAGGATAAGTATTAACTATTGCAGATAGAGCTGTTTCTTTGGCATACAGAATAGATTATTTCAGTTTTAAATAAATAAATATATTTTAAACATTTATCCATCTTTATATGTTCTGTGGTTTGAGGACTTCTGAAAAGGACCTTTATAATTTGTCTTCTCTAAGCAATATTAGCAGATAACAACTATAAATGTTTTGCTGATCTGTATTTATATGCCTGATCCTATATGCCTGATCCTTGGTTTAAAGCTCTGATGATCACAGTGCTCAGACAGATTCAGAATTGATTAGTGCAATGTAACGTCTTCCAAATTCCCCCTACATGTAAGAAATGCCACACGAGCTATGCAGTTTGAGGTTGAATAAAGTGCAGTAATCTAGGCTGCATCAGGAAGAATTCACAATATTACAATCAGCACACACTGCTATAAAGAACTTGTATTTGTTGGTTTACAAACAGTACAGATGGCAGCACAAGCTTTAATTAAGGCAAGCATGTATGAGATTAAATATTCTTTTCCTCATAATCTTTTAAACTTGCCTCATAGAAATAAAGCTAACAGAGGGCTCTGGGAAAGTATATGAATCAAGTCTTACAGGTAATAAGAATCAATGAGTTTTAAGATATAGTTTAACGCTATTCCCAGTAGACTTCACTTCATGTCAAATAACATCTCAAATGATTATGGGGTCTCCAAAGGAAGCGCTGTAGTTCTGAAGAGAATATGTAATCTGAAAATACCAGCAGTGTATATGGGACATCCAGCCTTAATGACAACTGTAACAAGACTCTGAGATTGTTAATAATGAATACTCCATTAGAATAAATAATTACACAAAAATAACAATAAATTGCAGTCCCATTATTTGTATGAGAAAGCCTCTTTATTAATTGCATCTCATTAGCAACTGCAATATTTTACTAGTGAGCACAAACACTATCATGGGAAACAGTTAAATTGATTTTTTTTTCTTTTAGGTTGCTTGAATGTGGTTAAGAATCTACACTCCAAATGTTCTGACTTTGTGGAGATTATCTGAGAAGTTATTTCAAGAAAAGTAAAAAATGAATCATTTAAATTCAATAATGGTGAGCACCAAGATGATCATGCTTAGCAAAATTATGGTTAATAACAGGAGAATCTGAGCTAAAATGCAGGAAAATATAACAAAAACTATGAAGGATGTCAGATATACACTTCATAGTGAACTCACAATACAATTTAGCTAAACAGGTTGAGATGGCTTTTTACAAAAGAAAAGGAACAATACTTGTAGGGAAGTCATAATGCTTCATTTCTTGAAACTGATAAGTCACATTCAGAACAAAATTGGAGGTATTCAACTAAGACTATGATATTGGAAACTGGAGACACATTTGTCTCAGATGACATAGGTGAAGACTGGTACTCTAGATTACTGGGTAAAAAGACAAACTATTTGTTCTTCATTGTACCTGTTTATTCTTTTTAACTTTTTTTTCCCCATACTTGCCACAACTGTCAAGTGTCTCTTAGCAAGTTGAAAGGCCCTAAACTAATATCACTTTACATCACTTTACATGCCGTAATTTGACAATTACATGAGGGAATGTGAGGAGGAAACATGAAATGTCCATTCAGGGTGCAACTTTATGACATAACTAAATTATCTTAATGGCATTCTCTGCTCATTTAGCTACCAGAACTGTCACACCAGACAGGTGAGTGCCAGAGACATTGCAAGTAAGAAGAAAAGAGGAGAGGGACAGCCCTTTCCACCAGCAGCTAGTTGCAGGATTAATATGGCTGTAATATAAATTGCAGTGATTTGTTCTGGAGTGTGGGGAGGGAAGTGTTGCTGTTAAGTTTTTTTTTTTTTTTTCTTCAGATAAGCTCTCTGATCCATCACTCCTCATGGTCATATTAGCACTACTACAAATGTGGGTGGGGGAACCAAGAAAGGTTGTAGGAAGCAATTGAAGGAATGGAAAGTGTGGATTTCCTGTGCTGGTGTGGAACTGTCTGGAGATACTAATGTCTGACACAGAGCAGGGAGTCCTCACTTTTAGCAGATTCTTGTAAGATGTGATTGAGAAAAACAGCTAGACATTTCATAGGTAGACCAGAGTTGCCATACTTGATGAGATCATTACTTCACTTGGCCTTTGAACTTAACATTTTTCAAAGGAAGACAACTGATCCATAAATAAACTGACTAGTATCTGAAAATAGTATATGCATATATATGCATATGCATTAGAAAATTCCTGCTCTCTCAATGGGTATTTCCCTTACGCAAAGAAGCTTGAAGCTTCAGTCATTATTTTAGCTTGCATAGCTGCAAAAATTATTTATGATCCTACCTTTACAAAATGCATCTACAAGATTTGTCTGGCTGACCTCCTAAGTCTCTGCTCTCTGTAAAACAATGACTACCCACTAGACAAAAAATTGTATTCCCTTTTATTAGCTCTAGATTTACTGCCCTTTGATTTTATTGCCTGTCTGCTTTCTCTCCTGACTCTGAGCAGGTGAAAATGAGGTGTTAATCTGTTTTCCTTATGCTCATCATACTGAAAGAAAATGGGAGAACAATTACACAAAAACATACAAAAAAACCCCACAAAACAACAACAAAAAAAAACACTAACCAACCACAACAACAAAACCAAGAGCACTTTTGTGCCTCCTCCACTCAGACAAAGACAGTTTATCCATGTTTAAATCTATTTTAACACTATGTAACTCAGAGGCAGCTTTGGTTTTAATTATCAAATTTTCAGGGCCCCTGCCATGCCATAAATTGAGCACATGTACTTGGAAAGGCCTCTCTGAATCCACCCAGCCAAACAATTCCACCTTCACCTTTCAAATATTATTGAAGGATCTCATTGTTAAACACTTTTGCTTCATCGTCTATTTGTACAGATCTTACACTAAATATATTCCTTCCCAAATCATATTACCTTCACTTGGTATTGTATATTGTAGAAGTATATTGTAGACCCAATATACTTCTGGCACCAAATTGTCACGCATGCACACACTCAAATTCTCTTGTTAGCTAAACCCCCTGAGAATCGTAATTCTAACATCTGCCAAATAAACAACCTCATTGATTTGTGTAGATAAAGAGATTCTCAGTCTATCAACTATTGGGGTACCAGACATTATAAACAAAGCAGAACAAGCCTTAATTCAGCCACGCTAAATAGAATTCTCCTCAGAAAAATAAATAAATAAAATCATTTAATCTTCACAGACACATAATGTATTTCAATTTTAGTCAACAGAATTAATATCCTCCTCATTGTAGTTGATACAGAAAAAAAAAAAAATAAATTGTTTGATGGACCAGATCCAAGTGTATCTGTACCCACTGTTCTTTAATTTGAGGCAATTTTTTTGATACAATAAGAACTCCAGTCACACTTTATCCCAATTCTGCACCATTAAGTAATGGATTTATTTCAGCTTGGTTCAAGCAAGAACATTATGTGGCTCTCGGCAAATGCCTTCTTTCTCTTTTACATCTCAAAAGCAGAAATTATACCAGCCTAGGATGCCTCCTGCAGATGAGCCAGGAGCCTCTGTTCGTATCCGTAATCTGAATTCCTCCACTTTTCTGCTTTTGTGATTGAAAACAAGGACAATAGCCATCATCCTTTGATGTCCTTCATTCAATAACAAAGTAGTAGCTGGGATTAGCAACTTCCAAAATACTGTTTGCCTTCCCATCACCTAGCTACAGAAACAAATGCTATTTTCTCCATCACTGGTGATACACACTGTAAGAAGGCAGTTTCCATTGAGCTCAGGGCAGAACAACTGCTGAGAGGGAACAAGTCAGACCTAGGTCATCATCTGACTTAATTCCTGAAGCAGGACAGAATGACAGGGCCAAAGTTCAGAGTTCTGCTGGAGCCAGACACCTCCTGAGTGTGCTGAAACCTGTTGTAAACATACCATGCTTTTAGGGTATTTTGCCCTCTGTCTCTGAGTAGCTTAATAAGTGCAGTTACAAATATTTTGCTGTGCAGTTGTGCTATAAATGACCATGTTTGCATGGCAAATTCTATAGCTTTTTATTATTTTATGAAAGTTCCTATTATGCAAACAGACATTAGTAACTTTGGAAGTTTGTCCTCTTGTGTTCATTTGGCTCCTGTGGATCTTTCTTATCTCTTTGTTTCTATTTCTTTAATTATCTGGGAAAAAGAGATATAAAATATTAAAACTATATATCTAAAATTCAAAATTAGTATTACTGGTAAAACTTTGATCTCTTCCAGTCTATGTTTGCTAGCAGACCACAAACATCAGAAATCATAGAAATAGGTAATAAATTACAGCCAATGCAAATGTAACTTTGAGCCTTACAGCTGGCAATAGCCAATGGATATCATCCACTGAAATTCAAGGAGGTGAGAATAGCTATCTTCCTCACCTTTCCCTTTCTTGTCATCCTATGTTTTACATAGATGCAAAAGAGGAAGAGATGGATATATAGCAGGAGAGACCCAGACTATTTTTTTATTTATTTATTTATTTATTTTTTGAGTTGTGGAAGCAGAAATATACAGGGAGACTTCCCATTAGGGGACTGTCAGCAGTAAGGTAGAATAGGAGTTTCCCAAAACATAAGTAAAATTCTGATTATAGGTGGAATACCACAAATGAGGGCAGAGAAATTGCTCACTTGGTGGCATCCTTCACCATCTGCAAAGGCATCATGTAAGCAAATGAGTTGTGTATGTGCAAGTGCAGAACTTGCTCAGGGTAGCAGTAAGCTTATTTTATCACATCATCTGAGAGTTATAAAGTCATTAGATACCCGACTCTGTGCTGACCGATGTATATATTTGATGTAGATCAACATAAATGGCAGTACAATTTCTCATGCTATAAAACTACCACCTCCACTTAGGCATTCCTCATTCAGTTATTTTATAAACAAGAAGTGCAACACCTCCCCGGAGCAGAGATGTTCATGTACCTGAATGAGGTACATGACTGCACACAGTCATAGTCATTAGCTACATATGGTCACCTCCAGGATTTTCAAACACCCTAGCTAGATTGTGCTTGCCATCCAGTAATTTATGGAAGGCAAAAAGTCCTGTAGGGAACAAATTTATCTCTGGGCAAGTCTGACATTGGCAAGGGGAGGAGTAAGTTAAGGCAAGAACTGCCAAGTTCACTCATACCTGGCAAGGATCAGAGTTCAAATACTACCAATTTCCCCCAGTCCTTTTCAAAATATCTATTTCTAGATTTATGAACTGTGTACTGTACATACATATGCATGCAGAGACACACAGACACAAATAACATATACTTCATATTGTCATAGTAAGACTAGATATGACTCCACTGAGACTGGTGCTGGCAATGGAGTGCTTATCACACATCACCTCTGTGCAGATTTTCTCAGTTTTAGGGGAAAATGCTTGGGAGGGCCTGGACTTGTATTTGCATATTTCTGCACTAGGTAGTGTTTAAAAGATGGCAATGTAGGGTCATGTATCTCTGCCCCAAGCATTTCATCAAGATGTCTGAAAGCTTGAGCTCTAGAGCAAAGTCTCTGAAAATGAATTCCCACTTTGTATCACCTGAACAAAAAAGGAAGAGGTGTCACCAACCCTGCTGTTGCATATAACCAGAAGAAAAAGAATGTATAATCATTTTTTTTTTCCATTGGACATGACTAACACCACAGTCTGAATCTGGCCTGGCTACACCAGTTTTCATCAATTTTACTTCCATTTAAGCATCTTTGAATGAGCTAGAAAAACACACTAAGCAGAGGAGGATAAATTGACAGCCAAAGGGAGAGATACCAGAGGACCCTACAAGTGGCACACATGCTCTTGGCCTTCTGCTGGTGCATGTCCTCTACCATCTCCTGGGAACTGCTGAACACCCCAAAGCATGCAGATCCCCACCCGCCAAGGGCCAAGGGAAAAAAAATGTCAGAGCAAGCAATACTGATTCAGAGCAGTTGTGTCCAAAGAAGAAAGCTGAGACTAAAAACATCGCTGCATGAAACCACTGAACACAAGAAAGGATCTGCAGCCTGCTATTACATAGCTTTAGCAGAACAGTTGTTGCCTTACAGAAGTGAAATATTCCATATTGTAACAGATTTATTTTTACTTGCTTGGGGGACATTGAGAAATGGTGACAAGTTTTAGGCTCGCCCATGGGTGCATGCAAGCCTGAGTCTTCATTCCTCAGCTCTCTTGATGAGAGCCTAATGGAGTGTAGCAGCTAGCTTGCATGTCTGTTTTTTTCCTTCTCTTGAAGTAAGAACATAAGGGGGGAATGGTGAGTGCATAACACTCTTTAATCAAGGGAGAAATAATTTTGGCTACAGCACACATCTGGACCAAAGTAGTGTTCCCATATGCCCCAGTTTAGCTGTAGCCTTAAGTAACCTGCCAGAAATTAGTTCACCTGTGGTAAATATTGAACCTAGATTTTCTCTCCTGAGCATTAACTGCAAGATCACCTTTCCTCTCCAAGTATCAGTAGCCACCACATTATGATAAGCATCTTTGTGAAAATCATGGACTCACTTAAAGGCTAATGTATTTCTCATTCACAGAAGTTTAACAGTTCATAAAACATGAAGGGTTCTCCTAAGGAAGGAAAGTGGAACAGTTGAAGAGCTGATGCCGGCTTTGATCCGGAACTAACAGCAAAGAAACATCAACCTCTTTGAGCAGTTCTGCTAATAAAAGTATGAACAAACACAAATGTTTATAAGTTTCCAGCTAAGAAAACCTTTTTACTGTGTTCTTCTCCAAGTACGTATTGTCCCAAAAGATTAAGCATTTATTTATTTATTTAATATATATTTTTGACGTATCCATACAAAGGTTTGCTTCCCTGTGAACAGCCTTGCACTTTCCTATTCCCTTCAACTGGACTCATTCCTGCAACAAAGCTAGATACTTTAAAGTATCACATTAGTGCTTCAATTCCCACACACCTGGTTTAGAGGGAAAAATATTTTTTTTTCTGCTATTTAGTGGCAATGAGACAAAGCTCTGTCTCTACCTGTGTTTCTTTGTTAAATAAGGGAGGTGCTGACTGCAGAATACACAGCTCAAGCATTTTTACCAACTTAAAGTATTTTGCCCCATTACAAATGTATTTATAGCTACTTCTAAATGACCCAGTGGAGGGAAAAAAAAAAAAAAAAAAAAAATCTCCTGTATTTTACCCTCAGATTTCTATGTGCCAGATCCTGGAAATAAACTACATTGTTCTCATTCTTGCCTTATTATTACTTAATCTATCCTGGAATTCTGAATGCTTAAAGTTCCTTCAAATCCATAGCCCTATAAGGTGGCAAAGTAAAATGTCTTGAATGGGTATTTTTCCCTTGCATGCTTTGGAGGCTCTGTAGGAAGGCAGGACTATAGAGGACTTTTAAATTTGGGAAGATACAAGTCTAAGAAGGAATATAGAGAACATTAGAACCATCTGCAAAACTTCATAATAACAAAACTTTTGAGAGAACTGGGTTAGATAAGAGAGTCTCTTTCTTTAATAGATGAAGACAGCTTAGCGTGGATAGTGAAATTATAACTCTATTTCTGTAGCAACCTTGGTACTTTACTATTTCTTTAATGAAAGCATTATGCATTGAAAATGCAAGCATTTCTATAATGGAAAGCTTTCTTAAGCCACTGTCTACTATTGCTTCCTAGATGATAAAACAAGTAGCATTTCACAGAATCATATAAGTGCTTGGGTTGGAAGGGACTTGAAGACCATCTCGTTCCAACCCCCTTGCCATGGGGAGGGGCATTTCCCACTAGAGGGTCCACCTCTTCAGGGTGTTAAGGTCCCTCTTGATGGCATCCCTTCCCTGCGTTGTGTCAACTGCCAACTTGCCGAGGTTGTACTCAATCCCATTGCCCATGTTGCCAACAGAGATGTTAAATAGTACTACTCAAATAGATGTGAAATAGTACTTTTCCAAACCTAAGAAAGTATCAGTTCAAGTGTGAAGAACAGAGTGAGCTAAAAATCTTACAGAGGTTATAGTTAACCTTTAGCTAGGACTGAACACAAAAGCCTATTTCAATTCACTGCCAATCAATAGAGAGATCTAGGATGCTAATCAAGTGATCAGAATATATATCCCATTTCAAATGTGTATCTGGGAGTACAGGATACAGTAGCAGATAGTTAAAGAGTTAAAGTTGTTGATGTTTGTTGTCTTTGAGTTTTGTTGCTTTTTTTAAACATGTAGCAGTTGTATAGTATGTCTAATAATATATGTGTTTGCCACTTTGTGTTTGTCACTTCACTTCTGACAATGCTGCTGGAGAAAAAGAGGCTTTAGTCTGAGACCTCCTGCAATTTAAAGGCATCATTTCAGAAAGAACACTGTATTAGAATCTTAGTCATGGCTCAGCTAGCTGATTCACCTATCGAGCTAGACTGCAAACCTCACACTGTAAATGTCACGTCTATCTAAATTTGGGTGAGCTAATTAGGTGCCACAGAACTAAGAGAATCTATTCATGACACTGGGTGTCAACGCAAGTGTACTTGTCCCATGGCATCTAGAAATCAATTCCAAGTTCCGCAGGCACTTCCCTAGTAGCAGCAGTAGGTCATTCTGTGGAGGAAAAAAAAAAAAAAAAAAAGAGTGCATACATGCAAGGTATGGAAACACTATTTAACAATGTAGAATGGTTATTTGTTACATGCCAAGTCACTTGTCTTGCTAATGGTTGTCCAATGCTCCACCTGTGGAAATGAGCAGTTCTAGAGCATTTCCCAATGCCTCTTGCACATATGCTGTAGCCCTGCCCCTTGGGATTTCTCCATATGAGAATGCACAGACTTATGACCAAGGGATCTAAAACCTGGTATCAGAACTGGTTTTGGCAATTCAGATCACTCAGTACTCAGGACAGGGAAGGCCTCTTTCTGTACACCATCTACACAGAAGCTGCTAGATAGAAGCTATGCGGTTGCAAAATAAGCAACTTAAATGTCTGTGGATTTTAATTGCTGTAGAAATTTGGAAGTGTGTACACAATTTGAATTGATCAGAAATCTTAGGATAAAACAGGTTTCCATCAGAAATACAAATAATGGAAATGTATTCACAAATCAGTTTCTGAAAGGTTCTGCTAAAACTCTGGGACATATCCACTAGAGGGCTAACAGGCTTCAAGCCAGCTTGCATGACTCCCTTAAGAAACTCAAATCTTCCAAAACTCCAACTCTTTGACAGTTTCACTTTGTTGTCTGTCCTGCAATCAAGGTTCCCAGGGCTCCCAGCCCTGAGAACATAAGCAATGAAATGCCTCACCACTCCACCAGGACATTTCTTTGCCCAGAAGAACAACTGTAAGTGGCTTCTTGTATGTTTTTATAAAAAAAAAATACAATAAATACACCCCCTGCATACACACGTAGAGTCAAATAAATGGGTATATGACCACATCAGAGTATATAGAAGGCTCTGTAAGTCGTTAAGAAATTACAGATAGTCAGGACTCCTGGTTGATCTGTAAATGCCAGAAAAAGTAAAACGCTAAATAAGAAAACAGCCCTTGCAACAAAGGTGGAAATGCTAGAAACAGAGGATAAATAAATAAATAAATGTGCATGTGTGCACCCACACACAAAAGTAACATTTGGTTAGATAAGCAATGTATTTAATTGAACCTATACCTGGCCATACACAGGCAGAGAAGCAAACCTTCACATTTTACGTATCAGCAGAATTAGCAAAAAAAACCCTACATGTTCCAAAATGAAAGGTAGTTTCAGGGAAATCAGCCCACTACTGATGAAAGATGGATCATGATGTACTACTGTACCTGTAGCTGGAGGGATAAATACATCATTTCTGTCTGGACACAGACTGGCCTAGTTTTTACCCAGATATAATTAATTATCTTTACAATAAACCTGAAACCCACCACAGCTGCTCTTCTTAGTTGCATTTACTGTTTTGGTAGAATAAATTATAAACTACCATCACCATCAGAACATTTATTTTGGTGTTCATTTGGTGAAGTTTCTTTTTTATTATTTTTTTATTATTATTTTATTTTTATAACCAGTGGGATAAACCAAACCTCAGCAAAACTTGGATTCACAGAAATCTAATGGTTTTTTGTTTGTTTTTTGTTTTTCTGGCAATGATTCTATCAACAGTATTTTCTTGACAGTTATTAATCTTGATACTAGGGGCAGCTTGTTTTCTCCCCTCTTTACCTAAGTATATTTTTGGCCTAGAAACAGCAGCCATCACTCTGTGAGAGGAATTAACAAATATCAGAACTTTCAATGTCCTTTGGAAGAAGAATTTTCTTATTTTTGTCCTGTGTGTAATAGCTGATAACACAGTTAATTGGAGGCCTCCATTTAGTTTCTGGTGATGCTTTCCTCAAGAATCTTTAATATTATACCATTTAAAATATATATTATATATATTAAAGATATCATAAAGCCCAGAAATGGAGAATATTAGAAACATGGAAGAATGTATTTCATACACTGAAAAAATTATAAACTATGTAATGAGACATATACACAATGCCTTCTTTGCCAAGAACTCAGAATTTCACAGTCACTAACTAAGAGAAGATAGGAGAAGAGCATGAGAAGTAAATTCCATCGTGTCATCGAACGCACTGGTTAGCTGAGGCACAGAGCACCTAGATTAATCATCCTACCCATGGTTGCTCAGATGGTAAATGGGAGAGGGAAGGAAAAAGAAAAACACCAGTCTCCAGTCCTCGTTTGTGTTCCAGCCACCTCCAACACACTCCTGCTGTGAGGAACAGTAGGGAGGTTAATGGCTTCAGCCGCTGAAGCAGCACTGCTTTCCTTTGACAAAGGCAATGATTTCATCAACACCTTGGGTCCCCATTGTCCTTCGGCAAATAGCCGAGGTGATTATTCACCAGTTATGAAGTAAAACACGCCCTGCTTGTAATTTCTTCTGCAGTGATAGCAGAGAGGTCACTCATTATACCTGGCAGTGTGACAGTCATAAAAGGCTACTCAAAAAAGCAGTTAAATACTCTGAATAAAATTACCATTTATATTCATTCCAATGAGTTTTGGCAACAAACACACCATGTTTACATCTATGAAAGTTTCAAATCATCCCTTTACAAACAGGGCATTTCAACAGCCTTGCTACCTGTTCATGAAAAGAATCAGAAAACAACAGAAAAGATTTTAAATTTTAACTTTTCCATTTTAAGACAGTTTCTGACACTTGACTGATGGCCACAGAATTCAAGAACTACAGTCTGGGAGCCTGCTGATTAAAGGCTCACATCACCTTGAGCTTGGAGATGAAAAACAGAGAGTGAAATCCTCTAGTGGCATGAACAAAAGCAAGGCAGAAAAATGAAAAGTTTAGAAAGAAATATTATTTGACTACTAAATGGTATTGATTTTGTATTCATAATTACCACAGTTTCTTGACAACTGAGATCAAAAAAAAAGCCCCTCTGTGCTAGCCATTTTACAGAGACTGTGCCTACAGTACCTATACATAAAGCAGAACATATGATAAGCAGAAATAAAGGGGAATTGAAGCACAACAATTAAGATACAAAATATCCCCCCCTAACCTGAAGCACTTAACAAATCTATTTAAGTTAGGGAGCTAGGAACCTACACTTTCTCTACATCACTGCTAAAAGCAAGAGGGGATGAAGCAGCCCCTGTTTTTCCTTTAATTATTCACTGGGTTCCTAACTGCAGTTTTTAGTGCAGTTACTTGAGATGACAAGCTACAGCAATTTTCTTATGTTTTTTCAGAAGTCAGCCCACAGAGTTGAATAGGGAATTTAGTTCAGATCTCCTCAGCTAGGTCTGTGTTCACATGCAATTTTTCTAGAAACATGTTAGAATAGAAAAGTTGAAATGTTATTGATGTAGCTTTATGGATGAATATTTACCCCGGAAAGAGAATACTTTTCTTTAAATTGGTTTCAGGCAAACTAAAGTGGTAAGCTAAATGGGGAAGGAAAAAAAAAAAAAAAAGAAAAAAAAAAGAAAAAAAAAAGCAAGTCCCACAAAAGAACAACATCTGCATTACAATTACAAGGAATTTTGATTCACATCATAACATAAATTCTCAGTAACTTCCCAGCACAGCTGAGTTGTGTTCTACTGCCTTATCCTTAGGACAATCCTTATTTTTAAGGGAGTTACAGGAAAGATGTCAAGTATTTAAACTTTATTCCACAGTATAGCAAAGCTATGGACTCACTGATTTGGAAAGTAACCCAGCACAGTCATAGGTGCCTTGGTTTCCAACTCCTCAGTCTCCTGTACTACTAGCAAAATACTTGCTGTATCCCTTTGGAAGGAAAAACAACCTCTGGACTTCTGTTTTAACTGGCCAATCTGGACGGAGATATCCAAGGAACACAGAACTTCCATTATAGCAGAAAATCCCTCACAATGCTGATTTAGAACAAGACCCAGCCAGTGGGTGTAGCTTCAGAAATGCCCACCTGCTGGAGTGAAGGAGGAGATTGCATTCCAGCACATACAGTGATAAAAACCTACCATGTATACTGCTTCTGGGCACAAGTTCCTGACAGGTTCACATTGTGTATGTTGATTGCATTATGCACTGTTCAAAAATCTGAAGAGAAGAAAGTATTTCTCAAGTACTAGGGTTTAGAAACACCGACACTTTCAGAGAACAAGTACCAATTCAGCATCATTTACCTCTTGCCTATTTTAGCTTGGGGCTTCTGCATGTAGTCCACATGCTACTGGTTCCTAGGGGAGGCCACATCTCACCAACCAAACCAGTGACTGGTTTCAATCCCCCAGCATGTCAGGAGCCAAAGCCCTGTCCATCCCTAAATACAGGACAGAAAGGGGCAGAAGGTCTACACGAGCTCCTCAAAACAAGTAAAACAAAACTGGGAGGGCTGGGAGCCCATCTCTTGCCTGTGAATAAGCTGGCAGGATATTAACCTGTCTGTGGGAGGCAAAAGTAACATCACTACTGTTCTGGCCTGCAGGAAGGAGATATTCCTCATGGCCTCTTCACATCCTGGATTGTATTGACCGGAACAGGAGAGTTAAACAGGATTTAAAAACAAAACAAAATTACCTACCAACCAAAAACATCAACCAACCAAAAAAAAAAAACTCTTGGAGTTTCCATATGTAATTTCCACAAAGGTAGAGATTAAATAATCAAAGAGCAAATCACTGTTCCCAGCCCATGTCTCCAGTTTAGGAAATACCAATGAGCTTTTGGGAAGGCAAAGGAGCCTCCAGCAGGGAGAGCTCACTGGGATGAGGAATCGGCATTCTTCTTCCTTTTCTCTTCTTCTCTGCTTTAGCCCACGGAACAGTGTCCCTCTTAACAAACCAGGACAGAAGATATCATCATCTCTTGCCAAAAGTTTTTTAAAATAATTAGTTACGATGTAAATATTCAAGCTGAATTCTAGAGCAAAGGTTGTATTATTCAAAGTACTTTAAAGATTAACTATTCAGAATTATATTTAAAATACTTTTCCAACAATGAGATCATTGAATAATACCAAAATACAATGTATGTTTATGATCTTTTAAGATTGCAATTTGTTTTGATTACATGAAACAGCATCTGCTCTGTTTTCTCTTTACCCAAAGCACCAAGAATATGCATAATCACACTATCACTCTGTATTTTGGAATCAGAGTTTTTCTGCACATTTCATTAGAGGGGAATTCTTCCAAGGCAAACTTGGAAATGTATAATGCAACATAAGGAAAACAACACTTGTCAAGAATACTGCATATTTGCATTTCTTTTACTAGAGGCATTAGTGTCTGAGGAAAAACCAAAAAGGACTGTCACACCTCAAACTGTCTCAAATGTACAGAAGTCAAAAACTTGCATTTATGCTATGCATAGGTGTACTCAGGCATAGGCTATGATCACCATGGTGTACAATTTTTAATTTTCCAGGGGCAACATTTTTTATTGCTACTGGCAGGTTGTTTATAGTTGTCATTCTGAGCAGCTTTTTTGTTGTTTTTCTTCAGGTCTTTCATTAACATACTGCTAGACATCACCCTATGATGGAAGGTGCTGGGTTAGTGATAATGTTGGCTGTAGTGGCAGGACCACTTTAGCAGATTATGGGTATAAAATGGGCTGGGGGCAATTGACTTCTCAGAATATTTACAAATTTCAAATTGCTATATGCATCCCTTAATGACTTACACAATGAAAGAGATTGCAATGTCACCATATCTGCATCACATGGTATATGTTAATAGCTGGAAAAGATGGTCTAGGAGGGAGACGGCCCTCGTTAAAAAGAAGTAGCTGTGATTGACAAACTATGAGTGCAAAAGGAAGGTAAACACATTTGTATTTAAGTGGTTTTATTGGAAGGCTTACTGAACCAAGAAGGCTTGCTAGACTTACATAGACTCTACCTCAGAAATAAGTATCAGCTTGAGCCCAATAGCTGTTATCCCTGAAGGTGTCTCCATCTCTCCCCTGGCTACACTCATCCAAAAACAGGGCCTGCAGTTTAAAAGGACTACCATAGCTTGTTTATATTACACTTGATTCTTCAGCAACATTGTCAAAAAATTATATGCAACAACTTTCTTTTAAATGCAAGCTATTAATCCTCACATGCATCCTTGCTTTGTTTTCCTTTTTCTGTCTTTCTGTCTTTTCCCCTCAACCCCACCCCTCAAACTACAGAACAGCCCATATTCTGATTTATCAAGCGACTTTCAGTATCATCTGGTCAGCTAATAGGAAAGGAAAAAGACAAAACCATCTTTCTCCACCTCGTCCTCCATTCACTCATCTTCTTCCCTTTCCCTTCTTCTCTGTGCTTCCTCAACATATTATTAATTTTTTTCTCAGACTCAGTGTCAGAAATATGTTAAATTCCCACTCAAGTCACCTGCCTTTGCTCAAAGGTCCCATCCCAGTCTGGGACTCCTGCTGCCAGGCTGGAGACTAACACAGGGCAAAAGCACCAGTCTTTCTCCCACCAAAACCAGATATTTCTGCAGACACCCATCAAACAGAAGACTAAAATTATTAGCCAAAGACCTTCATGAACAACAGGCACCTCCACAGTACAGATCGGACACTGAGCACAGATGCCTTTTTCTAGACCTTTATGGAAGGGTGTTCCCGAGTCCCATCCAGGAGCTCACTGGTTAAAGGAAAATTCAACAACTCCAGAGCACATGTGATGCTATGAAAACAATTGCTTCAGCAATTTCATTCCTCTGTTGGTACTAAGACAGATTCAATACGTAGGAAAGAAAAAAAAAAAAAAAAAAAAAGACAACATTTAAGGTCCACAGCTGTAAGCAGCATTTATATCAGAAGCTGTATAGCACAGGAGGCCCAATTTCCTGACCTTACCAGCTCAGAAAGCCTTCCTGTTGATAGGATCCAGACAACACAAACCCGAGCCTAGGAGAACCAGGGCAGCAAAAGTGAAGGAGCTGGCTCATGTGCGGATTACCTTATATTTTCTGAAAGTTCCCAACATGCCTCTGAGACCCAAGACAGGGTGAGCTCACCACTGGGCCGCAAGGTGCCCTTGGTGATAGCAGGAACCTCTGCTATTCTTACTGGCTCACCTCTTTTCATGGATAGGCTTTGGACTCACAGTGGTCACCAAGAGGACCATCTTGTTGAAATGAAGGCCATCTGCTCCCATGGGGCAGGCAAGTCAGGAGGAGAGGTGACCCCAGCACAAGTCATGCCCTCATTCATGAGGGCTGGCCTGCAGGGACTGAACACAGGTGGCAGAGCCAGGGCTGGTATCAGGGTCAATCAACAGCCCCAGGCACAGCCAGGGATCAAACCAGGTACAGGGAATTCAGCCAGGAGCAGAATGCAAGGTTACAACAAGGGTCTGAGAGGTCCATCCGGGAGGTAGGACCAGAGGCAGGACTTGGTGCAGGCACATCTACAGCGTAAGCTCAGGAAGGAGAGATGGCCCTAGACTGAGGAGAAGTGGACAGAGTGCATGGACTGGCACCCAAGTGAAGCTGTTCAGGGTCATTAGGCCTATTAACAACATCAGGTCTGAAACAGCCTTGCTGTTAAAACTGGCACAGGAGCTTACAGAAATTGAATGCAGCTCAACAGCTACCATCTGATCATTCTTGTCACAACAGAAACCAATTATTGTGCATTTCTCCATCACACATCAGCACTTTGACGTTAAGAGCTCTAAATTTCCTGGGATACCTCACCTTTTCTGCTATCCTCATCATGCTAAGGTAGAAGAGGAAAAAAGTCTCAATCATGGTGAAGAAAACAATAACAAGCAAAGCATAAAAGTTTTATCTGAGCTGTTGTGCAAACTGAGTTACGCTTTCTTTATTGCACATCGTCTGTGCCCTCCCATGGAACCAACTGCTGCGAAACCCATCAGCATCCCTACTAATGACTTCCTCTATCCAGCCCTCCTGCCTCTTCAGAGGTTTCAATATGCTTCTTGCCAGAAGCTAAGTACAAGAAAGAGCACACACCTCATATCAGCCTAATCGTTCCCTCTGGTGAGCAAGATTTTTTCCACTAACTCAAGTGCAATAGGACTGTACTCTTACTGAGAGCATCTTCCTGTGTGCTAAAACAGCATAAGGTCACTTAGGCAGAATGATGATGACAATTAAACACGACTGTTACATATCACACTTTCATCTATAGATACCTAAGTACTTTGGTAAAACAGTAACCATCACATGAGATCGCTGTTTCAGATGCCACAGGGAGGAAAGAAAGTTAGTTAAACAAAACCAAAAGGCTAGTAGTAGAACTGGTAATAGACACCAAGTCTCCTACATACCAAGCCTGTTCTTTATCCACTGAAATATGATTTGCTCCTAAGGTGCTTTCCTACACGTAACATTCACAGGCATTTTTATAGTATTAGGATTTTGCAGATAACTTCATAACTAAAAATGCAAAATGAACTGCTTGAATGTGCTGCCTAAAATACCATCATTTATTTCTTTTTTCAGTATATACACCAGCACCATTTTTCATAATCTTTGAAACTGTATAACAAAAAAAAGGGGGGGGGGGGAGGGAGGATGTAACAGTTTGAGCATTTGGTTTGTCATAAAATGGAACATGTTTACCTAAAAATGAAAGATTTACAAATGTTTTTAATGTTTCTATGGAAACCAGAAAATCACAAAACACTTGTGTCAGAGCTGTTAACATAGGAATGACACCATTTCTCCATATATATGTAAAAAAATACAGCCGTCAGAGAAAACCTGTTTTCATTTTAAAGTAAATTGAAGTGATGACAAAATCTTTTGAGATTTGGGACCATTGTTTAGCCATTGACCAACAGCAACACAAAAGAGTCAGCATCATAGGACACTGCTAACATCCCTTATAATCTAAATCTGTTGTTTCCTCTCAGTGCTCTATTTCTTACATTTAACAATGTAAGAAGACATTTAACAATGTCTAACAAGACATCACAGCAAAAGCACTTCAAGATTTAAAACTACTTACTACGAACTACCTCACCTCCATCCCAAACAAAAGCACAAGACAATTTTCATGTTGTTTTTTATTCCTACTCTCTTTTTAAGTACTCTCATATGAGGTCAACAGATATTTATCAGTGATGGGCTGTTTCTTCAGAAAAAAATACTGTCTTTATGAAGAAGCTATTTGGTTCAACTGACGTGGTAAAAGAAGTTTACATTTGTACAAGTAAAAAAAAAAATCTTATAACAATCAAGAAGCCAATATGTACAGAAAATTGTACTCATACAACCACACACTAGTCCAAGTTCCTTGTACTTCTGGGCATCTCAGTGAGACTGCAACATCGCTACACAGTCATGCCCAAGATGGAGAGACCTGGGCATCTCCATGGTTCAGCAGTTAAATGGAATAAATTAGCCTTTGATCATGATCAACTCTGTCTATTGACTATAACAGGAGTATAGAGCAAACACATCCCTAATTCAGAGACTCCATCAAAACAGGAGATGAATCTAAACCTCCATGCAAGACTGAAAGATTTTTCGCTCTTAAAAATCTTTTGCGAGAAGGGTCAGACCTGGTACAAGCTTACCCCAACATGAAGACAAATAAATAAATAATCCAGTGTGCATAGTGGATTAAAGGCCTTAGAAACCTAGACCAGGCACTCCAATTCTCTGAACTTGGAAATAATTTTATTTTCATCAACAGAACTTTGGGCCTGATATTGAGAAATAGCTGAATTCAGAGTGCCAAGTGAGGCTAATGGGTAAGCAACACACCTTGCAGCCTAAAAACTCAGTTTATGAACTTCTAAGTAAATAAATACAAGTGGCAATTTCAATTTACTCCAGTTTAGTCTAGATATCTAAAAACATTCATGAAAACTTGACATCACGATTAAAGTTCCTTTTTTTTCTCTTTGATTTGATTTCCTGATCTCTAATACAAGACTCACAAGCATTATTTGTGGTTTTAAATATACATAAGAAAGAGCAATCTACCACTAAGGAGCTTTTCAGCATCTGAAATGATATTTCAGATGGTTTAAGACAAAAACACCAGAACAAAATCACACCATAAGAATTTACATGCCTCTTTAGGAAGAAGGAAAAAAAAAAACAAACAAACAAAAAAAAAACCCACTTAGCCTCTGGTAAGTATGATGAAAAAGTGAAAAAGAGGGCAAAATCTGGTTGATACTGTGAAGTAGGTCACTTGTATATTTAATTATCTCACAGCATCTTATCAGAAGTGGCTTTTCTTTCCCAGTATTATTTTTTTTTTTTCTTTGAATGCAGGTCATAATTGTTCTGGACATCAACAACCAGTACAAAGGGTGGGATTCTCCTCACCTGATTCCTTCTATCTCACAATCCCTTTTAAAGTCAACAAAGAATCCCACATAAATAAATTGGAATAAAGTGCACTTGAGAAGAAACATCCTCCAGTTGAGGTTAGATGATAAGACACCTAATTTTCAGATGGATAAAGTTAGGTAAAATTAATTCTTTTCCATTTTTCTGCCCCAGCTGGATATCAAATGCTAGTATGTAAGGATCTTCACTCTCTTGCCAGATGAGCAATTTCTGTGAAGCTTGTGTTACGTTCACTAGCATAGAAAGTAGTAGTGTTGGTTTAGGTACTACAGTCTTCATGGAACTGCAGGAGTAAACCCCGGGATTAAGGGTCCAGTCCACTGGTGAGGACAGTGTGGATGTACTGTTCTTTTAGAGAGCTGGAATTTGTACTTCAGTG
This sequence comes from Stictonetta naevosa, assembly GCA_011074415.1. Classification (NCBI taxonomy): domain Eukaryota; kingdom Metazoa; phylum Chordata; class Aves; order Anseriformes; family Anatidae; genus Stictonetta; species Stictonetta naevosa. The sequence continues at coordinate 45,328,349 of CM021699.1, read as the reverse complement.
ATCATGTTAATCCTGCTAAGAACAGCCTCTGGAAGTCTAGCTCAACTAGAGAGATTTCATGGCTATCTCATAATACATATCTGAGTACAGTTTTCTGAGACAGATTGGGCAGCATAAACTCGTATGAATTTATGTGAATACTCTTCCTGGAAACAGTGGCAGCAGTAATGCGAACAAGCGTTAGCTAAAATAAGTCATCTGCAATGTGACACATGAAGGCTGCCACCTATCAATCAGAACCTTTCAAAAGGCAAGGTTAATCATTTAGTCTTCCATCAGTTTCCATGGTTATTTTAAGGTATTTAAATGACCACTCTAAAGAAATGAAATTAAACATAGAATTTTATTTTAAAAACAGAAAACAAGCAGTGCTTTCATTCAACACTAATTTCCCTATCCCACTTACACACATAACAGGTTTATAGATTATCATACTGACTTCCTGCTCCCTGTTTTTTCGAAGTAATGGTTTTAGTCATCACCTAATAAAATATATTTGGATCCCCAATGATCCCCTGCTATACTAGAAACAGTAAATAATTACTGATGTAAAACTGAGCAATGAATATGCCATTCTTCAAAATTAGAATATTGAAGTATGAAGCTTTAACACAGTCTCTGCTATCCAAAACTAAAGCAAGACTGATGTTTAATCAGCCCAACTTTCAGCTTATCAATAATATACTGTAATTCTTTACTGTTATTTCTGGGCATATTCATGAACATTGCCATCAGTACCAGAAGCCTGCCCATCATAATATAAACATAGCAGAAGCATTGATTATTTTGCTGCCATAAACACTGGTTCTGGACAAATGTGAAAACTAAAGTAAAACTGTTATATATATATATATATATATATATATATATATATACAGTTGCTTTCATATGTCTACAGATATTTACTACTTTCATTTTCTCCTCTCATTAAGGATGCTGTCCTTTATTATTAATTAAATGGAAAATATCCAAAGCCAGTGATTGAATTACCCCAAAGTACCTACTTAAAACGATCAATATTGATCAAACTAAAGGGTAGAAAGTACCGCTAGTCTTCTTAATGTAAGTGATTTGGCTCAAGAAACGTTTTGATCAAATTAAGTGGAGGATCTAATTAACCTGTGATTAAATTAAGTGGAGGGCAAGCTGTATAGGCACAAATCCCATACACATTGAGATGAAACTAATAGTAATGCACATATTTACAAAGGCTGCCAGGGGAAAGCATGCAATAAATTCAGCAAAGAAAAAAGGTCACAAAAAGAAAGGGAAAATAAAGCATGAAGGGATTAGAATACAGAAAGAAGATAAATACAACCACAGATAATGATTACCACTGGAAGAGCATTAGCCAAGGCTAGGAAATTAAAGGGTGTGAATATACTGGAGTATGAAAATATCTTCTGGATTAAAAATCTAATTCCATGCAAAACTCAGTGATTCGAATTGAAATAGAATTTCAGAAGCTACAAAAGAGGTTCTTAGGCTAGGTTGAATTATAAGCATCTGTAGTTTTCACCTCATGGACAGTGCACAATTAGATCAGAAGGTAGGGTGAGGTTAACTCACAACCTAGGCAAACAATCCCAATGCCTTTCCTGCACATGGCAGCTCCTTGCTGTTTGGGAATTGGGATATTTCTGCCTCTACACTTACTGAAGAGCCACTTGCAACTATTCAAACAGGCAAATACCCCTCCTTGTATGACCCACTTTCTAAGAAGTCCACTATCATTACTTTCTGAGGGCTCTGAATAGAATCAACACAAACAATCCCAAAGAAGCCTGCACATTTTCCACCCACCCAACCATCCTAATACAGCATGGCTGTAACGACAGGAGTAAGAGCTCTTCACAACTCCATGCCTCCCAATGTTGGAACAAAATTATGCGTCTCCAAAATAGCTGATTTCAAAATTGACATCCCACATAAAGGAAAGAGAAAATTTTAAGCTAGATGCCAAATCAGGCAGACACCAATTTATATGCTGTGATCTCATTTTTTTTTTTTCCAAAAGTTTTCAAGAAAACTTGTGCAGCTCCAGAAAATAAGCTCCATGTTTGTCTTTTGCAGTAGTTAGACCGTAACAACAAATTAATCTTGATCTTCACCAGCTGGCATTTTGAAACCCCATTACTATATGCAATCTGAGGGCAGATATGCAAACTCTGCTTAAACATTTTTGATACATTCCTCAGATTAAAATAACAGAAGAGAAATCATTGGTTGTAAATTATTCAAGAACTATAAACTACAGATAAAGAACTTCATAGCAGTATAGAATGCCTATATTTCTGCCAGATCCTTATTAACAACAAAGCAGAAAGTCCAGCTAGTCAGTTATCAACAAGTCTCAAAACTCGACCCATTTTTTAAGATTCTAACAGTGCATTAATATGTATTTTTGGTTGGTTACATTGTGTGCATAGTGATTATTTCTGCTCCAAGCCAGTAGGCAATAATGGTCACAGGCAACATTTTTTTTTCCTTTTTCAGTCAAAGTGATTTACTCCTACACAAAATAACCTCTGTTTTGCAATCAATAGCAGCACTGAACAATTGCATTGGAAATTATAGTGCATAATCAACTCCAAGACTCAAACAGCAGAATTCCTATTGTTCTTTCCTGAGCAGACAAATCGAGATTTCTGTTATCTTTAAGTATCAACAACTGTGCACTGAAGATATTAATCTTCCATTAATAGGCAAGGAATTATACATGTGACTGTTGTCAGCTGCTTTATGTTACAGGAACAATGAATTAACCTTACACCATGCTGGCGACTCTGCAAAATTATATATTGTATCAAGAGCATCCCTTTCCCAACTCAGATGATTGCTATAACTTTGTATCATAAAACCTTATAAAGCAGTTTAATCTTCTTTTATGCATGAAGTAACTTAATCTTCTTTATACAGTACCGATTCATTTCTGAACATCTAAGAGTAACAATAGTTTAATACAAGGTGTAATAATATTTTTCACTTCATATATTCTGGATTGCAGAACATGCTGCAGCATCTTCACTTCCCTGTGACAGTTCTACTGGCTTCTTCTCTATAATCTTTTACACCCCAAGTAAAATTGGCAGGTGCCCTGCTAACAATTGGGAACATTTGAAGAGCCCCCAAAAGACCTCTGACTTTCCACTTCATTGCACATAATCACTGTTTCCATGACCTTCGTGACAGCTTATCACATGCCCTGAAACAAGAAGGAGAACCAGATAACAAACCTAAGGAAATGGGTGAAACTAAACACATTATTTATCTGGGTTCTCATGACAGCCATAGATTAATGGATGAACAGCTCCGGACAATTTCTCTTCTTTAACTTCTAATTTTTTGTTCAGACATACTGTATTAACATACAGTATGTATGTTAATAACATACATACATGTTAAGAACTCCTTGTTCTACAGAAGGTACCTACTCTTCTGTCTCACTTTCACCTTAGAGATGTGTGGAAGCAATTTTTTTGTGTTTATTCTCACTGGCAATGGTAGGGTGTTAATGGCTAAACAAGGACAATGAATGGTGCATTGACTTCTTCAGTGCAGAGCAATCCTTTGAATTTTCGCTATGCATTTATTAACTCCTGTGTCTTACACTATTATCTACCTGTGGAGAATAATCAGCCCCTTATCCTAGTACTTAATGTTATATACACTTAACACTGTTAGACTTCAGTGCTAGTGATTTGATGTTTATTCCACAAGCAATTTTAACTTACCTTCCAGGCTCATTTTTTTCTCCCCAAGTACCTGTAAACAATTGTGCGTACTAGCAGGATACCTGTGCCTGTGGCATTCTAATTCTGCATAAGCAGTACAGCTTTCTTAGGGGGGCAGAGGGATTTTTTTTTTTAATTCATTTTTTTTCTATTTTACATGTTTTCAGGGACAAGCAGCATCAAAACAAAGGGTCTAGCATCCCTTCCCAGTCATATCCCAACTCCTAGACTGTATAATGGTTCATATTGTGGTTAGTTTCCAAGAAAGATGTTGATGAAACTTGCTGCTTCCATTCCTTATCCTGCCACAGAGATTGGGAACCAAACAAAACTTCAATCACAAACATAATTCCTCTTTTCACTCATCCTAATCATAACTTGACTTCGTATAACCGTATGTAAGCAAGGTAAATATTCTTCCTCTATTCATTCAAAAAGAACTTCAGCACATTTCTATTTTAAATTGAAAGTGATTGGCTATGCCTGAAGTCTCTCCTGGACTACCACCTTCTGTGGATGCCCTCTAAAATGTGGCTCTCATCCTGCGTATCTGACTTTGCCTTTGTTTTTTTTCTTTCCTTCCCCCCCCCAGAATATCACTGGCCACAAAAAGAACTGCACTTCCTCTCTCCTAATTAAAATGAGATTGCTTCCTCACTGCTTGTCTAGGCACTGAGAAAATCAGTGGAGAAGCATTCTCCTCATATCCATTTCCAGGATCATAGATAGATCCTTCCACCAGGCAAAAGGAGCAGATGCAAGGAAAAAATATGGTAAAGGCAGAGTTCCAGTGCGGCAGGCAGAAAAAAATCCAGACTTTCAGAGTCTTCCACCAACTGCAAGGAAACAATGATTATCCTCTGTTTTGGATTGTCAGCTGTGGGTAGATTTTCATAAGAAAAACATTTGAGTCTCAAGCAAGGTAAGACTTCTGACACTGTGCAGACTTAGTTCAGCTCTTCAGATGATTGTAAAGATGTTTCCAACCACCCCTTCTCCCATCATAGAATACTTTTTTTTTTTTTTGTAATATTTTACCAAAAAAGTCCTTCTGTCCCTCATGTTGCATTTCCTGATTTCCTGGGTTGTATATTCTCTTAGCTTCTGAGGCAGAAGTCAAGAAATTGCAAATGAAAAACTAGGACAGTATGCTGGCCTCTAAGGAGTCTGGATGCCCCAGGCTACATGGAAATCATCCATCCTCCCTTGTTTTCAGTCTCCCACATGACAGAGATACTAAACGTTACACAGCTCTAAATATGCTGCTTCACACACATCTCTAAAGAATATGGATATCATTGGCAATTGCCTAAGAAAACAAAGGAAACAAAAAATATGTGCAAAATCACAAAAAATCATGATAGTAAGCCTCAGATATTTATTTTACTTTCTAAACCTGCACCTTAATAAGAACTGTGTCAGATATCAAACAGCATGGGAGAAAGACCACAAATTCTTTCATTCAAGATCAAGTTTCATAAACAGATTGCACTTCTCTTCCATCTCAGTAAAGGTGGACCTACAAGCAATGAGAGGTCTCTTGCTATCGTGTGTCTCATGTTGTAACCTCCTTTGACCTATTTCAGCAAGCTGAACACTCCACTTAGCAGCTGCTTACCTGGCAAAGTGCCATACAGAAATACCCAAGATGCTATTTGAAGGAGTTGGTTTGTGTACTAAAAGCTATGTTAAATAGAAGGAGCACAGAGGGTTATATCAAAGGTTAGTTTAGGCCACTAGCCTCTTCCCAATAGCAGCCAGAAGCTTAAGTCTAGGAAATACCATAGATGCATACTAATTGATCCCCAGAATAGACAGACTCTCACCCATCAGTAATTTGGGTCTCAGGGACTTACAAGGCAGTGTGGCATCTTTGCCTTCCACACTCCTCCGTGGACTTTTCTCCCAGGAGTTTGAGCAGCTGTATTCTGAGTTAAACACAAAGCCAAGAAGCCAGGGATACTGTGATGGGCAGAGCACTGCATTAATTACCACTTCTTCACATAGATATAAGTGATAACCTATAAGCACATGTATACAGCGACCTGAGTAGGAGGCATTTGGATATGAAATTCCTATGCACTCAAATGACTGCTAGCATACTCCGTTTTCTGGAAGGAAATGTTTACATGTATTGTTGAGAAAGACAAATCAAAAGGAGGGCAAGGAACTCTGGTCTGGAAGAGGAAAACAAGTTCAATTCTTAAAAGGTGAGTTTATCAGTTTTTTGAAAAGTCGTAACTATGGCTCACAAACATATTTCACCATTTCCGTATTCCAAATCTGAGGTACAGCAACATTAAATTAGAACCAAAGAAATTAAAAATGGTTTCATTTAAACATAATTATATCATTAAATGAATTTTTTGTATTACACAAAAGGTTAATATCATAGCAACTTATTAAAAGAATTTCCATGAACCTCATCAAGAGAGTTAATAATTTAGATACCATATGAAGTACAAGAAAAATCCCTGTGATACGTTTGTCTGTATAAAGCAGCAGTTTTCAAGGTTATTCCTTTCATATGTCTTAATAGAGGTGAATACTGCTAACTGGAAAACTAAATATACTTTGAGATTTATTATTTCAGTAATTGCTATACAGGTGCTAATTAAAAGCATAGCGAAGAAGAATATTTCAGAAGGGGATTAAAAAGTGACTTCTCAATACACACATACATTTGATATACAGTACACATACAATACCACTGTCTAGAGCTTTCCCTTCCAATACCCAAATGTACATGCAGGCCTCCTGCAAGGGAGCTGTTTTTACAGCTGACATTCCCCTGCCTGGTGGGACTGCAGAACACTGACCAAATCACTACATAGTGCAATATTCTGAATGAGGCAAAGAGCAACGAAAAGATGGAAAAGCTTCAAGGGATTGTTGGTTTTAGCTCATACATAGTAGACTATGGTAAAAATGCAAAGACTGCTGCTTGTAATCTTTAGTGGGGTCTTGGAAGCTAGTTCTAGAAGTGTGAAATACTTCCATGTTTGTACAGAAATAGTTTAGGAAGATCATGAAACAGGAAAACAAGAGGATAGAAACAAAATAAATAAATAAATAAAAGGTAGAATGTCTGTGTATCAGGAAAAAAAAAATGAAGAAGAAACTCGGGGAAAAAGATATAGGACCATTCTTCTGTACTTCTGTAGGAGGCTTAAATCCCATTCTCTAGAGAGATGTGAGATTCACATAGATCATTAATCTGAATGGAGGGAGAGGAACTGGTGTACCTGCTTGGATAAGTTTCTTCCTCTGTAAGCAGCAGTATCCATTTACCACTATGATGCATTTTGAAAGTGTGCCTGAGGCTCCTATTTTTTGCCAAAGGGAGTTCACAGCATTGTTTTAGGTATTCACCAAGAGCAAGGGAAAAAGAGATATGACGATATGAGGATTCCAGGAATCATATTAATATAGAATCTTATTTAGAGGAACATTTTAATTTAAGTCTCTTTCACAATCATTCCTTATACTGTGGACACAAACTGTATACTTTTTCTGTTCCTTTCCTCTTTCTTTCCTTGTTGCTGGCTGTAATCACCTCCAGGACAAATGGAGTTATTATAGCAAGCTTTTCATCCTTGCTGGTACTATGTTTAGATTTGAACGAAATGATTTTGAACTAGGAGTAGTAATGGATGAAAGGGAAAAGTTAGATACAGGGAGAAAATAATCAGGTAGCAGAGAAGAAGAAAGCCAAATGGGAGGACAAAGTCGACCTCCTTTGTGAGAAAAACATTATGGATTATTTTTCCTTCCTTCTTAGCCACAGATTCAAAAAAATATTAATGTTTTTAATTTTCTTTTCTCAGTTCAGGCTTTTCATGTCTATATAATTTTAGGGAACTTTACAAATCTAAGTGGAACATCTTGTTATTTAAAACAACAACAAAACTATATTAAAAACACAACCAAAACTACACCACCACAAAAAAAAAAAAAAGACCCACAAACTTTTTTATTATCCTAATGGAAAAATAATCTATTATGCATTTCCTGTTCCCTGTCCTTGAGAGGATAATTCTTAAGCAAGATGCACAATTACATTTGGTTGAAATACTGACATAAACAAGAACGTAAAGGTACAAAATAGCAAGGCCAAGAACAAACCTCATATACAAGACTGACGAAGTAGAAGACACTGCTGGAAACCCACATTCAAATTTCTCTTGACCTCTGCCACTTTTTAAAAATGCATACTAAATTCTCTTCTAATTTTACACATGTGTAGCCACTCTGAAGGCAACACAGGGCCAGCCAGACAGAAGAATATTATCTGCCATACAACTGAAGTCAATAGCACGCATTTTACAAGCTCAGAAAGCTAGACCAGGGCTCAGCTGCATGCAATTGTACGCTAAGTGTATAGGAGCTTTTTCATATCAGACTACAGCAGACACTGAGGAGTATGATTGTTGCCTTGTGTTGATTATGTTGGTGGGGCAAATCAGACGTGAAATGCTACATCACTGAAAGAAAGAATCATTCATATGGGTCTCTTTACTGTTATTACAAACTCGTATCTACTGTTTATACCTGTAAGCGTGAATTAAAAAAAAAAAAGAACACAGAGAAGGTGAGAAGATCCATCTACCAAAATAGCAAGGCAACAACACATGAAACCACATGAAACTAAAGTGAAGTTCAATTCTTTTTTTTTTTTTCTTTCCTTGTATGGGAGGGAATTCAGCTAACATACTTAGGCATTTACTGCAAAATACACCACTGTCAGAAAGTTGAATTTGTCTAGTGCTACCCATCCCCTTCTGGCTCAACTTAAACCTTTTAAAGAACTGCAGTTTTCCACATCACAACATTATAGTGGTGTTTCCACACTACAAAGTACAGGACACAAATTCCTTCCCTGTGAGTAAAAATACTCTTTGGCTTTTCTTAGAATCAGTGTTTTAATATTAAAAATAATCAAAACTGTGTTTAGAAAACAACACAAGCTTTCCTACAAGCAGCAAAGATGTGTTAATAACTTGTCTTAGGAGATGTCGCAAATTCCCTATGGACCATACCAGTTCTGACTTGACAGCTATATGTATGGACTAATGAATGTGCACTCTGTTGTCTGCTATTTATTTCATTAAAAAAAAAAAAAAAAAAGTCTTGGAAGAAACATCTGATCTTCTGGTCTTTTGAGAGTAATTCACTGCTTTTAGGATTCAAAGTTTTTGTTTGTTTTGGTTTTATTTTTCTTTTACACAATGGCAGCAACATCTGCACCTCTCTCTCTCATACACAAAAAGACATTGTAATTATAAGAATGTCCCAATGAAGAGATGGGACAAGTTTAGCTTTCTCATTTTAGCAGCCAATACATACTTAGGTGGTACATTTTCTTGAAAGAAGCTTTTTCAACTTCAGGAACTATTACAGCAGGGATTTTTTCTTCAGGAATCAGTCCTAGCCTCTCACGATGCACCTAGCTTCTGAAAACTCAGGCGTCCTCAAAAGGATTTTTCTTTACAGAATCTATCTGAAACATGGAAACTCTCTCTCTTCCTGTCTCAAAACCTTTCCTTGAGAGTATTTTAAGATTCTTTTTCAGTCATTTACAGGGGGTTAAATTAAAATGATAGAGAAGAAAATGTCTGAAACTGGCACCTTGTGGCACCTTGTGGGAGATGGCAAGTAAATGGCAGAAAGCGAATACTCAGCCCAGTGGAAGCCAGTCCAGGGTAAGGTGATTCTGTACTTTCACTGTGCCACAGCTAACGTGACATAGGATTTCCCACAATAGATCAAGCCACTGGCCTGTCAAGCTTCAGCCTCTAGGAGCACCTGGCTTGTGGTGCAGCAGGCCAGAGAACGCAGAATGACAACACCTAGGAGCATGCACTGATCTACGGAGTCACCATCCCACTGCCTTCCCTGCTGCTGCTGCATCCTCCATGGCTTTCTGAGGAACCTGCTAAACGCCATTGCATTTGCTGTAGTTTTGTTTGTTTGTTTGTTTTTAATTTGCTGCTTCCTTCTGGGTTTATGATCTGTTTAATGTTACAGCTTGGTCTATAATTCTCCCATGGGCAAATAGACTTTTAAAAAAATATCTGTGTTCTCAAGTACCAGAGCAGTCTGAACTGGCAGCTTTTCTACCAGGGTTATTGGCAAGAGAAATATCAGGGTCAGTTTATGATGTCAGTCCATTCACAATGTGGCAATGATAAATTTAAAGAGAAACGTGACAACTGTCTGAGAAAGAAAGAAAGATAGAGCCGTGATCCTGCCAACATGTAAGTGCTTGATTTCAGACTTATTGACAACAGTGTCGGTGGGGGGGGGGACGGACACACCTAAGGATGCAGCAGTAACTTCACTGAGAGAGCTTTTCCAGAGCCAAGGCCTTTCATAATCTATATTATGTTTTTGTACACAATCATCACTGTCAGTTTGTTTGCCCAGGATTTTTGTAGATTCGTGGTTAAAGCCCACTCATCATTACAGCTGTCCCACAATTCAGAATAAAAAGATGCTCTTAAATACTGTGAGTGAGACGACATGTTTTTTTTGCAGTGCAAAATACCTGTTTTAGACTGAAAGGATGAACAATAAGCTTCAAGAAATGCAGCAATTTCTCTCCCCCTCTGGCTATTCACGCCATACAGCATGATGACAGAGGAAATGACAACTCAGGCCCTAAAACGACATTATTGGAATTGACAGAGACAGTCATATTTGACTCCAAAAGGTGTAGGGTGGGTATTTCTGACTGTGATTGAGTTGACAAATTTAGATACCTGCAGGCCCACATCTGGTTACATTCTAATTTAAATTCCAATAAAGGTATTGATTCTGTTTGTATAAGAACTTAGGTGAAATGGAGTGGTCTTTACAAAGTAAATTGTTGCCTGAACCATGCTGTAAGTGACTGCTGGTCCCACAAATAACTGTGTGTGAAGGTGCTTACAGAATATGGCTATACCCGTTACAGATATTGCTAGCTGTGAAGATTAAGTATTCTACAGTACTAATTTCAGAGATTTATCTCTCATGACAATTTTATGGCCCACCTTAAATAGCTGTCCTCTCTTTAAAAATAAATAAATAACAAGAAAAATCAGCCTGTATTTAGAACAATATGAAAGGTATCAGCTACTTTGCAGAGATTTTAGAGAGCACGTGCCTCAGTGTTTAGCACTGGGTACCAGCTGACAACTAACTCTGGGACATTCCTTGGGGAAAAAAGAAAATTAGCAGAAGACAGACTTACAATAACCTGCACAGAGAGGCTTCTTCTCTCCCACTGTGCAAAAGATCAACAGTGCAGTTCCAAACAACATACAGAAAGCCGTTTGAATATTTGCATGCATCTCTGAAATTTTTCCTTTCATTATGATTTTAGAGTGTCATTATAAAAAAGACATAAGTGAATAAGCTACTAACAGATAATACTTTCATCAGTTAGAAGTGATTGAGAAAATATAAGAACTGCATATAGCCACTGTTCTTCCCTCAAACACTACTTGTTTTGATGCATGCTGTTGAATGTACTCTTCCCATGGCATAAAGCTGATGAAAACCTAGCCTTAGTCACCTTCCTTGGGAAGAGTATTATGGAAGAAAGCACTATAAAGAGGGGAGGAAGGAGGATAGTACCTATTCACTCCTTCTTATTTTTGAGCATGTGTGCTTCGTGTCTACGCAGTTGATTTCCATTTTAGAAGGTATATCTCCCAGGTTTTGATGATTTACACTCTCATGGCGCGCACACACAAACCGAGGGACTGTATAATACAAGTAAGGTACAGAGGACATTGTCTGAACAGAAGTGATTGTGAGAAACCAGATTCCACAGTGTTTGTCCTCAAAACTGAATCTGAGGACTTTTATACCTGACCAGAAACAGCACAGAAAATTGAGATGAAAAACCAAGCACAGTGGGCACAGTTTGGGGAGGGTAAGGAAAAATAATTGAAGTTTTAAGCTGAATGAATATACTGAAATTTACAAAAGATCCATCTCAGACTTTTCTTAATAGTACATACCTCTACAGAGAAAGTATGTTGGCAATTTCTATGTACAAACCCATTATCAAGGACACAATTTTTATTAAGTGACTCTTTCTTCAAAAGTCTAGTTTGAAGTGCAGCCTGGTATGATGTAAATTACCAAGCCAGGCAGATCCACAACCCATTCATTTCCAAGTGCAAGGCTCCAAGATAAAATTTGTAATCCTTAAGCAAAGGATGGAATAAAATATGAGCTAAAATAAAGTAGGAAGTTGTCAGAAGACAAACTCGGTAGTAGAGTTTGTCTGGTGTTCCTGGTTTGCAGGTGTTCCTACAGCTTCATCTCCCTGTGGACACTATTTGCACAGCACAAAGGTTATAATGATGCAAAGCAGTTGCAGTGAATTACTGTGAAGTAAAGCAATTATATTAACTGGAGAAAGGACTTGGCACCAAGTTCATATCTATCTATGAACTGGAAGACACAGCCACAGATTGGTACAGTGCTTAACTTTGGCATTGCCCTCTGTAGGACTGCCATAATGTGTGTTATTATCATTGATATTAATGAGTTTGGGAATATTTGAAAACTGAGTATTGTGCATGAGCAATGTACTTTTAACCTGGAACACACTATGCTTATGATACCATTGTAAATCAGCACTTTGATGAAAGCTCTGGTGACAATGGTGAAGACAATGGTTTTACAGAAGCCTTTTCTCTTTAACATCTTCTCATCAGGTAAAAGTCAGTGAATGTCTCAAAACTTTCTACACTTTTTATGGACTTGTTAATATGCAGAGGGCATCCTGAGGGCAAGAATACCGACATATCTTCCATCTCTACAGATGGTATCAGCTGTCTCTAGGAACAAACAACAGAATTTAAAATCAAAGTTAGAAAAGAAGGAGAAGAAAAACGTTGAAGCATAAAGAAGGTGTTTTGTTTGCTGGTTGGATTTTTTTTGTTGTTGTTGTTATTTTTAAATTATCTTTCTAGCAACACAGCATTTTTATTGAAATACTGTCACACTCTACAGGAAGCATTCAGAGGTCTCAAAACCAACAGTTTTCTAAAGAAGCTTTGTTGTTAACTTAATTAATCAAATTACATGTAGTCCTATGCACAAGTTGAACTTTAGCGGGACTCCAGAACTGCAGACATCTCCCCTCTACATAAAAATTCTTAGCACTCCAGTGACAGAGAAAATCAGGCCAGCAGAGGTACTGACCACAGAAGTAGTCAATGCAAACTGCATAGGAACTTAACCTCCTTGCAAAATCAGGTCATTACAATATGTTAGCTGTTGGAGCACTATAGTTTTTGCATGGCTGAGAAGGAGCATCATATTTTTAAAGAGCTTGCTTTCGGTTATTAGGTGATCTGTTTAAGTTTTAGAAAGTACCACACAGAAACAAACAAACCAACAAAAAAAACCTTACTAAATAAAATAATTTGCAATTATCCACAGAACTATTTGTGGAAATTTTTCCATATAACTTCCTAGATTTTTTCAGAAAACACAAAGTAATCACCAGTCTGGCTCCTTGAAAATTAAGGATTCTATGAACCCCAAATACAGACACTTTTGAAGGCTTTCTTTGATATTCATTTTCTTTTCTGGAAAGTTGCCTAGGGGATTTCCAAGCATCCTCTATAGGTAAACCATTTTTGTAATGCAAGACAAATGAGTAGTTTTTGTTAATACTCAACTGGACTGGCACATGCCCTTATGTTCACAGAGCACACAAGTAACCAACAGACGTCAAGTTCTCATTTCCTTCTTAGGAAGGCTGCACTAACTCTCCCTGTGGTTTGGTGGATGACATGGAGGCCATCCTGGCAAGGCCACTCTTCCCAGAAATACACAAGCAGACACACACACACACTTGGAGAATGACCAGAACCACTGTTTCATTTGTGTCCAGGTAGGAACAGATGAAACTGAACCCACATATGCTTTACAAACAGCCCTCCTTTCTTGGGGGAGATTATATTATAGTTTAACCATTGTTCCAGGGAGTATCTTAAGGGGAACAGCTTTGCCACTAGACAACTGCAGGAAACTGAGAAGTCATCAAGTTACATACCATGCAAAAAGCGTAGTCACTCAAGGCAAATTCCACAAGGGTCTGAGGTCAATGCACACAATTACAGATTAACCATCAGTGAAATAAGGCCACAACATCTCTTGGATGACAACAATGCTTTAGGGTTTAACAGGCATTTGTTTATTCCTTCTAATCAACTGTCCTGTGATTACATGAAGAAAAGCCCTAGAAAAATTTGCAATGAGTGGCTTGTTTTTCTACGTTCATCAAGAAAATGCAACAGATAGTTTACTGCTGGATGTTTATCATACAAAACATACAGATGTAGAAATGCATAGAAAAATGTAATTCAGAGTATCATGAAGGATCACAACCAGAACAGACCAAGGAGAGACTTCAGGCTATTCCCTATTTGCCCAGCCAGCAAAGAAAAACAGCAGCTCCAAGCGACAAGGCAGCTGAAAAGCTTGCAGAGCTCCTCAGAATGGCCTATTATCACCTCAGCAACCCTCAGGCACACATATTTGATAGGCAAAGGGAAAAAAAACAGCTCTTGATGCCCAGGGCAAAAACCTTTTGAAAAAAAAGATAAGTTGTGGCATATAAAATCTGCAGGTACTTTGACTGTACTGATTAAGGTGGGAAAATAAGATGTGACAGGAACAGAAAACAACCTGGAATATCATCTTAAGGGAAGAGAGGAGGTCTTTAACAAGGGTCCTGTAAGCTGGGTGGCTCAAGGTGTTCGTTCCCTCGAGGTGATGCAGAGACCCTTTGAGGTGACACCTTCATCAAAATAACAATGCAGCTGTTTGGTACAGTACCTGGTCTGGGCAGGCTGAGAGAAAGTTTGCTGCAGAGTAAAGCAGCAAATGCATTTTAGCAACAAAAGTGATGCCTGAAGATTTGGCAGTGACTCTTGGTGATGCCAAGTCCCCAGTGACAAAGCATCAGTTTGCTGCTCTTCTAAACAGCAGTGGTTCTCCTTCATAAGTGCTTTGGAAAACCTTCTGCCCAGAAAGCAACACAGAAAATACAAGTGGCTCATTCATGATATATACCATGAAGAATCACAGTGTAATGGGTTACTCTTTAAATTCATCTCTCCCAGATGCTCTAGGTGAAATAACTCATGTATTGTGTATGACTGAAGACAGATGTACATTGCAGAATGCAAAGATAACTGAGTCACTGATAAATGAACTAGCTCAGGAAACAGAAATGGTTTACCTTAAGCAGCTTAGCAGCTTGCTAATTTATCCTGATGATGCACACATAGTAAGGAGATCTGCTGGGGTGGTTTTACTCAGGTGGGAATCTGAGCTCCACTACAACTGCTCTCTCATTCCCCCCTCCTCAAAGGGAAGGGGGAGAAAATAGCTCTCTTATTCCCGCACCCCCCCCCC
>CM021699.1:45134830-45305063 GCA_011074415.1 Stictonetta naevosa | reverse complement strand
ATTGTAAAATCCTCTTCCACTCAAAAACTTTTTCTTTCTGTTTTTAACTGCTTAATATCTCCCCCCCCCCCCCCCCCCCCCCCCCCCCACTGGTTACCTTATTAAGCACTGTCTTCTGTAACTTCTTGCATGTACTGTATTCTGTAGCAGAGCAGTTATAGCAGTTATTACATTTGTGAGACTTGTGAGAAATCCTTGAAAGTCTTACCTTGCATTGCCATTTGGTCAGGATTCTTTTTAAATTCTCTTCTTCACACAGAACAAAAGTGTGATAAACAAAGCCAACAATTCAGAACCTATTTCTGAACTGATTCAGAGAAAAGGTGTTAGGTATCAGCTAATACAGAAAAAAATCTGAGACACAAGCTTAGGATATATACTTAGTTTCATCCGAGAAATACTTCTTGCTTGTTGAATTGTGAGCAGACTTTCCCCAGCTTCAAGGAGAGAAAAAGAGAATAATGAATTTTTCTTTTGCTTTAAATCCACATCTACTTCAAACACAGTTTACTGCAACGCAGACTGAATTCACATTTAGATTAGAAAATTGAACACTTAATACTTCCTTCCCCAAATAATATATAATTCTAAACACTTTCCTTTTCTGAAGCACGTACTTTAGAATAAATAAATAAATAAATGAGCCTTCTGTGTGTTTAAACAGAGGTAAGGAAATATCATGCTTAAAAGAATATTTTCTGAGAAAGTTAAAAGAAAGCTAGCAATAAAGCTCAACTTCATCTTTCGACCTTAAATGACAGTGGTCTCCACAGGAAGCCAACAGTCAAAGGATAACATGCTTAACGAGGGATCAGGTGATTGCAGGGTTGGTTATCCCTGTCTTACGAACATTTGTAACTTCCCTTTGGAGTTTGGTTATGCAAATCAAAACTTTTAAAGCAAAATCAAAAGAACAGGGTTTATATTGCCACAAGCTGGTCATGCATTTAGCTCATCTGGCTATAATTTGTCACTGTTTTTATGTACCCCTCCAATATATTATATGACTTTTTTTCTGAGCATAAACCAGGAGGCTACAGCCAAACAGAGTAGAAATACTTTGCTTTGAGTCAAGAAAAAATAAAATACCACTTCTCCACATTTTTGGTCATATATTTGAGCTCATTACAGGTCTCCATATTGCTCCCCAAGTTACTAAATTGTTTGGCTTTGTCTGCTGGAAATGAAGTTAGACCTGTAATGAAGTGAAAGGACTAACCAAATGAGTAACAGACTGGAGATGAGATGATGCCAGGTCTGTTCTCATAAGTGTATGTACTACATGGCCAGTAACTCTTTTTATTTCTGCAACAGCAAGTAGTTCCAAAACTCTGCTTTACTGCTTTATTTTCTGTCCAGCCCACAATGAAGCTGAGGTTTTCTGAGTGTGTAGCTTGGAGCACTTGTATGCTATGATTGCAAGCCTTAGCAAAGATCTTGCCACGGCCATCTCTCTTTGATAAGTGAGATTCAAGCTTAAGGTGTTAAATAAAGAATTCCAGATAAGGTCATTTCTGTCCCCTCATCCTCCCCACCTGTCCAGCCTCTGATATCTGAGGAATTAAAAGGCAGCCTTTCACCAAACCTAAAGGATGGCCAGTTGCCCCCATATGCATTTGATTTATTACCCACTTAACAATTGGTCTAGCAAAAATTCAATTCATTTCATTAGGCCTATTTCTTATTTTCTTGCAATGCAATCTGTCTCACAGCTAAATGAGGAACCATGAGGCAAACCCCAGCAAGTCCTGAAATGTGCATACAAGGAGGAGGAGAAGGCGTACTGCAGATATCACTAGTGAGCCCAAGGAACTTACAAAACACCCCACTGCTCAGACACAGGCATCAGAAATATCCCTTACTGTCTCACCACCATCGAGGCTCATCAGGTGCATGCAGCCAGACAGCAGTTAAGGATGCTATCATCAGTGCCAGCAAACACAGCTCAAGACACAGAGTGAAACGTGCTGCACAGTGGAAAGAAAGGAGCAGCAGCACTACATTCAGAGGCTATTGGTGGCCAGGGGGAAGTGGACATGCCATTGCCCCTGACTCAGCACTGATACAGAAGCACTGTAGGTGTCGCACAAATCAGTCAGGAATACAATCTGCTTTACCAGTGCCACTGAATTGGTGGTTCAGTGCTCCAGCCGTGCACAGGCCAGTTTCCATGGGAGGTGCTTGCCACACAAACAGTGAGCGTTTTGTAAAACTGCCAGAGAATGCAGCCAAGAGAGCTAATGTGATCACACAAAACACTGGTGGTAAAAACTTAAAAAGTAAAAATCAATTGAAAAAAAATATAAAATGCATACCCCAAAATTCCAAATGGACAGCCAATTTTATATACAAAATGAAACCCTAATCACCAAACAAACAAAAACCAAAACAACAACAAAAAACTATACAACCAAAAAAGAGATGAGGCTGAATTTTCAAGACATTCTTATAAAAGCAACAAGAAATAACTACAGTAAAGGCTGACTAATTTGTGATGTTTGAGCAATTTACTTATACCACCACTTTGTAGACCACTTTTGATTTTGACTGAGTTTTTGAAGTTATTAGCAATATATCCTTCTCAAGGAAAAACATTGCTTTATTGAATGGGTCTGAAGTCAGAACTCTGGGGCTGTGGAGACCCATGCCAAAGGAGAAACAGCAGCATGGTGGAAGAGGTCTATCTGCACCCTTTAAACAGCAGCCAGGTTCTGCTCCCCTTTGCCAGTGCCTCACTCCTTATTTGATGAACTGACCTATTCAAATTAAGTGAATGAAATGTTCAAGGAGCAAGACTTTATGTACAGCAGGAACAAGGATGGAAGAATTCAGAAAGAAATCAACCACTACAAACAAGTTATTTTGAACTCTTCATTGCTTAAATGAAAAGCTAAATAGTGTAGCAAAACTCAGATTCTTAATGACTACATTTTCTTCAAGGCACATACAACAACTGGATATACGTTAAGCTATCACTTCGAAGATATTACTGCAAAACAGTATGTTCCTTTTTTCTTCCTTTTTAAAAAAATTATTTTAATTTATTTATTCCTTCTCATTTTTCCATGTGAATTCATGGCCTTTGGAAGTCTGACAGAAAGGAAGGACACAGAACATACAACTCTTACATGTATTTGTTTCTACAAGCTTCAGTGTGGGTCTGGTTCCATTCCCACCTTGGACTCCCACTGCTTAACTTCATTATTTGCCCAAATGGGTTGAGGCTATATAAATTTAAGATTTTTGACCTAGTAAAAACAACAGAAAAACAACTCTTCTTCTTAGAAAACTGTGAACACTCTCCAGGGGCCGTCTTTTTTGGGGTCTGCTCTGAGAGGGGCTGTGTTTCACACAAGTAAATAAGGACATTCTGCACTTAGCAGAATCAAGTGCTGGGATCCAGTCCTGTTCTCAGCAAACATTGAATGACAGCAGGACTGAGCCACAGAGTGAAGGACTAAAAATACTTTCATTAGTTAAATGCTAATTGCCCTGGCAGTACACATCACAGCAAACAAGGCAGGGAGGAGCTAGGCTTATCACTGCACAACAGCCACCAGAACAGCCTGGCTTGCAGGAGGGAAACAACGGTGTCTGCAGCCTCCAGGTGATGTTCTGCCTTCTGCAAGAAACCTCTCCTGACCTGCCATGGGAAGAGCAGCTCCAACTCGCTTGCCATGTGGGATACTTGTGCCGCCAAGCCCTGGATTAAAATAAAGGGCTGGTAATATAAATAAAACGAGCTACTTCCCACAAAGGACTGAGTCACAAAGAAAATAAAAGCTATATAATCAGGAACATTTTTTTGTTTGTTTGTTTTGTTTTGTTTTGAAGGAGAAAATGGGAAATAAGCAGGGTGAGGGGAACAAAGACATTTCCCATCATGGATGCTTGAATACTGTCCACATGATCTCATTGGTAATGGGTCAGTGCCTCCTGCTGTGCCTTGGGTGAGATGGATGTGATATATAATACATTTTTAGTGGCTGTTAACATTGCAGAAAGCTTTTATTTCTCTCTCCCCCCTCTATTATTTTTTAAACTGCATTTGCGAATTTACCTTAAGCCTATAAAAATTAAGAACTTTTAAACAACCAGTTGTTGGAGCTAGTAATTGCATATTACACCATTTCTCACACAAAGACAAGCAACATTTGTAACCTTTTTTAAAGAAAAGTAAGGGTATTTGTGACATATTGCCATTAGTAGTGCTGATAACAGGTTCTGGTTCCTGTAACTCTTCTGGGGCTTGGAGCCATCAGCTCACACCCAAACCACCTAAAATCAACAAAAAGTCTCCCTTCCACATCAGGGAGTGAACAGTAAACAGTGTAACAACCAAGAGAGTGCATTTGTCCTCATTAACTCATTCATCAAACATTTTTTGGGGGAAAAAAAGAAAGGAAAAAAAAAAGGAAAAAAAAAAAAAAAAAGATCTTTTCCTATCACTTTCCCTTTAGGAAAATATCTGTTTCATGTAGTCAGTGTTCTCAGAGAAGTGCAAAACCCCAAGAAGGCTCAGCAGAGTATCCTCATGGTGACAAAGGGAAGGTGATGGTCAGCAGTCAGGATCTTTGTGCTCTAAGCAGAGAACAGACAGAGGTCTGGGTATAAATGACGCAGCAGAAGAAAGCAGTGAAATTGCAAATTACAACTTCATAATAGAAAAAATATATATGTTCATTACTACTACTGTAAAAAAATAATCTAGAGTAATAGTAACATTTCAGCTTTCTGTAGGACATTATTTTAATAAAGAAATTTCACATACGGTAGAAGGAAGCTATCACTAGTTAGGCAGTAACACAAATAGGAAGCAGTTGTCAATATAAATAGAAAATACCAGAAAAATGAATAGTATCCGTGTATTTTGTATCCCCTCCATTCTCTGGACTCACTAGCGTGCCCATCAGCAACCAAGGAGAGATTAGAGGACCAGAAGCAATCATTGGTTATTTTTATTGTGTTTATTACTTACTGCTGTTTATTTGCAGGTATTAAAAATAACAAAAGATGCAATTTTAAATCATCTAGAGGATGAGTCTCACTGCATGGATCCTCTCCCCTTCCCAAGGGAAAATGCTGGGCTACAATGCATAGAAGATTTCAAAGGCTACACTGCAGCTATTGAATTCTCATGAAAAACCCTGGATGCCATAAATTTCAGCAAGAGTGTGCTGCAGGAAAGACATATAGTGTCTATTATTATTTTTTCCCATTTGTGGTACATTAGTACTTCATACTACATTCTTTCTTCTTTGTATTTATGTGCATGTGAACTTATTCCATACTACAAAAAGTATACCTCAAAGTATAATTCGACTAGCTGGCCAAAGGGCAATAGTGAAACTCAGCTGTTGTCTAAATATTTGCTGTAGGACACTGCTTTTCATGGGAGGTACCACTTCAGAGAGTGACCAAGAACAGATCAAACAAGTCATATCCTCAACTCTCCACCTGAGCCCACCCAAACGTCTTTGGTAAAAATCATTATTTTTGATTGTTCTTTTCACAATAACCAGGTTCTAATGAAAGAAGGAAAGCATGTTCCACACAGAAAAATACTTGCAGAAGAAAGGCAAAAAAGCAGAAGACTCCATGAGATTTAGCAGGATCCACTTATGCAGACCTAAGCTATCTGGACAGCACTTATGTACTCCAGGGAAAGATATTACAGAACTGTCCTCACCCCATTTCCTCCAGGAAATAGACAGGAAATCTACGAGACACATGAAGGCTAGCATTTCTGGTCCATACTCCGTGAGCTGTTGGGCTCAATGCTAATGAAAATGAATGCAATTATTTGGCTCGCACTTCGAAGCTGAAACAAAGGTGATCTAATGACAACACGTAGCCTTAAAAACAAACAAAACCAACCAACCAACCAAAAACTACTATATATATATATATATTTAAGCTTCCACGTTCCTTCCTTTTTATTCTGCTTCTCTTTCTCAGGCATCTTGCTGCATCTGTCTGTAATGTGATAAAAGGTACAACTAGAAGCTCAGCAAATGCACAGTGAGTGCATTTGTGTGTACATGCACATCTCCCCAGACAAGAGACAGAAAAATGAATGTGCTAAGAACATATATTAAATGTAGAGACAAAGAGAAGTACTCAGTGAAATTCAGTTGTTTTTTTTTTTTTTCTTTTTTTTGGATATGCAATGAATAGGGAGGCATAGAAGTCATGCTATTACGGAAAATACAAATCTATCTATTGTATCTTTCATAGCTATCTGTGATTCTCTTTTTCCAATCCTTCTATATGCAAGGCTTCTCATTTCAAAATGGGAGGGTGTCAAATAAAGATACAGACACCTAAGCCACTGAAAATACTCTCTGTACTCACTGGGAGGCATTTGAATTATGAGTATGTGATCCTTGACCGCTCATCAGTAAGGTGCAATAGATGATGATCACATCCTAAAAGGCATGCTCTGCTTATCATCCAAGTGAACTGGTAAGGCAATGACTGACTGGTAAAAAAAACTTTGGCTCATCTCTGTCCTGCACTGCCTGTGAAATTCCAGCTTAAAAATACAGAAAGCACCTTGAGAGTTTACAACAGAGAATACCTCCCTCAGGCATTATGATTTTGTTTGTTTAATTCCTGAATTACATTTTTCTGAGCCCTCAACACCACTTCCCAATCACAGATAGTAACAATACACCAACATCTGCAAGAAATGCCAACAATCCTAGTCAAGCATAATGAAAAATAGTGAAATACGGATAAAACAGTGGCTGAAAATACTAAACATTTAGATCCAAGATGGAAAACTAAGGCCAAGAGCCTGGCTCCCACACACTCTAAAATGCAAAAACAAAAAGAGCAACTATAATATTAATTATTAATATTGAATTAAAAGCAGTGTAAATTAAGGCCAAGGGAGTATTTTTAGTTTATAAATTTTTTATTGTTTTTGATCAGTTATAGCCACAACAGGCTATGAATACAGAAATATGAATGTAAATGAAATAGTATGTACTAAGATGTCCTAACAGAGGACTTTTTTCTTTTTTAAATAAACGATAAAATTGTATAATTAATGTAATAATAGATTAAAGACACGAATAAGTAATGAGAATTTTGTTTAAATAACTGCTGTGTAGACAAGGGTCCAAGAGGATTAAAAATACAGCCTTGAAGCCAGACTCTTTTTTGTCATCTCCATAGCAATCACGGCAGAGTTATACTGCTATGACTATCACAGCCACACATGCTTAGCCTAACTCTGAATTATTATGGTATGATAAGTTCTCCATCTGACTTGAATTACCCTGTATTTCTAAGAGTCTTAAAGAGAACCTTTAGTCCAGAAGAGTAAGGGCAACAATCATCCTTCGATTTGGAAAATTTATTGCTTATATATTGGTCTTCAAGGTTAATGGTAAGTCATAAGCATAGATTAGGTTGGAATTCAATGCATAAATAGTAGATAGTGGATGAGGATTTTTCAAATGCACATTATTAGCATTTGGGGCATTAGGCAACCAAGATTTTGTAAAGATGTTACTAGCTTTGATACGGCTGTTAATAACCACATTCCCAGTCTGCTAACTGGACCTAAGATGGCCCAGGTACAGAGGATCCTTCACAGATCCTCTGGCTTTTCCTCAAGGAGAATGAAAATTCTGCCTGGAGCTGCAGCCACAGCAATCACAGGTCCTATGTCCAGCTACTTAAATACTTCAGAAATATCGTTGGCAATTTCTTTATGATAATGAGAATTTGACGGTAATAAGATTTTGATGTTCAATAAATGACTAACACAAATATCTTAAGTATCCATATGAGAACAATATTAAGTCAACGTGATGAACCCTGCAAAAGATCCACTGGTCAGACCTGCGACACCGTTACAGACCAAATTTAAGGACCAACTGCTGTGTGTAGATGCCTAGGTGTGACTGACTGCACTCATTTTCAGCCATATACAACAGCAGAAAACTTGGACCTCAATGTCAGTCTTAAAATTAAACACTTTTTTCCCCTACCCTTCTCTGAAACCCTCAGAAAGTTATACCAGGATCCGTTCTTTCTTCTTTTTCCACCTTATCTCTCTGCCTCTCAGACCCTATGCTTTTCCCTCCTTGGAAGACCAAAGTGCCAGCAAGACCATGAGAAGAGGAAGGAAGCAGTAATATTGAAATGAATTATTCTTTTCAGGTGAACCGTGCCCATGCCAAGCATGATTTCACAGTCATGATAACATGAGCTTAGATGCTTCTCTAAGGAACTGCAGTACTTACAGTCACCCCAAGAACATTATTCCTTGCTGATAAAAGCAATTGCAGTCCACTGGGCAATCAACCCAAACTTCTTGGCTAGGTGGTCACACTTGTCAAGAAATAAATCTCTCCATGAGCCCTTGAGTGGACATAAGGGAAACTTGTCACTGTGTGAGTGAGTTTATGTAAATATCTGTGCTCTTCCCACTCCTGCAACAAAATGAAGATCAGAGTTTACTCTAAACCTCATATGTCAAGTTTCAGATGGTATCCAACATGAAGCTGGTAAGAGAGCTACTGAGAGGCTGTAAAGCAGTGCTCCTCAGTCCTTGGAACGTTTATCACCATTCATAAAGTGAATACACATGCAACTCACTTCCAGATACTCAAAAATCACATTAAGACAACATGGACTTATCTCCAACATTATTAACTGTTATGGCTACCAATATTTTTAAAATAAAAATCTCATCTGCACATAGGTTAACAACTTCGTCTCAGAGCTGAGTCATGCTATGCTGATTTCTGTATTTTGTTTTCTTTTGGAACATCAATGATTCGTGGTGTTCATATACTGCAAATAAGAAAGTGTTTCCTGTAGACCTGAAATAACTACAGGCCCCTAGCTTTGTGTTTTCCAGCTTGGCTTTGTGTTTTTCAGGAGGAGGAGACAGGTTCAGGAGGAATGTTCACATCACCTGAAAACACACTCTTATTTTACACATGATCTGTCTAAAAAACACAGCAGAGTAACATCAGCACTCAGGTTATTTTATTTTATTTTATTTTTTCCCTTGGAACTGAATGGCTGCACAAGGGCTTAGGGGTAACTTCAGCCTTCCAAACAAAAACAAGAGGGAAAGAAAAATGAAACTGCTTGGGCAGATTTATTCTGAACAGTAATGGTAAGGAACACAATTTTGACATGTACAAAAGCTGGGTTTATTATCCCCTGGAGAGAAGATGAGTGGAGAAGCTCACATTGGTTGCGTAGTGACATTTCAGGATGGAAGGAAGGCATGTAGCCAATTAAGTCTAGCATTTGTACCCTGTAGTGTTTTTCCCCTCAAGTGCTTATCTAACACTCTTTAGAATATGTTCACAGCTGCAGCTTCTATTTCTGCCATTTGTAAACTTTTCTACTCTTGCTTTAAAGGAACATGACAAACTTCCTTCCTGGTTCATTCTTCCTCTGATTTGGCAGGATTTGGGACCTCAGATGAAATAAACATTTTATCCCATTTGCTATTTTCAGCCCTCTTCTAACTAATTTAAATTTTCCCCTTCCTATATTAAAATGAACTTACTGTTAGCCTAATCAGTGCTTATTTATTCATTGTCCTTTGGTTTCAAGCTTGCATTGACTAGCTATATGGTTTCTAGAGCTACCCTAGATGAAAACAAGAAAGCCAAATAAATGTTGATCTCTCTCATATTATATTTGCTGCCTCTCTTTCATTGTGTATATAACGATTTATCAGTTCCCTGGACTTGAAAACAAGATGTTTTCAAAGGATTTAAATCCTAATTGATGCAGCTTTGCTTTATTCTCCTGATCACTGTACCACCAAAGGGTCCTCAGTGTGTTTCACATGCTAGCATATTGTGACGGTATGTGTTAGCATTCTTTGGACTTTACAGCTTCAGAACCTGAAACAATAGGTGGTCCACACCACATTCCCCTTGAAGACCAGTGAAGTTGTGAACCACCTTCTGACCTGCAGAGATTCTCAGATCCTACCTTGTAACTTTTCTTTAAATCATATGCTCCAGCAGTGAAGAATCAACAGTAAGGCAGTTTAGCTGAAGGACTAAACTATTGAGGAGTTTGTAGCAAGCCAGAAACTGAATTGATTCCCAGTTAACTGGTCCATACTGTAAGGAGGAGCTCTACTCCTCACTCCATAAATGTGACATTATCTTTGGCTGGAATACAAAGATTTATTTATGATTATTTATTTATTTTTTCTACAAAAGAAAAAAGTTCTGGATATTTATTGACTTACACCACATCAAAATAAAAACAAAGCATTGAAAGAATTTTCAGGCCCCAAAAAAAGGGCTTCTACGTTGTTGGAGTTTTGTTGCTCTTTTAAAGATTTGGCTCCAAAGTTTCTCTGCTTGAGAGAGTATAATGAGTAAATAATTGTTTGAACGAGTATCTTCCAACAAAAAATATTCTTCAAGTAGTTGCCGATGAGGACTACTTATTAGCAGGATACATAAAAATGTAAGTATTAAACTCCATTTTAGAAATGGTCATCCACCAAGTAGATCAGGTGGGATTCCTTTCCAGTAAGGAAATAGAGCGTGTTATTCTCATATAATTCCATACACGTTATTTGACCAAAAACTGAAGCCAAATTACACTGTTAAAATACAAGCAGTGGAATCAGGGCCCACGCTGGCCTCTTTTAGAGACTTAGCATTAGAAAGCACAAGCTGGCAATCAGGAATGTTGATGCACCAACAAGGATGTTGCACGTACCTATGACTACTCAATGATGAGAGCAGGCTTTTTTTTTTTCTTTTTTCTTCCAAAGTCAGCTCTAAGAGACAATGAGATAAAACACTAGGAATTCACCTGCTAACAGTTAGAATCATTTGTACAAAGGAGTAAGAAGATTAGAGTAGATAAATGCTTTTATAAGAGCCTTGTGAAAGTATGCAATAGACCTTACAGTGTATGCAGATATTCTAAGGTACTTTAGGGAACATTTTGAAGGTATTCATACAAATTGCAATGGTTCTAGCATATGAAGCTCTGTCACCTGCAAGAGCCTATTTCAGAAGAGTATCTGCACATTTGTTCCTGCTTGCTATTGATGGTAAATTGCTGCCATTAAAGAGATTCCTACAGAAAAATCATCTGGTGATTTTGTCCTGGTATAGCCTATGATTCCCCATGTGGAAACCGTACAGCAGATCCATGTGCTCTTATACTCTTTGGGGTAGAATACATTGTATCCACAGCCTTAGCAAACAAACACAATTGGTATAATTTCTAGGAAGCATCTCCTAAATTTGTTTTCAGAGTTTAGGCACTTGTGAGGTAAAGCACAAAAGGTACTGGATGAGATGTTTCCTTTCTTGTATTTGTCTGCATTTCCTGGAGTTTTGTTTCCCCATTCTTCCCTATAGCATGCTCGGTCCTGTTTTCTTGTTCCAGCTGCAGGCCAAGTGACCACAGGCAAATCTTATCTTTCCTGAATTTCCTCTCCTGTATCCTACACAACTCTCTATGTCAGATGGAAAATGTTCCCAAGGAAAACAATCAAGTTGCCACCTATCTGAAGTCACCTATCTGAAGTCCAAGGTGGAAAACAAAAGCATTTCCTGAACTTTAGCCATAACTTTGAGAATACAACTGGAATCACAAAGACAAAGTCACCCTATGTTAATGACTATTAATCACTCATCATTGTTTGCTCCCCTGTGTCAACACCTTTTGGAATTTTAGTTTAAATTCCAGACTAAAAATAACAGAGAATGCACAAGTAAATTGAAAAAACACAACACGTTGACACTCTAAAACATCCCAGAAGGCCCTATCTATTCATTATGAAAACAAGTTTATATTGGAATAAAATATTAGCACTCACGTCACTGGGTACTCCTGTTTCCTCTTGCCAGGGAGGCTAAGGACAGATCTTTTCCTTCATCATCAAGGCTGACTAGACACCCATCACAGATAAAGAACAAGGAGATCTATGATATATGTTTCTAGTTTGGATCATAACTATTGGAAAGAATCTTTGATGTCATCTGCACCATAGAGTAGTAAATGTATTTAAGCCTCACTAGTATAGTTCTGGAGTTTAGCATGGCTTCACTGCCATCAGTCTACCCACTAGCTCAGTCCTCAGTTTGTTCATCACTTTATTTCCCCCTCTGAACTACTTCAAAAACCAAACGAAACAAAACAAAAACAAGCAAGCAAACAAACAAAAAACAACACCAAACAACTAAACTAAACCAAACCACAAAAAATACCATGTGCTTCACTAAATTAAACCAAACCATGAAAAACACCGTGTGCTTCACCTAACAACAGCACTGTTTCATTCCATCCCCATTCACTTGTCTTTTCTTTCCTGGAGAGCCATTTCCACTACTGCCTGTACTCAAGAGCTTACCTAGTGGAGCCAAACTGTGGCTTTTCAGACTCAAGTCTCTCTTTTAGAAGTCAGATACTCTTTACATTTGAGTCAAAAACAAAAACTTGGCCTATGTTAACAGGAACAAAATCTAGCAAAATACAAATATTTTATTTTTTTTTATTAAAGCAGCAACAGTACAGAGCAACAGTTTTTGCAAAATCTGCAGAAGAATACACAAGCTCTTGGCACTCCATTCTTCATTGTTCCTAAGGAACAAAAATTAATTGGGAAATAAGATTATGGAGCAATTAGTCCATTCATATGGAAATGACCTAATCACAATTCTACTTTCCCTGAAATATTGCTGACCAATGTTTAAACTGAAGTTTGTCCATTCTCATAAGCAAGCCCTAGCGCAACAAAACTTCATGTGAAGCCTACCAAAAGGGATGTGGAGAGAAAATGGATCCACTGATCCTGATGCTGCAGCTAACTGCTCAGTTTCCTATTTCTCTTCTTCAGCCCACATCTGGGAAGTTAGAAGAGGAGTGGATTGCTTAAGTGGAAAAATAAGCCAGCTGGCAGAGGGACATGGGATGTCCAAAATGGGAAAAATGAACAGTGGGGTGGGCCAAAGCAAGAGGAAAATTGTCTCTTCTTAAAATACATATTTTAAAAGCCTGTGATTTTTTGCTTTAGCTGACATTCAGCTCCTTCCTTCAGCGCATTGCTTTACTACAAAGTAAAAACCAAAATTTTCCCACAATCACAGAATAGTTGAGGTTGGAAGAGAACTCTGGAGGGTCATCTGGTCCAACAACGCTGCTCAAGCAGGGTCACCTAGATCCGATTGCTCAGGACCATGCCCAGATATATAGATACATATCACACTTGACATATAGTTCATATAAATAGATAATCCATAGAAATCATGAAGATTATAGCAATGATATATTAAAATATCTGTTATAGACAAATATAACAACATATTTTACGGATAGATATTACAGAGAGATATAAAACAAAATGAAAACAATAGCAGGACTCAAGACTGATTCATCCTGTAGTCACCAAAGGAAGAGACTGTGGCCTTTTTGTTAAAAGTCCTTGAGATGCACATGCGACCCTAGTGGGTTGCCACAGGCTTACTTTAAACCAGCTGCACTAGAGCTAGATCTCACCATACAACACCTACAAATGCTAAATACTTGGATACTTAATGAAGCCACTTTATTATTACTTTTATTTTGATGCAGCCCTTGAGAAAGTCATAAACTGTACACATGCAGGTAGTATTGAAAACCTGATCTTTCTGTAATTACGAAAATATCCCAAAGGCCAGAACTGGGATGTTACTCCAGCATTTTCTTAACACAGCTGAATATGCTTCATGAATAAGTCATTTTAGTATTAACCTGTAGGAAGACATTCACAACCCATAAGAGCACTAATGTCTATTACAAAGGCGACAATATCTACATAACTGTTTACAGAAGTTTTTTTTTTTTTTTTTTTTTTTTTTTTTTTTTTTTTTTTTTTTCCCCCCCCCCCCCGGCCAAGGGAAATGATTGAAAATTCTTGTCTGACAGTGATTTGGGGATTTGCTGATTATATAGACCTCTAAACCTGATCTACAACTGTGCTGGCTGAAAATCAGATATCCTTGCCCTGGGCAAACTGGGGTTTACTGAAACACTAGATTTTTCTGCCTCTCTTGCCTAAATATCTGCAAGGACCTTCTGACAATCAAAGCAGACATTAACAACATTCTATGAATTGATACAAATCATACTAAAAATGCAGCTGGGTTTTTCAGTAGTACCTAGATGCAGCAACACTAATATTGGTATCAGCTGTGATTTTCCTGTTGTCAGTTGGTGGTATAAGGCCAATAAATATAGCTACTTATCATATTGTTTTTAAGCTAGAGTTGCTTTGCAAACTGCAGCAGAGAGCAAGCATTAAGGTGCAAAAATTAGTTTGCGCTGCAGTAGTAACAAATTAAAAATGGCACATTGTTACACCAAGCAGCATACAGTTCGGCAAATTGATTTATGAGGTCAGGAGTAAAAGAATTTATCACCTGGCATTATCTCTGCCCAGATTTAATGCCTGATCTGTCATCAATGCACAAATGTATATATATATATATATATATATATATATATATATATATCATAGGAGTAGGGAAAGGTCTTTTCCAAAGACAAGGGCTGTTTACAAAAGAGTATTTCTCTCAGAGACACCTTAATAAAATAACAGCCTCGATGGCCTAAATCTCACAGCAAAGTGAGCAATCTTAATGGTGGTGGCTTTTGGCTCCAGACAAATATTTTTAAATTCGTTGTCAAATGACGAGAGGACTGTCATGTCACCTCCAGCCGTGAGGAACATATTAAGCTTTAGACTGTCTGGCATCTTTGCTCCCCCTTTCTGTCTCCTGGTAGCACAAAATTAATGGCAGACTGAGACCCTTTGCTGAAGTTCAGAACAACATGTTCATCATTAACTCAAAGTCTCCTTTCAAAAACAAGCACTGACAAAGGACAGAGAACTACTTTGGTTCCAGTATAAGAAGTCATACAAGGAAAGAGAAAGGGAAAAGAGAAAGGGAAAAGGTAGTTATTGATTTATGATGAGGCTTCACCTCACTAAAAAAAACAAAACAAAACAAAACAAAACAAAAACAACTATCAGCAATTCTTTAATGTAAGAACTGATGCCAAGTCTCACCTCAGAGGTGACTAGACTCCAATGAAAGATGAATATGTCCCTCTCTACTGTATGCTGAATGCATCCAAATACTTTCTGGATTAGAAGAGAGATTGTAATCAAAATATTGGGATTTGTCTGAAGAGATACAGGAATAAGTGTGCATTCAGGAAACCATAATAAGTTTATCAATATTAACAGCATCTACTCTCATTCTAATTTTTGATATAAGAATGATTTGAGTGCCTTCCATTTTCAACGTACATAGACACTCAAAATCACAAAAGTTCTAATTCCGTCTTATGATAGATAATTCATGCCCTATTTACTGCTCAAAGTCCATGAAATTAATTGCTGGAAATATATTGGGCAATTCACATTTAAAAAATAATAATAATAAATAAAACACCTAGGAATTCCAAAGACTACTAAAAATAGTAAAAAGTTTCAACATTACCTCATCTATAATTATGTTAAATGCAAATGAGTACAACCAAAACTGTAAATCTAATGCCAAAAGTCAGCAAAAATCTGTAATTTTTTAAACTCTAAACATATCTTTAAGACCTATTGAATTCAAAAACTGCTAAAGGTCATATAAAATACTATGGTCACGTTGGGGCAACTTTACTATATTTTATGTTTTGCTGAGTTGTATGCTGCTGCACTTTGGAGAACACATGAAGTTTGCTACTGGCCAGTCTATGCTTAATTAAAATAGTCTTTCTCTCTGAACATACTCAGACTTTGGAAAAGATCAGCTTTGGCATTAGCTCATTTCTAACTACAAATCACACAGTCTTAGTGGAGTACAGCAAGTGCAGAACCCCCCAGCTGTGTGTCAGTGTACAATTGTTCATCTGATGATAATGATTTGAATATATTTTAAATTAAAAACTATCCAAAAATGTTAAAGAACCTGGATATGGAGGCTTTTTATCATCTCCTACCTTTACACAGTAACAGAGCAAGTACAGGTGTCAATTGAAACTGTATTTTAGAGACTTTAGAGAAAAAACAAAACACAGACTTCCTAATCTACTTACTAGGGCCTTCACTCATGCTTAATTTTACTACTACACCCAAACATTTCATAATAATATACAAACAAAATTAATTTCTCACAGTAAGTGTACTCAGAGAACACAATACAGTTATTTTGCACATAGAATTATTTTGCTCCCACATGTACTATGAAATAGGACTAAACAAATTTCACAGGCACTATAGCAGTTAAAGAAAACAAAATTAATTGAATGTGTCCATTAGTTTCCATTCAATAAGTTTTGTTTTTTTTTTCTTCCCCCAAAATTGTTGCTATTTAGCAATCCAGATTCTGTCAGATTTTGCAACTAAGCCCAAGCAAATTTTAACCCAGAAAGACATAGTAATTTTAGCAAGAATTTGTCTAATGCATAGCATAGACTTTGACCTTCTACCACATCCTACTGAATCTTTATGCTTCCTTTGCTGAAAAAGATTATATAACGTTCTCAATAACGACATCAATTATTATTATTATTATTATTATTATTTTAATTTCAATATGCAATAAGTGAGTCAAAACATGTCTTCAGTTCTCAGGGAAAAATGTAAACAGTGCCCCATAGCACCTTACCCAGGAGAACATATAGGGTCGTATTTAACATCAGTCTCACCATTTGCAGCTAGTCTGCTCAGCCTCTTATTCTAACTTGAACTAAGAAATCCTTTCTATAAACCACTTAAACTAGAGCCTTGAAACATGAAGATGTTTAACTACATGCAACAACATGGCATAACGTAGGGCCTGGGAAAACAATCCAACCCATACTTTGGTGTAGATCACTTTCAGAGGGGTGGGAATTGGACAAAAGTGGCTGTGCTTTTGGACACAGGGCTGTGCTGGGAGCAGAATTGGAAGTGCAGGAAGGAGAACCAGAGGACTCCCGTTATAACTTCTTTTCCCCATCAAAGAGATTATTACCTTTCAACTTGTAACTAGCTCTTATGCTGAGTGAATAGGATGAGGACATATTCTGTGACTACCTTGTTCAAGGACAACCCAAAGAACCTGCCAGGAGAAAGGGAGATCATTCCACTTGAAATTCCCCTTGACACTGGGCTTTAGAGCCTTCCTAATGCAAATAATATAAAGCATCTGTTGATCTCAAGAAAAAGAGAGGTAAATTAGTAGCCATGAACCAAGCCTATGTTAGTACCATTCCTTACAGTCCTTGTTTCTTTTAGCACCAAAAAGGGTGCCATTGCATTCCAAATCTCCATGCTACTGACTTTACATCTGTAACTAAGACAGAACAACACCTTGCAGCCCCCTGCTGGACTATTAGTTGAATCCTGGCACAGGAATAAGTAAAAATGGACAGTTAATAAATGAACACCTAACAAGTACTGGAAGAAATGTATACTGTTTGTACATAAATCCAAGTGCAAAGGCACATTAATGAGCATTCACGTACCTCTCAGATACACGTACCCATGTGAGTAATTGAGACATCATTACTACATACACAAGGGGCATGAGTAAACTAGACTTCCATACATCCTTTGATATAGAAAGTCAGTGTTTTGTACTAATTAGTGGCTAATTTGTATTGACACGGGTACACTTGGAATGTTGCTATGTTTCTCCGATGTGCTCTAACTTATTGAGTTCCAGTAAGAGAGAGGGCCACTGAGCACATGCTATTGGTTATTTTTGCAAAAAGAAAGAGGTTTCAGAGAGCAAGTTCATCTCCAAGCCTAGTTTTTCATCTCATTAGTGAACGTTTTATCTGGCCTTTGTTATTTTTGTATCCTACACCTTTTGTTATTTTCAGGCTTCTCTAAGAAGCCCCAGCAGGAGAAGAGGTCCTAGTGCCATACAAATACTACTGCTTTTGAATAATTTATTTCTAATTTCTGCATTTTAAAACATCTCTCTGTGCTGTGGAACTCACTTTCCCCTCCTCCATTCATAAGTGATATTTTATTACTCTGCCGAATTCCAAGCAAAGTCTTTTAACAACCAGCTTGCAAAGACATTGAAGCCTCAGCACAATGCAGAGGTGTACAAAAGGGCAACCCTGTGGATCTCAGGGAGAAGTGAAATGGGGTAGAATACTACTTGATACAGAGATAAAACAAACAAAATGATTTACAGAGTGAAGACCAAATATCTGAGGAATTTGGCAATAGATCCAGGTCCTTGATAGGACAAATAGCAATGATTTTAAACTACAGAGGGTAGGTTTAGATTAGCTGTTATGAAGACATTGATCACTATGATGGTGGTGAGGCACAGGAACAGGTTGCTCAGAGAAGCTGTGGATGCCCCATCCCTGGACCTGTTCAAGGCCACGGTGGATGGGGTTGTGAACAATATGATCTAGTGGGAAGTGTCCCTGCCCATGGCAGAGGGATTTGAATGAGATGGTCTTTAAGGTCGCTTCCAACCCAAACTATTCTACGATTTTTATTCTACTTGAGTCACTTGTCTGTTTCCAGACACCAGAGCTTACAGCTTAAAAATGTTATATTTAACTTACTGATGATCAAAACAAGGAGACTATTTCAGGCAATTCCTTGCACTGGACATTGTTTTGGAGACCCTTTGTCCAGCAATGACTGAGAACTGAACTTCCCTCTCCATTGTTATAAGTCTTTTTTTCACAGAAGTTATAAGGTTATACAGGTGCTGAGTGGCTCCGACTTTTCCTGCACTACTTTTATTTCTTACCTAAACAAGAAAATTCTTACCCAGGCTGCTTATCTGCCACCTTTTCCAAAGGGATTTCAGATTCCATCAAAACAGAAAATCTTTCAGTGAATGTAAGAAGGATGGATCTATAGTCAAGGACTAATGTTAAAATGCAGTAGCTGTGCTTATGTCTCAGTTTGCAAAGGCAAGCACACTTTGTGAATAATCTTTGTACAGATGGTGGGCAAATCACACCAAAGAATTTTGTGGCTGTGCAGAGGAGAGACTCGGTAACAGGTGTCCTTGTCCTTAATCCTCTTGCACTGTTATCTGAAATAACGGGTATTTTCCCAGACTTCACTGCCTAGGGAGCATCTGGGAAAACAAACCTTACAAAATGAAAGCAATGTAACTAAAAGCAATACCAATAAGATATAAAGAAAGAAAAAGGCAAAACGTGGTCCCAGTGGAAAAATAGGCATTATAGATTTGAAAAAACAACATACGAGACAAGTTACTTTTTAAATCCTTGCTTATATCTTTTGAGAAAGGCATACAAATGACAAACATCTGTGTAACTGTACCTAGTGTTTTCAGGAGTGTTTTGTCAGGAAAAGGTTCAATTGATATTTTATTACCTAGATCACTGAGACATGGCAGGTGTCATTTTTCAATATACTGTAGTACTTAGGCTCAGGGCCAGTGGACAGCTGTACCAGGAGCACTCAAAAACTCCACCAAACCCCACAGAGTCAGTTAGAGATGTCACATAGATACATATATATGTTAAGATTGCCTGGTAGTTGTTTCTCAAATCCATTCAGCTGTGGGTTGACCAGAGGCATGTATGTGACTAGAGGGTGTTTAAGCATTACTGAAACTTTCTTCTTTTGCCAAGTGTTTCTTCTGCTTCTGTGCATTTTATCATCCAGGAACATCTTCCCTTATTCACCATAACACAAGTAATAACAAAGTCCTTCAGCACTGAAGCTAGTGTGCTATCACTAATTAGTTTACAAGGCATCCCACCATAAGGGACACAGAAAGTAAACCTGGGAGTTAGTGGCTTGCAGATTAAGTTTATATTACACATGTGGATGTAATGTATTTACATTTCCTGTGAAAGTATGTCCCAGTTTCGCAAAAAACATTCACGGGAAACTTCCAAAGAGATTCACACCAGTGTTGATGACTGCTTTATCTGGCTAAAGCACCAAAAAAAAAAGTATGTAAAAATTGAATTCCCTTCTTTGGAAATCAGAGGACCAACACTAGATAACAGATCAAAAGTTCAGCAAAGCAACTCTTTTCTGATGATGTGCAGAGATGAAGAAGGAAGAGGGAAAAGAAATCAAAACCCCCAAATGTCATGTATCAAAGCAGCATCATCAATTGTGTTTCATCAGACAGGAATGCTCAACAAGATTAGTCATGGGTCTCATTACTTCAGAAAACAAGTCACTAGCCCACTAGATATCAAACCCATTACTTTTGTGCCTAATTCCCATGCAAAAAGTTCCAGAAGTTAGGGTAGTCCCATACGATAGCATTATTTTCTTGTTTGTCACTTGGCATTTCCGCTTTTTGTTAAAAGTGAGCTGTCTTGACCAAATCTCAGCATTAGATTGATCTTCCATCACTCTCACGATGTATACACTCACTGCTTATTCCCAACATGAGAAGTTTGCTTATATATTTCCACAGGAGACACTGTTTTACATTACTTGACTGCCGTTCTTTTTAAATTGCTTTGCTCCTTACACCAAAAGCCAAGAACAGTTCAGGAAAATTCTGTCATAACTCCCTGGCTACAGTGGTATCTGTTCAAAGATACCCAAGATCTTATTCCTCCTGCTCCTGTCTGGTATCAGCAAAATCCTGAACTCCTGTGACAGTTCATCACCATGCACTTGATCTGGGTAAGCTCTCCCTCTTTGGCCCTTTCCTTTTTCCAACATAAATTAATAGAAACCAAAATCATTTCAGAAACA
The DNA here is from genome assembly GCA_011074415.1 of Stictonetta naevosa. Classification (NCBI taxonomy): domain Eukaryota; kingdom Metazoa; phylum Chordata; class Aves; order Anseriformes; family Anatidae; genus Stictonetta; species Stictonetta naevosa. The sequence continues at coordinate 45,284,344 of CM021699.1, read as the reverse complement.
CAATTCCAAATCTATTTGTTTTGTCTAATTACCAGCCTCTCGAAGGTCCACTTTTTCCAGAACACTGAATATCCAGTTAACATAAACCCATGTCAAAAGACACTACAGCATTAGTTTGTTATTATATCTTTGGCCCTTTTTTCATTTGGTAACATGCCATGAATTAAACACATTTGCCAAGTTTATGTGCTGTCACAAAGCACTGTTTGATGCAGACATGCACCTCTCACCTCTTTTTGTGATTTAAATAATGCCAAAGGCCAACAAAACGCAGAATAGAAATAATGGGAAAGACTGGTAAGCATTCTTGCCTTTAACAGGATAGAGCCAGCCTGTGGCACTTCTGCTGACCCAAAGCAGAAATAGCTTACACAGCCTGAGGGTGCCGACCAAACTCAGTAGCACCACTTCCAGAGTAAAAGGTTGCTCCATGAGAGTAAGGACACCACAGGCTGAGCACAGCTGAAATATCCCATACAGTGTTTAATTTGCTGGGGTTGGTGGATACTCCTGCTGATAAGCTGTCACAGTTGGAAGATCTACACACACAGCTCCAAAAATTCCATTTGCTGGTCACATAATTTGAGTGGTTGATTTGTTGTTATGCAGGTGAGCAAAAAAAATAAAAAGAGAAGTAAAAATGTAATCTTTTATTTCCATTTTCACAATAAGCCCGAAAAACATCTCTGAATACCAAAATGAACTTTTCCATGAAAAGCTTTTCTTCTCTTAGCTGAAGTAGCACAGAGGCAGGCCATCAATGATTCCTCCAGAGTACCCAGAAACAAGGCTCTGCTAATCCATAATGCTTCATTTTTCTAACTCTGTCACTGCATCCCATTTGTTTGTCTAGAAGCAGAAAACTTCCAGTTATTCTGGCCTCCATTAGAGCATATAAGAAGCCCTGGAGAAGTCATGTCTTTAGACAATCACCTGTCTCTGTCCCTTTCTTCCTTTGGTAACATGCCATGAATGAAACACATTTGCCAAGTTTACATCTCCATCACCCATATAAAAAAAAAATCTGAGTAGAAGGGTTGCAAGGAAAACCATGAAAACATGAAATGGGGGGAAAATGTTTATATATAACCTTATTCAGCTTCTTATTGCTTAACTTTTCTGATACAGTTCTTAATGACAGAGGGCTGTAATTCCTGCAGAATTCACATTTTAGTCAGCATGGGGACTGGCTAAGCAGTTGTTCATTAGTCTGGTGAATCTTCACAGTATGTGGTCTGAGACTTATGACTCAAACTGTTCTCAGAACAGAACGATTATTTTTCCCCTGGGATTTTCTGTAGCACTTCCATGACGCTGCCTGAACAGGAGTTAACATTCACAGCCTGTAAATGGGGCAGAAGCATTTTCTCCATTCTGCAGATGGACATCAGAAGCACAAAGATACTAAGTCTGAAACTGCTCTGACTTTACACTTCCGAATTGGACACTGATTTTTTTTTTTCCCCCCAGAGTACCCAGTATTGAATAGCATCTCTTATCTTCATAGCACAACTCCAAGAGATTCAGTTACAGCTGAAAGAGCTCCAACCTTAGACACCATTAATGGCATGCAAGAAACAATGGAGAAAAATTCCTTACCAGCTGTGAAAATAATGATTTGAAATCCCTTGTCCAGCAAGAATATCACATAGTAAGAATGAAGAAAAAACCCTTTTACAGGAAGACATTCAAAGCTATGACCCAAGAAACCATAGGCAGCTGCAGGAACAGAAACTTTCTGGTTCACTATGCAAATTTAAAAGAATTAACTCTGTTATTTCCCCCCCCCCCCCGCATTTGGTTTGTTGATTTTTTTCCTCCAACTTCTTTATCTCTTCACTTGGATATAGCTTATTTACTTGATGGTGTGTCTATGTGTGGTTGCCATGGTTTTTAAGAGGACAAACTCAGAAAGAGAATTTATCCCAAGGCATCAGACTGGTCATCAGTAGGGTTGTAACCTTCATATCAGCCACACAAACCTCTGCTGTTTTAGAAGAAAGGCTGATAGCAGAAATAGTCTGTCATTGTTAACACAGATCAGGTTTAGAGGACAATAACATTAGCACTATTTTTCTGACTGCTCTGAATGTTGTAGTAGAGATTCTACATATATCATGAAAACCAGTCTTGAGCATTATTTTCCCCCAAGCACCACAAAAGCTTGCTTGGAAAAACTTCATACTTCAGTTTCACAGGTATTCCTTTACTAAAAAAACAAACAAAAAAACAAAACAAAACAACAACAACAAAAAAAAAACACAACCAAAAAAACACCTTCAGCTGATCTCAATAAATCATTGACTACAAGGACAGGTACTTGCTTGCATAACCCTCTTCATTTTCCTCTTTAAACAGACAGATGTGCTACTTGCCCGACTTGCCCTGTGTTGCTTTCCCCTCATGTCCATCTCATCATGTACCAGAAGGATGAAGAAAGACTTGGGTGTTCCCACAAACCCTGCAGTGAAGCCAGGTACTGCTGGGTAAATTACGCTTTTGTGAGAAAATACTCCAGATTGCACTAGATAATCCTCCATGATTTGCAGACCAAATTTCTTTGTTTAGAACATATTTTTATTAAATTGTCTCTTTAGCAGGATTTGCTGCAACAATTCCAAAGCAAGATTAGCCTTTTCCACATGAAAGCAGAACAACTATGTTCAGGCATAGGGGAATATGGAACTGAAATTCAGTCAACATAAACTCAGCCTATGTTTTTTTCTGGCTTACTCATTTTTGCTTTCAGGTCCTCTTTTCTGGACACAAAAACTCCCTTCCTCAAAATGCAACGATCTCATTGGTTATTGAGCAAAGCCTGTCTCAGATCTGTCTATCTGCCTATTTTACCAGTACAGTAATCTATCAAATCATTAGCCTGTATTTTAATAAAATACAAACTGTAATCCAAAAAACGTTAACGTCAACAATAGCAGAGCAGAAAATTAAAAAAAAAAATTAAAAAATTGTTTCTCAGAGAAGCTAAAGGTCAAGTCAATAAAAGGTTAAGCTGACTAGTATGAATTATAATAATATTCTTAACCTGTCACAAGACCAATAATTGGTGTCATCATTCATTTTCTAGAACTAAAGACACTAGCACTATTATTTGAGAGAAAAACAAAGAATATGAACTTCCTGACATTTCCATTTTATTAATCTTAGAACTTTCAAACTCAAATCAGTAAAAGAAAAAAAAAAACAAACCAAAAAATGAACAACAATGAAATCAAAAGATGAAACATTCTGTTCCTACATAGAAAAGAAATGACCGTTTGATTAATGTTATATTGTAAAGTCATGGTACATTTTAAAGAGTTTAAACTATAGCACTGAAAAAAACCTTTTTTAAAAATATTTTGAAATATTAGTGTTTTTTGCAGTTATAGGAGTGTGATATCCTACACTCCTGAGCACTTTTTCTCGGTAGAGACTGGCATTTATTTATTCATTCATTCATTACAGGCTGCCATGGAAGAGAATGGGTTTGATTCACCTGCATGACACATTTACAGAGATGTAAAATTACAATAGAAAAACATGTTAAGTAGTTGTACACCATTTTTAGGATCTGGTGTTTCTTTCCTGTTCATTTTCCTTACTGTTAAAAAAAAAGTCCTCATTCCCCAGATGTGAATGATCCTACTTGGTTCAAGTCAGCATGCAACCCAGCCAAGTGTTCACTCTCTCCTAGAGACATCCAAGTTTTGTTTTCCCTATTGTTCATCACTTGATTCAGCTAAAGGTCACACAGAATTGGTTTGTGTACACTTAAAAGAATTTCCCAGCAGAGCTATATGGGCCAGGAAAGACTGGGTTTTATACTATCTTTTGATAATGTGACTTAAAAAAGCTCCTCACATTGCACTGGTCTGCCAACACAAAGCAGAGTATGGGTATCTTTAGTAGGACATAAATATATATGCACAGTTGCATCACTTAGGTGTACAGCTTTTTGAGCAGTAGATGAAAGGAACAAAGAATGAATTCCTGTGATGCCAGAAAATAAAAACAAACACTAAAACAAAAAACAACCCTACCAAACACAGTTTGGCAAGGCTGAAGCTAAAATCCTGTAGCTCTGAAAAGCAATGACAAAACAGATTCAGAATAATGCACAGCAGCTCTATAGAAGACCTAAATGGGTCTTCAGTGAAATTCTTCTTCTGTATCATGATAACACAATCTGTGTCATGAGATTTTGAATAAGCAAACATGAAACGTGAAAGATGGTAAATGCATTATAATGAATGCCAAAACATGACAGGGAAACGTGTTCCTTACAATAAAACAAGGTCATACGGCAAAACAGCACAAATGAGTTAGGTCAGTTTTAGGAAAGTGATCCAGATTTGATACTGCTATCACGTAAATCTGTATTGTTTTCCTACAGACTTGACAAACATTTGCTTGAAAAACCTTTCAAGCAAAAATCTCAATCTAGCACCCAAACACCGAAAGAAAAAGAAGCTAAGGAGAGAAAGCTTGGTTTGGCGGAGTAGTGGGTCATATACAGACTGTGATGTAGCATCACTCTGCGCCAGGAATGTGTCATCTAAAATAGCAATATCAGGTTCCAGGATTTGGTTTCATGTTTGCCAGGTGCGAAATGCAAGTAGAGCTGTACAAAACCTATTAACTTCAAAATAACTTTGATGTAGCCAAAAAGTCTTTGCAAAGTTAATTCAAATTTGATTATTATTTTTAGTTATCTGCTAAAAAAAAAAGTTTTTTCTACACATTTACACAATATTTGATTTTCATTTCAAAAATGTTTGTTTCAAAAATGTCCTTATTGTAGGTAAAAGGGACTAAAAGAACAAAACCTCTAAGTAATCTTTTATAAACAAAACTTTCATTATTTAGACAGCTACAAATTATTTTGTTACGTTAAGGGAAAAAAAAAAAGTGCTTTCTAAATGATAACATAAAACCCACAGTGATTACAACCGGTACACTGATCTGTCCAGATCTGACCAGTTCCAGACCTGGGCATGTGCATACAAACTTCCTGAGAAGGTACAAACTCACAATTTCATAAAATTTCAGTCTAGCCTGAACCTGAACTTGGAATGACTTTTTTCCAATTCTGACTGAAATAAGAGATTTTTTCAACGGTAGTACTCTAGAAACCCTAATCAGTAGCCATAATTGATACTTCACATACCTGTAAAAGCTAAAAATGAAAGATTCAAGCAAAAATTTGTAGCTGAAGGGCTTAACAGACTACTCAGAATGAAGAAGTAGATTTACTGTAGCTGAATTTTAGTCTAGCATTTGATGTAGGGATTTTGTCTTACAAACTTAATTCAAATTGACTTAGATATGAGCAGAGTTACATGGACAATAAATTGGCTGAAAAAAATGTGAACAAAGAGTAATGATTTATGGTGTATGAAGCTGGAAAACCATATAGTGAAATGGAGAGCCTCAATTTTCATGTGTTGGTACTTATTGCCCATTCCCTGGGCAATAAGTACCTATATATATTTAGGTGTATATAAACATATATATATATATACACACGCACACAAGAAATATAGGTACTTTCTCTCACACACAGACAGAGTAATGAACTGAGAGATATTGTAAATTCCAGTTTAATACTAAAAGAGGATCCAAAGACTGAGAGCAGATGGTACGTCTTAAGAAACTGGAAGCTAGTTTCAAATATTCACTACTAAGAAATCCAGAGATCAGTAAGAAACACAGAGATCCAGATGGCAAAGTAAGGGTACCAGTGAACAATATTTTAGGAATAAGTTTTCAATGTTATATGCTAGTAAGTAATACACCACAATCTGGGGAATGCATAGACTGAGGTGATACACAACAGAGCAAAGTGGAGAGAATTGGTGATGATGTTCCTGGAATATTACATTCAGTTCTGTGCTCCTCAGTATCTAATACTGACAAATTAGTAATTCAGAGAGGAGAAAAGAAAGCACTGCCTAAAAGTATTAATATCTAGGCCACAATTCCATTGAAGTCAATGACAGGCACCTACATACCTTTGAGGATCAGGCCCTCAATCTTGTGCAGAAGGATTTGCTTATGAAGAAAGATTAAAAGGTCTAAATATGAACAGCTCAGCTAAGCTCTGACTAAAGGGAGATGTGATAACTGCCTATAAATATTTGAAGGGTATAAACATTAAGAAGGGTGATGAATTATTTAGATTGGTACAAGGGATATAACGAGGAGTAATGGGATGAAATTAAGAAAGTGAAAATTTAGGCTGCTCCCTGACAGCGAGGTATATTTCATCTGTGAAATAATTTACACTGAACATCATGAAAAACTTCTTCAGTGTGAGATGTATTAACCTGCTATAATAACAATAATGGCAGATGTCGCATCTTTTTGGGGTGCTAGAATTAGATGGACCAATATGAGAAAATGAATAGATGACTACTTTGCATTGGCCAGGAGACTCTCTGGATAACCTAAGAAATAAATCTATCCCCTCCTTCAACCTCTGAGACTCCTGTCCGCTTTCCTATCCACACCATTATCTTTGTAACCAGGTAAGAGAGACAATAGAGTTTTGGAAGTAAATACAGTTTGCTTGAAAAGGAAAGCATTGCACTCACTTCCAATTACAACTGTTACCCAGAAGTACAAGGAAGAACAATAACTGTCTTGAGAGAAGCACAACAGTATTTGCAATCAGTGTTATGATATATTAACAACTAAGGCAGTAGCAGGGAGTAGGAAGGAAGGACTTACCAGAAAATGAACTTGTACATCACAGAAATACCATTTAGGAGGCAATCTTATGCCTCTAAGTTTGGCATACAAAATTTTGCATTTTCATCAGTTGGCTTATGTCTGTTCAAGCATGACACGCCATAAGTGAAACCCATCTAGTTAGAACATGACCTTGTCCATTCACAAAACATTGCAGTGTTGTGGAAAAGAGGGACTGCACTACCCAAAGGAATTTCATTGCAACTGCAGAAAAGCAGCTTCAAAATCTAAATACTGCTTTCTTTCATCTCTGCTAGCAGCAATCAGCTAACACTGTAGATTGCATGGTTCCCATTTCCGCTCTTTCCATGATGGATTTGCCATCATAGCATCGCTATTTGTTATATCAAACTTTGGAAGGAATTCAGCAATAAGCTCTTAGGCAGACTGTAATTTATTAGGTTGCTTAAAACAAACAAAAAAACCACCACCAACAAAAGAAGGCTGAATATCTCAGCAAAATATGGGGAAAAGATATAAGGCAATTCTGAATGGAGAGAGATAGGAAGAGTTTTAGCTATTTGAATTCCACTGTAGGAGGAAAAATGAATCCACTTTTAAATAATTCCATTACTTTTCATTGGCAATTAAAATGGGAGGCAATAATATCCAGCATATCTCAAGTATTCATCTCTAAGATATCGATCCTGAAGGTTTTAGAATATTCTTCATAGGCTTGATCTTGCAACACAGAAGACAGGGAACTGAGCAGAAGCATATCTTACATCAACACTTAAGTTAGTACTCATGCACACTAGAAGTCTCATATAACTTATTTTCACATATGTGTACATGAGTTCATTTTTAATCTCTTCTCTGAACATACCATTTTCAACAACAAGGAAACTCGGAAGACTAGCATGAATGTCTAGCAGCTACAATGGTCACAAACAAGTTTTTCCTGTATTACAGACCAAGAGCAGATACCTAATGACCCAAATGCCATGTTGGAGAATTGCTAGTTTAGGGTGTCACACGTTAAGTCACAAACGTGCCTTTCTGTATCAAACCAAGCCTTGACCATGCTGAACACCTTCCCCTTTATGATAGCCAACAAATACAGAAACCACAGTATTACAGTTCAAGGACAATATCCAGCATTCTAACTTAATCCTAACTGGACCACTAGCAGCAATATGCCTTTGGGGATTATTTTGTTTTGTTTGCTTTTGTCCCCCACCCTTCCATTTTCACTGTTACTCTAAAGGAGCTGTGGACCAAAGCTTTTTTTTTTTTTTTCCTCTTTCCTCTAAATACAGGTTTTTTTTTCACAGAATTGTAGGTGAGCACAATGAGCAGGACATGACAAAGATGAACTCAGTAACATTTAGTTACGACTATATATTGCAAGAAGAAGAGCAAGCAAACCTACTGAGAGTTTTCTCCCTATAATGGGTGCAGTTGGGGTAATTTTTAGTTCATTCTACAGTAATAACCTGTATCTAGTGCTCTGACAATATTTTGTAATCACCTACATGCACATTTAAATGTTCAAATCAACTACACTTGTACGAGCAAATCTTGTCCTGATTCATATTCATGCAGCCCCAGATAAGTCAATGAGCCAAATTCCACTTCGTTGTACCAGCATTAATCCAGAGGACTTAATTGGTTTCAGTGGCTTTGCTCCAGAGCATGGAATATGCCTTAATGTAATTCTGCAGTACATAAATCAGGATGGGACATGTCTCCTGCAGTAAACAGTGAAAAAGACACTTTGGATCAATTTTATGACACTTTTACAGGTTTGCTTTCTGACTCCAAAATTTGAGAGACCATGAACAAGAATGTTCAGTAGATTTTCTTGATTTTCAATCTTTATTTTGAATTACAAACCACACAAGCAAAACAAACACCACTGCCTTGCAGACCAGCCAAGAACAGCTAATACTGTGATATTCTAAAGGTATATCACAGAAGGCAGTGGGTAGTGGAAGGGACCTCAAGATACTGTCCAACCCACCCCTTGTTCCAAGACAGTTACAGAATCACAGATTGGCCAAGGTTGGAAGGGACCTCTGAAGATGACCTAGTCCAACTCCCCTGCCAAGTGGGATCACCTACAGCACATTGCGCAGGATAGCATCCAGGTGGGGTTTGAATAGCTCCAGAGGAGGAGACTCCACAGCCTCTCCGGGCAACCTCTCCCAGTGCTCTTGTCACCCTCACAGTAAAGAAAAGCCCCCTTGTATTCAACTGGCCCTTCTCATGCTTCAGGTTGTACCCATTGCCTCTCGTACAGTCACTGGGCACAACTGAAAGGAGACTGGCTCCATCCCCCTGACAACCTCCCCTCAGATATTTATACACATTGAGGATGTCTCCCCCAGGCTTCTCTTTTCCAGGCCAAACATGCCCAGCTCTCTCAGCCTGTCCTCATACGCAGCTACTCTAGTCCTCTAATCATCTTTGTAGCCCTCCTCTGGACTCAATCCAGTAGTTCTATGTCCCTCTTGTACTGGGGAGCCCAGAACTGGACATGATACTCCAGCTGTGGCCTCACCAGGGCTGAATTGAGGGGGAGGACCATCTCCCTTGACCTGCTGGCAACAATCTTCCAAATGCAGCCCAAGATACCGTTGGCCTTCTTGGCCACTAGGGCACATTGCTGACTCACAGTCAGCCTGCTGTCCACCACTATCTCCAGGGCCCTCTCCACAGAGCTGCTCTCCAGCAGGTCAGCCTCCAGCCTGTACTGATGCCTAGGGGTTATTCCTCCCCAGGTGCAGAACCCTGCACTTGCCCTTGTTGAACTTCCTGAGGTTCCTCTTGGCCCAACCCTGCAGCCCTCTGAATGGCGCAGCCCTCTGGAGTATCACCTACTCCCTCCCAGCTTTGTATTGTCCACAAACTTGCTGAGAGTACACTCTGTTCCATCATCCAGGTTGCTGATGAGTAAGTTGAACAACACCGGACCCAGTACTGACCCCTGGGGGACATGGGCCCTGGGCTAGCTACAGGCCTTCAACTAGACTCAACACCATTAAGCACAACCCTCTGTGCTCTGCCATCCAGCCAATTATCAATCCACTTCACTGTCCACTTATCTAGAACATACTTTCTGAATATTTCCACTTATCTCTGTTAGGGGAGATAGTGTCAAAAGCCTTGCTGAAGTCAAGACAGACTGTAAATATGATGAGATGAAAAACCTACACATGATATGATGGGTAGATGAAGTGGGAACAGTGGATGTGTTCTACCTTCACAGTCCTGACAGACATCTCTCTAACGTGTTAAGTAACATCTAATAATTGAGATATTATACAACTTTGTTACAGAAAATCCATTTCAGTGTTTAACTATCCTTCCTGCTAGAAATCACTTAAGACCAAATCCACAAAATGATTCTATATTTAGAAGTGGGACTACAGTGAGATTTGAAAGTCCAGAACTGAGATCCTCAGACCACCTGTCTAGCTGTCACCAACTTCAGAGACACATCCTTTTTCCTCATTCAAAGTTCCCCAAACACCTAAGATTTGCATTTGTTCGTACAGGGGAGGATCCCACTATCGACAAGGCTGAGTTACTCAGCATATGGTTCATGCCTGCATCATGTTAGAGTCTATCAACATGGAAGGCAGATGGAGGAATACTTATAGGGACTTAGTCTAGAGCACACACTCTTGGCAGCACCAGCAGGTTGAATTTCACAAACCTATTGCACCAGATGCCACCTTCCTTCAAAACGAAAAGGTTAGAGAAAGGAGGAGGAAGAAGAGGCACACAGCACTCAGGCACCCTGTTTCTATCTCAATCAATAGCTGAAGCACTTCAGATCAGAATTTTGGAGAACCATCTGCCATTTTCTTCTTCCAATTACAAAAGCACTCACTCACAACAGTGGTGGATCCCATGGCTTGGTTACCTACTTCCACTTAATGAGCTAGACAATGAGCATAACGGAATTTGTCTAAACCCCAGTACCCAGAGCTAATTTCTGTATCACCAATGAAAAGCCCATTTGAAAGGACATTATTGAGGCTCTGCAAATCACAAGGGGCCCAGAAACTGCTTTAGGAACCTGTAGTCTTGGGAAGCATCTCACTTCTGTGACCTGCTATGATTTCCGTAGAATAGGTTGTGACTCTTCAACAGCATGAGCACTTTGAGAGAAAAGAGCTCTTCTCTGGACCACAGAATTTTACGGTATTGTCAGCAAATTGCAGTGTTCCAGAATAATTTACCATCTAAGGATTAAGACACTCTTAAGAGAGCAGGACATGAATTTAAGCTCTCTAGACACAGCACAACTCTAAACTTGCTCCTTCCATACCCGTACTGATGACTGATCTTGTCTTCAAGCATGAAGCAAGGGACCTCACCTTCCTTTCAGCCTCTGTGTGTGGGGGGTAAATTTTCCTTTTTATTTCTTTAAAGGAGTGCCTTTTTTTTCTCTATTATTTTTTAAATGTTTCTTCTAAAGGGTGTAGGTACTTATGATCATGACAGATTCCAGACAGTGAATTTCAAAAAAGTTAAAGAAGCTTCTTTAAAGCAAGAGCTGTGTTATACAATACTGTCTCCATTTGGCAGCCACTAGGCAAACCATACTGTCAGGTTTGTGGCATCTTGGTGATAGGCAGCTGATCCTTACACTCAAATCAGTCTGGAGACCAGTGGGTTTTGTCAGTCCCTATTTCTGGGGCATCTAGCTTTCCCAATAAGTTGGGCACAGAAGGTAATGTCTCTTCTTACAGCTCTAGATCCCAGTGCAGCTGCCAAACACCTAAAAATTTTGGTACAGCACTGAGCTGTAGCAACTGATTCTGTGCATAATCTGAGTTTTTGTGCTGTATGCTATATTGCAATGAAAATTTCAGAGATAAAGCCTAACCAAGAGAAAATCTGGACTACTTAATTATTAACAGCCATTAATCAGCAGATTGATTACAAAACTGAAAGAAAATGCTAATAAAAACCAAAAATCAACATTGCTCCAGGAACTAATGATGAGAGTGCTTTTGTGTATAAAGACAGTTCCTAGCTACTCACATGAGGTGTTATTTGGCATGTTTCAAGACAGACTACTGTTTCCAGTTATAGGCCCACTATTAGCATTAAAGAGCTAAGCACCATGTGAGGAATTGGCACTATAAACACAAATTTTTTAACAGGTGTGTAATAAGCACTTTTGCAAAATATTATGGACCTTCATCACACAAGCAACGCATTTATAACAACTATACAGAATTTTGATAACCACAGGTTTTGTAGACAGTCCAGTGCATGCATACTGTTTTCAGGTTCAGCTATGTAAAAAGTTTTTAGTTTCACCCACAAACAAAACCATGACTTTTTTTTTAAGACCACAGACACACATCAAAAAAGTGTTTATCTTAAATATATTCCTGCTGATTTCCTATAGCTTATTTCTGCTGATCTCCCTATAACTTATTAGATATTAGATGCATGCATGAGTAGCTTGCTTCAATTGGATATTAAGTTTTAAATCAATGCAAAGAAATTTTCTAACTTTGTGTTAGCTTGTTACCTTGTGTTAGCTTGTTACCTTGTGTAAACATTATTATGTGACTTTTCTAAATCAGTCCATCACTAACTGCAAAATCAGCATTTGATCAATCCAGGCATTAATAAGCATTAAAGTAACCAAACTAATATTTCTCTAGTTTCCCACCTGTTCTGTAGAAATTCATCAAATTATCAAGAGGGGAAAAAAAAGCCTTTGCCTTATTGATGCAGTGCAATAAAAATTGGATCAGTACCTAAAGCTCACAAGAGACTTTTGTTTCAAAAATCACACTGAAAAAGTACATTTTTCTTTTGGTTGCAGTTAAAAGTTGAGTTGGTCAGTGGGCAGCAAGTTGATCAATGTCTCTTGAGACAACAGTGTATTTCCTTCTTATTCACTTTGTTAACATACAGCAAACACGTGATGAAAAGTCAACTGAAGAATCTCTGTGCTCTGTAAAGTGAAGCCCCTGATACAACCAAAGTACCCATCACTGTCCTGGACTCAAGCTCAACTAAGGAAGCCAAAACATAAATCCATCTTCTCTGTCCAGAAGCTTTCAATAATCCACACACACACACACACAAATCCTCCTTGTTCTCTTGCAAAGCTTCTAAGTTGAAGCACTGACAGGCTTTGGACCCTCTCAAAACTCTACAGCTGTTATTTTCCAGGAAGGAGACAGTGGCAAAGCACTCACTTCTTACAACCACCCAGCACTGGCAACAGCTGAGGGAGCTGAATAGCTGCCAGAATCAAGGACAAATCCTAGAAACACACCTGACCTGTGGAAACATCTCATCCCTGAGGGAAAAAATAAAATAAATAACAAATTAAAATAAAATAGTGAGTGAAATGCTGATCCCACAGCAGAGGGAATTCCATCAGCCTGGCTTCAGCTCTGCCATGGACTGAGATAATTTTCTCAGCTCAATGCTCCTGGCTTTGCCCTCTTTCCTCATCTCTGTGGTAAATAAAAGCAACTGCTAATTACCCACAAAAGATAGCATGAGACACAGGAATTGAAAACTACCTTTTAAAGGCAGACTTAAAGGAAAGGGCAAGCTATTAGCAACACAGCTTGAAGACCCATGCAGCAAATTAGACAATTACACATCTTTCCTGGACAATTGCTCCCGATTTCTGCAGTCTAAGTTTGCCAATTAAAAACAAACCAAACACACCAACAGAAAACCTTTCTACCTTCATCGTTGGCAAGAAAACCATCCTGGTATGAAAACAAAATGTTCCTGTTCTCTGGCATCTCTAGCGGGAAAGCTCCAGCTCCACATTTCTGCTGCTGTCCAGATGTTTTTCAAGCTACCGAATGGATAGCACACAGGATTTTGCCACTTGCCACCAGTGTCTTCCAGAATGATATAGGGCAGGAAAGTGACAAGGTTCAAAGAGGACTCATGTTGCTGCTTGAGAAAGCTGCCATCACAGGGGCTATGCAGGAGCAAGGAGCACTTAGCCCATGCACGAACAGCCAGAGGCACAAGCTATGAGAGAGATGGTAAAACCACAGCTGGACCCACCACTCCAGCACCTGCTGACAGGGCATGAGCTGACAACTGCTTGCAACCTTCCTCTCAGCAGCAGATGGCTATGAAACAGATGGGAATGGAGACAGGAGAATGCCCTGTGTGTATAAACCAATATAAGGAGTTCGGGGAATATTTCATCTAGAAAAGGCAGGAGCATAATTTGTAGCACCAAGAAGCTCATCACTGTTAGAAGGACAACAACGCCCTTCTTCTTTCCCAGAAATTCATAGTAAGAGGAGTGATTTCTCCTCTAAATGCAGCCTTTGACTAGTGACAACACCATTATGTCCTATTTGTTCACACTAGGAAATATCTGGCATTCTTCCAAGACACAAACACAATCATTAAGAGTGACTGGTTTTACAGAGGAAAGGAGAATTTGAGGGAAGTGCAGAAAGGAAGAATACAAAATGTATGAGGGTAGAGTACAAACACGACATGAGAAGAGAAAAAAGAACAGATATGGGCCAAGGATGGGTGAAGAAGAGAGAACAGGTCCAGAAGATAATTCTGGTAAATGTGGGGAAACAACGTTAGGATCAGGAAACCTATAAATGCACTTACTGGAAAAAAGAATAAATAAAATGGAGCCATGCCAAGAAAATTAAAAGGCTTTTAAAAGCAACTGAGAAGGAAGAGGCTGCCAAGCCGCATTCATCAAATATTAGACACATCCCACTGGTTTTTGTTAAATTTATTAAATGAATACTACTTGCTGCCATAGCCGGCCAATTACACTCCAGCAAGCATGGTTCAAGAACTACTGAGAAAATTAATCAAATAATATAACCTGCTACTAGTTTTCTAGATATGCCACCCATTCCAAAAGTAGACTTTGCTGTTGTTAAATTTGTTAACTGTAATGAGTGCTATTTGTGGCAAGGACATGTTATCTCTGTGTAGCTGATATACATATGATCCTATCAGTAGCAACTAGAACAGGATACTGGCAGCACTATAATTACCTACCGTACACAGCAAACAGTATACAACCTATTCTTTCTTTCATTCTGTTGTGTAGGTAAAGGTAATTTTGCTCTAGAATGACTAGCTCTTTGCCTAGCAAGTGTCAACTTTTGACACCTATATTACCATAATTAAACTTCTCTGGTGCTAAGTTCAAAGTTGCAGTTACCAGCAGGTAATTTACCTCTCATCTGCTTAAATACATCAGTGCTTTGTCATATTAGCCTTGTCCCTGTTATTGGAAGGGTATGTGATGAATTAATTTTCACCTCAGTACGTATCTGAATCAATTTTCAGGACTGTTAAAAGGCAACATCTTTTCTCCCTCACATACTGTTTTTCCATCCCAAATGGTATTACGAATGAAGTACTATTTTACAAACTCAAAAGCTAAGATTAAAGATTAAGATAAAGTTTAGATGCAAAGGAAATTATCAAATGTTAGGAAAACACCACCATTTAATGCTGTACAGATGACAAATTTATCCCTCTTGTGTATATACATCACAATACAATCTTTAATAACACAATTGCATAGGAAGCTTCCACCTTTCCTTCAGTCAGTGTGCAATACGGATGGTGCTCTGGGACTGAATTAGCTATTCAATATTTCTTTTTATCCTCATCATTCAACGTGTAGTCTCACCTTATTTACTGCATAACATCCATACACTGCTCTGAATACCTAATTATTAATTTCCTCGTGGGCTTTTCTGTGGCGCTCATCGCCACGGTATCTGATGTTTCACAAATATTAATGAATTTATCTTCGAACCCTGTAAGAAAAGCAAATAATACCTTCCTTGCTTTGCAGTTGGAGAAAGGTGAACAAAGACCATGGGAATTGCCTGTGACCACAGAGAAAATCCAGGAGCAAGGACAAATTTAGAGTTGCAGCTCTACAGGCTCCCGAAGCCAGCCCTCACTCTGCCATACCACACCGCCATGCTGGCAGAGGTACCAAATACTGTCTGACCTCACTCATATTTGTTACGTCTCCTTGTGCTCAGCACAAACCCAGGGCATGCACCTGTGGCTGGGGATGGTCCAGGGAACATGCTGCCAAAGTATCAGCCACTGCAGCACTTCCCAATATCTGAATGGCATGCTTGAAAGTATCCACCTGACTCCAGCTTTCTTATTTTGTTGCATCAAACAGAATTACAGTCTAAAAATGCTAAGAGAAAAACTGGGAGAGCAATCTATCACTAAACACTAATAAATATCAGGAGCCTTCCGTTTGTGGTACAGGTTCACTGAATTGTCTGATTTTGGATCCAGATCCTCAGTGCCTCCTGCTTCCCCTAATGAAAATCACTATGCTAATTCTCGACCTGCTGCTTGGCAGAATTGGAAATGGATTCCCATAGCTTCTTTACAACTGGTATCTCCAGTCAAATACGGCTGGGGACAAGGAGAGAGAAACTTCATCTACATATATTTGGATAACCGAGGAGGTGGGTGGGGAAAGCCACACTTTACATGCATAAGTTAAGGGTTAAAGATTTTTTTTTTTAAATCAGAAAGCTTCTGTTAGAAAAACAAAGCAAAAACAAAAACATAGATGCCTCCAATGATTAACCTAATACCATAGTCCACTTCTAGATTTTTAAAAACTTTTTGTCTCCCTAAACACTATCATGAAGTCATATTGAACATGTCTATATATGCAAAAGCATACCTATCAGTGTACCCTAACTCTGAGTAGTTTGGTCTCATTTTGAGCTGAAAAGAACAGATTCTCAACAAAAAGTTCTTCTGCCTTACCTACTTCTGTGTCGTGAACCAACAATAAAGTGAGTTTAACTATCCAGATGAAGGCTTTGAAGGTTCAAAAAGCATTTATCTGTCACTCAGTGCCTATTCTTCAACAAAGAAAAAAAAGGAAAAAAAAAAAAAAGATGTATCCTGACTCTGGTCACCTTGCAGGCTGCCAAGGTGACTTTCCTAGGACAAAGGACAATTTGTCCAAATGACATATAGCACATTCCTGATCACCTCAAATGAATCCCAAGGCTCAGAGCACCCTAAAAGTTCTAAAAAGACTATCTTGAGTCTGGCAACAAGACACTTGCACACCCAGAGACCACGCATTTTTCATGAAGGCAACACATTACGCATGGTAAAAACCACTGGGGAAAAAATAGACACCCCACCACCACACAGAACTAAGTCTACGGATTCTCTTTCTCAAGCAAAAGACTAGGTTATTTCTACACTCTCAAGTTTACTGACTCACACAGGGCAGAATGACATCTCGAGAATTAGTTCCTCTTATAAACAGCTCAGCTTTCCATCAGTCTGACAAGAGGTGCAATCACTGCTCTAAAAAGCCAAAGTGGTCTGTGATGGAGAGAGAGGAGAAGGAGATGCATCACCCAAGTAGCAATGGCTAGAGACATTTTTCCGGCAGAGACCCAGTGAAGGTATTATGTCTTCACATGGTTGCTGAAAAACATTGCTTTCAGAAACTATGCAGAGGCTTCCATGGTAGTTTTCTCTACCCCAGGGAAATTCTGCATGGGTATAACCACATCCTTTCCTTGTACAGGTATACCCAAGAGGATTGTGCTGGCACTGCTAACAGGTCTCCCTCCCCTGTGTGCAGAGGCGTTTTAGCCACCCTCCCACAGAAGCAAAGGCAGTAGGGTCACTTGATAGCTCTCTGAATCAGTGCTCAGCACCCCAGGAAGCAGAGGAAAATTCTGATTGAAAGCATGTGCTGCATGAATCTCTCAAAATGAACTGGAGGAGAAATTCTGCAGCAGCAGAATTGGCCTTCAAGACTGAATCAAAGCACATGGCTGTCAGCGTCAAGGCTTTCAGCAGGTTCAACAGGCAATTGATCAGACTTGGAACATTTCCTCCCCCTCTTTCATCCAGAGCATAACAAGATCCCTCATAAGATCCCTCAACCCTTAGTCTGCAGTTTGGTGGTTTTTGTTGCTGTTTTGTAACTGTGTCCGTGTCCACCCCCCCCCCCCCCCCAGCACTGTCAGGTACACAGCTTGAAAAACTGAGAAACTTTACTCTCTTTTCCTCTAGGAACATGTTTTCCACTTAAGCAGCTTGGGTAATTAGAGTTTGTTTGTTTTCCCCCAGTGAGGTATTAAGTTGCTCTCTCATTTTCCTTCTCATCTCCACCTACTGGATTTAATGTATTTCCAGGTCAGTTCTCATATAGTTCTAACACTTTCTACTGCACTTGCTTAGGAAATTCAGAAAATACTACTTGGCCAGCTAGATCATGCTGCTTGATAGCTTGCTGTGGTCATTCATTCTCAGCTGACCTGTGCATTCAAGATAAACGTGCGGTAGGTTCTCTGCTTTAAAGCAGAGAATCACTCACTGGACCTGCTCAACTATTATCTTTTCAAATCAAGTACTCCACAGCAGGGCTCCACCAGCCATACTCCCTCCTGCTCTGGTCCCATTTTCAGGGATGCAGGCACCTATCACAGTCCCAGGTTTTAATTTCCCTCACCTCTTTTTTATTTTATTTCTCTCAAAGACAAAACAATTTTATCTATATTACAACACTGTCTTAAATATCCACTGTGGTTACACAGTCATCCCTCAAGCCATCCACTCCCCCAACCCCACTCTCTTGGCTGAGGCAGCACAGGCCACCTGGGCTTCTCTCCTCTCCCATGAGGAAGGTGCTAGCAGCTCCTGTCTCCCTTCCAGCTATCCTGAAGCAGGGCACTCAAGGCTCTCACCCTTTCCCTCCCCATCAGAACCAAGAGGCCAAGAAAGCTGCCTCCTTTGAACTTTTCCCACAGCCACACACATGTACAAATCACTTGTTAAGCATATATCTTTGCAGAAGGTGAAGAAAATAACATGAGTTACAGATGACCCAAGCACATCACCTATCAGATATCATTATAATGAAATGCCACATCAGCTTGTTAGTTGGAATTTTATTTTGCTTTTCCTCAAAGACCAGGGAAAAAAACTTTGCTAGCATCTGCCCATTTTAAAATGTTAAAATTTTTCTTCTTCCTTTCAGCAAACAGACAACTATTTCTCTCCCTGGAAAGTTTCTAATTAAAAGTTAGGTTTCTCTTTTTCCCTTTCCAAGGACCATAAATTATAAATAACTGACTAGTTATTTTATTATTGTATCTCTAATGCAAAAAATTAATAAAAAACACTATGTATATTCTCCAGTTTTTCCAACTTTACTGTTAGAGTGGACTTTTTATATTTGGGTTGGGAAGAGACAGGCTGCTCAAGAAATTTGACGAAATCCCAAGACTGAATAAGTTGAGTCCCTCACCTACAGCAAGTATGTTATGAAGGCAGCTTCAATGCATAGTCCACTACGCAGTATGGGTTCCTTCAGATGACTGTCCCCATGCTGTGGTGCAGTTTATTTGAGCACAAGGCAATACAGTGTTCATGCTAGCTTAGTCCTGGGCCTCTCTGAAACAGATACTGCCAATCATTTCAGACTGTGTTGCATTGAATATACCATTTTCAATATGGTGTTTACAGTTTTCCAATGAAAGTAAAGCTGAGACAACCAACACATTTTACTGAGTAGTACAGTAGATTCCCCTTGAACTAGGCTGTGGATACAAAAGAGGCAGCTAATTTCACTCTGCTTATTAAGAATCTGCTTCTGTACTATACTGAGCATCCTGTATCCACAGAGTGTGATGAAAGGGCTCAGCCCCTTATTTCTTTATTTAGCATGCAGCAATGAGGTTGTTGCTTACACCAGGATGTCTCTCAACCCTACCCCATAGCAGTGTTAGATGAGGGTGCTTGGGGTAGATAAATGAGCTACATTTTACCTGGACTTGGATCCAGGTAATCCTCTGTACTCAGATTGAGAAGAATCAAGTCAATGTGTACGTGCACAGTTGACAGAAGTGTCCAGTCAGTGAGTGTTCAGTGAGAAAAAGCACTCCTAACTGCAGATGGCTCATACTACAGATCTTTTTTGTGCAATACCAAATTGGCAGCCTCACAAGAATAGACTTGTCCAGGGGATTTTGGCACCTCCACTTTCAAGCAACTCAGACACAAGGGCCTTGAGGGACGCACCCCCTCAACCTTCCTGTCACACACATCCTAAGACTCTTCATGTCCACTCATGCCCACCTGCAAGCCTTTCCCTGACACTATGCTGAAGGAATGCTCTCTGCTACCCTGCCCTTCTCCTCTGGGCTCCTGCCTGAGACATTCATCTTCCCCCCCTTATCCTCCATCTCCTCTCGATGGCAGGGGGTAGGTTTGTGCTATCCTCCCTCACAACAGCACCCCTAAGTTCCCTGTCCACACGTCTTCCTTCAGTGCTCTTCATACCCAGACTGTGCTTCCCATGCCCAATGACAGGATATATAAGGTTTTTAACTAGAGCCAAGGCCATGGATCCAGACATTGAGGGAGAAAGAGATTCCCTTTCCCCCTCTTCCACATCCCCCATCCCCTTCTGCCTCATGCTGTACTTCTCCACCTACCCACCAATCCTGCCCATGTTGTGGGTTCCCCAGCCCACATCCCTTCCTTCCTCACCCCTGCTGCTCTGCAGAGTTGTTCAAGAAAATTCTGGTGTGACAAAACCGTGACTTTGCTGGCTGGGGAGTTGGGTTTACACTTAACACTTTTTATATGGTGCTTCAAAAAGTTCAGAGTTATTTTTAAAATAGTTACACCACCTATAGTAGTTGTACATTGTCAGCCCTCAGATCTCTATGAGAGATAGGACCTACAGCCTTGATTTGGCAAGTATAATTACTTACATTCAACAGGTGGCAAAACTAAGCTACAACTTGCCTGACTATGAGTGGTTTTAAAAAGAATCAAAAAATACAAATCAAATTTCTTTTTCAATCCACAATTTACATTTATTCTCTTTATAAGCACCAGTTTGTCCCTAGATAAGATGTGGACACTGTCATAGAACTGAATGCATTATCAGAAGAAAACAGAATTGCAGTTCTCACTGCATCTGTTCCTGCCCCATCAACACCCACATACAAGATGTTCCTTGCCCCCCTCAGAGGCACTCCTTACTTTGCTTTAAGTAAAAGCCAGCCAGGTTATCTCAGCACCCCAGTCTAAAACTGTTCTAGATAACTGGCTGTTTTACTTGAAACTGCCTTCAAATTGCTCTGCAACATCTAGTAGTGAAGACCACAGGCACGATCCCCACTTGGTAATCCTAGAGGAGAAAAGGAGAAAAAGCCTTCTACAGCCAAAGACTCCAAGCTATCTTTCTTGCAATGCCCTCTTCCTAAACTGAGCAACCCTGATATTGCTTTTATTTTTGTTGAAAGTAACAGCCATCTAGCACAACATAATGTTTGAGTTGACCTGATCTTGAATTGACTCAAGGTTTTCACCTCTACTCTGTCTTGCCCCCCATCTTCTCAACAAGTGTTTTTTTAAGAAGGGGACAGCAGCACAAGAGTCCTGACAACATATAGGTTCCCAGCAAGGGAATCTGCAGCAACCTCTGTCTTCTCTTGAAGATCTGCTGGTTGTACACTTTGATCTCCTATTCAGCCCATTAATTTACCTGCCTTATCTGCAATCTATAATTAGCAGAGATTAAGGAAGCTGATTGAAATGACTTTTTTTTTTTTTAAGAAAATAAAAGGGATCAGGGAAAAAAAAAAAAGAACTGGCAGCATCCCCCTCTGGAGAAGGTCATCTTGAAGAGGAGAAAGAGCAAAATCAATGAAGTTTGGCTCAGTAGTGATGGGAGTCAATCCAGCAGGCAAACTGATGGCAGTCAGTCAGGCTTTCATAGGTACCACCTGTCCCTGCCAGCAAAATGTCACATTTCTGAATTCATTTACATAGCAAGATAGCACTCCCCCTAAGGTGGCATTTAACAGTTTCACAGCTGTGAGAGCAACCTACTGAACAGGGAGAGAAAAGGCAGATCCTATTCCCCACCAGCTGTGGCGACTGCTATTTCAAAATAATAGAGGTATGGAGCATATCCAGAGACACTTTTTGGATGATTTTCTTTCTTTAAGCTAGGACCCTTAGATCAAGATGACTTCACTAAAGTTCCTATTTTTGTGTCACTAACCAGAGCAAAACGTTGAGCTTGCATCTCTCACACCTTCTCCAGCTGCATGGATGAATAGGACAGTATTGGCCTCAACTGGCCATATCAAAGTGAAAATTCAACCCATGTTCACTATAATTCTAGCTGTGCTTTACCTGCCTTGTTGTGTTAGGGCTGATCCCCTTCAGTACGTTTGGAGAACATGTTTTTATTGATTCCCTTTCATTGCTGAACACAGCAGCAACAAACTTCTCTGAAGTTCTCTGCTTGTCCACACCTAAACAAATTTTCTTTTTAACACTACAGCAGAACATTGTATTCTTCTCTTCCCTTATACCTTCCATGTATTGTTGGAGCATCAGTCATTTTCAACATAAGATAGTGGCAGCAGAATCTCCAGAAGTGAAAGAGTTCTAGCACAGTAATTCATTAAGGAACTTTAAGTGTTTTCAATTGGCAGTGCAACAAGCTGGACTGAGGTATGGGAGAACAGTTACTCCAGTTGTACCCTTAACCTTGCGTCTACTTAGATGTACATTAGATTATTAAAGACAGTTTGCAAATTTAAGATGCCAAGATAGGGGCATAATCCCTTACTTACAAATATGAAGCACATATTCCATGAAATTTATTCCAAAGTTTTGATTCAGCAGAGCACTCAGACCAAATTCTTAAAGTATTCCACAGTTCTGCTTCTTTAAAAGGTATAATTCTACCATTTGGGCTCCTCTGAAATATTAATAAACCTTCATTTACCATCTGACACCACAAGTTGTCTAGCATCCCCCAGGTTCATAGGCACGCGTTAGTGACAAAAGCAATAAAGAGGTGGGGCAGTAATGACAGCCAACTTGCCAGTGCAGGAGGTTATTACCAGTGGAGAAGGATTTAAGGGAAGAGGTTTTACACTAAAGATTTCAAAACAGGCACGCACATTCTTTCTGTTGACTACACTGTAAGGTATCCAACGATGGACAGAAAAACTCATGGGAGGGCAACATCCTAAGCGACCTCAGTTAGCTTTGTTAGAAGTGGTCAGACTGGTGTCATGCCCTGCTAGCAGTGGCACACACAGTGGCTGAAGTTCTGGCCCTAAACTCCCCCAAAAGGACAGGTACTGGGGAGGGGAGCCCACCTTCAAAAGAGCTCCAGGATCACCCACAGGATCAGAAAGATCCCAGAGAAAAGCATCTGGCTGAATGAGATGCTCACACCATTCAGCGTGATAACTCTGACTCAGGATCACACCATGAGGATAGTGCAAGGTTTACCACAAAACTTATTTCTGAGCCCTCAAAATCTGTTTCTTTTTACATGTGTGTATGTGTATAAAATATATATTTACTTATAATACAATTCTCATATAATGGCAAACTACCTTATCTCCTTGTCTCAGTGCCTTCATTTCAGAAATTTGCACATAACGTACAGACATCACGGGATGTTGCAAGCATATTGCTGCTTTGTTAAAAGCTCTTTGATGACAAACATTGTGAACTGCCTTCACAGAAGTAGATAAGCAAACAAGTCATCACCCTGTTTCTAGCGTGAGACAGCAGGTTCTCCATATTCTTTGTCTTTCAAACTTAAATTGTTAATCTACTTATATGGCATTTCGACCTTTTAAAGTCTTCTTTAAAATTAATATATATTAATTTAGAATGCACTGTCATTTTATGTATTAGCCCAGTTGGTGGAATAATTGTAAGGTACTTTGTCTTAATTATAGCACCATGATAAGGTACAGTTAAATATCCATATAATTTTATATTGTTGCCCTGAAGGCCCTTACTTGAAGTCAACCTTTTCTTTTCTTTTTGTATTTTTTAAGCAAGACTTAATTTGTAAGTGTTAAGGAAGTAGGGAAAATTACTTCACCCTAGTCCCTTTATATTTTTTCTTCCACTTTTAGTCTCACTTTTGAAGATTAATACAAATGAGCATAGAAAAGTGTCTCTCTAGTTAATTATACTTTAGGGAGCTTTATTATCTCCTCCCTCCCCCAAATTCTATTTTAAGGCTCAGTCTCATTCTCCTGTTCATTAAAAAACATTAGGAAACCGCCAACTGTATCGTATAGCGGCCGATGCTTCCTTTCACGCACATCTCCAGCTCAACCTACTTTGCATTGTATAACCCACCAAAGACAATTTAAGTTGATAGGTTCCTTTCAGAACAGAACTGAGGCACATCCAGACTTCTACTTTCCTTGATTGCCAGGCAAAATTATAGTATAGTATATGTACAGACCCACTGTCTGTACATATTCACATGGGAGGTGCAGGCGCAGGCAAAAAGGAAAAAATATATATATAAATTAAGAATCTTCCAAAACACCAACATTTCCAGTGGTAGTTTGCCCTGGATATCTCTACCCTCATCAGCCCCAATCCTCACACATTATTTCTTCTTAAGCAACATTCCAGCCCAGAACAAGTAATAGAGCCAGTCTCCAGTTTTCAAATGGAGCCTTGGGCTCACAACATTTTATCCACAGATTCAGGAGGCAGTCCCTAATCAGATAGTATCACCAGTCCTAAGCATTTGACAAAAATTCACATCCCTTTCTTCTAGCACCTTTACAATCCTTTTGTGGTTGGGAAGCAGTACCTAACAGGAACACCCACACAGTCCATTTTTTTTTTTTTTTAAAAAAACAAAAACAAAAAAAACTTTTTCATTAAACTGCAACCGTAATAATTCAGCACCTTTAGGTCGTCCTTTGACTCCCTCCTTGCTTTTCAGCTCACAGTGCTTCCCCAGCACCTAAAGCTATCACAGCTACCTTCCTCCCTGTATCACCCCTTCCATTACTTGTCCTTTGTGAATATGTCTGAAGTTCTGGCATTTTACTTGAAGTCTCAGGTGTTAGATATTATAATTTTGTGAAAATCCCAGAGTTCATTTAGAAGAACAATGCATGTTCTCCACCCTTACCATGCAAAATTTATTTGGAGTGAAGCAAAGATTTAACCTAAAAATCCATATGGAAAATAATATATGTATTTTAAATTAATTTATTTATTATCCTGAGAAACTTGAGTTTGAAAGCATTTTTGCCCCTCTCCCACTCTATGGCTTCACATCCAGTAAGGCACTGATCTTTCTTTCACATAATTGCAATTCTTCACCTTTAACAACAATACAGCTTTAGACTGGAAGAAGCCCCTGTCTCCACGGAAGACACTTCTGTCACTCTATAATAGGACAAGTGCTCACAGAAAGTCAAAAGCTCAAAAGCAAAGAAACCATAAAAAAATATTACAAGACAGTATCACAGTAGGTTAGGAGCTTATAAAGTAGCACTACTGAAGAACAAAGTTAATGACAGAGAGAGCCAGCTGTTTCTATCCCTTCCTTCCTCAACTCTGAATACTTCTGGCCAGCTGATATTGTGGGCAAGAAATCTCATCAACAAACAGCAGCTACAGGGAGGAGCTGAGCATTCTTCACGCAGCCAGGCAACATGGAACAGTAACTCCCCTATACCTCTGTCTCCTCTGACATAACCTTTTGTTCCTCATGCACTTTTTCAGAGATGGTGACATCCTAGCTCCTGACTTCATTGCTTTATGTTTTCACCATGTTGCCAGCACGTGGGTTGGCCTGAAGCAGAGCAGAGAGATAATCCAGCTACAAGCTATCTCCACTGCTTTTTCTACAGCACGAGGCCACAACACAGTGCTGACAGTACAGCCAGTGGATCAGCATGGCATGACATGGAGGCAGAAGTGAGCAGGGCAACTGAAACACCTTTAGGCAGCACTGCAAGTATGTTAGCCAGATGCAGGCAGTTAGTTCTTGTTCTGTCAGCTAGTGTAGCTGGGTAAAACATCTCCATTGTCTGAGGTAAGTATTGAGTTAAAAAAAAAAAAGATTAATCTTATAGATTTCAAAAGTTTATATATATATATATATATATATATAACATTTAATTTGTAGAATGCATTTGTGGATTTGAGCTTTTTTCCACTTCACTGCTCTCTATTTTACTGCTAAGAATGCAGACAACCAAGGGACAGAGAACTAAGAATGTGAAATCTAACATTTGCTTTGAATAAATAAAAACTTTTTTGTCATCTTAGGAAAGTACTATTTACCCAAGGAAGAGTATAAGAAAAAAATAACAGGAGGGATTTTTATTTAGGCAGTGTGTCACTTTTTGTGATTAACTATAAAATTGGTTAGCCCATTGTCCAGGTGTGTCAAGTATAAAAATTTGCTTTAAGGAATGGCTAATGCTGTTAATACAAAAAAAAAAAAAGTTTCCTCTAAGCACTGAGCCAGCAGAATAAAGCTATATCATAAGCACGTACTGTTCATTTTCTCCACTACTGCTTTTCTGCTTGGAACCTATCTGTGCTCTCTCCACACTAGTTTAAAATTACTGTGGAAAACCAACGAAACCACATATACACACACAGCTCCATGCTTGGCTTTGCAGTCTTCTGTCAGCTTATTATAAAGTGGCATTTCTCTGTGATATTGGATGACATGAAAGACAGAAGGGCAGTTTACTAAAACAAATAGTCCAGCAATTGATCTGCAGCAGCTGTTAAACTCCTAAGCCAAGAAGAGCCTCAGTGAGTTATCAGCCCATCAAACGCTGCAGACACAGACCACTCTGCTTCCATCTGCAAAGCAGATCTGTCAAGGTAAAACATGAGCCTCACTAAGCCAGCAGCAAAGCTCCCAGTGACCTCCATGGGATCCAAAAGAGAAGTTTGAGCCCCCTAGACTCAAAGAGACAAAGCTGAAGAATATATAGAGACCATCAAGTTCTTAAGTGAATGAAGAGAGAAAGCAGCAGCAATGGGCAGCCATGGCAGAAGGAAGCATATTGGTCTTCAGGCTCATCTATTAAGTCAAACCCTGCTAATTTTGGCTCCAGCTATATCTCACATAACAGACAGAGCATACTGCATGGAGATAGTTTATAGCAACAATGAGTGACTTCACAGCATCTCCACTGAAAAGAAAGATGTTTGTTAAAGGAATACGTTGTCCATTTTGAGATTCTCGAGACCTCTGGGTTTTCCTTCCTAAATAACTGCCTGGGCTATTTAATATTGGATGGTTGGTTTGTTTTTAAATCAGCATAATGCTCTATTATTTCTTTCCAAAGCCCAGCCAAGAAGTTAAACAAAAATCTTCAGATGATTTTTTTTTTTAATGTCTACAATAGAATTCAGGTTTCTTAGGAAGTAGTTCAGCACTTTTTTCTTTTTCATTTAATGGGTTATTAAGCTCATTAACATTCAAAGTGAGTATTTCAAAGTACTACTAGTCTACATTATGTGATAGAATTAAGGAAAGGTCTATTAAAACGAAGGCTTACCTTATTTCCTTTAATTGTCTAAGGTGAGCTCAAATACCAAGTAATAGAAGGTACTTGTATCAGACTGCAGTGGTGAAGCAAGGAAAGAGGGGGGGGGGAGGGGAGAAGTAGGGAAAGAGCATTAAACTTGATTTCTCAGACCCCTTTATATTACATAAACTTAGTCATCTGTGCAAAGGGAATACCTCCTATTTTTCTTTTCACCAGTGAAAGTCAAAATGAGTCAAAGTACATGCCTACTCAAAGCCAGAACTTTTGTCTCTTGCCTACCATGATTTGAGAGATTTATTCAATGCTATGTTGGCTTATCTGTTGCCCACGTACAGAGGCAGGAGCAAGCCACAATGAGTAATAATTTTAATATTGAGCAGAAAAAAAAAGAAATTAAGATGCATGGACATGGAACAGAACTGTTAATACATTCTTTCAACCTGCCATTCCCTTGCCATCCTAAGTCTTCAAGAAATTAATGATAATAATAAAATACTATTTACCTGTCATGCTTATGCCCCAAATACTGTAGTAGGTGTACAAAACCACGCTAAGACAGTTAAACCCTGGAGAATTAACGAAAATAACATGCAATTCATTACATATTGTAGAATTACTCTCTCATCCTCCTGAGGAATTCTGAGTAGCACTTTAGCCACTGACATTAGTATTTTGCCCCTGTGAATTACACAGGGTCAATTACAGCCAAAAGGAAAATCCAGGTACCTTTACATATCAAGTCATTTAGCCCAAGCAGAATCATCTAAGATGGATGAGATTAATTAGTCTCTGGAAAGCTCTCTCCTTTTTTATAGTAGAAACATTCCAGCCAAGATGTCATTTTTTGGTCATCTAAAAGGCTGGGGTGGGGGACTCACAGAAGCTATTTTCTCCCTATGGGTTTTCATACTGTTTTAAAAATAACCCTTCATCTGACACACAAACTACAGTTATTTTTGAGGAGCAATGCTACTACCAACATAGTAAGCACTTTAGAACAGTTGTCAGCCACATTTCACAGACCTTCTTAAGCAAGCAAATAGCTTACAGCTCTGACCCTCTCACCTGGTTTACAAACCCAGGATTATTTGATTGTTTTACTGCAGTGAAAAATCTTAGTATAGAAAAATCAAGATTAGTATACAGGTGCTTCCCTTAATCACTAAAAAACTTTTTTTTTTTTTTTCCTAAAACTGGTAATCCTTACACTTCTGATATTTTGCTAGCTATGTACTTTGCAAGTATTGGAGCAGATTTTTTTTCCCTTGCATCATCTCTTTCTTCAGCTTATACTTATGGAAGTGGGAGTGGGAAGTGACACTGAGCATATGAACGAGTTTAAGCTGGAAACTGGAAAAATCAGTCTCTGGATTGATACAGATTCCACATTTTTATATTAAAAAAACATCCTCTCAGAAGGAGCAAACTTGTATATCATGCATGAAGATCCCATTATTGTCCCAGAGGGTGCAGAGAGGAATTGTCATGCTGAAATAGGACCATCACTGCTTCCCTCAATTTATCAACGAGAGCTCTCAGAAGTGTTAAGGTGAACTGTTCTACTGTTTCAGCACTGCACTAAAAACTTAACATTTTGGACTACCATATTTGGGCTTTTAGGCACTCCTGCAATATTTGAATTGCTTTGCAATATCACCTTTTTTTTTTTTGGTGAAGCACAGTCTGAACCAAATGTTATCTTCTTAAAATTTCCTCCAGAACTTAGTTCAACAAATAACACCTAGTAGGGAGAAGCTGCAAAAGCTAGCATTAAAGCTCAAGATAATCTGGCCAATGTGGATAAAGTAATCTGGAAACAAAGAATAATGTTCAGCCAAAACACACATGAGCCAAAGGATTATATGGAATGGAGAATGACTGGCTCATTGCATCAGCTCTATAGAAAAAGGAACTGGAGATCACAGGATGCCACAAGCTGAACTGGACAACACTCATTCTGTTGCTGAAATGAAAGAATGCAACCAGCTGGACTTGCAAGCAGAAATATAACCTGAAAAACAGAAAACCACAATTTTTCTACATTCGGTGTTAAAATAGTCCCTCCTATATTTGGGTATCACATTTCAACAAGGTTATATATCAGCTGTAGATAGTTCATATGAGAGCAGCAAAAAAAACAAAACAAAACAAAACAAAAACAAACAAAAAAAAAAAGATAAGCAAGCTCCACAGCTTGTCCTCTAAAGAAAAACCACAAGAACTAGAGCTGTCTAGTCTAAAGAAAAGAGGCCTGGAAGATAATAGCTTTCAGGTAAATTAAAGATTGCTGCAAAGAAGAAAATAAATGAGTTTCCAATTTCTATTGTCAATGAACAGTAGTAGTTGTGATTAACCTGAATCTCTCTTGCTGCCAAATTCAGGACAATCTTTCTAGCAGTAGGGAGAGTGAAACATTGAAGAGGTTGCTTGGGGACACTGGCAGAACCACCACTGTAGCTTTTTTTTTATTTTTTATTTTTAAAATAGCCTGACAAACAAGCATCATGAAAGAATATTCAGGCATAGCTGATCTGCCTCAGGGGCAGAAGCACGTACTCGGAAGTTTTTCAAGGTCTTTTCAAGGTTGTCACCTTCCAAATACAAACATATGGACATAGAATGTATAGAAACATATGCAATGCAAAAGTTAATTTGCTAAGGCTAGTATTAAAACAACATCACCAATAGTTTGCAGCAAGCTGTTCAAGGGCCAGACCAAACTCCACATTGTTAAAGACCCTGCTGCTGGCCCCAGCTTGCTTGGGCTTGCCCATGTACTGCCTAGGCCAAGGCTGTTGAAGATCCAAGAAATGAAGATGTTAGAAGTGATTTGCACTGTGGTCACACAGACATGCATTTTCTAATCTTATAAAGTTCTTTAAGTGACATAATTATTCAGACTCCTCTGGGCACACTACACATGTAAATCAGGTATCTGAGGCATAGGACAGATACCATTACAAAGACTACACTTCCCTTTGTTTTTCTGAAGCAATCTTACAAACCTCAGGAATGCAAAGGAAAAAGCACTCTAGATGGGAGCTTAACAAATGAACAGGATCAAGCTTTCAAACACTAAGTAGCATTGAAGGATTTCTTTTCCATCAATGCAGATCCCTAGTGGACAGTCTTCTGCCACTCTGAAAAGAGTAATGGTTATTAATTGATCATGGAGTGCCAGCACTTTGTCAGGTGGTTTCTTCTTTTTCATTTAAGCAGCACATGTGGATTTGGAAGCAGTGTTGAAGCACGAGCTACTCAGAATAGAGGAAAACAGGAGTGCCTCAGAAACAAGGTTCTCAGCCTCATGGTGTAATGTTTATCTCAGCTGTCTTAAGTTTCACAGGGAAGTAGCATCTCGATGACAATATATACAGTAGGATATTCCAGACACACTGTAAAGGTGGTGAAAGTAAAGGCATTAGTTTGGAATATGTAAGAAACTTTTAATGATAATGAGTTACAGAACATTTCTCTTGAAGACTTAAGGTTCAAGATCCATTACTGCTGATGGAGCATTGTGTCAGGTCAGTTGGTTTAACAATAACAGCAAAACAGCAAAAAAAAAGTCAAAGTCATCTTACATCCATTTAATCCTATCCATTTTCAAACAGTAACAGCAAGTCCAGTTCATGTTAAAACCATTTCCTCTCTTATACACTATGGAAAAAGAGAAAAATTCTAGGTCAGGAGCCCAGTCCCTATAAGTATCCAGGCAATAGATTGTCCTCCACAAGAACTAGGTGCAAGACTTTACATACCACTGCAGAAAACTGAAGATTTTAAATAACAATTCAATTATAACACATAGTAACAATAATAACAACAACAACATGGAAAGAGGCAGAAAGAATCTAAAGCCAGGGATTTTCAGGCTGGAAACATGTTAACCCTGCTCTCTGCTAATCTACACATTTCATTGAGTCAGACTGTAAGCATTGGTTTTCATCTGGGATGAAGTGCATGGCTAGCTCAAAGCTTTCCTAGTTAACACTAATGTTCGAAGGTGATACTTTGCACAGACTCATCCTTTATACTGCTGGTTGTTCATGGCATTTATCTGATGGTCTACATTTAATCTTTATCATTCTTCTTATTGAAGAAAATCAATTCTCATTAATATTTTTAAAGCTTTTTAGTGTGTGTTAATGAACTGTGAGAAGGCCCTTCAGGGACCATATTCTTCTGTCATACTGGAAGTGATGACAAGTGATGTGATAAGCAACAACATTTTAGAAGCTTTCAGGTTGTAGCTGCAAACACTGTCATGGAACTAGAAAGTTCCCGCTCCATAATATGGAAAAGAATCAAGCAACTATAACAAAATGCATCAATAACACACAAATATAAGGAACTTCATGAAACAACAAGTAATAAATTAATCTAGTTGTCCACACAAAATATCACATTAAAATTTTATTACGGCTGACTATTCTCAAACCAACAAAAAACAAAAACACACATGGAGGAAAAGCCAAGGTTGGATATATGGTTTGCAGTTTCTAGCCAATACATAGAAGTCACCCAATAAAGAGACACTCAAGTTGATTACCTATCCTTTTTCCAAACATTAGTTGCTTAAGAAAAAAATGACTCCTTTTGCTACAAAGGAGCAAAATCAAAAACAACTCTACACAATGAAGTTACTATGAAAGATGTCATCACCCACTAATCCTAGTTTAGTATGACAATTTTAGTTTTATATGTCCTTGTTTTATTCCATAATGAAAATGTAATTTAATCTGTTTAGTACTGCATACCTGTTTAATATATAAGCTTGGGAGTTTTAAAATATTGTTTATTAAATGGATAAAAAAGGAATAGCCACCAAGTGTGCATTTCTATGCCAAAATTCTATGGTGTGCTCAATGTAATTTGATAAATGATAAAACATTTAAGGGGAAATACAGAATGGTGTTACAGGGTTGGCCAAGTGCTGTGTGTTACTGATTTGCATTTCACAGAGTGGACAAGGCAGGAAAGGACCTCTGAAGATGACCTAGTCAATTCCCCCCACTGAGCAGGATCACCTAGAACACATTGCGCAGTATGGCATCCATGTGGGGTTTGGAATAGCTCCAGAGAAGGAGACTCCACAACCTCTCTGGGCAACCTGTGCCAGTGTTCTGTCACCCTCACAGTAAAGAAGTGCCCCCTCATATTCAGCTGGAACCTCCTGTGCTTCAGGTTGTGCCCATTGCCTCTTGTCCAATCACTGGGCACAACTGAAAAGAGACTGGCTCCATCCCCCTGACACCCTCCCCTCAGATATTTACACACATCGAGGAGGTCTCCCCTCAGTCTTCTCTTTTCCAGGCTAAACACACCGTTCTCTCAGCCTGTCCTTGTACGGCAGGTGCTCTGGTCCTCTGATCATCTTTGTAACACTCCTCTGGACTCCTGTAGTTCTATGCCCCTCTCGTACTGTGGGCTGAGTAGAAGGGGAGAACCATCTCCCTTGACCTGCTGGCAACACTATTCCACATGTGCCCCATGGTACCGTTGGCCTTCTTGGCCTCAAGGACATGTTGCTGTCTCATGGTCAGCCTGCTGTCCACCAGGACTCCCAGATCCTCCGGTTTCAACTGTACTGTCGCTGCCTTCAAATGGTTTTTCTCAGTCAGTAATGATTTTTGGGGGGAAAAAAGTAACAGTATACTATGCTAATCTAGCATCCTAGTTGCTGAAACAAGTGTTAACAAACTACGCTGGTGCGTCGTGCCCATACAGAAAACAAAGCAACAAGCAAGAGAGTTTCTTACAAGGCAGATCACGTAGGAAATCAGTCCTAGAAATACAGCTTATCAGAATCCTAAAGGCCTGGGCAGTAAAATCATACATTTTTGGCTTCACCTAGTAACTACTGCAACCCATGAAACTCAGTACTTTTTACAAGCATGAGATTCAGTTGCCAGATTGTCTCGAGCATTGGAAACAGTGAGTAATAGAATAGGGATACGAAGTTTTCCCCAAATAAGGCGTGTTTACTGAATAAAAATGAGCTAGGTGAACTGCAAGTAAAAAAAAAAAAAAAACACCTAAAAATAAAGCATGCTCTAATTTCATTCCATTCACAAATAAAGATCTGCTGATGATAGCAATGACATTACAGCACAAAATGACTTTTGAGAACACAGCTTAATGTTAGAAAAGACACAGAGACGATAAGGATTGTATATCACATGGACACTGCTGTTATCAAAGTATCACAGATGACTGGTGCTAGGATGAAGACATTGATTATGACTGGTATTAGAGCACAGTTGAAAGTCTCCCCACCTAAGAGAAAACTGAGACAATTTCAGCAGTTAAAAGTATTTTTGATCATCCGATCTCTTCTCAAATTAGCAGTTTATTTCCTCTGAGTTCTTCTCCAAGCAATCCTGCTCTGAAATGATATTGTATTTTATTTTTTTTTCCTCCCCACCACCTATATTTAGATATGGTGGCCTATGAACTTTACATGCTAGTGAGGAAAATATTTGTTTAGCTGAAGAAGGTACCATTCTCCTTTATGTTCATCTTTCATTTTAGGACTCATGAAATTCACTAGCTGTGGTGAGTACATGAAATATGACTGAAAACACCACTGGGCCAACTTCTAGAGTTTTGGCAGTATTCCAGAGATACTCCACACCTAAATTTTGCAAAAGTTTTGAGGTTAAATTAATCTATACAGTGGTGTCCTTTGTTGCACTCCTAAATAAAAAGGAAGAAAAAGCAATGTACACTTACATAAAAACACAAGCCTGACTACAGCAGCCAAATCCCTCACTGCTTCCCCACCACATTAAAGGCCTATGATTTGTGGAGGCAGACAGGTGCAGAGGAGGGGCAGAAGGACTACAAGCACTGGAAAGCACATCCACTGCATCCAAAAAAAAAATCAAGGAAGAATTCTGTGAGGGAAATAAACTGTATGCCAAACTACAGCCCTGTTGAGGGGTTGAATCCCCTGGAACAAAACCCTAAGCATAGCTCATGCACTTACTGCCCACTCTGGGTACTGCCCATCCAGCACATAGGACACTAGCTGCCAAGGACAGACAGATCAGCAAATTTTCACAAGAATCTTCTTCTAACATTGCAAGACTACAATTTTTTCTCCCTCAGTACAATAGGCAAAAAAAAAAAAAAGTCTGTTAGGCTATTTGCAATGCAACAGGCAGCAAATAAAAACTTTGTTTAATGCAAGACTGGAAGACAAATTCTAGATTGAACAAGGCAGGACTTGACTCCCCCCCCTTCTTTTTTTTTTTTGTGTGTGAAGTAGAAAATTTAGGGAATTATGATCTAAAATAACCATTAGATACAGCAAAGTCTTCATTTGAGGACTACTACAACAAAAATATAATCATCTTGCAATATAAGTAGCCTAAACTTGTCTCCTGAAGACAGCTAACGGAAAAGATCAGAGATGTTCTTCAGTAATTAAACTCCCTCTTATCAAAGGTCTAAAAGGCCAGAGTAGTCATTTTAAAGTTGAGGTGCTGATGTACAGAACACATTATGGGCAGCATATTGAAATGCAGTCAACTCTGTAAATATGCTAATGAAGACAGCGCCAATTACATAATTTCTTTTATTCCTTGTAGCTTTCAGAAAGATGAAGGTAAAAGAATGACAGGAATATGAACATTACTAGAAATATAAACCACTAGTAATGCTGTAGTATGAAATTTATTCAGTGCCCTGGCACCATTAATAGACAAAAACAACTAAGTCAAAAGAGCTTCCAAGTGACTTTGCTAGATGTTGTACTCTTTTCATTAGTGTCATTGATATTTGTTTACTCTACATTCAGATATGCCTAAACAAAGACAATTGTGAACATTACATATAATTAAATGATTTTATCAACTATCCAAACCCTTGATATTTACTGCTGATAAAAATCAGCTGGCATATTTTCTACAATCACATAATTCCACTTACACCTTTCTGCAAAAAGTACTCTCTTAACATAGACAGATCTTATTTTTCAGGAAGTGGCTCTGCTAAACATTTCCTCCCTTCTGTGAAGCTGGCAGCTCAGCTTGCTACTTGTTCTTTTCCCCTAAGTTTAGAAAAATTATTCTACCTTCCAATTACTTCTGAGGTTACCTTATAGTTTTAGTCCATGTTACCAATATAACGAGTTTTGTATTCCTTTAAAGCTCAAATGAAAGCATCTGTATGCAAAGTATAAGTTATGAAAGACAGCAAGCATTTGCAATAAAAGCCTTTTAAAAGATAAATAGCAGGACTTGTATTTATACACATTTTAAAGTCAATCATTAGGAAATATATTGTGCCTATCTAGAAGCAGATGATTTTACTGCCACAGGTTAGATATGTAGTACTCATCAACATTTTAAACAAAGTTAACTTTTTTTTTTTAACAATCTGTGGTGTGAGCTGTTCAAATGAGTACACGTTCTGAACTGGGCATTCAGTTTTCATGTGAAAGACTTTCAGACAACCCTACAGATGGTTGTATAGATCAATGGTTGTATTCCGAGTTGCTAGTGACACTTAAGATCATACAAGCGTTATAGCTTTTGCAAACCTAGAGCTACAGATAGTCATTTCCACGCCACCTGGGTTCATTTCAATATACAAAAATTAACTTCATTTTTAAAGCCTCACTTATAAGGAGTGGTGACTGCTTAAGTGCATGCAGATTAATGACTATGACGGCAAAATCCACAGTTTGCCTGTTCTCACAAGACATTCAAGTCTTTGGAGTCTAGCACTTAAGGATGTACAACATTCCTTGGCTGACACTCAGACAGCAAAGAGACATAGCATTAGAGACTCCCAAGAAGTAGGAGGAGGAAAAGGAGAAAAACAATACAGTGCCAAAAGCCTGCACCACCAAGCATTTAACTTATTTCCTTTAGAGTAGGTCTTCATCTTATCTGCCACGAGGATTCCAAAAGAAAAAGTCCATCGAATTACAAGCACTGAAATCAAAGTTTAAGGCAAATTTCTTTGTATTCCAATAGGTATGTGCTGCTCGAGATACAGTTAAGTATTTTATATTAAGACCTGAAATAGAACAATGAAAACAGACATTCTAACCATGCAAATATATTTCCAACTTTACAATAGAGTTGCTTGATAATGCCTCTGTTATAAAGGCTGCAGTAAAGGTTCCATTCTAAGCCTTACCCTGAAGGCATCTTCCCATCCATAACAATGAAAAAAAAAATAAATCTGTTTTTAGTAATGCAGACTTAACTGCGAACAATTTTTTTAAACCATCTTACAAATTGAACTAAAAATATTGATCTGTCTCTATTTCTGGAGTTTGTTTCTGATATCCTTATTATCTGTAGATTAGAAATAGCTTTAATTCCAAAGTAGAAAAATAAGATCTGTATGTGCTTTTATACCATAAATATCTTATATGAATATTTGTACTGTTGCTTTTTTCTCCCTGCAGAATTAAGGTTTCAGAGAACTTTTAGTGAAGTTTACTGAGACTTCAAATAATGAAAAAAGTCATGAAGTTTATGAAAATAGGCATTTTATTCCACTGAATGTAAAGCTGCACTTTAGAATGCCTTTGTTGTTAATGAGTTTTTATGATTACATCTAACTAAAGTTTATATGGTGCTGTTTTTCTGTGGTATTGAAGTACACCAAGGACAGATATTTCATCTGTCATTCCCTACTCCTAACCTCATTTAGAAGACTACTAAACAGCCAGCTCCTGATGTATTTATTCCACAAAATCAAGCATTTTCTTCCCTACCCTTTTTTAAATGTATTTCTTTTACTATAAGACTAAAAATAGAAAATTTAGGAATCTTTCTTGTTATGCATAAACATTTTGAAAGCTCATTCAAGTCTGAGGATGCAGACTTGGGCAATACTCTCAAATTAAAAGTTTTCTTCCCAGTCCCCCCCAGTTCCAGCTAAAGGAAATGTGTCTTGGAAGCTTCGTGTTGCCTCTTTCTCCCCACCTGGAAATAATATCTCTGTGTGTGTGTGTGTGTGTTGGGGGAACATAACACTTCAGCCTCAAAGATCTTTCATGAAGAATTTAGTTCAAAACTTAGAGTAAGATTTCACATATGAAGCGGAGAATGTGTCCCAGCTTGCAAAAGGGAGAGTTCACATGGATGAGGGAGATATTGACACCATAAGAAGGAATTTGATTTTCTAAGTTGAAGAGAAGTATTGGGATGTATTCTTGAAACCAAGCCCTACTTATAGGGAAAACCAATCTGAAGTAGGCACAATTTTACAGTCATGCTTGTGAGCCTACTTACCTCCCTTCCAAAGAGAAGTTCTGTGGTCAAGAACAGGCTTCACTTGTCTTGAAAATCCCTGTAAATTCATAACATTCCAACCACCTCAAGCACCAAGTACCCAATTAACTGCTCTTACCTGTTCTCCTTTCTTCCGTTGCAAAGACACATGCATTTTCTCTTATGAATTGTCAGAAAGACAGAAGTCCAGACAGATCCTCAGAGAGAGAACTATCCTTGAGTCAATTTCTTAAATGGTCATAACAGTAGTTCTATTTCTTTTAGGCTCATGTTTGTTCTGCTCATGATCCCCTTCTTCACAGAAGATTAGCACAAATGTATTTAAACAGCAAGGGTTTTACAAAGAGTTTTCATTCACTATAATTAAAGAACTGACAACACAGAGAAAGGTTGAAAGTTTAGTTTTATTCACATTTCAGTTACTGGACAAGTCCCAGCTCTTACCTTCACCCCCACCCCCCGCCCTCCATGGAGATATGGAGATGTTTATATTTTGTTCTCTTGACATTCAAATGCAAAATAATGTGCTAATTAGAGAGAGAACAGACATTTAGTTTCACTTTCATTCTTGCAAGGATTATACAAAGATTTCCAGCCAGTTTCCTTTCCTTTGCCTATGAATTGCACATAATCCCAGAAGATAATCTTCTCTAGTTTTTTTGGGTCTCTGCATGCCATATTTTTAATTGGAACGTCTATTTGCACTGGAAGTGGGGCAATTTCTTTTAATTCACAAAACCATGAGAATATGCTTTCCATTTTATCATCTCTGCTTGAATTACACTTGTGTTTCTGCAGGGAAGTCAATCTGTTGTGAAGGACATTGAATGCTGTGCTAAGGGTAACATCCCTTGCCTGCAAGGCAGTGCGAGCAACCTGAGCCAGTCCATGAAATTCATCACACACAAGCAAGCAGACAATGAAATGAAGGGCATTCAGCTGCAACCTCAGACCAGATGCTTCCATGGTATACTTTCACTATGGTTCACTTAATTCTGTCAAAGCCTTTATGATGGCAGCAAGAGAGATGTACTTCCCCCCCCACCCCCCCAAGGCTGTGAGAATACTTTAATTGGAAAATCCAGAAGTCACCAATCAACCCTGGAATTCATGTTTTTTGAATCTCAAAAGACATCTCATTTTTGCAAAGTATTTTGAGCACATCAAATTAACTCTTTTACAAGAGTGGAGGCAGAAAAATATCTTGTCTCTTTAAAAGGAGGCCTTACTGGTTTGTCTTCCCTTGGAGCTATTCAGGATCAACTACTGCACTTTACAAGCAACACCATGCTGTAAGCTGAATTATTCTTCAAATGCAAACATGCCTGAAGAACAGATGGAGAAAGGGAATCTTATTTCAGACCAAATATGTCCTACTTATATAATCCTGTCTCTCCAAAAGACAAATTTTTCTGTAGAAAATGACACTGCACCTCCTTACTGTTAAATGAACAGTTAATCCTCATTCCAAGAAGTGTTCTGTGACCTATTCAAGGAGCTTCTGGTGCATCATTATAATTACATAGTGATTAAAACTACATAGCCGTACTGACTGGTTTATCTGTAGTGATAACAGAAGGTAAAAAGAATAGAAAAGGTTTCTCACAATGATGCCACATAATTACTGCTCCACTTTTTACACTGGAAAGCTAAGAACTTTCTGCAGAACTGTTCTTCACGCCCCCCAAAGACACAGTACAGTACTCAGAGTTAGAAATTCTGACCCCAGAAACTGCGAATCATTAACATGAAACAATCTTGGAACTGCATGTATTAAAGCAGAAAACAGTACTGGTCAGAAAGTTCTGCATTACTTGTTACTCCTGCTTGTTGCACAACATTGTTGTGTTAGTTATCTAAATTATGTTTTTACCCTGAAGCGTAATTGCTTCCCCTTATTGTGGAGCAGCACAAAGAAGGTAACAGAGGATGATACTGAATAGAAGGAAACCAATGCAGACAGTCGTTTACAGCTTCAGGCTTGTAGTTTAAAGGATGTTAAAACCAGAAGAAAAATTGAAATTAAGTACTCTGGCCGCCTTTATATCTAACAACACAGCCTGCCCAGGTATCTCTAAGACCCATAAACTCTGGCTAAAATATTTCAGACAGTTTTGAAATGAGGACAGACAGAGAATCCTTACTCTCACTTATTTTAATGTGGTTTTGTGTTTGGTCTTTCACCAACATTTTGTGCATGCACCAATTTTCCATTTCAAATTTTCTGGTCTTAAATTTTCAACTATTAGTACTATCTTTGTGCTTCCCACCACTAGGTAAGTACATTTAAGAGCTTATCTCGCCCCATCTCTTTTTATATACAGCATTGCAAATGAACACAACTCAGTATTATGATATACCAAAGTCTTTAATCTTTCTCCACCAGTGTGCATTTTTGACAGCTCTCCAATTGAGTTTCAGTGTGGTATTTACTTTCCAGATCACCAGTGAAAGCATTAAACAGGCAGAGCTCAACTGAGAATGACACTTTTACAGCCTCTAGCAATGCCCATATTCAATTATGGACCCCCTTGATGAGGATTTTGAAATCTATCAGTTTACCATTTCACAAGTCACTTATTGCTGCACTTCTTCAGTCTTATACCATTTGCCATGGGATACTAAACTTTATGGTATCTCCCACTCTTAGCAAAAGCCATCAAAATGAATTTATGAAATTTGATAAGTGTGTCATTGCCTGACAACACCAGCTCTCCATCCTCCTCTTTGTGTCTCCCACTCTAAAACAGACGTTTCCTCCATGTGCATTGCCAACTCTGCATGTTAGTTTACAGAATTCATATTACAGCATTTAATTCTTCAATAAAGGACCCCATTTCAGTGCCTTCATTACTTTGTCCCACACTGTCGTCAGTCCAAATACTTCATACTTATCTATGTTACCTGTCCTGACCTTTAAGAAGAGGTAAAATGGCCTTACTTTTTTTCTGAGGAGTTGGCATACAGCAAAGCTCACTGTGTATATCTCATTTTTGCTCCATGCACAGAAGAAAACCAAACAGCAAGAACAAAAATCCTTTGTAACTTTTTTCCCCCCAAACATGGGAACCCTTGACCTCAAGCTGCCAAGATTCACATGCTTAGTTCTTTGAGTGCCTCATTCAGTATCTGGTGTCTATCAAGAGGCTAGACCTCAAATAAGCAGCTAGACCTCAAATAAGCAGAACAGAGCAGCACACGCCTTATGTCAGTGGGGAAACCCAGCACCAATTACAAGAGAAGAAAAAGTGAAATATCCCCATGTTCATTACTATAGGGGGCAGAAGCAGTTACTTGAGTAGCAACAACAAGCAGCAGCAGCTTCACCTCTTCAAGCCTTGACTTTCCCATTCTGAGAGAGAAGAGACAAAAAGGAGGAGCCACGGGATTTCAGTAGAAAGTGGAAAAACAAGTACGTAACCTACAGTCCAAGCTTTGACAACTGTATTTACAGATCAGTTACACACAACTATCCTTTGGGAACGCAGAACTATCAAGACGTAGGAAGCATAGAGCAGCATCTTCTCTGAGGACTGGTGCTGGGCCCAGACTTCAGATCTGCTGCAGGACACACAGGCAAGAGGCTGAGGACTGCAGAGAAGGGAAGCAGGGCTGGACTTGGCATTATAAAGAAAAACTCTCTTCAAGCCACACTAGACTGTGTGGAACGCTTAAGAAACAGTAAAGGGCTGGCAGCATCCTCCCATACAGAAAAGACACCTGCTAGGGAGTGTGTCTAGGTACCTACCTACTAAGTACCTGCCCACCGAAAACAGAGACAGTGAGAGTCTCAAAACCCCCAGTTTAAGAAAAAACCTCTACAAACAGAAGATTGAACCCCACGCTCTTGTGCAGAAGGTACGGATATATTCCACAGCTATAAGGACTCTACCTGACAGGGGGAAAAATACAGCATGCTGAACATATATCTCTTCAGAAACATTCAATGACGTTAATGAAAACATTACCTTACAGTTAGAGTACTTAGGCTTAAATGAAGAAGCCAGAACCTGAGTAAAGCCTCTATCTCATGAGCTAGATTGCCCGGAAGCCAGATACATCAAAATAAAGTGAAAAACGATGCCAATTTCTTTAAGAGAATTTTGCTGTTTCAGGGATCTATGTCCTCTTATTCTCTGCAATATTCAGTTTACATTTTCCTGTGCCAAATTTCATTTCGTATTTCTTGGACCACCCTAAACAACACTTCTGTTTCTGCTTGGGGTGGATGGCCTCCAGATATCTGTGGATGTTATGCCCTAACCCTGCCTGTTAGCCTGTGCTTTGTTGGGAAATATTAATTCTCATTTGGATCATTTCTGATGTCTGCAGTATCTGCTATTTTCCAGTTCCAATATCCAACTAGCACTCACTTTAGATAGCTACATAGTGTGCTTCCATCCAGAACACCAAGCACACATAACTATCTGTATTTCTAAACTCATTGTATTGTCAGGAAAAAATTTACCATAATTAAGAGTCTAAAACATATCCCACTGAGGGCCTTTAAAGTTTATGGTCCATCCAGCCTTGTGTCCTGCACCGTGTAATTTGTGAAGTGCTGTATTATAGCAGGACTGAAAAAGTCTAGACTTGGCATGGGGTAGACAATCCTCACACCTTATCTACTAATTTATAATCTACACAGTATTTTAAGTCTCAGACTGATGACTGTGAAATAATGATGCACATACTGATTATCTCTCCAGTCTAATAATCTGAGTTGGAACCTACTGCAATGACGACATTTGACAAGGAAATGGTCAAGTACCTTCTCTTCAACCATACTGTAAATCAGACATATCAGCAGAGAAGTTCTGCAACAACAGAAAGAGCTGCTATTTTATTATATGAAGTGAAAGGGAAGCTACTGTGTAAAACATGCTGTTTATATGTTTAAACTCCAGGAATTATTTTTAATTTCCATGGCCAGGTTACAACTTCGCTATAACCATATTCAGTATAAAAATTGGTGGGTTACTCATTACCTGATAAGATACACTAAAGATTCCCCCCCCCCCCCCCCAAAAAAAAAAAATCTTCAAGCTCTTCTTTTTCTTGCTAACTTACACAGAAGTAGGGCTTGACTTCTTGCAAAAATAATCATAAAAAAAATAATAATCTGAGGTATAAGAACAATATAATGATGAAGTCCAATTCTCATGTGTTTATATGAAGCAGAACACCTGACTTCGGGCTCAGCACCCTGCACATTGTATGTGTTTTTATGCTGGTGTAAAGAAGAAAGTATTTTGGGCCCTAAGCAGAGAAACCCAAATTCAAGCTGGGAAGCTTTTCTTGCAGCTGTGTCAAAAACAACAACAACAACAGCTCATGTCCTTTCAGATGCAATTCTCATGTTTCTTTAGCTACCTTACCACGGCCTAGAGAGAGATGGGTAAACAGGTATTTTAATTCACCCTGGTTTGTCATAGTTGGTGGGACACTGAGATATGAGCATAAAGGTAAAGGAGCATATGCAGACTATAAGCAGCACAGTAACTAGGATCAGAAGAGCAAGTATATGTCTTCTCAGCAACCCAGCTTCTACCCATTGCAAGAACTGGAGGCCTCACTTGCCTCCATCTCCTTCACCCCCTCTCACACGCCTTATAAAGCATCACTACCTATTTCCAAGAAGATGCAGACCAGGAATGGAAAAATGAAGCAAAGTAAGGTGCTTGCAATCCACTATGAGTCTGACTTTCCCTATTTTCCCAGCTACCCTTAAGCAATTTAAGACCTCAATTCCACCATGGTCACAATTGGGTCAATCCAAGCTCCCTAGATGAGTAAACTTCTTTAACAGTCCTGGGGTGGGAGGAGCGTTGGGAAAGAAAAACTTCTACTTCTATCCATTTCTCATCTCTTTTTCTCTCATTGGTAAATAATAACCACTGGGATTTCAGAAGTGACTTGGTCATCTCATCACAGCAGGAAGGGGTTTCTGTCCCTGGATAATAGGTTCTTCCTGGGTGGTCCCTTGCATGCATCAAAAAATATGAGTCAATGAAAAAATGGGCACAGAACTTTTACAGAAATATGAGGAAGCACCTTGAAGCAGAAATCAAAATACGATATAAATATCTCAAAATTAGTATAATTTTACTGCTTCTGCTAATCAAACTGATATTTTATGGACTGTGCCTGATATTCCTGGTTAGGTGTTGGGCCTTCCTAACTCTTGCAGTCACCTCTGTGTGGCAAACAGTGTTAGGCTATGGTCAATAGTGGCACTGCCATCTCTAACAGCATCACAGCTCTACACATCTATCTTTACTGGATGCAAAAAAAAAAAAAGTCAGTGCAGGGGTACACAAAGACAAGACACGATACTTCCCTGAGCTTCAACAGTAGTAGTGAATAGACTTGTTGCTGTCCTCCCTTCCCCTAGGGCAGAACCATGGCTCTGGTTTGTCAGCTATAGATGCTTCTGCCACCTGCACAGTGGTGCTGTTAGCACAGTCACTGAGATTTTCTAGATATGTATCCAGACAAGCCCATGTATTACAGATGTAGAAATTAGTAGAAAGTCAACAAAATACAAATTTCTTTGTAAAGCAAGTTGAGATAAGACAGACATACCCTTTAAGATGCAGGCTTATATCAAGTAGCAGTTGAGACAAAAGACAGTAACTTGCCATTAGGTGAGCCTGTACCTAGACAGCAGTGCGCTACCGCTCAGTCATGAGGATGTTAGTAAATACTTTTGTCTGTCCGGAACCACAAATAAGCACACATGAATCTGCATAGTGCAGAATGTGCGTTATCACAGGGAATTACATACAGAAGCATTTACTAACAACAGTGGGAGTTATATCCCTAGTAACCATTACAAAATAAACAAAACCAAAAAACAATAAACCTCAGTGTCCAGGTACCATTTAGCTTGTGAAGTCCTAAACCATAAGAAAATTCCCATATCATATCTGCCTACATATCTCCTTAAAAAAAAAAATGAAAGAAGAGAAAGAAAGAACAAACACATATACTATCAAGGATATCATATGAACTTCAGCATTGAAATTGTCTAGAGGGAAAATGTCTCAGAAGAGATTGACATTTTTCTTGCTTTTAAGACTTGTGTA
Source organism: Stictonetta naevosa (assembly GCA_011074415.1). Taxonomy (NCBI): domain Eukaryota; kingdom Metazoa; phylum Chordata; class Aves; order Anseriformes; family Anatidae; genus Stictonetta; species Stictonetta naevosa. Next base: position 45,239,896 of record CM021699.1, on the reverse strand, counting down.
GGCACAAAGATATCTTCCCCATTTTCTATTTCTTTACTAAAAGAATAGCTCATAGCTTATATGTAATTTTTGACAGCAGAACCTTGTCCAATATCCCTAATGCAGCCCAGAAGGTTTTTGATGAGAGGATGACTTTTGACAGACCCACACTTCAAAAATCTGACAAGGGCTGTTTCCAGAATCCACTAAATCTTGACTCTTTTCAGGGAAAAGATGCTCATCAAATAGAATCTCTTGGCCACTTCCAGTCCCAGACTTACCCAGACCAGACTTTGTACCTCAAGCCTGAACAAATACCTGCTTGACAAACATTTTCACTGAGTAATGCCATTTGCTTGATTAACTTGATTCATGTCACACTGCTTGGGACATTTAAAAAAGTGTTATAGTGCAGTGAGTAGTTGATATTACAAATTAATAGAGATTCTGGTAATAACCATCTGAGGTAGAGGCTAGACATCCCACAAGAAAAGGCAGTTTTACTTCTGCATGTTTCTGTTAGTCTAAGAGAGATTTGAACTTCTAGTGTATCTTCGCTGGTCAAAAAAAGTTGTTTTTCTGTGTCCTCTGTTCCAGCTCTGCAAGTGATGTTCCCATAAATTTTCTTTTAAATTACGCTGTCCTTCATATAATAGCATATCAGAAAAAAAATCAAATATTTCTATTTTTTGCTCTGCAAAGCTACACTTCCATTACTTCCCACATTGGATTTCCCCAAAACACTTAACATTTTTGAAATCCATCTAAAAAGAGATTAATGGGGTTTGCACACACATATCCCTCAGGTGACTCTGAAAACACCACTTCGCCCCACCCCCACCCCCCCAGTATGGGAAAGAACAGAACTGTTGCTGTGTTGCACAGAAGCCCTAGCGATTAAGGGTTCCTCACTTTGTAAGTACAGCTTCTTCCTCCCAAAATAATGCAACTGAGAACAGACATATAAACACAGAATCAAATTCTATTAGTAAAAAAAAATAATATACAAAAATAAAAAACCCACCATACAAATGAAAACAAATATTTTCCAAATGCAGCACGCGTTAATATGTGTAGCAAGGTATTCTATAGCAATGATACAGAAGATCCATCCAGTCTGATGTAATCAATTAAGAAGGTAGAAGGAAAGCAAGGGAAACTGTTGGTTTGAGTGTTTTTTTTTTTTTTTTTTTAAAAAAAAAACAGTATCTTGTAGGTACCTCCACCCCAGCTCCCCACCTGTCACAGAAGTTCACTGCAAACACAGAAACACACCTACACGTATTGTAAAACTCCCTATTAAGCACTATTGAAAAGGACAGAGAGGTTTATATTTAGGAACCATGAACAGATTACTAAAGACATCACAAGTGCCAGCCTAAGCAAAGTGTTTAAGGCAACGCAGAGAAAATAATTACATTTCTATTTCAGTGAAGTGCTTGAGCACATGCTTATCTAAGTAGTGGCATAAAAGCTTTGTTGAATAGAGATGAGCCTACTTACATCCTGAGGATAAGGCACATGCTTCAGTCCTTGTCTGAGTCAGCATCTTCTTGAACAAATATAAGTTTCCTGGATTTCTTCTCCTTGTTTGCACAGAAAAAAATGTGCCATGGCACATAAAAAAGCATACTGAGAGATGATAAATACACTCTCCCCTCTATATCTGTGGGCCTTTTGCCTTTGGGATTAAGTTTGCTTTCTCTCTGAGCCCATTTTACTATGTACTTTTCAAGAAACAGAGATGTGCACTTTAGAAATACAGGTACACGCTTCAGAGATCTTCTTGGAAGAAAAGTGCCACAAGATGCTATGAAATATCTGGTGTGATACTGTGCTGATGATATGGTCAGAAAATGAGGAAATTGCAGCTGTGAGTGAAGGACCCATTAACAGGAAATGGAATTCCTCCTGGACATAGACCCAGAGTAGCTAGCATTAAAAAAAACATTCAATTTTTAATTCACTGAATTTAAAAAGCCATTATTCAAAGATAGTAAGTACAAATCAACTGGGTGAAGAAAATGGGTAACACCACTTCTTTCCACATCCATTGCACCTCTGAAGCAGAAGCTCCTAAATTTCTACAGATTAATATTCACAGTCTAAGATATTAGGTGGTATCTACTACAAACCACCACTGCACACTGGAGTATAGCACAACCTTCTCCTGTGGCCTAATTATCTGTTGCAAAGAGGAAAGCAAGCTGAATCATTAAGATTAACCCCAAATACAAGAGGTCTCAGAACATCAGTACTAAAATATTCTGTACTTTCTAGTTGCTTTGCATAAAAAAAAAATGCACAAGTATCCTGCACCCAACACAGGGTCGCCAGCCATCACTTGGACAGATGAAGCACAAAACAAAAAAAAATTAGCCATGGATTAAATACAGACGGTCAAATATCATTATCTTATTGCATACAAGGGTAAAAGTCAAACTACTTATCTAAATGTAATGGTAGTAAACATATCCATTTCATAAGCTGAAAACCAGAGTCTAGTCAGCATAGAGAAGGAAAATATGCAAACTATAGAAAAGTTTAAACAGTTAAGAACCATTTAAAACAACTAGGAGATATCCCCAGAAGCTACAATCCATCTGTTATGAAAGAAAGTTCTATGGACTCAGTCTTTTTTTTTCTTTTTCCAGAGAATAAAAAAAATCTGCCAACACACACAGATGACAGCATTATAACAGTGAATTTGAATCAAAAGCTATAAAAACCAGAAATTTGATAAAGGAAACAATAAACATGAAAGTAAATTTTGACTAGCACTCAAATGTTTCTAAGTACAGTAAGAAACAAATGGATTCTAGTATTAGTACATACATATTCCTAGCAAATTATGTATGATAATATAAAAAAAGGGGCAGAGGTGTTAAATATTTCTCTCCTGAATTTCATGAAGGAAAAATTGAATATATTTACATTCTCTAAAGATAACACGATACTTCTACATCATCTTGAGTTACTATTGGATTGTAAATGCCAATTTAACGTTTAAAAAAATAAGGTCATGGGGAACGCAAAAACAAAAAGCCGCTTAAAAACAAAACAGTTGCAATCACACAAAGCAAGCTGGCTGAACCATTAAAGTAGATCTTCTGTATCTCCTGGAATCCTGAACAAGTTCAGCAGAACAGGAAAGATAAACTAGTGGTGGGAAAATACTTTATAAAGGCAAATGGACTGACTGGTTTCACATCACTGATCAGTAGGCCTGGCACCAATCTCAACAGAATAATGGAAAGGCTAATTTATGGCACAGTTAAGCATAAAAGGAATGCAATGTAATCAAAGGCAATGAATGGGGGATTATGAAAACTAAACCTTACTTTCAAATCGACTTGGAAACATCCTGCTGACAGGATGTTAAACTTGTTAATGTAATAGATTCCTTTATAGTGTTAGATTTAACCTTAATTAACAAATTATAATTACACACAGTTAGCATGGCATGCATTATACAGACTTGAACTTCCCAAATCAACAAATTTTTATTATTATTATTATTTTTTTAAGTGTGGAGCCACTGTTGAGCAGCAGTGCTTTTGGAGACATGTTCTGCGACCTAAGCTATATCTAAAAGATGTATAACTGACAGATCAGGGGGAGGAAAGAAGTACCCCAGATTACCAGCAATAAATTCACAGATTATATATCCCAAAACAAGAGCATGGACAGCAGCCCTCAGCCCCACCTGAATCATCCAGGAAGCTTTCAAACGCCTCCCTCCTCCTCTCTCCAAAAATTATGCATCTTCTAAGAATTTAGAATTCCGGGCCAGGTATTGGACATTACCACACACTGCCTCTATTCCCAGATCAGTCATGCAGTGCCCTTTGCTGCTGTTCAACAGATCTAGGTATCCCAGAAAATGTGCCCACAAAACTTGTAGTGAAAGAAGGCATGTAAGGCCAATGAACACTGAAAAACAGAGGAAAGAGTCAAGTCCTATGCACCGGTGTGATAAGTACCATAGAAGAGTCTAGTTCCAGCATTAATTTAGCAAAAAATAAATGGAAAAAAATAGGAGAGCATTTAAAAAATAGTGTAAAGAATTACTAGAGGCTGGGAAAGCTTGCTTTATAATACACAATCAAAGGAGGATACTCTATTTAGCTGTCAGAGAGAAGACTAAAGTGTGTTTTAAGTGTATACCAACATATACACAGAATAGAAATTTGATAAAAAAGAAGGCATTTCAATTTAGCAGACAAAGAAATGAGATCCACAGCATCTCAAAGCTTTGTCTGGTTATGTTCAGACTAAAATAAGTGTTGTATTTAAGGAACAAAGATAACTGAACTGCTAGTTTAATTACACAGTCAAAGAAAAAAAAGAATATTACATTTCTCCTATTGCTATTCCTTTTCCTATTGACTGTTTATGCAGTGGGAACAAAAAAAATGTTAACCTGCGTCTTTGATAAAATGCCATTTAGGAACATCAGCAAAATGCTATACTTGTAGAGCTTAAATTGGGAACACGAAATGAAAATTGTTGAGTTTCTCTTTTAATGCAAAATACTGCTCAAATAAGTTTTTCCAATACAAATTTTAGTAACACTTCACAAAACCTAGACAGTAGGTTCAGGCCAAATTTCATCTAATAATATCCTTTTCCATTTGTACCATCCTGTTTTGTCACTTTGCTGTTTTACAGCGGTGATACTATTTCATACCCACTGCTCTGCGCAGACCAGCATTTACTAAAATACTGATCTCACTGGAGCACTAACATGTGGCTAAATACCTGCCCCACTACTGCAATCTTAGCAAGATGGTTTGTTCTTTTAGTAACTGCATGACAAATAGTGCTAAAGCTAGATGTTGTGACCAACATTATAGGCAGTGCTTCCCTGATGTATGCAGAAACATGGTGATATTATCCAGTTAAGATTTACCGTTGAAAAAAATCGCCTATAATCAGCAATAATATAGGCAGTATAACACATGGACATTTTACTAGCCTCTCTCAAGTCACTGTAATTGAAAAGTTATATCAAAGGATACTGACTGTAAACCTAGCGTTGATACTAACATTAACTAAAACATTGCTCACTTTATACAAATCCTAACACATTATAAAACACCCACCTATGGTATATTATTTAAGCTGTTAAAAAGATTAAAATCTATGGTTTTTAGCAAAAATATAAGTATTTTCTTTTACTCTAATTTACATAACATTCCATAACTTTAGTGTAATGATTAGTCCAGCAGATTTGGGCTTTAATGAGGGCCCTGAGTAATGATGAACAGCTGGCTATCTTAAATCAGGATGTCTGCTGAGAATAGGCATTTTGAAAAACCATAGGCTATCTATTGCCAGCAATTCAGAGGCAATGCCAAAAATTTAAGAAATTCGGGAAAAGGAGTCTTTGCTATGATTTAACCCTCTGGCTGTCCCAGGTGCCTGGAGACAGTGACCACATTTGTTCAGTTGGCAAAGGAATGGTGCAGCACAAAAGCAAAATTTTCCCTGTTCTTTAATGGCTGCAGTCAGACAACTAGGGTGAGGGAGATGAAAACCCATAAGCATCTGATCCTAGGAAAAGGACCAGAACCTTTCAGTCATGTATTACCTAGACCTCTGAAAGCTAAAACACAGAAGCTGTGCATAGGTGAAAGGTGTTAACCCCTTGTTGCTATCCCTTGATAAAGTAGGCCTCTGTAATACAGTGTAGCAATCACTAGTACACTTTATAGGTTAGACCACGGAGATAAAGCTATACTTATGAACAACTTAATAAGGAAAAGGCTTTCCATTAAATAAGTCCAGTACATATTCCCTTAATACCTGGAACAAAAAATCTAAAATCCAGGAAGATGTAACAGCAGACATACCATCATATTTTGATTGCACCCCTTTTATGTTTTACAATTCTCATGACCACTTACTATAAGAGTGGTCATAAATAGCTCAAGAACATCCCAAACTATGATTAACTATCACTGTAAGCTAAGGGAGAACATAACCAAGTTACCCTGTACCTGAAAGATTATCACCTCTCTCTTCTCGCCTTTTTCTTTCCTAAGTCATTACACATCCCATTAGTTTTGCTAACATTCATCTTCTATCCCATGTTTATGCTGTCATCTCTTGCAATAAATTCAACATTCTTTTCCTTAAATCAATACACCATCAGCTGCAAATCCGCAGTGTTACAGCCTTGTTCTCTATTTACCCTAATAGCCATTTTCTCCAGAACACTTGTCAAATACTGCATGTAGTGTCCAAATAGAACTCTCATTGTATCATAAGGAAACAGTGGCTCCTATCCAAAAACCCTTTGATTAAATGCAGACAGCCTCATGTGCTGGTTACTTGTTACAATAGCACTGTACTCCAGTCAGGCCAGTCAAGGAAGAGCAGGCAACAGGGTAGAAAATTTCACAGTCACGGGGTGAATTCCTTCTGTGTACTCTGACCACATTACACACCTAAATCTCGTTTCCCACATGGTCACCAGATAATCCACTTGCCACCAGACTCTGATATTGTAGTCAAACTTCAGGGTTGATCTCAGACTAGCATATGTTATGCTCTGGTCACACGCATTACTCAAAGTCTCTGTGCAGAAGTGACATGCTCTATTCTAAACTAATGCATTATCTCTGGCTTTCTAAGAGACAGGTAAAAGGAAGCTGCACACCAGCACTGCAAAAGACTTTCCACAACCAAGCCATTTTACAAACCTTGTGGTCTTCTCTGAGCAATCAATAGATCAAAGTGCATAGAATACTTTTGGAGACAGAAAACATCAGCCAATCAGATGCACAGGATTAATAGAAAGAGCTGTTTGCATAGGCAGTAAGAAGGTGTGGGAGACTAGAAAGGAAGCCTTACAATCCTCAGTTTTGGATATAAGATATGCGACTAGACCCAGAGAGGCACTACTTGCAACCCCCTGAAAGAAGAGAATTCAGAATGGACCGTGGTCATTTGCTATGGACAGGGTTCACAGAACATCAACTAGAGTTGACAGAAGTTATTCATTCAAAATGAATATCAGTATTAATTGATCATACTTCATCCTACTGACTGTTAATTACTAGCTATGTCTGGCCCCACATGACTACATGAAATGGAGGCGCACCAGCATTTGACCTGAGGTGCCCCATGTATGACGAGAACAGAAAAAAACATTACTATGAACATTAATGTGTTTCTAAATAAAGTTTTATACTCTGTTTACAGATTTAGTTTTAATATTTCTCACATTACAAAACCACACAGCATTTTTCCTGTTTATTCCCTCTCTCTGCAAAGCACAGCACTCCATACAGTAGTTAAATCAATTCCATTTTTGGAATGAAGAATGTTGAGCTATTTGACCAAATAATAAATTGCATTCTTTAAAACCCTATGTACTAAGAACTTGAACAAGAGATGCTTGCAGTATTTCATAGGAAGGACCATATAACACTTCTGCTGAGCTCATTCATGAATTCGTGTTTTGTATTATGCTAGTTGTATTGCTCATGCCCCTAATCACAAGCAGTTCTGATGTGCTTGTTTTCTTTAAGTTACTGCCTCATAGTAAAGAATCACACAGACTGCGTTACTTGTATGGCATTTCTTGAATGGAGACTGAACAGTTGCACTGGGGAAAACAGTTTGAATATGTCTCCTGGATAAGCAATATTTCCTCTAAAGTGACTGAGAGACAGACAAAAGAAAGAGGTTAAAATATGGGACACAGCTGCTACAGCTGTGAATAACTACCCATTTTCACTTCATAAGCATTTGCATTGGGAAAACTAGTTGCTGCAAGTACAGTGTCTTCAATGTAATTTAGTCACCAGTTGGCACTTAATTTGGTCCTCCATTTAATTTGATCAAGACCTCTGAAACTAAATCATCTGGTGCTTAAAAATACAACTTCCATTACTATTTTTTTTCCACTTTAATCAGGATAAAATTCTACTGGATAAATTGATTCCTGGCCACAGATTGTTGCTATTTAATTAATTGTGATGAACTTAAAAAAATTATTATAAATAAATGAAAGACATAAAAAAATAGATGCTGATCAGGAAAAACTTGTGCAATAGTTTAGGATAGCTTAAAAGCTAAGAAAATATTTTATAAGTACTACCATACTAGGAATCTGTGCTTGTCATCCCCCTCCTATTAGGGCTACAGTATACAGATGCTATTTACTTTCAAAGAATTATTGTTTAGTAGTATTATACCAATTCTGAGCAAACCAACTATACATGCCATGCATCTTCACCACATCTGGGAAAAGAAACACTTCCTGAAGATTCACTGTTCAGGAGTCTTGACACAGGACTATTCTGCCTCCTCACAGGCCAGACAAGCTACGACATACACCCCAACCACTATATCAATAATACAAGGAAATATAGATTTCAGTAACGGGGGGGGTGGGGGGTGGAATATTAAATATTGTGGGGGGAGCAGATCAGGAAAGACTAATATTAAACAGGAAGGCTAGACATAATATAGGTCAATGCAGTGAACATTTTTTCCTTTTCAGCTTTATTCCCACAGGAACTTTGGTTTTCATCCTCTTAATTCAAATATTCGTCCCATGCAGATTTGGCAGAGTCCCACCTTGATTTTCTGGCAAACTATGGAATACTCATTTGGCTAATGCAGAAAGTCCTTGGTAGAAGACCAAAGAAATGTATATAGCATACAATGGCTAATGTTTTTGGTAGCCAGATAAACCATATAAAACATTCTGTAGCATGTCAAGTTCCAGTGCTTACACATTTGTAGTATCATTACATATCATAGCATTTCAACTCACACTTTAGTAGAGCCTGACAGAACAAATGAGGCCCTGGATGATCCATCATCACTCTGCAGTATCTTGGTAAAGATATCATATGTAGGACTACAGGCCTGGCTGATACTGATATGCATCTAACCAGGGGATACTGATATCGAGGCCTTCCCAAGGATCAAGAGCTTTGGTTGTGCCCCACATCCCCCACGTTCACCCCTCACCATGGGGGAATTATGTTTGAGATTGTTGTTCCCTTCTTCAGCAACACTTCATTTATTTTCCCTTTCCACCCTCCTGTCCCACCCATGCTCTCCCTTGCCTGGTTTTATTTTTCAGGTGGTTGTACTGTAAATTGTCCAAGAATAACATTATTTTCATTAATCTGTCCCATGCTAGTCTATTTTGAGGGCAGCTTCTGTCAGCAGCACATTTTTGTAGCTCAGGTAATATTCTCCCTTTTAAGTTAAATAAGGGCTCTGACAAGTCCCCTGTTTTAAAAGATGCAATGAGATACGACATCTGTTATTTTTCCCCCCAGTCAAGATCTTTCCAAAAGAGCTCACTACAGCATTTCTGCACCATCTTCCACTCTCTTGCACTGCCTTTCCTCACACCTCTATATTTCGACAAGCAAACAAGCAGGAGGAGAGTACTAATAAGCACCTGAGGCAGAGAGAGGGTTAATGAGACATAGTGAGGGATTCTCATTAGACATGAAGCTATCTTATTAGAGGATGATGTGGATTATGAGAGTAAAGTAAGCCACTGCACAGCAGCATCTCTGACTTTCAGAGAATCCCACACCAGTCACTGTAAAGAAAGAAAAATAAAGTATGCCTAACTAGTTACTACTGAACTAAAGGCATGCCCAGTGCAACCCATCATGGACAATTTCAGTTACGATTTGTGGCTCAAGTAGAGCAGTTTTAATTGTTCATGGTGCCAGACATTTCATTTTAACTGCAACTCTGCTACAAATAGTTAACAGGGAAAGAAAGCCTCACAATCAAGCTTTACCACTTTACTGCTGCATTTTTCCACTGTCAGCCACAAAAACTGGATTGTCTCTCTAAGGTGCAAGACAAAGGGACAGAAAGTTGAGAGTGCCCTTTTACCAAACCCAGCAGGCCGAATCATTTCAGATTATCAGAGGGAAAGAGATGGAGTGGACAGAACTGGGGGGTAGCATCAACCCAAATTGGGGCCAGCAGACGTGCTTGAGTCAATTGAAGAAAAAATAGGTTCTTCCCCCACTCCATCACATGCCTTGCCTCATCTCATCAGTTTAAGCCTATGTTCAATTTACTTGATCTTAAGCATTACTTAAGTATTTTTTGAGTAACTATTATGCCTCTCTTTCCCTACACAGACTTCAAGATAGAGGAACACCACAGCTAAACAAAGCACTTCACGTGGCTCAGAGGTGTACTTTAATTTGGTGTGTGTGCGCATTATTTTTGCATGTTGTGTTTAGCAATACACAGAGCATTTGCCATACTCTCAGCTACCATAATTATAGTTTACCATATGGCTTTAGAATAAGAAATTAAGTAGAATGCAGGCAGGTGTCACTGTGGTACCCAAAAAAATATTTAGGAGAGTTGCTTCATTTAGCACATATCTATCTGGATCTACTCACCTCTCTCTTTGCCCATAGAAATTTGTTTAAAAGTTTTTTTTTGCATGGGTAATTATTGAAACAATACAAAAGCATACTTTCTGAAATGTGGGTGCATTTGTACTTAGCAAAGGGAGTCCTCAGTATGGAATTCAATGCTTTTGTATCCTTTAAAAAGGCATTTCATCAGCATACCTACAAATACCCACTTTTTGTAAATAACAAATCAAAGTGTTGTTCCCCTCAATTGCTTCAAAGACCATTCTATATAGAATACTATGTCTGGAGCATGAGCAACACCCTTGAACTGCTTAAAAATACAGTTAAACAGAATGTGAAGGACTTTGGGAGGCAGATGGGAAAAAGGAAAAGAGCATCGGCTAACTCAGGGGAGAGATGAAGAGGAGTTCAGCAGCATGCTAGAGACAAGCAGAAAAAGTACAAAAACTGCTCGTCTTTGTCCAGGGTGCCTGGTATGCACTCAATTCTTTGCATGTGGCTCCATGATTGATTGAGGCACAGCAGCCTTTCAGTGATCCACATAAAAGCAATCTCTCATTTGTCCTCCTGAAGTAGAGGAGGGGAAGTACATCTCCATATGGCTCTACCTAAAGAAGAGACTATTAACCTCCCCTCACCCTAAATAAATTTTGCTTATAAAGAGCAACAGGGTTTTAAAGAATTACACAACTGAAAGTGTGATACACTAGCTTTTTATATGCCAAGTATCAAAGAGTACTATTTTATTTTCATTTCTTAAACATGGGGAAAAAACGGAGTCAATGGAAAGACTCAAGGCCATACCAAGAATGTTGCAACAGTGTCAAGAGCCTGAATCCAGTTCTTCCATGTCTGTATCCAACAACAACCAACCTAAACTATTTCTCACATGGATAGTTCAACCAATGAGTAAAGCTCATAGCAAGGAGGAGGGACAAAAAACCAAACTTACTAGACACAGAAGATGTGGACAGAGAGCCTATCACTTTGTTATTGCTGCTGCATTATGTTATCTCAATAACTTTAAAACAGCTCAAAGAGGGTTGCCAGCTCCAGACAAAACATAGTAGTTGGAAACAAGTAAAGAGGAAGCAAGTGCAGCCAGATATACATGATTAAGTAATAACATTAGCAGAATATCACTATTATTATAATCCAAAAAATGAAAAATAAGCAAATGCAACCACCACCTTATACTGATGCATTTTTTGACAAGAAACTTGGCTTACACAAAAACACTCATTAAACTGGTAGAGGTCTGCTGCTACACACAGAACTATAAACATGCCCTGAGAGGAACACAATGGAGATCACAGTAGACTAATAGAGGTATACTACCAAAACATTGTATGCTATATGCTAAACAAACATTGCAAGAATGAAAGCACAATGCTTTAGCATTGTACAAGATGGCCTTCATTCCCAGAAACAGAAGTTACCCAAGATTTTGATATGAATTCCCTCACTCAATTCCAGACAAGTAAAACAGGGCAGGATGATTCTAGAAGGATTTGTTCACTATTCATGAGCAGCTTCTAATCTGGATTTAGAGTTTAGCATTTAGAAGTGGCACTTTTCACAGTAAACTACAGATTTAACAGCATTACACTTTATTAATTCTGCAGAAAGATCTTTAATAGGACTTTACAACTTGCGTGTTTAAGTTAACTCCTTGCTTACCAACTGAGCATTAATAGGTACACACAAAACATATATATTTTTTTTAAAGGAGCAGATGACCTTCCTATCCAGCCTAAGGTAGATAACTGAAATTTCATTTATTTTTCTGCAGATTATGTTAGATCACTCTTTTCTCCTTTTTATAACTGATAATACTTAGATACTAGCCCCCATGACATTTATTTTTTTTCCTTCAAATTTAATTCTTCTACTGCCTTAGGTCAGCTTTACTTAGAATCCTTCATTTTTCAATTGAAATATCATCTACCACATACTCCCACCCCCAAAAGACACAGCAAACTAAATTGAATGGAGGGGACCAAAAAAATCAATGGGGAAGATCTAGGGGGAGAAGAGTAGAAGTGTGAATGCATTCAGTATTTCTCTCATTGAAGTGTATTTATGATATCTCAGAACATGATATCTCTGCTGCTTGATCCAAATGAAAACAGTCTCATGAGCTTAATGGGTATCTCTTAATGGAGAAATTTCTTCTCAGAAAGAGTAGTCAGGCATTGGAACAGATTGCACAGCAAGGTGTTGGAGTCACTGTCCCTGGGATTGTTTAAGGAATGGTTGGGTGTGGTGCTTAGGGACATGCTTTAGTGTGTGACGGTGGTGGTAGGAGGATGGTTGGATCAGATTATTTTGGAGGTCTTTCCCAACCTTAATGACTCTATGATATCAGACCTGGATACTAGAGCATAAGTGAAGAGCTAAGGGGCATTAGGAGAGAACAGTTTCTCTAAAATGCCAGTCTTACCAGCAAGTGAGGATGCAGAAAGCCCATCTACATTGGTATCTTGCCCAGCAGCCAGATGACATGACATATCAAACAAGAACTGACTGAAGTTCATACTGCAAGTGAAACAGTTCTTTGCAGGGATAAAGTTTTGTCCCTAAGAGCATGCAGATTCTCCAAACTGAAGGAAGTTGAGAGTCATTACCATGTTAATTTTTACTTCTGTATCAGGAACAATGAACTATTAATAATGGCGATCAGTGGCAGAAACAAAGCACACAAGCTATTTAAGATAAATTTTGTGAAGCACGTACCAGTCCTCTTCGCAATAATTCAGAAAAGCCTAACACAAGTATATTTCTGTTCTTGTTAATAAGACCACAGATACTCAGGTGTGTTTTTCACTCAGACTGCAGCCCTTATCTCACAGTCTAATTTTTTTTTATAGCACCATATGAGAAGAACCATAATTACACTGATGGTAGTAAATTGAGTAGTACAAGAAAACATTTTCAGGCTGTGGAACCTGACTGTTTACCCTATTAAATTTTTAGGGTCATCCTTTTCATGCTTTTGACACGAGCCAGTAACCACACTCCCAAACAATTCCCAGGCATGATGTGGGAGTCCACACAGGCTGAGAACTGCTCCCAGAAGGCAGTTTGCATGCAGTCACCTGTTTTGGAAAAAATAAGAGAATTTAATAGCATGGATGTAAGCTGTTTCATGCCAGATGGCCTCAGGGAATAGCCCTGAGGACATTCTGTTTGTCAGAATTCACAGTAGCTTACAAGCAAGTTGCATGGACCTGGAGCAGATACAAGTCTGATGCATGGCAAATACTACTATGGAACTTCAGTGAGTATGAAGTTTATGATATACATACTGATATGAGATAAAGTTCCTAGAGCACTATATTCTACAGTAGGTCTTTAAATCCTTTTGTTATGGATCAGTGTACATTTCAGTGGAGATCAGGGTACATTTTTTTCAAAGCCCAAGAGAAATAAATGCTGTTACAGAGTACCAATGAAACATTAGTGCCTATTGCAAACCCAAGGAATTCTGGGGACTTCATAGAATAGCCTGAGTTGGAAGGGATCCACAAGGATCATCAAGCTCAACTCCTGGCTCCATACAGGGCCTCCTGCTCCCCCCCTCAAAAAAAAAAACAAACAACTCAAACATTTCTGAGCATTGTCCAAATGCTTCTTGAGCTCCAACAGTATTGCTGCTGTGACCAGTGCCCCAGAGAACCACTTCTAGTGTTCGATAACCCTCTCAGCAAAGAATCTTATCCTAATATCCAACCTGAACCTCCCTGATGGAACTTCATGCCATTCCCTCAGGTCCTGTTGCTGTCAGAGAGATTTCCCTCTCAAGAGTGCTTTTAGCATCTTTCACATTGCTATCATCACTGCTGCCAAATGTGGCAGGCGACCTGGTGACACCAGGAAGTGGAAAAGTTGAGGTACTCAATGCCTTCTTCACATAAACCTTCACTGTTAAGACTGGCCTTTAGGAAGCCCAACCCCCTGAAATAACTGGGATAGCCTGGAGCAAGATAGACTTAACCTTGGTGGAGAAGGATCAAGTTTGGGAATGTTTAAACAAGCTGGACATACATGGTGGTTTTACCTTGCTAAGCTGCTGAGCTCCACCACAAGCACACTCTCACTCCTCCTCAGAAGAGGAGGGGAAGAAGAAAAGGAAAGAAACAATTCGCAGGTTGAAATAAGGACAATTTAAAGGAAATATAATCAAGGGAAAATTATTAATAATTAAATAATTTAAGTAAAGGAAAAAGGGAAAGGGAATAAAAAAACAAAAACAAGCAAAAAGGCCATATGTAAGTGCAGAGGAAAGAAATTACTCTCTACTTCTCACCGATGAGCAATGCTTGACCACGTCCTTGAAGCAGGGCCTCAACACACATAGATATTGTTATGGAGGACAGATATTTTCACAATGAGAGCCCACCCCGCCCCTCCTTAGGCAACCTGGTAAGCCCCAGGGCCTGCCATATTGATGCAGGCCTTAGCTAGGACACCCGCTCATCATAGCACACTGCAGCACAGGACCCCTGGGCTCAAGCAATCCAGCAGGCTCAGCCTCCCAAGCAGCTGGGACTACAGGTGTACACCACTGTACCGCAAGCTTTTTGTACTTTTTATATCAGGAAATTCTGCTTAAACCTAAGAAAAAAATATTTTACTGCAAGGGTAATCAAATACTAGAACACTTTCTGGAAAGAAACTGCAGATGTCCATCCTCAGATATATTCAAAACCTGACTGGACACAGCCCTGAGCAACCTGCTATTGTTAACCCTGCTCTGAGCTGGTGGGGTTGGAAGAAGTAGACTACGAACTAGAGAATTTCCAAAAGTGACTTCCCATCTCAAGGACTGTGATTCTTCCCAAAGTTGAATTACAGAAAATGAGCAGAAAGGGAATAGTCCGAAGATTATCAGTTGCTGAATATCAAAACAGAAGCTCAGTTTATCCTATCCCTGTACATTATTAGAAGAATTTTTAGCTGAAAGTGTGCAGACTTGCAGCAGGCAGGTCTTGAAGTTGTGGAAGCATCCAAAAATTTTGATGACAAGATGAAGGCACTCCAATTCAGCAGTCTATTCTGTGAAGCGTTTGCAGCTGCTTGCAACCATGCTGAACGAAACAAATTTTCCATCAGTCTCCTGTGACTGTAAACAGCACTGCAACGTAGCTTCAAACTCAGCAGAACCGCATGATTAAGCAACAAATTTTCATTGTGCTTCTAGTCTTCTTGTTTACTCATTCAACTCAGAATTCATTGCACTCCAGTTAACATTAGAGCTATGAGGAAAGCATATCTGAAATTCCTATGAACTCATCACATTAGTAAGGTTGCTTTAAACGTGACTGTTTTTCAAGATGGATTTAATGCATGTGAACAGCCCACTTCTGCTATAGACCTCAGTTGTGTAGCAGGCAACTCAAATATTACGATAAAGACAGATCCAAAAAACTAATGGCTGCTGCCATGCTAGTTTGGTATTATCCCATGAATTCAGTGTTGTTGCAATCACTGGTTAAGACTGTCTACATTTATATGCTGTAGAGTCCCACTTTCAGGTCTGATGTCTAAGTATTTTTGTGCAAAACAGCAGAGGAAACTAAAAGATGAATGGATTGGCACCCCATAAAAACAAAGATTCACATTAATTCTCTTGATTTACTTAAAAACTTATGTCCTTTAATGCTGCCTCAAATACCCCCTATATAGGATGGGAAGAGTTCATTTGTATGTTGAGTCACCATCCCTGGAGGTCTTTAAAAGACGTTTAGATGTAGAGCTTAGGGATATGGTTTAGTGGAGGGCTTGTTAGCATTAGGTCAGAGGTTGGACTCGGTGATCCTGAAGGTCTCTTCCAACCTAGACTATTCTGTGATTCTGTATTTAAAATTTTTCTAGACTGTATAAACTGTCCAATGTGAAGATTCCTAATATTTTGTCATTTTGAGAATAAAACAGTATTTCCTGATAATTTCATAAAATCCTTCCACACCCCTGCCCCTCACCATAGAAAGACCATAAGTTTTAAGATGTACTTGGAACTCTCATTTTGCCCCTTACCCTCCCCCCCCCACTTTTTTTTTTTTTGACTAAGATTGTTGTGATTTGGGAGTGAGTGAGTAGCAGGGATTGATGAAAGCCTCTGAAGACTGCTGCAGTGGAGAGGAAGGGAAATTAAAAAGGAGCACTTTTCTTAATGGCAGTTCAGAGCAGCAAGAGCCACACATGGAGAAGCATGCTGGGTTAGCAGCTTCAAGAGATTTTTTTTTTCCAGTTACCATGACACTTGTTTCCCAAGTGATACCAAGGAACACCCTGAGGGCAGCTATATAGAAACATCCAGCATACATATATATATTCTTATATTTATATAAAAACACAAACACCAAAATAAACAGCTTTAAATCCTTGGAAAAGAGTAGACCAATCTGCAGAAAACAATTACATTCATCATCTTAGAGGTTTTGACTATAAAGTCAAAAAACAGAGAACTTCATATGAAAACAGTCAAGCACCACATTTGACATTTTGGCCTTAGCACTAGACTATCAGAATACTAAACAGACTATATAAAAAAATACTCTTAGATTATCCTACTGGAGATGAGCCATTCCTATATCTCAAAAAGGAATGATTTTACTGTAAATATGAGTTATTCCTGTCTAAGGAAATAGTTGTGAACTTTGCAGCTCATTGCTATAGTCAGAATTAGTAGAGAAGATCACTAGACTTCACAGTTGTCCACTAGAAGAGGAAGGATCCTTCCACATATTATTATGCACAGGAGACAAGCAAATTTAATCAATTTCTGCAGAACCTGCCAAATAACAGTACATAAGTCCTTGGAGACTTCTGGCTGTTGTATATCATTCAGAGTCAAGGGGACACCTGTTGACCCAGCATTAAAGTGGTTCCTCAGAACATATATTTAGGTATTTCTATCACCAAGAAGACCAAGCCACAGATGCTAAGGAAAGTGTGACTAATTCTTTCAGGGGAAGCACAGAAGTACCTATCTTACCCATTGGGCAGCCTTGAGGGAAAAGTGAAAACACAGCCAAAATAGTCTCCATATGAAAATAATCCTAGCACTGCTGTCCTACCCTCTTTGTTTAAAGAGCAACAACAAAAAACAACCACACAACTTTTTCTACAAGTACCACCAAAAACTTCCTCACATCATGACAAAAAGCACTTAAAATAAAATGCAAGTATTTGGCATGTAATAACGAAGATACTGCACAGATTAGGAGCCCAGCCAAATTCATCTGGAGTTTTAAGTGTTGCGTTTCCAAATTGTGCATTAGAAATTAGCAGAATGGATGCCTCAGTATGGAGGACATTTGTCCCAACAGTTCAACTTTGTTCACCATAACATTTTGCCAGGGGATGCCACATGCACCATGAGGAAAATGGCTTGTTCAGTGCTGTATGAAGCCAGGGAAATCTGCCAAACCCTTATAAAGCAGTACCTGACATAAAAGCTATATTCATATAACATAACAAGCAGTTCTATATTTATTCCACGATAGCAGTGAAGAGCTGAACAGGACCCAGCCTCACCAGGGACATTAATTAGATGAGAAACCCCCTTAGTTCACTGGTTAGACAGAACCTTCTAGGGGATATTACAGATAATTAGAGTTAGTGGATTAAGTCTTATATGGAACAGAGAAAAATGACCTCCAATCACTGAACCAGGAGTTGCACCTTTCTGGCAAGTCCTAATAAGTATTACCATAAGGTGGCAATCCTTTCTTCTTGGTGCCTTCATGTCTTTAACACAGGAAGGTAAGGCTCTTAACTCCAAGCTGTGTATTTCTGTAGAAATGGCAGTTGCAGCTCCTCAGTGCACTGCATGATAGCATTCCCTGCTAGATCACCACACTTTCCAGGAAAACACAACAAAAAAGAACAAAGTCCTTCAGGGTTTGCTTATGCTACAAACAGTACTACATCTTCCCCATTCCCAAAAGCATATACCACCTCAAAAGCTCTGTGGAGCTGTTCAGCTGTTTCCCACTGCATTTCAGTGCAGGAGATTTTCAGTGTCTATGGGAGAAGGCTTGGAGACAGCAGGTACTCCCACTGCTATGGGCACTGAAGGACTTAGATACTTTTAGGTCCTCCTGTGCAAGGCAATGCATACAAATAAATGGGCTTATCAGAACATACTAGAGCCAGGCTACTTGTTAAAAAAAGAAACAGGAAAAAAAGGAAATAAATCAGACTGAAGTGCCAGTAAAATTCCCCTCACAACTGTAGGCAGAGTCATTAATCTTTTCCAAGCTCATTTAGAGCAGATATACTCCTAAATGTTATCTGTAGACCTAAAAATTTTGAGGCTAACCACAGGACATGTTTCCTGGCTGCTGTTAGAACACTGACTGGACTTGGCTACCAACAGTCCATGGGCAGTCACCAAGAAAAATCAGTACTCTGATGCACTGAAGAGTTTTCATCTCTGAACTTCTCTGGTCCCAAATTGTTGCCCTTTCCGTAGTGCCACATTTCCTATCAATTACCGCTGTGCTGTGGAATACTGCTTAATAAACATTTTCTTGGCGGAGCACATCTTTTAAGTGATCGATCATAAGAGTCCAGGAAATAGAGTTCTAAGTACTCTATCAGCTTCCTGCCTTTTCCTTTGAATGACAACCCATAGTCATTAAAAAAACACCCTTGGCATTAAAATGATTTATTTTAATCTAAACAGAGATTACTTTAATTAAACGTACTTTATTCCTCTTGAAAGTGACAAAGCACTCCCCTGAAGCCCTCTATCATTCTATTTATCAAATGATTTCAGTGGGAGCAGCAAGCTGATCCTCCCAGACCTTTTGGCTATGGAACTTCAGTTTTGCTCCAAAAACATGGAAGAAAAAAAAAATCACAGTAAGAAAACAAACATGTCAAACTAATCTCACATAATGTCACGGTCATGTCAAGGGACTTTTACTACCGTTAATCAGCTCCTGAGTTTGTAGCTAGATATTAAATAATGCAATAAGGATTACTTAAAAAAAATCAAATCAATGTTTCAACACTGACAAAAATGGGATCATCTCCATCGGTAGATAAAGTTTTGTTCAGGCAAATGAAGGGTCTGATCTATTTTTATGATTACTCAAACATTTGTAGCAACTGAAAGTTAATGAAGTCCAGGTTTACTGTACAGGGGCTGTAAAAATGGAGCAGAGGGATCCTGCTCAGAGAATATTGAACAAATGAATACTGAAGAGAAGCATTGGACAAACCACTTAAGGAGATGCTGGGTAAGTACAACTAGCAATAGATGCACACTGTCAGTTCACTTTGAACCAGAATATGAAACCAAGTAATTTAAATCGACAAATACTAACATTCAGTCTTCTTCTCCAGAAATTCAGAAGAGAGAGGAAAGTAAATTGAACTATATCTATGTAAGTCTAGTGCTGTATGGTGAAAGTCTTTTGAGATTGCTTGAAAATGGGGGGAAAATACACATATAAACATGGTTACAACTTTCTCTTGGCAATAAAATTCATTTTGGAGAGATCAAAATATTAAGTGGATTCCCTTCTCTTGCCAAATCTGGTATATTTGGTGAGAAAGAGGGGGAGGTGTCACACTGTCAGAAGAGAAAACTGATTTACATTAGCATTAAACCAGAATATTACTAGAGGTACTTATAAACCTCCTGAAATAATCCATTTCCCCTTCCTTCCAAATTCAGCATATCCATCCTAATTTACAGACAAGTATCTGAAATATATCCAAACTATTATCAAATTAGTATGTGAGGTGACTGTCATTCACCCTTCACCAAAAGTCTCTTGGAAAAGAGATTCATGAAAATTCTACCCCAGATGTCTGAGCTTTTTAATGACTAATAGAACAGTGTCTTTTCAGGCTCACCTTTCATTTGTTATTTACTCAGCAGTATTTACACATTGTTAAGGCAGGCTAAGCCATACAAGGGATAGACACACACAAATATAAACAGAATTATAATGTCCTTTTTGCAAGGTAACTGTGATAGAAAACTATACCAGCTCTGCAGGAGAACCCACAGATGAGTCACCATTCTGAAACATTCAGGCAGTTCCTAAAATGGCTGTAATTATCCTTCCTACTGAACTATGGGATGTGCCTTTTATTGCTTTGGAACTATTTACTGCCACACACTTCGTTTGCAAGCACTTGTACCAGAAGACACTGTCAGAAAGAGACTATTGGTCATGCAGGTATCTTGGAAGACCTTAAGAGTACTCACTGATCCTGACTTTAAACTAAGGGAGAGGTTTTGACCCCAGACTCTCTTAGGACACAAAAGTAGAGATTGTCCCCCTAAGCAGAAAGTTACTGCTAAACCCAACAAGGTAAGTTAGAGTATCTGTAACTCCTAGTGGACAGTATAAATACACATTTTCATTGATTAATTTATTTGTACTTACCAGTAGCCAGGTATGCTTATTTTTCTTTTTTATGCTTGAAGGTCTAATTAATCCTATACAAAATCTGTAGTAACTTCATGTCAGAACCATGTCTTCTTTCAGACGGAACATGACAATTTAGCAAATAAAGCCATTTTAATCTAAAGAAACATTCATGACATTTTGACTGTGAAAGACTGATTTTTCCATGTATCTTATTCTCTGTTGAGTGAGCAGTCTAGCTTGACATGACCATGTGCTATGCCACAGATACCACAAAATGTGAGGACTTCATGCACGTGAAAAATGCTCCATTCCCCCAGCTTATACTTTAAGATCCACTAACTCCCTGCTCAAGCACTTCAATGGCCTACAGGCAAAAATAACAAGTAGCATGCCATACACAACAACATATTTTTCTTACTTTCTTGGCCTGAAGAAACAAACTATCTTACAACAGGGTGAGAGAGAGGGAGAGGGGTGCAGATTAACTGATTTTTATTTATTTATTTTGGACAGTAAAGCAGCCTTATCCATACTACGTTAGCTAAGTTGCAAGAAATTAATTTTACAAAGCTCTCCGCCATTAGTTTTCCAATTAGGTCAAAAGGATAGGCTATAACACCTCTTCCCTCCTTTGGCTAGTACAAGTTGTTAGTTGCTGACCTCTTTTCTACTCTAAGTTTTCTTCTTCAAAGAAGAAGAGCTTCTGTCAGCTCAGATTTTTTTTTTAAATAAAGGACATGTTATTTACGAGCACCAATTTATTTCCTCATTCATCTCTAACTAGGGATACACCACAGGTCTTCCCTTCATCCCCCTGTAAGGAAATAGAGCCACCTTTACTTGCAGACTGAGGGTAACAGACTGCAGCACCATCCCCCCAGGCAACCCTAGGCTGTCCCATAGATTAATTTTCAGACTGGGAAAGGTCTTTGGAGACATGGAGAAAGCACAAAGAGTCAATTTTCCCTTTCAGTTTTACTGACAGAAGAGTAGATATTAGGGCTTCCTATGAAAACATATTAACAGAAAAAAGGAAGAGAGAAGGGAATTTGTGTAAGGAAGTGAAAAGATTTTCTGACTCAAGGAATGGACTGCAGTGTGTTTTGGGGTTTGGAGATGCTAGAAACAACAGTATGGAGTGCCTGATAGCCTAAATACTGTTCCATTTCATTTTCAGTCACTCTTACTTACTGACTGTAAGTACTCCATGCAGAGATCTCTCCAGAGAGAAGCTTCTTGTTGTTTTGTAATGCCCTGGATTACTAGACATTGACTGAGTTGTCATTGTGCAAAATTTGTCAACCACAGGAAACAAGTGACCTCTTCCTTAGGGAAAGGAGCAAGGAGGAATGCTGGGGGAGAGATTCGTCCCCCCCCCCATATAAAGAATTTCATCTAGACACGTTAATCACTGATTTTGTCTTAATCATCACAGGAATCTAACACAATGCTATCACCTTGGTCCATTAAAAACATCTGCTCTCTAGTTTTGTTTCCTTTCCACTTTTAAATTAAATACTTCAACAGCCATGCAATACAAGCAAGATCTGTTGATGCATCTCAGCACAAGTTAGTGACTTGGCAAACCAAACATACAACCTTCTCCATCCAGTCATTTTTTCAGAATTGCAATCAGGAGTATTCAATTAGGCAAATTTTTAATTGGTACAGACTTTTCCTGCTAGCCATGACCCTTTACATCATCATTAGCACTCTTCTGTGACTAATTAGGCCAAAGTCAGTCTCAACTTCTTATTTCTATAGACTTCAGGGTTATAGAGCTCATTAAAAAAGTAGTAGAAAAAAACCTTTCGTTATGCAGTTGATTTTGTACCTCAATTTTCCCAGGCCTTAGCTTTAGCATCTTCCTATAAAAGGCACTTCAGCTCTTCCCTTCCTGTGTTTTGGAAATGCAAGGCAGGTGGCCAAAGATAGAACATGTTACTACTGAGTACTGTCACCTTAGACAGGGTTTTGCTTGCCAAAACTGAGTCTGAGAAACATGAAGGAAGAAAAGAAATGACTAGAAAATAAAGCAACAAGATTTGCATTAAGGCAAATACATAAACAGCATATATCTGAACAGAAAAAGACAGCACATAGTTTTTACTGAAAATATAAAATTCAGAATAATATGGGGAAGGATCATAGCTTCTGCCGGTTAGGTTTGTAACATGTCACTCTCTGGAAATAAGGGCTGATGACCTGAAAGACTCAGGAAGTTGGAACACATTCAAGCAGCAGGCACAGAGCTTTAAACATTTTCAAGCAACCACAGTAGAAGTTCAAGGTTTGGGCTAGGAATACTTTACAAATAAATTCTCTATATATTAAGACTTCATTTCAAAGTAGTGCTGCCTGAAAAATTTCCATGTTAATAAACAACTATAAAAGAGCATTAAGCTGGATGGAAAAGAGGCTGTGATATACAGCACAGTAGTTCTCCCACAAAATCCTACATGCAAAACAATGCTACAGCCATTTTCACCTAAGGAGAAAAAAAAAACAAAAAACAAACAAACAAAAAAAACTACAAGTTTCCTTGAACATAACAAAGCAACTGTAAAAAGCTACAGGCATATTACTTGCTGTTTCAAATGGTCAACATCATACTGTTAACACAGACCAAAAGAAGTTGTCCATATATGGTTGCATTCAAAGACCCCTCATTTCAAAATTTTATTCATTAAAAAATTCTGAGGATATTTGATGTTAAAGATAAACTTCTGTAAACACTTAAAACCATAATTATGTCATATATATCAATTGATATTACATGTCCAGTTTGGTTAAATTTCTTATAAGTATTACTTAAATTCCTGCTGTTTAGAAAGTCAGTTTTTCAAAAATATAGTTCAATAAATTCATGTCATGACATCAGCTTATAGATAAGACTACAATTTCATCAGTGGAAATACCATGGACTACTTACTACACGAATGACATTGCAGTATTTATTTGATCTGAGCGGCACAGTAATTTCTATGCAAGGAGGAGAGAAGCAAGACAGCTAATGAGTATTAGCTATAAGATATACATATATTAGTTATATAGCCTATAGAAAGAACAAAACTACAGAAAAACAGTAATAGAAAATAGAATTATTTAAGGCAGCTCCCAGAAAATAATCAAGACCTACTTTGATTAATGTGTGATTAAGTAATAGCTATTTGAGTTGAAATATCTAAGAATCTGTTTTGACCACAATTTATAACTTGTTAGAGCTTCAAAATTTAACTTTTTCCAGTAGACCTTTCCACAGACACTTAAGGAATGAATTAACATATTAAGTGAAAGGGCAGTTCATAATTTACTTTATTTCTCATGAGTTTGCATTGAATTTGTAATGGCAGTCATCAGAACAAAACACTGATTTTTTTTTTATAAAGTGTAGTCATTTTTAACTGAAGAGTACAAATAGCATAAGTTAAAAAAAAAACAAAACACAGATCACAAGGGAACTACCTGCTTCAGATATAAAACTGTACAGCTGAGGTTAGTTTGATTTGTATTTTCTTTAAAAATCAGAGGAAAAAAAGTATTTTTTAAAAATAAAATAAATCACACTAGCAACAACACCCCTAGCTGACTTGGGACAAAGACACCAGTTTTGGCCCTCTAAAATCTAGATGCCAAATTGAAAATGTTAAATAAAATTGTAACTGCATTATCAGAGTCTAAGAAGAAACTGTTCTCAGATGTACTTCACTGATTAAATGCTCTCAATTATTGTTCAACACCCTTTCCACAGAGGTCCAGAAGAACAAACAAAAAACCTTGTCTCTTCACATGACTCCTTTGATCCCCAAATTCCATTCTTTATTACAGACTATTGCTTCACCAATGCAGTAATACAGTAGTAAAAAAAAAATACATTAGTGCAACACAGGTTAAAACACGCAGTTATCCTATACTTGAAGGGTACTATCCTTAATGCCTGCTAGAACATACCTTCTTACTCTCTCAGATCTTGCAAACAACAGTCACAAGCCTGTATGTGGTAGCAGCTTTTGTTTTTGTGAAGGTGAGCGAGAGAAGAGCAAGGGATGCCACTGTTTCAGAGACTGTTCGCAAGAATGAACAAAGTTCTAGGATCAGCATATATAGACTCATCTCTGCTAGCTATCACCCTGTCCTCACCCCAAGAGTACCCTTATAGAAGGGTACTTTTTGTTCAATTTGTTCAAACTCTGTGACAGAAGAGCTTCAGTCATCCACTTGACCTCCACCAGCTCCAGCCTATCATCATGTTGACTCCCACTTATCTGCTTAACCTCCTTTGAATTTCAGAGGGCTTCAAATTCATTGCTGCAAAGCCAAATTCAGCCTCACTAAAATGCAAAAACTCTGCAGCAATTCAGTTGCTCAGAATGCTCAATAGTATTTTACCATGTTTTTAAACATGATACATAGTACCTAAGGGACATACTAAATAGAAAATCACTGAAAAATATTGCAATTTGAAAGGAAGCTATAACTCTATACTTAACATGTCTCTTAAAACAAATTTGTTTTTACATTAAAGGGTATAAAGGGTAGCTGTTAAAACAGATCACCCTATAAGAAAAACAAGTGGAACTACACATAGTTACAGCATCTAGTAAATTTATGAAGAAATACACAGAGGCACCTGAATGTGACACTCTGACAAGCTGCACATGGCTCTATTAGCCAAAACAGAGTTAAAGAAAACTAAGCCAACCAAGCAGTATTTTCCAAGGGAACGTACGAAAATACTGATTCACAGAATTTAAAATATTTTCGAGAAATATACCCCATCTCTGAACCTTTCTTTTGAGAAATATCAAAACAAATATTTCAAATAATTTTACAATCAGTCACAACAGCATCTAACAGACTGCTTCTGTTAGAGCAAAACTAAGTGTTGTAAAGGATAATCATATCTCTGCATTTAATACATCTTCAAGTTTCAAGACTAGTCTAATTCCATGTTGTAATACAAGTTTGATGCATAAATACAATTAAATACAATATATGTGCAGTTCTTCATGATATTTATTTAACTAGAATGAAAGCATGAGAACTAGGTGATGTTCCCTGTTCCCCCACTATGCTATAAACCCAGAGAAAAGTTGGTGCATAACTCACCCATAACTAAAAGTATAGGAAATGGACTATCCAATAAGATGTCCACGTTTTCAGCACTGTGATGCCTGTTACTTGAATTCTACAGAGTGCTTTATTTTACTTTTTGCAAAAAAAAAAAAAAATGTTTATTTTGATGTTGCTCCAGCTGAAGTCACAGAAACAGCAGTCAGAAAAATCTGGTTTAAAATCCCATGTTTCTGGTGAAATAAGATAGGGACAGAGAGCAACATACTGCAAGAGTAATCTGGAGGTTAGATATGTACCACAAATGCAGCGAGAGTCACAGAAGTTCAATTTCAATTATCACTAGAGATCATCATCCTCACCAGATTTCCTCAGATAATGTGCAACATTAAGGTAGTAAAAAATCTGGTATACGGATGCAGCAAGCATGTAAACCATCTGCTGCTTAAAAAGTCAGCTGAGAGAATGACTATGGACATATGTGGATACCAGCAGTGAATCACCCGTTTAAAGTGTAAGGCAAGTTCTGGTCAAATCAAGCTCTGAAAACAAAGCAAGGAGGTGCAAGGGGCTGAAAGGCAACAACTGCTGAAGGGCTGTCATGTCCCCAGGGCTTGTCCCAGGGCTGCCACCAGTGCTGAGGTCAGCCAGTCACTCGGCATATCCCTTACTTTAGTTCAGCATTGCCTAAATACTCTCCATCAATGGATGACCACAATACATTCAGGGACCAAGGGCATCAGGGAAGACTTACAAGCTCAGAGATAAAAATGGGAACAGCAGAATTATTTTAAAGCCTCTAAGATGGAAACAAAGACAGACTTTTAGTCATATTTTTAAATCTCGAGTTCTGTTTCAAAATGAAAAGGGTTCTGAATCAACTCCTTCAACTTAAAGTTGTGCTTTCAGTTTTACCAGATAATGCCCAACAGGATTTCCATTGCTCTCTCTACTCTGGCAGAAAGTGCTGGAATGCAGTCAACCAAGTGAGGCACTTAGGCTGATATTTGCCTTCAGGTGGCAAAAGTAGATCCCAGGAAACTGTATGGCATCAGATACCTTTCCAAGTAGAGAAAGAAATTATTTTTTCCTTTACTTATTGGCAACCAGATTGTAAACTGGTATGTTGACACAGCTATACCACAGCAGCTGTGGGGGTTTGACTGAGGGGGAGGTGAGAAGAAGCTGTGCCACAGTGAGGCCCACTGAATGGTTCCTACAAACTCCGCTGACACAGATGGAAATCAGGAGAAAAATTTTGAAAAAGATGTCACCCTGAGACCGTTTGATTGAACTTAAATCTAGAAACAATAATTTCTCACATTGATCAGAAATTTCTGATGCCTTATTCTTTTTACAGGCTTTTGGCCTAGCCCCATCTAGCAGGGAAACAAACTCACACACAAACTGCCAGACCCTAAAACTGAAGTATGCAGCAGAACTTCCATCTGAAAACTATCCCACAGAAACATGTTCACTTGACATTTGTGGGTAAAGACCTGTCAACCATTTCATATCTGCCACTTGTTCATCAAGAGCCATCATCCTTTGTTGCTCCAAAATGCAAACACAAACGCTACTACCACTACTTTTGATTTATTTTTTTCATACCTTCACTTCCTCTTTTTCCTTGCTAGAAGAAAGACTCACTTAGGAAAGTTTCCTCACTTGAGGAAAATTCCACATTTACAAGAAAGCTGATCCAAAACAACTACCAGGTAAGTTCAGGCCTCTCACTCCTAACCTTCAACACAAGAAGTAATGCCTGCTAAGACTCTGGCTCTTCCTTGCAAACCAGTGCACTTACTCTTGATTAGAGTTGTCATGAATAAAGGCAACTGGACTGGAACAAAAGTTGTCTTTTTTTTTTTCCCCTCCAAAAATCCTGAGTGTCCTCCCTCTGCTCTCCAAGGAGATTAAAAAATGGCAAACAAGAAAAGTAACACAACAAATATTTTTTTTGTTCTTTTCCATGTTTGAAGCTAAAAAAAAGTCACATGGAATGACTGTCTAGTGAAATTATCTCTTTCAAAGTAATTATTTTTTAGCAACACATAAGACAAAATAATTTACAGTCTTAAAAATGTAGTAAGATCGTTAACATATTTCAACAGCATGCTATACTGTAACACTCAAGATATTGACAATTTTATTTGTGGAAACTTGCAATGACTTTGATTTATCCAAAAATACACACAGAAACAGAGGGCCTGGTTAAAAAACAAACAAAAAAAAAACATGATATGCCTTTGCTTTGAGTTAGCTACAAATGCAGTTACTGATTCCCAAAATAAGGTACACCACATTCTTGAGTACCTTGAGGACAGAACTGAAGACACCTGGGGATTCCAAACATCTTAGGTAAGAGCCTCCTCAGTTCCTGGGGGGAACACCAACTAGTGAGACACTGGTTTAGTATAATTTTGGTAGTGCCAGAAAAGCAAACAAAACAAAGTACACAATATAAAAAACACTTCAGATGTTTTACATCATGCAGGACCAGTTTTCACCACCCAGGTGGTAAACACCAGACAGATGTAAGCACAAGTGGAAGCTCTCAGTTCTGGGCAGCCTTTGCTGTGTCCAAGAGCAACTATTACCATCTCAAAATGTCTTTACAAATACAAGGGAAAATACGCGTGCATATAATTCAAACACCTATCTTGCCTCTCACCAGGGCCATGGAGATCCACTAGACTGCTGTGTATCCATCTGCACAGTATTTGTTGCTCATCTGGAAGAAGCCTTTATTACAGAAGCAAGGATTCGTTCAGAAAAGAATATGCTTCCCCTTTCCCCTGCTATTTCAACTCTCATCCAGATGTTTTCTTTCCTTTATGCAAGGCAGTTGGAGTTAAATGAGAATACCAAGCTGAGACATAGAAGATACATCCTTCTGAGACACATTACTTTATCATGATCCACATCTTGAATTTGAATTAGATTCATTACCTAATGAGGCAGATGCACTACCTCTTTATTAATGTATGTAAGAAGATGCCCAGGTATTCAAGTTCAAGTTCTTATCCTCTTGCATTCCCTTTATCCCTTTACTTTCACCATAAATTTCTGGCTACCTCCTTTCTATCATTCTACTTCTGTCTACTATTCTCTGGAGTGCAGGTCTCAGTTTCTAGTGACACAAGATCTGCACTGCACCAGTCAGTCTATCCACATGATATTCTGGCACCAAGACCCCAGGGCTCTAATGTTGTAGGCTGGCTCACACATAAGCCTTGGCCCCAGCCAGGTAGGGGACCACAAACCTCCAGACTTCATTCAGGTTTTTCTATAGCTTGTTTCCAACAACCCAAATATCAGTCCAAGGGTTTTGACAGATCATGACCTTTTGGAGATAAGTCAGAAGATGTGAGTGCCCAATGGGTCATAAGGTTTTCAGAATGGAGAGTCTGGAAACCTATTTAAAACACTGGGATGCTGTCTGGGAGATCAGTGTCAGTCCCAATCAGGTCATAGAATATGATGAATGAGGGTAGTCAGTCTGTTACTTCATCTGTGAAGAACTTATTCTCATGGGAGACCAGGAAGAGAAGAAAACAAATCTTGTCCAACAAAGACCACTACATCTTCTCAAAGGTGTCAATAGAAAATCAATTTAAAAAAAAACTAATTAACCTTGTAGTTGCTAGCATTTTAATAGAATTTTAAGCAGGGCGGATTATTTAAAATACACTCAGATTACATTACATTTTAAGAGATTATTTTGTAACAAAGATTGGTATTGTTAGCTCTGAGACAGTACTAACAAGTTGCAGCTATTGTGTCTATTCCTTCCAACAAATAAAAGTTATCCTTATTCAGGATAACATATTTGCATTGTGATTATGCATAAGACTCCTATCAGTCAGCAGCACTGGAAATAATACAAGCAAGTGCTCTGAGTCATTGACCTATAGAAATACATTTTAAGCAGATAACGTGAAAAATACAGTCACAAATTAAAGACTTTTTTTTTTAAAAAAAAGATTCATGCATATGTCTATAGTGTGAATATGCCCTTTGGGAGGCATGAAGCTGTACTATCTAAGTTAGGTGCCTAAGTGAGGAAACTAGTTTGACAGCTGCAGGTTTTGAACTGAAACAATTAAAGTCACCTTCAGGAGGTTTAGTGAGGAACAGATGTTCTGAATACCCACAGTCAGACACAAGCACCCCCATATATTCAAAAAATATATTCAGTTTTAAAGCTAGTCTTTTTACCCACACTTCTAAGAACAGGAAGGACATGCTCAAAGTCTTTTTCTATGGATAATGAGAAAATATCCTATATTTAGAGACAATAATTTATTGTTAGTATATTTGAAATCTTAAAAGTCTACTCATTATCAGTCCAGAACTAGTTGCTAAAGAAAAAATACAACAATACTTCGTTAAAACACAGAAAGAAGGCACAGAAAGAAAGCTCAGTAACAGTCATAACATAATTTAAACTTGTATGCGAAGTTCTTAGCTTTTTCCCCATTTTCTGGTTTTATGCTAACCATTCTGGTGTTCCTCTGAGCCCTAAGGTTGGCTGTTTCACCTTGGGGTATGGATCAAACTGGGGGAAAGGGATTACTACCATCCCCAGCATCTGGAGTCTTTCACCAGGAGGAATGCAGAGTTTAGGTTGGTGGATTTTAAATTTGACTCTAGAATACACGTTGTGTCCTTTTTTATACGTCTGGTAACACATTTTACTCCTTTACTCTTTTCTCCCTCGGTACACAGCTCCACGTCACATCTAGGTTTACTTGACTCCACAAACTGCCAGAAAAAGGCTCCATGGACAAAAGCTTGAACATTTTGCAGCGTGTGCACTTGAAACATTAGCAACTCCAAAGTTCAAACCTTATCTGGGCACCGTATCTCTCTACTCCCACTAGCCATGGCAAAGGCACTAAAGAGTTAGGGCACTAAAAAGTTAGTAATGACTGAATTTCCATCCTAAAGATACATGTTCCCTAAATTAACATTGTTATTTAAATCCAAAGGCAATCTCCAATCCTGTCTGACACAGCTGCTGCAACAGAGAAAGACAGTGACACACATCTGGGAAGAAATGCCCAGAAATAAAAGTCAAAAATCAGGTTAGAAAAGACAGAATTCATGGGATCTTAATTCAGAAATGAACTAGTACTGCTTGAACACATGAACAGAACAGGAGGGTTTCTAGAATGCCTGATGGAGCAGAATACTGATAATTTAACTGGCATTATACAAATGAAAAGATTAATATCACTGCTGCCCTCTCCTATTTATAAGGCTTCAATTATTAATGCTTTTTTCAGAAGTGATTTGATTGACACAATTTGTGTTAATGAAAGAAGAAATGAGTTAATCAAAACTTTCACTATCAGAAGAAAAAAGTTTTGTAAGTGTTCAGATACCGAAGCCAATCAAATATTCCCTCTCTTACCCCTCTTTCTTACACAAAGACAAGCCATACAGCAAAGCAAGCCCTGCTAAACACACAGAGGAAAGACCATGGATTATGAGATATGCTGCTACTTGTGTAAGTGCTACAGTGGATTTCTTATCTGTGGAAGCCATATGACAAATCACCCTACAACAAAACCTCAGTGTGCGTTATTCATTTTCTTCTGACCCAAATCATACATTGCTCTTTGACTGATATGCTAATGATACAGGGGAAGGGCAGCGTTGCAATTTCAGGATCACATACATTAACTAAGACACGAGAAAGAGAGGATATGAAACCAGATCTTTTTTTTGTGTGTGTGTGTGTGTGTGTGTGTTCCTGCAGAATTTTTGCTAAGGTTCCTAGAGGTCACACAGACAAAAACACCAAATTTGTCCACTGTGCCTCAAGCTCTCTTAGGCTTTGCATTAGTAAGACAAATGACTAATTCACTACAGCCAAATGCTGCACAATTCATGATTAAACACAAGCGTCCTCAGACTTGGCTCCATTTGTTTCTTCTGCAATGAAATATGTGCAGGTTTATATTTTTCATTACTACATAAATACAAGCAGTTTAGAAAATGCTCGAGGCATTATCAAAGCTGAATCTTTCATTCTAACATGGGAGTGTGTTTAGGTCACTATTTTGTCCTACTGTCTGCTGCCATATAGTTATTTAATAGCATTATTTGTGTTTAAATGAATTTTATAATTGCCAATGCTCCTTCCCTTAGGAATTCAATTAAATCCAACCCCAGCTCTGCAGACATTAATAGAAATAGTGAAATCTTACTGTTCCAAGTAGCTATTGTTATTAAGATTTATACAGTGTTAATTAATAGTAGTCCATTATTATACAGTTTTCAGTGGTGTAATCTCAGCACCGGTGTAACTAACAAGGAGCACCTTGCAGTATACTATCCTTGTGACCCTGTTTGCTCAGTACCTGATGAGTTGTATTTTTTTTTTTTATTAATTTATTCTCAAAAAGAGCTGTCCATACTATAGAGACCTTGCGTATGACATGATCTCTATCAAGTCTGATTCCTTATATGTCCAAAATTGCATGACAAGAATCTACTCCCTTCATTCACCACCCACTCTCCATTCCTGCTGTCACAAACATTGTTGCAACAGTCCAGAGGCATGGTCTGTGTTCAGATTTTTCAATTAAGAGTTGCGCTGTAGAACAGAGCTCTGCTGATGGAGAAGCAAATCACCAGTTCCCTGAGCTGAGAACGCATCACTTTACAAGCACACACGTACACACGCTGATCCTCCCTCCTCACTGTCCACGATGTCCTCTGCCCTCCTGGTCTATTGCCATCCCACCTTGCCAGACTTGCACACGCTCAGTTTGCTCTCAATTCAGCCAACAAAAACAAGGGGAATGCCAAGTTTATCCTCTACCAATACAAACAGAAGATTACCATACCTACCATAAATGAAACTAGGGACAGCCTACTGAAATTGCTAATCCACATGCACAAAAACTCAGAAAGAAAATATGTTTCTAATTTAAATCTCTGTCATGCAGGGCGCCTAACCCAAGTCAAACAACAATGAAATTCTCTGCAGCTTCTCAGCCTACCAGGAAGCAAGAGTCTACACTTGTCTACACTTTGAAGCAGGTAAGAAAAACACAGGAACAGACTAATAGGTCAAAATCACTCTTCCAGTTTTCTAAATCAGCCTAATATCTGAATGACTGTAGCTGATAGGGTCTTAGTATCCTTCTGCCATCACAGGCTGGAGAAACAGCCGCAGAGCACAGCTTCGAGCTGCCAGACAAACCACCGCTACATCTTCATTTTCAGTTCTCACCAGCTACTTCCCCAAAAAGCACAGGAGCGAGGAGATGCCTGATCTTACCCAGAACTAGGTCTTTGTGCTTCATTTTCAGTTCTCCAGCTTCACTACACTCTCCACTCTCTTCCCCTCTCTACCCACTGGTTTCCATAAGCCAAGGGCCTTTACCTCCCTGGGACTGGCATCACCAGCTCGCAGTCAACTACACCTACTGCCATTTCAGCAGATGTACTGTATAAATACACAGCAGCTCGGATAATAAATTATTATTTATCAAGAACTACAACTGACATTTTTAGCCCATTTGACTAACACAAACCGACTTTATCTTTTGATTGTGTTATACCAATACCTACAAAGTTTTAGATTTTATTAAAACTGTCCATTTTTAGTTTGTCACTCTTGTGGGGACTAATAACAAGAAATAACCATGGAAACAAAGTAATAAATGGTACCTTTTGAATATCTTTAAATAATTTTGAATAACTTCTTGACAGTTACTATAGCCAAAATATGTGTGTATTTTTCACAAAATACATGTTATATTATTGTCACTGTAAGCACCAGAGATAAATTATAGGTAATTTCCACTTTTTAAGTCCTGTTTCTATGGTAATATGAGCAATTGCCATTACTTCAGAGCTTGTTACCATGGTTATTTCAGGTAATTCCAGGGTTTTAATACCCTTAAACCTGAAGTGATACTTTTTCTCCTATTTTGCTGTTGAGCAAAAATCACAGCTCAACTTTAGGGGGGAACACAGCTCTTCTAGTTAAAATAAATACAGCATATATCACACACATACAAGGAGAGGAGTCAAAATGAGTAACTTACCATACAATCTCTTGTTGACTTCCTTCTTCTAAGAGAGCAATCTCTCTTTGCTATACAACTTTCTACAGCAAAAAGGAAGTGCCTCCTTCAGGTTTTAAATGTTCTGACCACCCTCAGCTGTGCAAGGCACTTGTCCCAGAGGGCAAGCTCCCTGTTAAAGCTGGGGAGGTGGGATATAGTGGGCTAATGTGCTGCTCCTCCAAATGTCAGCTTTGAAAGACGACTGGTGAGATGTCAGCTGCTCCCAATCCCCATAATGGGGAAGGCCACAGAGAAGCATGGGCTCGTTCGCTGGTACATCATCCCACACTTGTGCTTATCTCCAAATGCCCTGGAGAGAACAATTGGGCTTAATGGATCCCTCTGGAGTAGTGGGGCAGCCTTCCCCACTCCTGTACCAATGCAAACAGTACAAACATCTTCACCAAAGCCCTGCAGACAGCTCTGGGGGTTTGAAAACACCAGGATAATTCTGTCTGAACCTTTGCATAGGAAAGAGACAGCAGGAGGCTTCATGTAGCAGCAACTGGGTGGTAATAGAAATTATTCTGAATTAAAACTAATTCTCCATCCTGAGAAATCTTCACGTGTTAGCTGTGTGACTTCAGCCTGCCTTTCCAATAAATCTCCTTGCTCATGTCTACTGCAAGCACTGATCTTGACTTCAGTCCATGAAATCTGCTCCCACCAAAAAGACTTCCAGGCTTTACTTAGAGAAGACAATTCATACAATCCGCCCCTCTTCCTTCAGAAGCAGTCAGCAGGACTCTCTGGCTTGAACAACTTGTTACTTGCACTGAAGAAGGTATTTTGGTTACAGTAACTTGCTACATCTACAATACCAGACCAGGGCATGGGTCAAGTCTGAGTTGCTGGGAAGACATCACATGATACCGTCGATTTATCTCCAGTGTCATCAGGGTTTTGGCATTTTCATTATCACTTCTTATGAAGACAGAAATGACTGATTTTATGAGATCACTTTTTTTTAAAAAAATATATATATTTTTCTTAAAAGCATGTTAAGCCACATAACTGTACAGAAAAGACAGTAACTATTAAGCACGTGGACCCTAATGACATTGCAGCAGGAAAACACATATCAAGATCCAAAGATGTTTCACTGTTTTCAATTAATCTTACAAAGTACCTAGAAAACCCTCATACTTTAGATTGTCAGTGTTATGTCTGTTATATGGCTGTGATTTTTTTTTTCCCTGATACTAATTACCAAGATTCATCTTAGTAAGCTACAGTACTCTGTTTAGATTTTTTTTTTTTTAGAAAAAGATTTTTATGCAAGGTTTATTCACCAAGACTTAGCAATCAGCTTCAGTTATATAGGTATGAATGTTATCCAAATGATTAAGGCATCCTCAGATTCAACCATTAATAACATCAAGACAACGTAGTCTCTCAGAACAAGGTAAATATGTTTACCTGCCAGTAGGTTACTAGTGCAATCTAATATCGATATTTCACAAGAGCTTGCACAGATCATCTCTATGTCTACATTATCAAATACCTTGGTATAATATCTGACAGGTTGGTAAATCAAAGCTGTTGGTTCTGAGCCCCCTCGTTAAAAGCAGTATGGGGGTTTTACCCTAGTCTGGTTCCCTGGACTGAACAGTCCCATAATGTATCCGGTTTAATATATGTTTTCCATATTCATCTGATCTGTACTTCCTCATCAGGTGCTATACAGCATTTGCCACGCACCTGGAGTTCCTGGGGAACAGGGACAACAAAGGTATCCACACTGGTGCTCCAAACCAATATAGTAATCTGGGCAGAGCCCTTCCTTGGATATTCTTGGATATGAATATTATTTTAGACAGAAAGCAAGCAGTTGAGGGTTGGTTTAAGTTACACAAGTATGCGTGACTTTAGATAATTTGTTGTTAGAGATAGGGAACAGTAAGCCAGTTAACCACTTGTTTTCTCTGTCATTTTTTTTCAGGGACAATACTGACTATGCAATGGTAGAAACTCTTCTACTTTCACTTGGGAGTTCACAAAGAGCACCTCCACTGAGAGGAGGGACAGGTCTAACTGAGCAAGTTATATCCACATTAGGCTCAGAAAACTTAGTATGGGGACCAGACCCACCTCAAACCCTCAGAGCCCAAAACAGCTGTCACCATTTACAAAATGATTCTATTTCCCCAGTAATACTGCAAGTGCTGTGTTATGTGGGTTATATGTTATGTAGACTGGTCCATGTCTGCTACCATGTTGTTCTCCATCATCATGGAGGCATGCTCACATCCCTCATTTTTGTAACTATGATAATTCCAAAAAGTTTTAGATTTCTTTTGGATTCCTTTATGGTCACACGTTATGCATACATGTTGCCCATTTTCTATACTTTACACATTGAAGTCACTTAAGGTGTTGATATCTGTAGAAGAGCAGTACTACAAATGGCACAGCAAGCTGTTCTAAAAAATTATCCTGCCAGGCCAGCTGGTGGAAAGGCACTAGTCTAACCAATTAAATTACTCAGGCATTTTCTAGTACCAATCATTATTTGCAGGTCTGCAACATAAAAAAAAAAAAAAAAAAAAAAAAGCTTTCTGGAGCTCTTTACGCTGTCTTTTCTTTCGGAGACAGTCATAACTCCTTAGACTTTGATAAGTTAAATAGCTTATTTTTGCTCACTCAAAATATGTTGTCTCTCCTTTTCTGAGATTTATCCATTTCTTTTTTAAAGGATCAGCTTGGACTGTATTACAGCCATTATCCTTTTACAGTAGTGGCACAATTCTGATTTGGATATTGTTTCATTTTTCTTTTTTAAAGGCAGCCTTGGACTCTGTTATGACAACCTTCTGGCATCTTGGTAGGGCTCAATCATAGAATCATTTAGGTTGGAAAAGACCTCCAAGATCATCAAGTCCAACCATCAACCTGACCTACGAAGTCCCGTCTCTAAACCATATCCCTTAGTGCCACATCCACATGTCAATCATCTTCTTTGTCCTGCTGGCCACACTCTTTCTGCTGTAGGCCAGGATGCCACTGGCCTTCTTTGCCACCTGGGCATGCTGCTGGCTCATGTTCAGCTGTCTGTTAATCAGCACCCAGAGATCCTTCTCTGTTGGGTAACTTCCCATCCACTCTTCCCCAAACCTATACCCCTGCACGGGGATATTATGACCCAACCTCATGGGGTTCCTGTCAGCCCATTTATTTCAAGAAACCTCAGTGGCAGCCCTACCCTTCAGCATACAGACATTCCCCCAGGTTTGTTATCACTGGGGATCTTGCTGAGGGTGCATGACATTTCCTCATCTCAGTTGGCAATTAAAACCATAAAACAATATTGTCCCCAATATCAACCCCCAAGAGTCTCTGTTAGCAATTGGCTGTTGGTGAGACTTATTACTGCTGATTACAACACTTTGAGACCAATCATCCAGCTAGTTTTCCAGCCGCTCTACAGTTTACTCAATGAATATGTATTTCACCAGTTTGTCTATAAGAATAATACAGGAGACCATGATGAAAGCCTTGCTATGAAGCTTTGAAAATAGCTTAGGACACCTCTCCCCCTCCAGTGAACACCAGCTGTACTTTTCCAAGATTACTCCTCCTAAGGATTGTGACATTTTTAATTAGCTGTCTCCTTTGTTCCTGACAACACTACGTTTCCTAATCTGCCCGCCAATAGTCTCTGACCTAGTCAGATAATAAAATGATAAACCGTGAAAAATCACGGATGTGTGTTTATATATATGATTCAAATCTCTGATCCTGATTTTTTTAAGAGAGCAAAAATGCTCCTTTTCTTCTTTCTTCTTTTTACATTTCAGCCATTGCCAAATTCATCTTCTAAGGAACAAGCCAAACGGAAGAGACTAAACCATTCCTTGCTTTAAAAAGCTAACTACAGCATCAATTCATTCACTTTATAGCAGTTGCCTATTTGTATTTGGAACTCTCCAATCAAAAATGTCTTCATATCTCTCTCCAGTTCAGAAGTTGGTTTTATTTTTTTTTTTTTTTTCCAGCCTCGTGTCAGTGAAACAACGGAATAGTCCCATGAAAAAAATAAAATTAAAACCCAAATTTGGGCGTTTTTTTTTTTTTTTTTTTTTTTTTTCTTGCCAGACACATGGTTTGTGGGAGGGGAGAAGCAAGGGAGGTCAGAGATACATGTTCAAAGCAGCCTTGGGGATTTAAAAGCAAGTCTTCTATTAGAGCCGTGACCAGCACACAACAGAGTTGAAATTTCTTAGGACTTGCTTTGGAAAGCTCAGCCAAGGAATTATTTTCAGAAAACTATATTTTAAAGAACTTTTCCTAGTGATATGGAATTAACAAAAAATATTAAAAAGCCAGTGAGAGAATCTTGTCATTTTGCTGACACACTCCATCTATCGCTTCAGAAAATACCTCAGCCAACAGAAGAAACTAGTGCCTACTGCATTGTACCATCACTAGGACCTGTAGTAAGTAGGAACAAAATACCAGCAGATGCAAATGATACTGCTTTAATGCTTCCCTTTCAGAAGTAAAAATTGGGCTCTCATCTCCTTGAGACACATGACATAGGCTGTATTTCTTGAGAAAATGGTCTTCTAAAAGTATATCAGATCCTTTGAAAAGGGAAAAGACAGCAATAAGATCAGTCATCACTAACAGCAGAGACACAGGTTACCCAATCACACAGAATAAACTTTAACTGGCATTTTAAAGAATATTTGACTCAGGCAGTAGGGTTCTACAAGATCTTATTAAGCACAGCAAGAGCAACTTGTGTCATCAGTTTAAGCAGTAGCTCAATCAGTTTGTTTGAGCTGATATAGCAAATACTTTTGGTGTCAGGAGAATGCCTTTGATGGTTCTGGATGTCCCTTTGAGTCCTGAATATTGTTACCACAGGGCTGAGACAGAAAGGCATATCTCATCTGTAAGGCACTTTCTTCCCTCTCACTGACATTGAAGGACATCATCCTGGCATGGCCCACCACAGTGCCGCTCCTGAGCTGCTCCATGGAGTGGGATGTGGAGCAAGTAAGCGATGTGCTGCTATATCAGTTAAGAGAAGAAGCGGGCAGGATCAGAGCGGGCAAGGTCAGACAGCCCTGGACTACAGCAATTGCCCATGAGCTCTACAGCTGTGGCATTGTC
This sequence comes from Stictonetta naevosa, assembly GCA_011074415.1. Lineage (NCBI taxonomy): Eukaryota > Metazoa > Chordata > Aves > Anseriformes > Anatidae > Stictonetta > Stictonetta naevosa. Next base: position 45,200,848 of record CM021699.1, on the reverse strand, counting down.
TGTTTGGCACCTCATACAGCACATCAGTGTGGGTTTGCCTGCCTGCCTTCAACCAGCAGCAAATGGAGCCCTTTCACCATGCATCAGCTTTTCAGAGGGGGAAGCAAGGGACCTGAGCATCAAAAGTCTTTACTCCACCTATAGCCTGTAAAATGTGGGAAGCTAACCTCAAGAGGGGCAGGAAGCCATGGGATTTAGCATTTTAGAAGACCAAGCAATTGACTCATGAAAGCTTATATCCCAGATTCCAGTTGTCCATTATTGAATGCTTTGGACCTGAGTTTGTTCCTTCTCTCCATCTCCCTCCTTCTTTCTTGAATTTTCTCATCAATTGCTTGCATTCAAAATCTCAGTTCTCAGGCAAAAAGTGTACAGACTTCAAGTGGAGGAGGCAGGTCAAAGTCTGTATTTCCCATACAAACGTTTCATCCATAATTCCCTTCCACATAAAGGACAAAGCAGCATTTTTATTATAAATCAGCCCCAGAGAACAACCACTATGGGAAAATGTTAACAATTAAACAATAATTCATGGATTTTGAAATTAAATACCCTGTATGTGAACAGATTAAGAGAATCTTGTCTACGTAATTCTGGAGAAAACCAATTAAGCTTGCCATCTAATGAGCAATGATGCTCTCCTACATCTGCCAGCAAAACCAATCAACATAATCTATTGCAGGTGGATGTGATTTCTATTCACTATGCTACAGAAATGAATCAGCACCATAAATTCTGGAACCATAATCAGCAACTGGTAATATGGGGAAGCCTACACTTTTCTTACCGCATATACTCATAGTTACTATTATGTCAAAAAGAAGCACTCAAATTTATGCCCACAATTAATGCCTGCTTATAAAACATCAACATTTTTTTTTTCCTCACCAGCTCTTAGATTATCATACAGCATTGCAAGACCCCAGCCAAACTGAAAACAATGCCAGAAGTTCAAGAATCACCACTTTCTTCCCGTTTTGTCTTTCACAGACATGATCAGAAAGCCATTGAATCAGGAAACACATTCCAAATTTGTATTTTAAGTGGGATAACAATTCTCCTAATCTGTTTCTATGATATTTGGCAGAACCTTGTTATTCAATAATGTACATTTTTCCTTTGGTGATATTGATCCATTAAAAATATAGGATCTTCCACCAACTTCTAAATTTTTTTTATCTTCAATAAGGAAATGTTTTGTCACATATATATGTATATATATACATACATATATATATTAAACCTAGTCCCTAATATAATGTTATATAACCATAAGCAAAAGGACTTCATATTTTTCTAGGAGCTGGCAAAAATCAGGCACAATGGACTCTGCAAAAATGAGTCACATAAATGTGCAGAGTACCACAGTAAATCCACGAACACCTGATATAAAGCCACTGAACTGAAGCAAATTAAATCAAAAAGAAAAGTGACCCATAATCATTACCCAGAGACACAACTGAAACCAGCACAAGTGTAGGCCATCCCCTGCAGTCATCCCAAAGCTGAAATACAGTTGCTGATGCTGGTGTTTCCACACTATATATATATATATATATATATAGATATAGATATATATATATAAATAAATAAAAATTACTCCAATAAAATTTAAATAATCTCATTGCTTTGTTATAACCCTCAATGTATTATTACTACTGTACACAGGAAGCTCTTCTCTGTTTGATTAAAAAAAAAAAAAAAGACATTTTGCAGGAGTTTTAGGGAAATAACATTTCAATTCTATCAGTCTGAACAGAAGCTGGACATAGAATCCATGACGTACTAAGTCCAAGACAACTAAAAATTTAGAAAGATGAAATAGAGAGTTCAAAAATTAAATTGTTTTACAGTTCACATTAGAGAAAATTTCAAATGTAAATAACATAACACATATTTCCCTTATTCCCATGACATTCTTAATGTTATTTTGAAATTTACCTCAATAAAAATATTTATTTATTTGAAATCCTTTAATAATGTAAATGTTTTGAAGATATTTTCCATTATATCTTTGATTGCTTGTTTGTTTTGTGCTGGGGGGTTGTTATTTTTGTTCTGCTTTCTTTGCTTGGGGAGGCTGTTAACAGGTTTATTTAACAGCAACAACAAAATTGTGAACTTTAACTGGAAGGCAGACGGTCTCTTCAGTCTGGCTCTTGCTTTTTCTTTTGAAGGCAGTGTACCTTAACTTCACAAAGCATCCTGAGGTCACTAGATGCCTTCGCAGTCATTCAGCAGAGAGCAACAAACAAAATTCAGAAGATACATGTGTGCTCTTCACCCCTTCTACACACACTTTAATAGAACATTTTGCTGTAAGAATAAAGGAAGGATGTCTCTCTTTCCCAGCTCACAGGTTTTCCTATAACATTTTGAAAGAAATCCTGACCAAGTTGGATATGTTCAATATTTTAAGGAGCATTCATCATGGCTTGTGCCAAGTGACTCTTCTGAATCTCTTGCAACACATGAAGAAAGTTACTCAGAAAGAAGCAACTTTCTGGTAATCTACAACAGGGTGAAAACAAACACTGGAGCACAAAGGCTTAGAAGGGAAACTGTTTTGTGATCTTAACTAAAATACACTGTGACTGATAACTGTGTAATACAGATAGCTAAAACAGCACAGAGTGGTTTATTACGTACTATTTAACTGATTTCATTTATGAGAAAACCTTGTAATTTTTTTTTCTTGTGGAATAAATTTATTACCTAACATCCAAAATAAAACTTCTTCCTTCCTTTACATAGAAGTCTATTTCTTGTGAAGATGATACTCATTCAGTGCTTATTACTAAATATAACCTAGAAACAATCAATAGTGCCTGAAACACACATTATTAAGATGTGTGTTGACTCAGACAAGGTCTTACTGAACCTGTGAAAGAGCCCACTGGTTATAGGAAACCTTGCAAAAGATTCTATTTTAGCATTATTTACCCTCAGTGATGAACCACTGATTCTATAAAAATAAAGGAAGAAAATAGTTCAATGTGTGACCAGTTTACTTATTGCAGTTAAAGTGCTCTCATGGTATCTTTTGTACCAGACTGTACAGCATATGCATTTTTAATAGATTCACATCTACAAACTAAATTCCCTGAGGAGAAGGGGAATGATGAGGGGAATTTTCCCCCCTCAGCTGTTTTCTCTGCTCAGCTCTAATAGTTTCTTTCTCTTGCACATGGGAAGCCTCAAACAAATGTCAGGATTCTCAAGAATCATGTGCTTCTCACTATTTGACTGGAGGTGATGGTTTAAAAGCTTCATAAAAGTACATATACACTCTTCACATTTCCATTTCCCCAAATCCACAGGAGAGCACAGAATTAAGCTATCTGAATTCACATATGCTTGTGGCCTGCTGAAAACACAACACTTTGGAGACCCAATATCTGTCTCCCTGATGTGGCCCTGCTTGTCATCTGCTTTTAGCTATTATTAGCTCTTTTCCTGTTAACTCAGTTTCCAGGAATATAATAAATGATAACTCCTTATCAAATTTAACAGGGAATGAGATTATCAACCAGTTCACAGTGAAAAAAAATAACTTCCACCTGGACCTAGGACCAATGAAAGAGCATTAAGATCAAAGGCCAACCATAGGTATACTCAAGAAAAATTGGTCATTTCACTATATGCTGTCATTTGATATAACCACCACTAGAACTTGACAAGTTCTTGACTATAAGCTAAAGGTTGGTAGTGCATTATACACCATGCCATATTTCTTTATGTTCAGCTTTAGGGAACAGCTGGCAGCGTGATGTATTTGTGTACTTCTGGCATTGCCTCAGTGCTTCCCAACTTTGGCATTATCTCCCCCTTTTTGCATACTTTTTCTTCTCCCTTGGAATCTTAACTGGCTTCCAAAATCTTGTGGATGGATGAAGCCATGAGAACTTCATGACATGCATTTTCTGAATGTACATCTGTGCTCTCAACTACCTTAAGAACCCTATCAAAAAGGGATTTATGGCACTGGCTCTGGCACACAGTTCTTCTTGCTCCTATTATATGCTTTTATTTATTATATAGTGCTACTGTTGTGCTATAGCCATCTCTTTGATTGTACAGAAGCTTTACTAGGAAAGTGCTATTAAAGGCAGTGTGATAACTTTCATATAACCTTTGTAAGCTTCTGCCTTTAAAGAATTTTGATTAAAACCATGCTGCATATGCTGCAACTCTACCTATAATCCTTCCTGTATGAAGCTGTTCCTCTCCATTCCACAGATGCATGCTTCTAGAAATCTGTAGAAATGCTAAGCATTTGAAATTACATATATAACGTGCATTAAATGCAACTGCAAAGCCAACTGTGCAAGGCCAACTCTATTTGACCTGCAGCATTAACTGCACAACACAGAAAAGACATTCCAGTTGTACTACTAAAATAAACTGTAAAATGCTCAGTGAGTTTAAGCAGGTGAAGTTTTTCCATGAAGATTATACTACAGTAATGAATTAAAAAATGAAAGGGTTACTTGATGCTCCACTATGCTTTTCCTAGTCACTGCACTTGTGTTAGTATTGTACATACACTCAATCCTCCACAATGCAAACAAAATTCTAAGATCTGGCCATTTTTAAATGATGTCTAAATTAGCAGGGATTCTATAACTGTATCCTGATAAGAAGGCAGAAATGAATTCAAATGCATTGAGAAATTCAGTTCAGTAAAATACTGTTTTACACTTGTGCTAAAAAGACACACTTGTATGCTATGCTAGTCTCAAAATTTTCAGTCTTGTATTTATGTCTAACCAGGCACATATGTGTTCTGTCAAGCTGTTCATTTGTAAGCCCTGTCCTGAACTCGTTGAAGCAAGAACACTGTGCACAAACCTTTTGTTCCCTGAAAAAATAGGAGCTCTTTCTGAAGAGAAAACACAAAAAATAGAACAAAGCCTTGTCAACCTTGAGGTCAAGGTTTCTCAGTGAGTAACAGTAAATAATGGAGACTGCTTCTGTATCTTCTTTCCCAGACTGGCCATCTTCTTACAGCCACTCCCTCCAAAGCAGCAGCTGACAGTTACAGGTATCTAAATAGGAATGCCAATTATTTACAGTACCATTTTCTGAAACAGAGACTAGAAGGAGAAGCAAAGTGTACATGTGTTACTCCAAAAGATATATATATATAGATATATATTAATTCAGGGCACAGCAGCAATTGGCTCTGAGTGGAGTACTTAGTGTATCAAATAGCAGATTAATTGTCAGTTACACCACGCAGTTTACTTTAAGTGAATGCATCAGTATGTAATTGTATGAATGCATATTGACAAATGACTGATTCTTTGTAGTCCTGCTGAATAGAAAAGGCTGTCATAAAAATTGCTGCTGTTCAGGAACAGGTATCTAGAAAAAGCTGACAGAAAACAGTTGTGACTGTTGCCCAGTACCTTGTACAATAGGAGCAAAACACTATTGTTTCCTTAATACTCATAGTTCTGCCATCCATCAATAGGAATAATTTTGTCATTCACATGCACTAATGAGTCTTTCCATAGGAACTTTAGTAGTATTTAAAACCAGCATCCATTAGTGTCTGCATATTGTAAAGCTTTTGTTTATGCCCAGATATACTACTGAGACACAGTTCTGCTATCCATGTACTATGTCACGTTGCAACCTTATATGTCCATGGTAGCTGTGATTTTTCTTGAGAAAAAGTGATCTCTAAAGGGTCATATTTAATTTCTCTGATTTTGTTGAGGACAAATGTGACCAAATCTTCATTACTTCCAAACAAATGCCAAATTTCAATTGAGAGAACATTGGTGACAGTCTGTATTTCTTATGAAACTGAACCGGGATAATACTTTGTTCCCCTCTCTCCTCTACCCAGAAGAATGATGAGCTGGGTTTGACTTAGATCAGTTTAAAAGGTCATGTCTTTGTTTTCGAGACACAATACAAACAGATGGTTATAAAACTTGCAATGTTTATCCCTCTTGTTCTCAGTCATAACTGACAATTAAATAATGCAAGGTGTTACCAAAGAAATAACAGAAACCCAGCTCGTTTGCTGAGTTCCTATAGCAGTAGCTTTAATTACATTACAGATCAATTCCAATATTGAAAAGTGTGCTGTGTAATTTCATACAGGTACTACTGGCTTCACTGCTTCATAGGCTTAATACTGATTTTAGATTGACCATTATACCTGTGTACATTCACATCAGCCAGAGTACTCAATTTCCTGCTTTCAATTTTGCTGAAGAACTGTCCTTCTGCTTCCAACAAATGCCCTCTTTAAAAAGAAGAAAGCCTCCACGCAAACTGCTGTGGTGATAGGGAAGTTAAAATGCAGATGATGACAATGGGTCCAATTCTGACAGCAAACATTGGCACATGTGCAGTATTTGAATCCTTTCAGACACAGAACACTGAGGCAAAGCCTGTTGAGACCAAACCTTGTGGTCTGCTCACAAGCAGCCCACATGGAAGTTTTTGTTAACAGAGAATCATAAGCTTGCAGTAAAGACAGTGATTGATCATTAAAAAAATGCCCTTAAATGCACACAGGTACTCACATATCAACTTCATTTCACTCATTCTTTGAATAAAAAAACAAAACAAACAAACAAAAAAACAAACAAACAAAAAAACCCTACTTCTTGGGCATTTTCCAAGCTAAAATCAGAGAAGTTAAATCAGCTTCTTGTCTTTTTCTCTCATTGGATCACGCACACAGATCCTTCATGCCATGCAAAATGTTGCCTATAGCTCAGTTTAAGTACAACCCCTGAAAGCATACCTTATTTTAGTGTTGGTTCGTATCAACATCTACGGGAGCATTACTTGGCTGGGATTCCTATTGCTCTCCTTGAGCCCCCGGCAGCACAGGTCTTCCCTTCTTCTGCTCCTTCACTGCATTCCTCTTTCTCCTGGTAACCCCATGAATAACTAGGATGGATGCTTTTGTGAGGCTTCTGGATAAACCAGCTCCCATGCATATTGGATTTGTGACCTCCTAGTTTATTACTGAAATTAAAAGCCCAATCTCATTCATGTAAAAGTGCTCTCTTCACAATCTCAAGTGAAGGAAAACTATTTCCTCCACAGATTTCTTCCTAATCAGAGTTCAAGCTTTTCTTCCAAGTCTTGAATCTAGTTTTCCTAGAATCCAGCTCTCCATAAGACTTTCTCTAAACTCATGAGCCTTTTACCACCCCAAAAAAAATCATCTCTAGTCAACAATTTTCTGTTTTTCCTTCCAGTCCCTCCTCAAGGAGAGGCACATGCTTATATATTTGAGGACAATGGATCTGATAAATGGAACCATTACAAGTTACAAGATGTTAACTCACATTTTATGTTGAGCTGAAAGCTACTCCCTTAAAATATAGACACATGCTCTCTTCCATTAAAATAAATTTTCTAAATTATGTACTAGACTGTTGCAGAACTTGAAAGTGGCATATCAAAGTTTTTTTGAACTGTTACGTAAAAGGGCAAAAATATTTCAAAAAAAAATGCCTTCTAATTGACATTTAAATAAAAATTAGATAGCCTCTGACTTCAACAAATACCTTGTATAACTGATGCATTCACATGAATAGAAGGCTTTCACACTTACAACAATATTTGCTTACAAAACGTTTATGCCAAACCCACTGAAGGGGTCACAGTGAAATCTGATTTGCCTTCCTTTTCTAAGCCCTCTTGCCATTTAACCATGAAGCAAAAGCAGTAGAATACAATTTTAAAAGGTCAATCACTCATGAACAAATAGCTGATGACAGTCCAGGGAAATTGCCTAGAAACACCCTATGGGCTAAAATGTGCTTGTATTAAGTTCCTGAGTGCTTCCAAGCAAAAACTCTGTTCAAAATAAATTCTGATGATTTATAAGCAGCATGAGTTAAATTGGACAATTACATATTCACTATTGATTAACTCACTTGCTAATTGGTGTTTATTTGCTATTCCATATTCTTCAGATATGTGCTAACGTGTGCATATGGCAAGGTTGTGACATCATGAAACAAACATGAATATAATTGAGACAGTTGAACGCTTAGGATGCAGATAAGAGAAAAATGATGTTTCAAAGACATGACTTCTCTTTCTCTCCAGCTGCATTTATGATCCTTTTTTTTCCCTTGCTAAAATGCACACAATCTTCCCTTGTAGCATTATTAAAGCTATTTGGGTGCTCTAATTTCACACATGTGGATTTCTTTTTAAGGTTACTTTCACTCTTAAAATGTCTTGGATTTGGAATGCTTGATTTCAGAATAATTAGAGTGTCTCTGCAGTACATATTTATTCAAAATATTACATACATTCCTCTTTGTCTAACAATGTGCGTGCTTCTAAGACTAAATATTTCCTACAGTAAGACAGAGAACACCTCAACCTAACATTTCTAGCATTTTTATATCAAAGTAGCAGGAGTAAGCTTTTAAATGCATTGTTTCTAGATAAATCAGAAAAAAAAAAAAAAAAAAAAGTTTTGACTTTCCTTGGCCCCTTTGGAGCAGTGTAATGCAGCCACAGGTTGTTTGCTGATTTAGTTTCCACCAATTGTGTTTCATGAGATTCATCCAACTTGTCTTTCCCATCCCACCACAGCCACACATCTGCTCGAAGAGATATCCTCCCATAACTACCATCCATCACACTTTTCCCAGCTTCCATATATCCAGATACAAACGTGTGTATTCATATGCAATTAACCCCCCCTCCCCCACCTTTCCTCCATCCAGGCCTCATTTTTGAATATACTGTTGCTGCAATATCATATCAAAGTTTGTTTGTCATTATAGCCTGCTATATAGGTTTTTGTTTTGTTTTGTTTTTCCAGCAAAACTGAAGTCAGATATTTTAAAATCTTGCTTCTAGTGAGAATGAGGCCATAAGCCGATTTTACATTTCAGACATCATCAGCCCCCTATATTTTTCTAGATAAAAGTGAAGGCGGAAGAGTAACATTCACTGATCTTTTTGGTGTCAATTGGGAATATTTGGCCTTTATTTGAAACAGTAGGACATAAGCTACTCCTGATATATCATCCCAGTGAAATGTAAGACTTTAGCCATTTGGAAAGAAGAAATTCATAGAGGGGTGCGGTATATTCTCCCTGGGTAATAAAATCCCTAGTGATGATACACTAGTCAGTCAGTACTAACCCCCATCTCCTGGGCTTTCAACCCAACCAGCACTGACACTGAAAAGGAGTTTGATATCGTCAAAAAATATTAAGGTGACAAGCATTTTCATTTTAATGCTGACAAAACACTGAGTTTGAGAAACTGGCTTTCTTCTGTGAATAGCTGGAAAGAGACCATCCCAAATATTTTAGTGATGTGAGGCACCTTGAAATAGGCAGTGCCCTGACCTCAACCTGAGTTTCCCCAGATCCATTTGAGGGCCAACTGTCTTGTTGTCTCCAACCAGAAAGTTTAGCAAATGCAGGCTTAATTCTTTCCCAATAGAACTGTCACCAGAACTACTATCTTCCTGAAAATATTCAGTTTTAATACATCTTTATTTTCTGACTAGAAGGATTTTTTGCCAAAAAGTTTCCTCACTCAATTCTGTTATTAACCTCTTTCCATTACCAGAGTGGCCATTTGCTAGTCCCGTTGCTCTGATGGCCACCAGATAACTTTATTTGAAAGCATTTGAAAACCTAAGCACATCACTACATTTGTGAGTTGTATTTCATTATTTAACCCTATCACATAAGCAGTGATTACTAGCTTTTAAATATTTTCTAAATTAAGGGTAATGTCTGCAGGCTTACTTCTCACAAGCAATGCTAACAGTATAAAATAAATAAATAAATCTTACAACATTAAGGGAGAGGGAAGACATATTTAAAGATTTATTCCAAAAAGCTTGAAATGATTTGGCCTGGAGGATCTGTTTTAATATGAAAAACATTTCTGCACAGACATATGCATATTTTTTCCTATATGCTGAAAAGTAGTACAATCTTCAAGAGGCATCCAGCATCTGACTTTCAATACCTACAGCCTTTTTTGCTCAAGAACAAAATAAAAGCTACTTAAACCCCTGGGTCACATCTTCAGTTAGCCATTTCATATGCAACTTTTAAGGAATAAAAAGAATTGCATGGGCCTAATCCAAACTCTTTGAAGTATTTTTTTTTTTAAAGTTGCAACAGACTTTACCAGACTTTAAATCAGGTTTTTGTTTATTTAGAGTCTTTTTTCTCTCTCTCTTTTTCTCTCTCTCTTTTTTTTTTTTTTTTTTTGTTTCAGTTGAGGGAAAAACCTCTTATTGCCGGTTCACAATACCGGAATTATTCTGAACAGGTAAGGTACCTCTTTTTGTTATCAAAATCTATTTTTTTCCACTGTTGTGTAAGATAATTTAAATTTTGCATGAAACACCAAAGATGAAATAGAACTGAAAATGAACTGCTGAAGATTTTTGAATTACAAAATCTGGCTTGGTTGACTTACGCTTTCCATAACTAATGCTCTTGTAAAGCCCTGAAGTCTGGAATTCTAACATGCTGAAGGAAAAAAACTGGAAAATTTATAATAAGCAAGAGGTATTCAAAAATTAGAGCACAGAACTTTGCTTTGGGACTCATGAAGATTTTGTCACCAATGGTGATTCACCATATGAGAGGGAGCAATTAACATCTCTGTGCTGCAGCCTGCTTCATTGGTAAAACAAATTTTAATCTGTTACCTGTACTGGGGATTTGGGAAGGAGGGATCTGAAGCTTAGTTATTTTTACAATTTATAAAAATACGCCTAGTCTCTAAACCTACAGTCCATTTCCCACCCCCACAAATTAACACAGATCTAGAATAAAAATTCAAAAGTGTCACCAGACCCCCAAAGCCTGTCACATTAAGAACTCAAGATGTTTAAGACATAAAGAAGCCAGAGATCTTTGTTGCATTGTTCTGAAGAGCAGGGTGGTGGATCTAAGCAAGGAAATTCTCATGGGGATGCAGCCATACCTTCTCCACACCCCCAGGCAGAGGAGGCTGAGGCTGCCAATGTGACACCACAACTTAATTTTGACAGCAGGTTTGTGTGTAGTACTTTGAGATCCACACTTGAAAAGGGGAGGTGCATAACCACAACACTTGTATTAAGAGTACATGCAGTACCTCAGCTGTCCTGTCTTGGTAAATGCAGGTTCCTTTGGCCTTAGAATAATGTCGTGTGACAGTTGCTATGGAAAGCATTTTATTTTTTTTAAATAAATACTTTTGTCAATAGGCACACACAGTACATGTCTCAACTGCCACGATGACTTATGCCCTCTTTGTTTCAACACGAGTACCTGTATTTATGCAGCAATGGAAAGGCTGGTTATTTCTTATATAGCTGACTGTGTTCCTTTTGGCATAATATGCTCTTATGATTAGTCAGGTGAAAACAACCCACTTACCTTCACAATAATAAATTAGCCTGTGTGACTCAGAGAGGAAGCAAGGGGGAGAAAGGCGAACAAAAATTAAAGTTTTGTGCAGTTCTGCTGAAATTCAAGACACATAATCCCCACACACCCATGCATATAAAAAGGAGGCTCTGGAGAGGTAAAGGTTCTATAGAAAAGAAAATTTTAAGACCTGACTGGCCTTTGGTTATGTAAAGAAATGAAGATTGAGCAGCTGCACTGACATTTCATTTCTGGATAGCAGAGGATGGTAGTGACTCATTCCTCATTGCTATGCCAGCATACCTTTTCTACACAATCTTTCATTAAGGTTAAAAACAAATGAGAAGGCAATGCATTTCGGCTTATATCAATGTGTTGCTGACAACTAGTGTGAATAAGTGACCTGCTGCAGTGGCCCAAACTTAAGTATTCTCATTTGGATAGCTCAAGAGCAAGTATTTCTCATGTGAAATTCAAAAATGGCATACTGTATATAGAAAGGAAATCAGGTTTTACTCTTGCTCTGCAAAAGTCCATACAGCCTACCTTTACAGCTATTCATGTTACATAAAAGAGAGCTTGAGTTACCATGCACAATAGAATATAAATGGCAAATATAAGAAATGAACAGAGTATATGATGAATTAAGTGTAGAGATAAAAATAGACACAGTATAATCAGTACCTGCCTCTGGTAATGATAAAATTTGATCAAGAAAGAATAAGTCTATGTAGAATATTAGTCAGAGCTCGATGGGGAATATTAGTCAGAAATACAAACTTCCTTAGCAAAGTGTTTATGTGCAGCACAGAAAAGCTCGATTTACTCTACCGAGCTAGCCAAGACATGTTGTACTAAACTCCAAGTCCTGCAGTTAGCACCTTTTCAGGTAACAACTAATTTTAATCCTTGCTCGGTAAAGACATTGGTGCCCTCTAACACTCAGGTAATACTGATGGTCCTAAGAGTTATTTTGGGCTTCTCAAATTTCCTATACACACTCTACCTCAGAGTGAGCAGGCAGACAAAGCTTCTCCTAGAGCTTACCCAACATCTAAGGAAATCTCAGCCAAACACTGTCTGTGTGATACCGGCTCTTCCCCATCCCTTGGACACTATGCCAGCAGATTTCCCCTGAACTTCACACCTGTCTTATCCTTATCCTGATCCCTGAGCTTTTGCCTGGGACAAACCAGGAATATCCTATTCTCTGTGAAACTCACCCCAGACAAACCACATCTCTTAAATGCAAGAACAGCTCACCCTAAGGCAAAGACACCTTCCTGCATAAAGTTTCAGTTAAATGAATGTAGCATCTGCAAGAGACAGATCACTGGCCATGCAGGAAAGCATGGGTAGTGACAGCACCAGTTATTTTACTTGGAGTAAATGAGCATCAATCAGCCAGGGAACATTAGTGTTCAACCTCCTAGTTGGTGAGGCTGGAGAGTTTTTGCATGGGCTGTTCTAGAAATGGGATATTATTTCTGTTTCACTCCTTAGCAGCAGCATTCAACAGCAGAATTTGGAGCACTGATGATGTTTTACTTTTTATTTATTTATTTATTTATTTATTTTTCTAACAGTAAAAACACTGCCCCTTTCATTGCTTTTCATTTGCTCCTAAATCCTGATCTGGAATGTTATCTCCAGCCACAGGAGTTTCTATACTTATTAAATCTGGCCTTGTCTTCTAATGAATACACTTGTAATGCTGGCTCTCACAAAACGGGCATCTGTCCTTGAAGAAAAGAGACAGAGATCAACCTTTTAATTATTTTACCTTAGCCCTCCGAACCATTGTTATCCAATAACAACCTTTAGTAAAATAACAGGTAGTTAAAGACCGGGTTTGAGCTAGTTGTATATGAAAGCCTTAAGTGTCATTCTTGTGCTACTAATTTGGTGATCATCCAACTAAAAAAATGCAATTTGAACAGAACCTCTTAAAAAGAGAACAGCTTATCACCACAAGGTAAAATTTGAAGTTCAAAAAAAACTTGTGCTTAGGAAAGGTTTTTAGTTAACTAATTAGTCTCAGTAAAAAACATTCAATGCTTCAAATTGTGCTCGCTGTTACACAGAGATAAGTAAGCCTCCAGTGACTTATGTGAAGGTTGATAGCAGAATTTGGCCAATCACAGAAAAGCTTCACTCTTCTGCATGTACAGTATACATTGAGGAAGCAAGCAGGCACAAGCTGAAAAATGGGTAGGATTGTTTCCCATCCCCAAATCAGCTTGTTGTCTGCAGTCTGCACAAAGGAATGTCAAGGAACAAATGGAGTACAGGTGAAATTCACTGCTCCACAAACAGGCATCTTTCATTGCAGTACTCTAAAAAGTAAAGATATTTACGTTCATTTCTGTACTCCACATTAAGGCACTTTGTTTTGTATGCCTCCACATCACTGCATTTTGTTCTTTGTTAGGTTAGCCTAACACACCAAAACCCTGAGTCTCAGATATCTGAAGCAGCAGAATTTGAAGGTTCTTAGCCATACAGATCCTTGTGCACAAATCCACACTTAGTGCATCCACAGTGATAGCTAATTGTCTGTAATCATGTCCTCTAATCACTAAGTTGTTCATCTGTTTCCTTTCTACTTTGTTGCAGAGCTGACATTTAAAGATGGAGGAGACAAAAGTTACCACGCCTCATCTTCTTTCCATCCATTTCAGCACAGTGCAGAGAAAAGAAAGTCCCATTTGGAGATAAGAATCTTAACACTGCTCTCCACAAACTGCTATCTAATGGAGTCTGCACTTTTTTTTTTCTTTTTTTTTTTTTTTCTGCTCAATTTCAATGACCCAGAGATGTCCCTCTGATGAGCATTGCAGTTCAGGGTGCAATTTCCATTTCACTGCACCAGCAGCAGTTCTCTTTTCATACTTCATAAAGATAACAGCCAAAGAACCAAAGTGAGGAAATGCTGCTGTACATGGGACAGAGGGAGGGAGGCAGGAAGGTGAAGGCAAAGATGAGAAGGAAATTTCAAAGAAAACAAGTTTCCCACTGCTGGAAGGGACAAGGGCAGATGGAATGTTTGTTTTTCTCACACTTATTTTGTGGTGCATATAAATCCTGTGGCAGTTCATGGTTTTCTGAAGGGTTTAAGTTTGTTGTAGGAAACTGTGAACTCTGATATAAGACTGAATGACTGTTTCACAGATATTACACGATTGCTTTCAATTGCAAGGGACTGACATCAATGAGTCCCTTTCAGTCTTATATACCATACATGCTTATGATCCATTTCATGCTCAGCTCACCTTGAATTCTTCATCGATGGATACCTACTTCTTATTTCTCCTCTATCAAGTGGAATGTTTTTCCTCCTGCTATTATCAGAGCTAGCATCTAAAGTTCCCTACTAAAACCCATAAAACAACATTCACAGTCCAAAGTGTCTCTTACAGCCAGGAGAGCAACACAGCTGAAAAACCTGAAAAAGTCATCCACAGACCGCAAATGCTATTGTGCACGCACACACCCCCACACCTATATATTATATAATGTCTATATTTACATATGCACAGTCTCTCAATCAGCTCAGGTGGCATTTACCTCGTCATGTACCTCCCAGGCCTTCTGGCTTAGGAGCCATGCAGCCACAGGGATGCTTGGCATATGCTCCAGCTGATACGCTGGCTGCAGCTTCCCGGACCTGACTCTACCATTTAGTTCTGATGACATACATTTGCAAATATGTGTACTTTAGTCAAACAGCATCTGTCCTAAAAGTCTGCATGGTGTAATCAAGTTTTTATTTTTTTATTTTTTTTTTTTTTTTATCCTAATGGCATCATCAGAAACATGTTTTGGAAAACTCCACAAACAATCCTGTATCCTGAGCTGCTGACACAACCAAAGCATTTTTTTTTTTCTCTCTCCCTCACTAAGATCTAATATTCACATCACAGAGCAGTCACACATACTGCACTAACAGGTATAGCCAGAAGCCACTAACTTTAGGGCCTTAAAATCTGGAAGTTTACTTTAGAAGATGTGGTAGAAACAGCTCCTGTTTAGGTTGCTTGTTGCTCTTCCACTCTCCAGCTCATGGACAGCTATGCTAAGCCATGCTCCCCATGAAATGACTAGAGCACTGCTAAGGGACCCTGGAAGTCTGGTTGGTTCATTACAGTTTTACAAACAGGCACAGGAACTACTCTTTGTAGGCCAACTGCAAAAGCTTACTTTTTTTCCCATTGTCTTTTTTTGGCTTGTTTTGTGGAAGGAAAAAAACAAAAACAAAAACACCTCAATGTAGCGGACTGTAATAAAGATATTTTGCATCTGAGAAGAATTGTATGTTGTTTCCTGATCTGATGCTGTCAAGGAATAAACCCCTCAGCTCTTAATTCATATTTAATGTATTCGTCTCTGTCTGGGTCCCTCTCCTAACTGAGGACAGAGTCATGAGATCTGCTGAGCTATGCTGATTCTAGACCATATCTGTAGTGTCTCTTGAGGGAAAGGACAATTAGGTTTGCAGTCACACATAGCACAGATGACAAAGAGAAATCACAGGGCATGACACCCTGGAAGAATGAGAGCATCTCATACTCTGTGCAGAAACTGAGGCTTACAGGAGAGCTGATCACTGAACTTACTTTGGCCACCTGGCCCAGGCAGGCCCCAGGGAGTCTGCAAGGATGGCAGAGAGCCCAAACAGATGCAGGGATGCAGACTGTGGCAAAGGTTCCTCTACCCATCCTGACACACACAACCACTGTCTAAACTAGCCTTGCTGCTCTCAGCATCACGCCTAAAGGAGCCTCTGATGCCAGCTGAGCTGTTTCTGAACTGGCACATAAACAAGCAGAAAAGAGTCTAACTGGAGTAATACTCACTAGGAAATACACTTATCCTCTGTGCTCTGCTCACACTACAGACTCTCTCAGTACTCCTTTTCCTTCCCATCACAACCACCAACAGCCAACTCACGTGCGTCTCAGCCTGGCTTATGTGTGCACCTTCCTCTCATGAAACATCCTTTTTCCAGGAAGGAAAGTGCACATGAGCTCATACTGCCCTGACACAGAAGGAATTTCTGATAGACATCTGCCATGTCTTTTGAGTTTCAAGCAGACAAATGATGACCAAGGCAAGGAAAAGGAGTCTCAATGCAGCACTCATGATGAGAAAGACTGCCTAGTCCACAGTATCACATTCTGGGGTCAAACCAAGGTCACCATCATCACAGAATGGCTTGGGTTGGAAGGGAAATATCGTCTAGTTCCAACCCCCCTGCCAGAGGCAGGGATGCCACCCATGAGACCAGGTTGTCCAAAGCCCCATACAGCCTGGCCTTGAACACCTCCAGGGATCAGGCATCCACAGCTTCTCTGGGCAGCCTGTGCTAGTGTCTCACCACCCTCTGAGTAAAAAATTTCCTCCTGATATCTAATCTAAATATACTCTTTTATTTTAAAACCATTCTCCCTTGTCTTATCACTATCGGCCAGTGTAAAACATCACTGTCCGTCTTTTTTATAAACTCCCTTTAAGTACTGAAAGGTTGTAAGGTCTCCCCAGAGCCTTCTCTAATCCGGGTTGAAAATCCCCAGCTTTCTCAGTCTTTCTTCATCGGTCCAACAAGTCCCTTTTTCAAGACTCTCTGGCATCACAGTACTCCTAAGATGAGATAAACCTCTCACTTCCATGTCACTTCCATGCTGGGTTATCTGTAAAACAGGCCCCTCATGGCCTCTTTTGTTTAATTACAGTGTTGTTCAGTGAAGCAAAATATTAGAGATACACAGAGACACATTTTAACCAATCACTTTGTATAGAAAGTTCACATGACCTTACCTTCATTCCTTGTATTGGATACCAGACAACAGTTCTTCTTCAGTGCTTCAATAATTCCTGCATGAGGATTAATTCTTAAGGATGGAGGATGAGAAGAGCTGAAAGGAAAATAAGAGAGCATTGTTAGTTTTGGTAGTACCTGTTCTAAGACCTCTCTCTCCCTCGACTTTTGTCCCAACCCCTATTCTGTACTTCCTTTCCTTCCTCTTGATTTTTTCCAAGAGAAAACCAAGCCATCATTGAGGCTTCTTGGCATCATCGAGGCTTACTGGTGTGCTGGAATCCAGAAATCCAGAAAGACAAAAAGAGGCATGTAACCCATATTCAGGAAACTGAATTTATGAATAGAGAGAGCTTCCCAGCCCTGTGTGGTCTGCCAGGTACATGCGAATCCATGAGATAAGCAAGAGGTGGTGAGCCTGAAGTTGTAAGAGTTGTAAGCACAAATGTACTATGTGATGATTAGGTCAGCCTTCGTTTGGGTATTCAGGAAGGGCCTAAAAGGTCTCCCTGAAGCAGATGCCTTTTTTTTTTTTTTTTTTTTTTCCCATTGTCACCAGGGTAGCCCCCAGGGATGACCCAGCAGAAAAATATAAACATATAAAAAGCCCATGGAGTATGCCTTGCTTGAGGGAAGCATAATATTATGAAACAGCTTTGCTGGCATTTATAATGTTCGCTTTGTTGTCTCAGTATTACTAAAACCCTTTTCCCAACCCATGTTTGTGGCATGTCAAGTTGGTGGCAGATGTGTTCCTTTTTCCCCTGAGATGCCTTAGAGAACTAAGCAACCAATCTCCTTAGGCAACTGACTTTGTCCTGTATTTAAACTGAGTTGCCTAACCCAAGCTAAGGGTCCTTATTTTTTTAACTCTTGGAAAAGAATAGGGACTTAGTGACTCAAAAAACAGGCAGTATTTCATACAGTACCTGGTGAAGAAAGCTGCTTCTAGAGAAAGAGCTCTGAGAGTTCTACAGAAAGAAGTAGTAACAACTCTAACACTGAATTCCCCAGCTGGAAGTGATACTGCTGTGAGACATTACTTTAATGTGCACTCTTTGTCTCTGCTACATTGCCTGTTTCATGCTTATAAATTAATAAGTAAGCTGGCACTAAACTATGTTCACTATGGGCTAGAAACAGGTAAAATTCAGAAACTAAGATTTAAATTACAGTAAAATTAAGCACTATAAAATTTTTTAGAGAAATCTAAGTCTGAAGACTCTCCTATTGACGTTTTTTATTCACTTATAAAAATAAATGCAGTCAAGAAAAAACACAAATTTATTAATAATCTAAACCTGCAACTCAAATTATAAAAATAAATAAAATATAAACTATGCATGAGACAATCATGTGGCTTATGATTTTAAATCAGTAAATTTATTATCATTTAGGGGAAAAAAAGGCAAAGACATACTATAGCATTAATAAATCCTACTTTTAGCAGCTGAGTATTCCTTGCCTAACTGTTTCAACTTGTCGGAAAACCTTTACTTTTGTGAAGCTTTGCTCTTGGAAAAGTCCCTTAAGCATTTAAGTTCCCTGGAAGATGTGTTTAACTCTCACCATTGTTTCCCAAAATTAAGGGTTTTGTCATTAATCTGCTAAGGTAGCATTAATCTCATACACTTTTAGAACTCCAGCATTCATAACTAAGGTAATCATGACGAGAAATGTGTGCTTTTAAGACTCAGCTCATCTGATAAAAGATAGACTTTTCCTTTAGGATGAGAGAAATCAAGTACTAGAAGTATATATTTAGCTCCACTGACACAGAGGGAGCCTAGGATTTCTGATCTGGATGCAAATGCAGATGCCCATGGATGCCCATGTAGAAAACTGCATGGGGATCATATTAATCATACCTCCACTGACCAGAAATTAATATAATAATTGTATAAAAATGCTTGAGGTCTTTCCCCTTTTCTTCCAGTGTCATGAGAAACATCACTCCCTTTCTGTCCTGGTTTCAGCAGGGATAGTATTAATTTTCTTCCTAGTAGCTGGTATAGTGCTGTGTTTTGGATTTAGGATGAAACTAATGTTGATAAACAGATGTTTTAGTTATTGCAGAACAGTGCTTACACTAAGTAAAGGACTTTTCAGCTTCTTATGCTGCCCTCCAGAGAGAAGGCTGGGGGTGCACCAGGAGCTGGGAGGGGACACAGCCAGGACAGCTGGCCCAGACTGAAGCACATATTCCATACCATATGGTGTCATGCTCTGCAAGAAAACTGGGAAAGGGAGCCAGGGGGGCAGCCCTTGCTCAGGGACTGGGCATTGGTCAGCTGGTGGTGAGCAATTGCATTATGCATCACTTGCTTTGTTTATTCTTTTTTTTTTAAAAAAAAAATAAATATTATTTTCTTTGTTATTGAACTGTCCTTACCACAGCTCACAGCTTCTTTCACTTGACAATTTTCTCCTTCATCCCACTGTGGGGGGAGCACAGGGTGGATGGGGAAGAAGACATAAGTGAGTGAATGTTGCTGTGTTGCTTAGCTGTCTGCCAGGTTAAACCACAACAGCCTCCCACTTAGTCCCTCTGTCTTCTTTAATCTTTTGTACTGTGAAATTTCTTGTGGCCCTTTTAACTGCATACATGTTCTTGTTCTTTTCAAACTGGCTGTTATCTCATATGAGACATTTCATATTTTCAGGGCAAACTATAGAAAGCCAGAGCACATTACTAGTCCTGTGATCGAGAAAGATTCCAAGGAAGCATTCAAACTAATTCATGGATATTTTAAGATTATCAAATGTTCTGAACCAAACTAGATAGGCATCTTAATGAGGAGACAGAACATGAGAAGATTTCCACTGCAGTACCTTGACTGTACTTGTTTTGTGCTAGTTACCCTGAAATGAAAACAGACCTCATTAGTATCATCATATTGAGAAAAGCAACCAGCACATTCAAAGGTAAGGAGCACTAGAAGTTCAGAATTTGTTAGCATCAATCCAGTTTAACCTATTATTAGGAAAGTTGTCTAATTCTTGGAAAAGAGATGATAAACACATACACTCAAGCAGTCATCTCTATTTGTAGTCCCAGGATTGAAAAAAAAAAAAAAAAAAAAAAAAGAAGAAAATGCTTGAGAAGTATGTTAGCTGCACAGAAAGTACAGAAAGTATGAATCAAATGGTTTGGATTTCATGAAGTAGTAGAATGCATTCTCCTGGAAGAATAAGCCATAGTAATGATATGCCCTGTATCACATAAGTGGGGTAAAATGATTTTCTTTGTTAGAAACTATCTGGAAGAAGAAAACTAGACATGCGAGGGAAGATATTTAGAATATAATTAAATCCATACATTTTGAATTCAGCATATTCCAAACATTTTGAAGTAATGTGGTAAAGAAAAGGAAAAGAATAAAATTTTCTTTTACATTTACACCATCACTAGAATCCCAGACAGTAAGCAAAAGGAATTTAAAATTGCTGTTGACAAGAAGAAATTCAATATAATCGGCATTACTGAAACCTGGTGGGACCATTCTCATGTCTAGAATGTTAAAATCACAGCCTATAGCCTATTTGGGAAAGACAATGTAAGAAAAAGAGTTTGAAAGGGTGCTCATGTTTGAAGACAATTACTTGCTTTAGAGTTATTGATAACTCAGAACCGCAGGACCTTGAACATATATGGATCAATGAGCTCACTAACAAAACCCAAGAGGAGGTTCTGATGAGAGGTTGTTGCAGACCACAAAACCAGACTAGAGAATAGGATGAATTAATCCTTAAATACTTCTCAGTAACATGGGGAAAGAGATATCTTTTTTGGAGGTTTCTGCTTCACAGATGTGTGCTGCAGGTTTCAACTAGCTAACAGTAAATAATCATTAGAGCTTCTGATATAGTGCTTATCTATATTCTAAAACCAATGCATGCTCTACTCAACATAAGGCAACTATTTTATAATGAATCTGATGACTGAATCATTAGACTGGAAGTTGGCATTTATCTAAAGATCAATGGTAGCAATCCAATTACATTCAACATGAGCAAAGAGAGGACACTCTCAAAGGGCTTTATAGATAGACAGACAGGCTGTACTTCAGAAGTATTAATTTCTAAAAGCTGAGGAAAAGTATAAACACAACTAAAAGGAGCTCCAAAAACACAAGTGAAAATCTAAGCTCCTGAAAAATACTTAGTCAGAAGCTTCATTTCCACAGTAAACTTGCACCCATATTTGTGATTTATTAATATGAGAAACCAAAAAATAGCAAATAACAATAGATATGTAAATAAACACCAGTTGTTATCAAGCTCGTAACCTCAGAAAGCTGGTAAGGAAAAACAATGGTAATATTGTTTGGATACCTATCAACATTAACACAATCAGAAGTATGTTGTGTCAAGTAGCATGATTAATGCTCACCTCCATGAGCACCAAGGAGCAATGACAGGGTGGCGCCAATACTGAACTGGAGGCCCCCAAGCCCCCTGCCCCATCTCCCACGGCTGACACAGGAGAGTTGCCATCCCACGGTCCCCCAGCTGAGCCAATGGGAGAGGCTCTCCCTTGGGCCACCTCAGAGGCTGGGGAACCTACAGGGACCTACACCCTTCTTCTCTGGGTGTGGGTCTGAGCACGGCCACCAGCCTGGCACCAGGGGCCATAGGGCCCTCCTGCTGGAAGGCCTGAAGCTGGAGAGGCCCATGCACAGCTGCGCTGGGCCCAACTCTGTGCACAGCTGCTGCAGGCCTCAAGCCAAAGAGGCCAGGCAGCAGGGCTGAGGGCTGCTGAGAGACTAAGCTGGGCAGCAGAGAGAGCAGTGGGTCTGCGTGTTGGCTATGGGAGGGAACCAAGAGGTCTGAGCCAGCTGCCAGAGAGACCCATCCACTTGTGTGCATGTGTGTGCAAATTAGGGTTCAGTAGCCAATGACAGTCAGTGCTTGCAAGAAGTGCCACAAACAGGTGGTATGAGTTCCTGGGTGAAAATGGTAGTATCGCCCATCAGAAGTCTGAAATGTTCAAAATATTTTTGTTGTGAATTTGGAAAGAAGGCAGTACACTGTAACCAACTAGTAACCAAGAGGAATGTTAAACAGTACCTACTTAAAAAAATAATAATTACTAAATCTTATTTTTATTATTTTCATACATGCCTATAAATACATACAAAACTCACCAGAAGAGCACTCCATACCACACGTTTGGTTTTCTGTTTTGTTTGTTTGTTTTTCCTAAAACAATACAATTTTAGAATGCTTTCAACACCAGGAAGTTGAAAGAACACTGCTCACCAATATCCAAGAAGAAAAACATTCAATAGTGCTGGCCTGGGTAGACTGGCTAGCCAAACATCAACCCCATGTAAAATTGTAGAAAAATGAATTCAACTAATACAGAATAAGGATAAAGAAATAAAGAATTAAAGACAATAAAAATCACTTTATAGAAAAGAAATCACACCAAGACAATCTCCCTAAAGGAGGAAAACAGATTATGTTTTGTCAGTGAAGGTAGGTTCAGAGACTAACATCCTTGGATTTTTTTGTAGCACTTGTTGTTGCACTATAAAACATTCTGATTAAAATTATCACTGCAGAATATGCCACACGTTAGATGAGATAACAGCTAGCTTGGGCCAAGAAGTACTTGTCAGATGGTGAATATTTGCTGATGGGAGTTTTGTTGTTTTTCAAAGGTGTCTTGCTATGACTGGCAATATAGCTCTGACCCTATTCAACATTTTTGTTGATGAATGGACTAAAATGAACAAAATCAGTGACACTATTAAATCTGCATCCAAGACAAAGATCGGTGGAATGGTTAACAGCAATCAGAAGAGGGATGACAGGAAAATAAGTTATCTTAGGACTACTAATAAATAAATAAATAAATAAATGCTTAAATATATCCAATTCCACAAAATGTGTTTAAAACAAAGAATACATGTGCCACCATTAGTGTGGTGGAGATCAAGGACAGAAGTAACTCCAAAATAGCTTCTGCAGGGACAGCCAACAAGCGATTCAATATATGCTCCTTGGTAATATTGTAGGGGAATAGGCTATTATAACTTCTGGACATGTAAACAGCATAAGTAGGACTGATATTGGCATGCTGCCAGCAGGTTTTCATGACCAAATTTTGAGAAAACTAAAGAATGTGAAGAAAAGGGTCACAAAAAGTTGACTTCAAGAGCTGAAAAAAATGCAGTGAAGTGAAAAACTTTAGCAGCTCAAGCTGTTTAGCTTTAGAGGGCCAGCTGAGAGACTTGATTACAGTGTCTAAATACTTTTAAACAGAGAAAATTGGAAGCTCTAAAGGGTTCTTTAATTTAGCAAAGATAGATATAATAAGAACCAAAGCTAGAAATGAAGCCAAATATGAAAAGAGGCATCAATTTGTAAATGCAAGAGTGATTAGATACTGTGAAAAAAGTATAAAGGAAAGTCCATCTTCATCTTATGATGTCTTCAGATCATGAGTAGATGCCTTTGCGAAACACATTGCTTTGACAGAGAAGTTATTTTTTAAATTAATGTGTAATAGCCAGCCTGGGAATTAGATCCATAGGAATTTTTTTTTTTTTTTTTTTTTTTTTTTTTATTTAGAAAAGGCTGGCTCTCTCTCTTGGGTATTGGCCTTCCGGCCTTCCTGTCCATGCTTTTATTCCCCAGATCTCTAGTGGCAGAAGCCCAGTTCTGCTTTGTTACTGCAGGAGGAAGATTTCTGCCATCTGCTGCTGCTCATGGAAAGTGGCAGTTGATCAGCCAATATACAGGGAGGGGGAAGAGAGATCCTTGCTGCTGGCAGGGGGAGGAAGAGGCTTGAAACCTTCCATAGCCCTGGGGCTACTAAGGTCAAACCTCCTTGCATTACCTCTATTAAGTTACTGAACTTCAAATGATTCTAGCATAGGTTTCTAGCATAGGTATTTTAGTTCATGCCTGAATTTATGCATAACATCAAGCCTGAGAAAGCAGAGTTCCTAACATAGGAAATGTGGGTACCTCATTTATTAAAGGAAAAAACACACACACACACACAAAACCAACCAACCAAACAAACAAAAAAACCTGTCAAGGTAAGCCTTTTTGAAAGACTCTTGGAAAGGGCTTGTCCACCTAACCTAAGTATCTACAGCTAGGCACGGAGGACCCATCTCTGGAGAGAAGCCTCCATTGCTCTCCATTGACTAAGCAGAGTACTTAAGACATTAAATTTAGAAAGTTGATTTGCCAGGCATTCTAAAATGTGTAGGCACAAGTTAGATTCAAATTATGTACACAAAATCTCCTCTGAAGGTTGAATCACCTAACAAGATCTCCTACCCTTAAAACCTAAGACTGTAAATATAATTCAAATGAGGTGAGGCAATCCTTATAGGGAACAATAAAACTTTATTTTACCAGAATAATTGATGTATTACATATATATATCACCAATAGTACCACTACTGAAAGAACAAAAGGGACAGAACAAGTTTAAAGACAATACAAAGCTTGGTGGAGTGGCTGACACACCAGAGGTATGTGTAGCCATTCAGAGGGACCTGAACTGGCTGGAGAGTTGGGCAGAGAGGAATCTCATGAGGTTCAACAAGAGCAAGTCCATAGTCCTGAACCTGGGGATGAACAGCCCCAGGCACCAGTACAGGTTTGGGGCTGACCTGCTGGAGAGCAGCTCTGCGGAGAGGGACCTGGGGCCATAGTGGACAACAAGTTAACCATGAGCCCACAGTGTGCCTTTGTGGCCAAGAAGGCAAATGGGGTCCTAGCCTGTTATCAAGAGTGTGAACAGCAGGTTGAGAGAGGTGATTCTTCCCCTCTACTCAGCTCTTTTGAGGCCACACCTGGAATACTGTGTGCAGTTCTGGGTTCTCCAGTACAAGAGGGACATAGAACTTCTAGAGAAGGTTGAGCGTAGAGCTACAGAGATGATTAAGGAATTGGAGCATCTGTCTTATGAGGAAAGACTTAAGCGAGCTGGGCCTATTTAGCCTAGAGAATAGAAGATTGAGAGGGGATCTTATCAACCTCTGTAGATAGCTGAGGGGACAATGTAAAGAGGATGGGGTCAAACTTTTCTCAGTGGTGGCCACTGATAGGGCAAGGGGTAATGGGTATAAACTGAACCACAGGAGGTTTCATCACCATATGAGGAAGAACTTCTTTATGGTTTAGGTGACAGAGCACTGGAACAGGCTTCCCAGAGAGGTTGTGGAGTCTCCTTCTTTGGAGATAATCAAAACCCACCTGGATGCGATCCTGTGTAACGTTCTAGGCAACCCTGCTTGAGTGGGGGTGGGGGGGGGTTGGATTAGATGACCTCTGGAGCTCCCTTCCAACCTCAACCATTCTGTGATTCTGTGATTTGCGGATTTGGGTTTTGCTTTTTGAAGAGACACTGTAGATGCACATTTTTTATTTTTAAGCATTCTTTTTGTGCCAAGAAGCTGTCAAATTCAAGTATGTTTACACCATCTCCAATAACTAGTGGTTGTTTGCAACTTTCTGTTCACAAACATTTTTGAGGAAGGACAGTTTTCTAACCAAACGCCCATAACAGCATAAAAGCCAGGGCTTCTGTGCATGAACAGCAGGATTTGCTACCTACTACTTGTCTTACACTATTTCTTACACAATTTAGATATGCCATCAAGATACATGTAACACACAACAACATAGCTATTGAATAGCTCAACTGATCACAATATACTGTATTTTTTTTAAAAAAATACAGGCTATCCAATAAGCATTTATGAATAATATACATGCTCCTGTGCTCAGAAATTGTTCACAAATTATTTGTGAACAGAAAAGAGCTAAATCTGCAATGCATATTTTTTGTAATACCCCACTCAATCAGAATTACTTCTGGAAAGATTGTTCAGCATTAGCTACTCGTCATATCATGTACTTTTAGGACACATATTATACCTGTAAGTGGTCCATCAAAAAAAAAAAAAAAGATAATTCATCATTATAAAGTAATTTAGGATATGCTTTTAAATATATAGTGTTTAGGAGGATATCTAAACACCCTCACAATTCTAAAACATGCTTCATTGTACAAATAGGGCTGAGATTTAAGCTGACTCATAAATGTTAAGCAATCAATTCTTGTAGACACAACTTCAAAAATGCTTCCATTTTGTCTGGTTGAATTACAAATGAGTTATTTCATTAGCAGAATTATTATTTTGGGATGAACTCCAGAATATTAAAGCTTTACGTTTAACCTCCATTACGGTCCAGAATTGAATTAACCTCTCTTTCTCATATAAAAGTAGCTAATGCACTTTCCTTGTAAAATGCAAATGTCATTATACTATGTTTCACAGAAAGCACTTAGAAAAATTCAAGGGAATTATGGTTCATAATATTTCAGTGCATTCAATTAAAACACTGCATTTTAAGAAAATCAGTTTATTTTCTTTCCTATCATTGGTACTGACACTTGGAATAACAAGCTAAAATATCAAATCAGTTTCTCAAGGCAGAAAAGCAATGCTGCTGTAACATACATAACACAAAGAAAATCTTCAGAATCTTTTCAAAGTCCCTCTGGTCTTGTGCTTTATTTTTACTTTTTTTCCCCCTTTCCCATTCTGAATTAGAAGACAAATAAGAAAAATATTACATACATTTGCATGTTACTGGAAGCACACTGAATTAATTTTTTTAATGTTATATAGTACTTACAAATTCAAAGCAGATTTTTGTGATTGCAAGTTTCATCTTTGTTCTGATTGAGAATGGAGAACTTCTACATGTACTGTAAAGAAAAAATCTAGAAAAAAAAAAAAAGGCAATTACTAATTTCATTGCACATTGTAATTTTAAGATATTTCTTTAAAATATGAAAGTAAAACAGCCAAATAGAGAAAAACAACCAATACAGGAAATGGAAATTTGTACATTAGAATAAAAGAAGAAAACACTATTGATGTATTTTAAAAAGTGGCTAAGAAAGGTCAGACTACTTTTCAAAAGTTGCTCATGGTCAGTTTTATGTACTGTCACTAATAACAGAAGGAAAATGGGTAAGGATGCAGAGTACAGATAAAGCCATCATAAAAGAACAAGATAATTTATAAATTATATTGTTTTATTATAAGGATACTGTCTCAGAGACTGGCAGATTCTTCCACCTGTCCAGCAGATAATTAAAGGAATATTTTCACATTTTCTTTTCTCTCTTTCAAGTTTATCCTCCACATTGAAATGCAGCTCTTACAGTTCTGACAAGACATTTAAGAGGAGTTAGTCTGTAAAGCTTAATTGTTTGTTTTCTCCTGGGTGTCTTTTGTGCTTGTTTTGAACCATTCATTGGAGCTGGCTTTCAATTATGAGCTAGGATTCAGATCCTTGTATAGACAGACCTTACACTGTCCATAAATTCTGGAATTTCACAACCATCAGACAGACTCTCTAAAAGCTTTTATGAGAAAATATGGTTTAGGATGGAGACAGCTGGTATTTAAATTATCGATGTGAGAGAAATTACTCTTATTCACCAGATGCTTTATTCATATATAGATTTTTAAATTAATAATTCCATAATACTTATAGCTATATAATCCTAAAATTCACAGAGTTTTGCTGAATGACCTTAACAAGCTTTAACTTTTTTTTTTTTTTTTTTTTAATTTCTTGCAAATAGAGAAGGAGATTTTGCCAACTGCCATTTTGATGCAACATTACAACAGATGAAAGAAAGAAGTCAGTGACCACTAACAAGGCAAGTAGAGTTCATCAAACCATTATTTCTGCCTATACTCTAGGTGCAGACTCCACATTCATTCAACTAGGAAAAACATGCATACATGCTAATCCCATGCAATGTCTAACCCTACTTCTCACAAACTGTTCTGTGATATATTTTGGAATCCGTTAATCGAGAGCCAAAAATATCTGGAGAGACAGGGAAATATAGAGACATATCTATTAGCATAATTGGTCAATGAGAGATTTGGGGAAGAAAAATAGGAAAAATAGGAAATAAGATGTTTTGCTGAAACATTCTAGGAGATGATCTTAAGTAGACATGGTTGGCATTTATGGTAAATCAGAGGTAAAAAAAGAGATAGGAATACAGTAGGTTATCGTGAACGGGTATTCCCTGTAAAATAAACCTGCAACAGCAGGGCACGTCATTGTTCAGAAAAGGTTTATTCAGTCAATATCATGTTGTTTTTCTTTGCAGCTAGCACTGAAAATGATTTTTTCCTGTTCTTTCTGCTGGAATGCTTGTTCAAGATTTAGAGCTTAATGATATGGTTTAGTGGAGGACTTGTTAGTGTTAGGTCAGAGGTCGGAGTCTGTAATCTTGGAGGTCTCTTCCAACCTAGATGATTCTGTAATTCTGTGATCTGGATCATTACAGTTTCCTTCTTTCAGGCCTTTCTACATTTTACTTGTCCTGGAAAGTGCTGTATTTCTTCCTCATTTTGAGTCCCTGTACTGGTGAAATTCCACTTTACAAAGAGTTCATAAGCTTTGTCTCAACTCTGGATGCACCACACAACTCCACTTACCACTGCAGCACCTCTCTTATTACCTCTGCTCTTGTGTCATCTTTCACATATTCATGTTGTTTCATGTAAAGGTCAGTCATCACCTGTGTGAATCAAAATACATAGTGTTTTCATCCAGATACTCCTTTAATGTACTTGTCTGTGAAACACTCACTAGAAATCATTACAATATTAAAACAAAATTTGAATTTGAAAGCTACTCCAACTCAGGACTTCATGTGTATATTATAGATACTTAATATCCTTGGCATCTCTAAATGGTAATCTGCTTAGCAGTTTGTTTTCTTCTAACCATGCCAAAAACAATTATACATAAATGAGCCCCAATTACCCCTCCTGTTTCTTAACACAAGGATTTCTCCCTGGGCAAGGTTGTCAGAAGGACATGGTCTTGAGAACCAAGGCTCCAGTGACAGGTTTCCCAACTTGAAAGACTTAGAAATATGTAGCTGATATTGCTAGATTTTTTTATTTTTTTTTCCCCTTGGTTTTCAGGGCTGTACATGATAATAATGGACTTGAAGTTGTTTAAAAGCAAAAGCCAACATGAAATAGCCCAAGGATCACAGACAATTTATTGTCCAATTCCTGTCTTAGGGGTATAGAAAGAAGCAAGACTACACAGCTCTTAATTTTTGTACCCTGGATCACTTCAGAGCCTGGGACACAGCAAAGCTGCTCAGGTGGCTGCTTTTTAGCAAAACTTACAGAGCATCTAAATGAGGCTTAGGCCCCAGAGAGACAGCATATTGATATGTGGATAGAAACAGCCTTCTGGATTACCAGTGCTTATGGTGGCATTCTTCTGCCAGCTCACACTAGTCATGGTTCAACATTTGACCAAGACTTTCACTACTCTTCCAAGTCACTCCATGGTTAAAAATGGTAATAATTTTTAATTGAACATTCAAAATGGCAGCTATGATATGAGAATGCTCCATGCTTGAAAAGTGGAGGCTTTCAGTCAGAAAGCCTGTATGAACCTCCAAGTCCCTGAGCCTCTATGATTCTTGCCCAAGCTAACAGAATACCTACCTTCCTCCAAAGCCCTCTCAAATATTTGCAGCTAGCCATCAACTTCAATACATTTGCTAATTTCCAACTCTGCAGCAAGACTCTAGGGATGAAAAGCAACCCTAGTTCCCTTCTTAATTTTTATAAATGAGATAGGTAAGCTTCAAACACAGGCCATAATCATGTCATGCTGAACCCGTCACAGAAGTTTCACCCAGGCTTCACCTAGGCAAAGGATATGATTTCATTCATCAGGACAGTAAGACCTAGCCAGAGAGTTTCATGGGCCCTTCCAATACATCAGTTGGATATTTACTAAGTACTTCTACTTCGTAATAATTTCAATGCATGCCAGACTACTAAAAGTTGAAGCAACATTCATGTCTACACTAGAACATCCCATGATTACTTGTGAGACCACCAAAGACACAGAAAAATTATGCCCTGGAATATCACTATATAACTCACCCACCAAAACCTGAGCTTGTACAGCTGTTTGAAAAATTTGCTTTTGTCAAGGTAATTTTCCAACGTACAGCCAGCACTACACAGCGTGACCAAGAACAGACAAAGGGTTAGTAACAGATAAACTTCACATCCCACCCTCTACTCCAGTCACCTATGTTCTCTGCTTCAGTTTTCTCATCCCCAACAGATACCTTTACTCTCCCAATGCACTGATGTGTTATAACAATTAGTCAGTATCTAGCTGCTTGAACATTTAACATGCTATTCTTCAAGTGTTAATATTACCAAAACATTTGGATATGATATTATTTATGCTTCTGACATTTGTGTTCCATGTTTTATTAGAGCTTGTAAACAATGAAAAATGACTGCTGCCAGGCCATATTACACACTTCCATGAGATGATTCAGGCACTCTCAGACCTTTCAGGTTTGTTGAAGTCATAGCCACTTAACAAATTTATTGAACTACTTTGGATTAGACCCTTCTGTAAAAGGAGAAATGACATTATTTATCTTACCTAGTGTTCCTTTGGTGGAAAAGAATTAGTTCGATATTTTTACAACAATAGCAACTTTAGTTCTTTGAATGAAGAAAGAAAGTCCCAGTTCTCTGCAGTGATCACTGCCCTGCTACTTTGGTTAAATAAATGTCTCCAGAGTACAACAACAGCTTCAGCAGCTGGGTGCAAAAAGGTGATCTCTGATCTGATGCTCCTGACTCAGGCTATTTTATGCACAGTGGAAATTGTCTGCAGATAATAAAAAGGAGAAATAATAGCTCTGCAGAGATGGTTCTTTTAGATGTTTTGGCAGACAGGTCTATTCCATTCATACACTTTGCAAAAACTTCAACTTTTCACATAAAACAGACAAGCTTCATTATTTCCCTGGGTGCAACTCAAAACACAGTAGTTACAGTCATGATTTCAGTCTTCGTTTGGTGTGTGTGCACATCTATGAATATGAGTGCATGTATTTGAAGTGAAGAAGAGTCTACTGATAGTCTGTCCATGTTTTCCATTAGCTGTCCATTCAAGATGATGTCTTAATAATACCAATCTTCCCGTTTTATATAAGATCTATTAACTTTGTCACATATCAGTTGTTGTCTCATACTGGTAAAACCTCTTTTCTCTTCAAATTCAAACTGTATTTTTTGCCCCATGGACTAAACAAATTCATTCGTCCTGTCCTCCCCATTTACAAGCATGCATGCACATGCACAAACACGCACGTACTCCTGTGCTTTCATATAACTCCCATCCCAGGAAATCTTACGGTCTGAACATGGATGATCACACTAAAACAGTCAACATGCCTTTAGAGTTTAGAAGAAGGCAACTGGTCCAACAGCTGATATTTGCAATGACACAGCTCATGGATCTATGATATTTTCTCTTGCAAAAAAACTTTTCTTCTTATGCAGAACAGCAAGGAATTGGAGACCAGTTAGATGAAACATTGATTTGTACCAGCTCAGGAAATCATTTATTGTTTTCAACATTTCTACTTAAATTGTACTAGTTTAACAAAATCATAAAATTTGGTTGTATAGTCCACACAACACCATGCTCAACAGCTTTGCATAAACCTATATCCACAGGTTTTCCTGATATAACTTTATATGTGTATAAAAAGAGAGGACATAAATGATCCTTCCATGATCATGATCTGGAATACGGGTTAGGATTAATATGGGGTACATACAGAAGTTTTGTATAGTGCTAAAACATATAATCTATCAAAAGGCTAATAAATAAATGAAGACACATACATAACACACCTAAGTCCAGATGTCAAAATATTTGGCCCTCAAGTCCTGAGACACTGAGTTATCTGTAAAATTTCCTGGATATGATTGCTAACATACACATAGTTCAAGTACAGGAAACTTTCCCTTTTCTATAAGGGATATAGATGATATTTAATTATGTCTTCAGCAACTACATGAGTAATTATCTGCTTTTTCTGGAGCTTATCAACAAATTAAGGCTCTTATATTAACAGCTTTCCAGATCACCAACTGTGCTGCTCTGGCAGTCGTGTTAATAAACATTCTCATATCACAAAAGGGATCGAGGACTAAAGAATAAATCTACCTATATAACTAGACAACCTATTTTATTCTGATGGTTTGCTGCAGGATAAGACTTAAAAAATGCCAGTAGAAATACAAACATGTTGACATGCTCCAGAATGCACTGGGTATTTGTTCTTTCTGCTATAAAAAGCCAAAACATTTGGATTAATGGCTGTCCATCTATCTTGAAAGTTTGACATCTACCAAAGCCCTTATTAGCCCCTCAGAGACAGACAAACACTGTATATCAGTGTTTGACACTAGGATGCTATAACTAGTTGCATCAAGGAGCTAACGTATTAAACAGAGGCAGTTCTAAGTATTCAGACACCTATGGGAAGAAAAGTAACCACTACCTATGCTTTTGTTCTAACCACAATCTATCATGATGTAAATTCATTTAGAAAACAGCTTTGATGAGGGACAGTAATTGACCTTCTAGATATTGATCCAGGTAGTAACAAGAGCTGTGTGAGACTAAAAGATCTTCTCTGCCTCAGCTTCAAAAGTTCAAGGATGTTGTTACAATGTACTGCTCTATGAAGAGGCATGCATGCTTTCATAGCATTAGCTACTTCTCAACCTTATTATGTGGGCCATCAAGATCACTAACTGATGATTTTATCTAACTTTATCTTTTTCATTCAATGACACCAAAAAGAAGCCTGCTGACAGTATTTTTCTAAACAAACAGCAAACAACAAAGTCAAGTTATAGAAAGTGCTGAAGTAGCTTGTGATGAGTCAGTCTGGAAGCATCATTTTAGGACATCTACATATTCAGTTGGCAATTATAATATATGTCAATGAGTCCAATCAGAGCAGTTGAAAAATGAAATATCAAACCTCACAACAAATTGTTGTAGACCAAGAATTATTCAGTGACTCATTCTAAGTGGAAGTACCTCTGAGAAGTCATGATCTCTTGTGGATAATTCATAAAGAGAAAAAGGCCAAATTCATAAAATTATTCATTATAAATTATTCACTCTCCTTTTTGGAGGTATGAAGTGTAAAATGAAGTGTTTAGCTTTGATTAAGTGAGGAACTGAACATCATAAATACAACATTTGACTCAATAAATCCTAGGAAATTAACTGGTTTTGGAGGAAGGAGAATAAACTTTTCGTGCTATCACTCTTGAAACTTGATTGGCTGTTTGCATAGTAAATGTGTACACAGAGCCAGACCCCAAAAGATGCTGAGACTGCATAACTCCCACCACCTTCAGCTGTGGTTACTCGGCACATTTCAAGTTCAGCTGCAAAACAGCATATGCGAACTGCTAAATCTTGGTATATATTTTTCCAGGAAAAGCTCATGAAATTCAAGAAAGCAGTGATGAATTGTAGCATAATTGTATCTGAAATTTCACTAGCAACCACTTCCCTTCCCAATCTTCCCTTTTCAGGGCATCTTTGACACTTATTAAGCCGGAATTATCAACTTCACAACTTTTATCATTGATGCTTGTTTATTCATGTGAAAAAAAATAATCCTTTTGAAGAGCTTTGTTTCTTCTTAAAAATATTTCCCTCCTCTCCTGATCACTGCCCCATACTCAAAGGCAAGTATGAACCACATACTTGCTTCAGTCTTTGCTAAGACTAAAATGACAACAACAACAAAAAAGCCAAGTTTGAGGAATTTTTTGTTTGTTTTCTGAATAACATTTTTGAAATTACATTTTCTGATAGGGCAGCTTCTGAATATTTTTCTTTAACCTTTTAAAAATACACTGAATATTTCCCTTGCCCCTGTTATTATTTAGGTAGTTTGCTTTTAGTTTTTGTTGTTATTGTTTTTGTTGTTTTTTGGGGGGTGGCGGGCAGGTTGGTATTGGCATCACATCAGAAGCATCATACCAGACAGTATCTCCCATTTCTTTCTTTGCTCTTTCCTGCCTGCTGCTGCATTAGTTTCATCTTTGGTACCACTGTTACCAATAAACACAGTGATAGAGTGTTGAGTAAGGTAGTAACGAAAGCACTGAAACGCTGCACACAGTAACTACTTAGAAAAGCATACAAAGTTTTTCCTTTTTAATCTCTTTCAGATGTGGCAGGAATTGCAGTCAACTTTTAATACATGTAAACAGTGAAATGTACGTATAGTTTCTCATATGAATATGCTTTTCTAATTATTGCCCTTATAAAGTCATGGAGAAGCACGAATGAATGTAAAAGCTGATGTGAAAGCACAAGATACACCACCCTGTTCTGAACAAAACTGAACACAGAGAAAATCAATGAAACATAAGGTCAAAAGATGGCTGTACCTTAGAAGCTGTGCCACAAGTACTTGTCTCTTCAAACCCACAAATGAATTCTGGGACATCTAAACACACAGCTTGGAGAAAAGGGATGCAGAGATGCACAACAATTTGGGAAAACCAGATGGCTAGGACAAGGACAAGGTCAAGAGAAGATTTGGTACTGTTCACATTTAAACTGAATCAGCTTCCTCATTCCTTTGTGAATCTGAATCACTTCTTTTCACATATCTGTTCTCCTAGGGACTCAGATGGTGGTGGGCAATGAAAAGAGCAGCCCATAGGAATAAAATGCTATTGACAACCATTGTTAATTAATGTGGTCCTTGCATGACAAGAAGAAACCTGCCATCCTTTCCAGCCTCCCTGAGACTTCTGCACCCCTCAAAGTGCTTTTACAATTCTTCTCAGCTCTCCAAAACTAAAAGGAAACTTTTCCAAGGTTACAATAGCTAGAGTTGAGATTGATGCATCTTATCACCCTGGGCTAAGGAATATTAAAATATGACAAAAATGAAGCATTTTCTTTCAAAATTACTTAAAAATATTACATCTCGTAAAAGAGAGTTTGCAGGCTCTCATTTGTTTCGCTTATTTGCAAATCTACATCTTTTCCCTAAGAGGGAAGAGTCATCTTTTCATTAGTCTTTTGAGGATGTTAAAGCTGTAACCAGTTCAGTGCCAAATGTTCCACTCCACTGATCGGGCACTCTTTTGTACACTGGTTGTTCTTCCAACATCATACATGCAATTTTAGCAATAAAAATTCCCATCTGCTAGCTTTCCAGAACTCCATTTCATAACCCATCAACTTTTGAAGTAAATTTAAAACCTATCTCCTGTCAAAAGCAAACAAGTTTTTACCTGTACCCTGAGATTTTGGTATCTTTCCAGCATAGACCTACATTTAGGAGCAATATTAATTTCTGTTTCTCTCAATTGCAGCTGTGCAGGGATAAAAAAGTCATTTTTCTACCCTGGCAGGATGGAACACACTTTTTAATTTGTTACTAGATTAAGCTAATGACAAAATACTGAAATCATTCCTTGCAATGACCTAGAGTCAAACTGAAGAAGGGAAGTGCACTAAGTCATTGTCCAGAATCTCTTATTATTTTTAATAAAGCAATAGTTACACCTGTCAAGTGTAACACACAGAGAGCTGTACCTCACAGCATAGGTGTCAGGAGCCAAAGCCACATTTCCATGTTGTCTAAGTAGGTGAAAATGTAAGCCTTTCTGTGGTAAAGAAGGATTTCTGCACAGCTGAATAATGCTGGAAGGATCATGTTAAATTTTGCCCAGCCCTACCATGTTCCATATTTAACTTATGAAGTAAAAACAACAACAAAAAAATGCACAGAAATACACCTTATGCAACAAGTTATCCCAAACAGGATAGCTGTAGGCAAGAGGTAGGATCAATGAGTGCAGCTGGCACTACACATGGAAACTCAAAAACAGCCCTGAAACAATACATGTATGTAACACCGACTGCACCCTCAGTCTGTTGCAAGGTAGGTAGCAAGGGTAATTGAACATCTGCTAGAGTTTGGCCCCATAATTATTTCTAATTGAGTTCTTTCACTCTCTACACCTGAATTGATAGCAGGTGTTTGGTCTAAGCACTCTTTTAAACATTTTGGATGGTTCTGGCACATCCCTTTATGAGGCACCAGATGTGCATGTCCTGAAATAGTGTCTGCTGACTTCTACCTGTAGCAAAACTGGAAGTCATGTCATTAGAAAAATAAATAAATAAATAAAATGAAATAAAATCTTATCTGGAAAAAAAAAATAAAAATAATAATAAAAAAAGAAAAGTGGGTTAACCAGGGGGAAGGGGAAGATTTCTATTTTAAAATGTGGTTTTGAATTTCTCCAATTTTGCCAGTTCATCTGGACGTTGCTTGATGCCCTAGTTACATCAACACATCATGTTTCATTTCAGTTCCTATTTTTTTTTGTTCTTGGTTTTTATGTACCCCATGGCCACAGGCACCACAATATTTTCCATAAACTCCATATTACATTTTTTTGTCAGAAGAGCATCAGTGAAGAACAGCACAGGGGTTGCTTAGTGCAGTGCTCAGGCCAACAGGAAGACTATGATGGCAGCTCCCTTCTATTTATTTATTTATTTTTTGGCTCCCTTATCAGCATCTTCCCTGGATAGCTCAGCACAACTCTAATTATAGGACTGAGGATAACAACCATCAGGAAAACAATACTTTATTTTTATACCTACTGCCAGTAGTTAGCTACTCGCATTGCTCTAGGAAAAGAGAAAAAAAAAAGTTTACAAATGTATCATTATACAGCAGATCTTAAATTGCACAACTATTAGCTGTAAGTATTGACTATTGTCAGAGCTCTGCTGCTGCCCGTGGAAAGGTCAGGCCTTTTCATTTGTGTTCTTTTTATGTGAGGAATACCAAATAATAAAACACACAATTTACTGGGCTGCTGAGATTATTTATTTATTTTTTCACCCAGACCTGCAGAACAGTCACTGGGTTTGAATCTTCTTTCCCATTAATATAGGAATGAGGTTATTTGACTTTTTTTCCATCTTGATTAAAAATAAATAAATAATTTCCCATACTAATACCCAAAATGAATAGTCTTTATTTTCCAGGTAAGCAATATACAATTACATCTCCACAAGCTGCTTCTATCCTTAGGATGTCCAAGGAATCATATCTAAATGTAGATGTCTGAAAATATTTTGACCTTAGGATTCCTTAATTTCAAAGAGTGGCCCAGTTTATTAAACAGTTTAATAAACCACACATTTATTTAAATTCAATTAACCAAGTAACTACATGAAATCTTAATATCAGGTCATATAAGTCACATAAACAGAGCTGCCTAGCTCCATTTGTACACCCTCACAATTCCGAAATAGATGTTAAGTGTTTTTCTGAAGCTTAATTCGCTGTTGTTACACCAAACATTATCATCTTCTAAATACCCAGAGAAGCTGGTAGTGGTTTAGGGAAAACTAAAAACCACAAAACCACACAAGACAAAATACAGGAAGAAAAGACTCTCAGCCCATCATTTTTAATTCTTCTACCACTTTGAAGGAAGTAACATGGCAAGATGGAAACATCTTGTCCTGGTTTCAGTTAGGATAGAGTTATTTTTCCTCCTAGTAGCTGGTAGGGTGCTATGTTTTGGATTAGGATGAGAAGAGTGCTGATAACATGCTGACGTTTTAGTTGTTGCAGAGCAATGCTTACACCAAGCCAAGGACTTTTCAGCTCCTCGCTCTGTCCTGCCAGCGGGCAGGCTAGGGGTTCAGCAAAAGCTGGGAGGGGACAGACCCAGGACATCTGACCCAAACTGGCCAAAGGGGTATTCCATACCATCTGACATCATGCTCAACAATATACAGGGGTGGCTAGCTGGGGGGGGGGGGGAAGGGAGGGCTGGCTGTTCGGGGATAGGCTGGGCATCGGTCAGTGGGTAGTGAGCAATTGCATTGTGCATCACTTGTTTCATACACACTATTATTATTATTATTATTTCCTATTTTAATAAACTGTCTTTATCTAACCCACAGACCTCACTTTCCCATTTCTCTCCCCCATCCCAGAGAGGGAGGGGGGAGGGTAAGCGAACAGCTATGTGGTGTTTAGCTGCTGGCCAGGTTAAACCACAACACATCTAAATGGTTTTGTTTAACATGAGTGCTAATTAAGCATTAATAAATAATAATAATAATAAATCATGTTGGAAAAGCACAGTAAAGGGCTACTCTCAAACCCAGGAATCAACCTGGCAAATACGCTGAACACTTTACATTGTGGTACTGAGTAAAGATGAACTCAGCGACCATCACAGGCCAGACACACACAGGCCTATCTCAGCCAAAACCAGGACTGAAAAGTATCATACTAAAACAATTCACCAGGCTGCAACATGGACCCCACAAGATGTGATTCATCTTCCCTTTCACCATCCCTGTACTGGAGCAGGAGCAATGAGCATGCGGCAGGAGACAACACCTTAACACTATCACTTTCAATGGCTCCAGTCACTTTTCCTATGGAGCACCCATGAGAAGTTTTTCACCCCGTCTGTTAAACTGCTCCTCTACACCACACAAGAGGACACATGACTGCTGATGAGAGAAGGAACAATTTGGTGTGCCTGTGGAAATAAATAACCACACAGAACACTGTGCCACTAGCCCTACTGTTTATTTTATTTTTATTTTATTATTATTATATCATTATCTAGAGACTGTTGAGATAGTAAAGCACCAAAATAAGGCCTGACCTTAGAGGTTGTGGAGTGTACGTTGTTGCTTACCTTGTTTTCAGGAACATCGAGGCACCTGTGAGGAATGGCCAAGGATTTAGCTGATCTACCTTGAGGATGGAAAGGATGACTTATAGCACCTCTCAACTCCTCCAGCCTTATTTTCTGTGATCCTGTGCAAATGATACATTTATATGGTAAATGAGACCATTCCTGTTTCTAAGAGTTAATTCTTGAACAGAGTTTTGAATAAGAAATAAGACTCTGTGCTTCAGGGTTTTGCATTAATATTAAGGAAGCATATTTTTTTTTTTCAAAATGGTGTGGATAGAGTTTTGTCCACTTCTCTCTGAAGCATCCTGTATTGGCTGCCCCTGGGAAGGAGGATCAGATAGACTGCACATCTGATCTGGTATGACAACTCCAGTGTTGAAAATCTGTACGGAGAAGTGTGGCCATACTTGCTAACACACAGCAGAGCACATAACATTTCTCACACTTTGAAAGATTTCCTTATCTTGATTCATATTTTGCATGTTAAGCATAGGAGTAGCAATAAAACTATGCTTTCCCCAAATGCAGAGATACATATATACATGCACACACACATAATGCACATACATACACCTACAAACATATGTATATTTACAGATAAAATCTGTGTGCATGGCACAAAAACATGATTATTTTGTTATCAAATACAAACAAACATTGTTCCTGAATTAACTGAATTGAACTTCAAAGGCCTTGAACATAGATTTAATCGTTATAGCTGGGGTTTGATGACAACAGCATCAAACATGTCTCCCTTGAAAGATCAAACAATACTCTGCTCTTCTGCTTCAGTAGGCAAAGTTTTGTTCAATGACATTTTCGATCTCCAAGAATGTGAAGAAACTGATATCCCACACATTAAGGTGACTGGAAGGCTTTTCTCTCTTGCTTTTAACAGCTCTTGCAAATGTTTACATTTTACCCTAGAATAATTATCAGATTTAATACCTTCAGCCCAATTAATCCTCTGTTTCTTTACCATTTCCTTCAATGTTAAGCATGTGGAATCAAATAAATTCATACACTGATGTTTGGCAACCACTAAACACTGATCATCATTTGAAGTTCTGATCAATAGCTTTCACATTTGCTGCACTTCAAACTCAAGACAGTCACATAATGAATTCCACACCAAAAACTGGAAAAGGAGGGGGCCAGCCAAAACAATTGTTATTGTTTTGTATCAGCTGAAAACATTCTAGCTGGTCATAGAGAAACAGACAAAGAATTTAGGAAGGCTCAAACACACCCAAGTATATAGTCATGAAGTCTTGAACCTGCTGTACAAAGCTGACACCTATAACCACTTTATTCTTCAACATTGCACAGCTGTTGAATCTGTGCCCATAAACCCAGGAAGATACCACATCTTCATTTTCTTCTAAGTTTCTGGGTAGCTTTTGCATCTCATCTTTTTTATCTGTTCTCTCATGAATTTAGTATATTTCAAGTTTTTAATTACAGAATAAAATTCAAGTGATATTTTTAATAAACTAATACACACACACGCATATATATTCCAAGTACAGCTTTTTCATATACAATTTTCAGAATGACACAAATTACAAACAAACAAAAATATCAGAAGTAGCCTTGGGACCGTGTGAGTTTAAAAAAAAAAAAAAAAAAAAAAAAAAGAGGCAATGCAGAACACAAAGGATAAAAAAGACATCTTCAAGTTTGCGTACTACACTTACAGCTCTGCATACATCAGATACCAAAGCATTACACTCAACATGAATCTATTCCTGGGAGAAATTATGACAGATGTTAGTTACATTGTCAAAAAAGGTACTGAAAGGCTCCCAAATATTACACCAATGAGACTGATCTGAAGTATAAAATCAATATAGAACACAGACAGCACATGCAGGCAGAGAGTGAAAGGTCACGTGATGAAGGTAGAAGAGGCTAAATTTTAGATATATATATAATGAATTTTCCCCATTGCTGAAAGCATATGTCCCACACTTCAAAAACCTGTGACAGAGAGCAACTATTGCCTCTTGCCCATCATGCAATAAAAAATAAAAAAATAAATATATGAATGCAATAAAAAATAAAATAAAAAATTGAGGCATTCACAACTAGAGACAACATTAATGTCTATATAATCTTAGACCTTTCCTCCTCTTGAATAAACATTCCCTTTTACTGATTATTCACAAGAGTCCCCTAATAACATATACACCTAATTTCTCATAGGAATTTCTAAGGACAAAACTTCAACTACTCTTTGACTTTTCTTCTTTGATTCAGTTATCTTCATTTTGCTGGGGTCAGCCTAGAGTTTTTACTTTTGGATGACTGTCAGAAATTGCATGTATATTAATAACCATTGGTTAAGACTAGAAGTTTGTATAACAGTAGCAAGTACCAGATATATGGTAAAATAACATTTGGAAAATAAAATGTACCAATTGTGATTCACTTATTGTCTCAACTGGAGTTTTATAGAGTTCTAGTGTGATTATGTGCACAAGGGTTTCAAAGAAAACCTTAATTTTGAATTAAAATGTCTAGGAATAGGCTGCCCAGGGAAGTGGTTCAGTCACCATCCCTGGAGGTCTTTAAAAGACGTTTAGATGTAGAGCTTAGGGATATGGTTTAGTGAAGGACTTGTTAGTGTTAGGTCAGAAGTTGGACTTGGTGATCTTGGAGGTCTCCTCCAACTTAGATGATTCTGTGATTCTGTGGAATAAAGCAGATGCATTAGGGTTTGTATTTTATTTTTCTTTAGCAGTATGAAAAAAAAAAAAAAATCATGTTACAACATTTATTAGATAACTAGGGATATTTTATTGTAGCTCTGTAGAAAACAGCTGTTGATCTTACTGTCTCTCTGAGCTCAGCATGGTAGTCCTTAGAACAGAACAGACAAATGGCTGGGGACTCGCACTCCTCTCTTGTCGGAAGCACAGATCCCTCCTGGTGTCAGTTCCCTTTTACTACTAAATTCTGGAGCAAGAGGTCATGAGCAATTGTGTATGGATAGCAGTTTCTGTTATATTATTATTATTATTATTATTATTTTGAATTAATGTTCCCACACCTGCACATAGAACCCTGTCTGCTGACTTTGGCAGAAACCTTTTATCCTCACAGTACAGAATGCCTCCAAAGTTAGACATGTGTGCACAGATGTTCATGCACACTGTGCATATGTATCACAACAAGAAAAAACCTCAGAACCACAAGAAAGAAACTGTTTTTCTCTTAGGGAATCCTGCATTAATCTTCTCTTTTTTTTCTTTTCTTGCCAGTAAGTATAATGAAAACGTTGGCTCAATACAGCATAACTCATTAATACTAGAACCTAATATGTTAAGCACTGTTAGAACATCTAGCCTATTATACAAGAATGAAAGCTAATCTAAACATGGAGTCTGAAACAAAAATCTATGACCTTTTTATTTTTTATTTGGTAGGTTTCTTGCTGACTTCATTTTGCTGCTCTGCTTTCCCTACATTTTGTAGAAGCCAAGAAACAGTAATAGACCATTACAAAAGGCAGGCCACAATATAGTGATTCCATAGTACCATCTAGAGCTTTTGACTGCTATAACATCTCTAAAACGAAAGCACTTCCCAGACTCTTGCTAGGGGCCATGGGCAAGAGGTTAAAAAACAAACAAACAAAAAAAAAACAACAGTATTTTTTCCAGGGCCACAAAGGTGATTGTCCAATATAATGGAAACAGACATCAAACTGAGCATTTTGCATCCTTTATGTAGGCGTGCAGTTTATAATGCTGTCTTTTCATGCATACTGTTTTCAGGATACTTTATTATTATCTTGTGGCTGACCTTCAGAGGAAAAGTGGATCAAGAGACAAAATGGTATACTTGACTTAATCATTTTGGCATGTTGGGTTCTTTGGTCTGTCAAT
This sequence comes from Stictonetta naevosa, assembly GCA_011074415.1. NCBI lineage: Eukaryota > Metazoa > Chordata > Aves > Anseriformes > Anatidae > Stictonetta > Stictonetta naevosa. The sequence continues at coordinate 45,158,085 of CM021699.1, read as the reverse complement.
GTCTCCTGAAAGCACATTTTTCACCAGTCACTGCAGACAGGCTCACAGCATGTAGTTCCCATCTCAACAGCAGTTTCAACATGACTAACTGTTGACAATATTTGAACTTTTGAGCCCTGCCATCCTTGGGCACAGACTCAAGAGCAGGCAAAAATACATGAGTCTTCAAGGATACTAGGTCCCCCCAACATCTTCACAAACTAAAGCCTTCTGCCTCCCCTTTCAAATCCCATCTCAAAAACACACCAGGAATCCCATTTAATTAGAAATGCTCTCACACATTCATTATACTGTCTGGTCTCAACTCAGAAAGCATATTCTTCTGGCTCATTTCTATGCACAGCACCTCTGTTTAAATACTAGACTCTATAAGCAGGACCTGTGTCATCTCTGTGCTTTCTTATACCAGGGGCTCAGCACTCTGGCAACTCCTAAGTATTAGTAATAGGCCATTTATAATTTGAGGTACACATGAAAGAAGAGTGAAAAACACTTGACAAATCTATGTCCACATGCCTTTCCTTTTACTTCCTCTTCTCGCCATCTCCTTCAAATCAGCAAGTCAGCCATTCCTCTTGCCTCTATTCCATTTTATGAATCTCTTTTTTCTACAGAGACAAGCCTACAGCTATCAGTGGTCCACAGTGCAGCAGAATTAATGCAGTTGATATGCAATAGAAAAGGGAAATGTAGGCGATATATGATTACAGATTAAATGATGCAATTTCAGGGTCAGCACTAGAGAAGGCACTTACGAAGAGGCTGACAAGTAAAGATGAATGGCAAATGAATGAGGGCACTTACAGTATTTAATGTACATTTGCTTTCTCTGAGATCTGTAGACTCTGCTACCATCTGCTGGTTTATGAAAAAGAGCCAGGGAATCTATTTTAGTGACTCTTTATACATAATCTTTCAGCTGTCTCTCATTATGAGAACAGTCCTCATTTCAGGTCACAGCCTACCTTCAGCCTTCCCAGAGCTGTCAATTAGGCTTGCTTTTGTCTCCTGATGCATTTCCTACAGCAGGCATGAGGAAGAATGACAAACAGACAGTGCAAAATTTATGCTAAGTCCAAATAATATATCCCAGAGTAATGAACATTTCAGGTATCCTGCAAAAAGGAAATAAGGAATCAATGCAATTAGTTCAAGTTTATTCTAGAGGACAGAGGGTAAGGACAGATTGAAAGGTATTCAATTTTAATTTTGAATGAACATACCCTTCATTATACTTCCTTATACAACTGATACATAAATTGGCATATTCCACTGAAATCAAAGCAACAATACAGACTGCTGTCTTTTGAGAATGTGATTTAGGGAGGATATACCAGACTTTAAACAGACTTTAATGCAAAGTTATGGCCAAGTTACATTAAATAGAGTAAAAGAGAAAACAGGAATGTATTTCTAAATACAATATTTTTATTCTACACATTCTTCCCTTAGATGAATGTAAAAATATGTAGACAATTACAGAACTCACAAAATAAATCAGTTTCTTCAAACATTTAACACATCAGGACTATTACGAAAGGGTAGGCAGGGGTGGCAATGAACTCCTTTTGCAGATGAGTGGCATTATAAATTGGATGCATACAATCAACCTAATTCTTTGGAACTTAAGGCCAAAATAGATCATGGTGGCCACTTACCACACTCCACAGACTTCTACTTAGTGGCTCCTCTTTCAAATCATGATTGCTAGCTGAGTTTGGGGTTTTGGAGAAGAGAAAAACAAAGAGAAAAACAAAAGCAAAACCATGATCCTCAAGTTAGAGTATTTACTACATGCTCAGGTCATTTATGCTCACTCAGCCTTATTTCTGGAGACAGTAAGGTCCACACTGGTACCAAAACAAAGCTATAGCACTCCACATGAAGCCCAAGGAGTATCAGCAAGCCAAAGGTGGCTAGAACCCTCCAACAGCTACTTTGCTTCACAAGAAAAGCCCATGCCATCTCAGATCTTTGGATAGTACAGTTTCCTTTCCTGGGAGCTAACCAAGACTATCCTAATCTAGCTGGAGCATGCTGTGTCTCACTGACATCACAGGCTATCCACATTTCATAGTAATGTCTAAAGACTGAGACTTCCTAGACCTGGAGACATTGGAGCAAGGATCTCTTGGAGACAGTTTTGAGAAAAGCCTGTAGTGAGCCTCCTGCATTTGCCCTATAAAAATTGGAGTTACTTCCAGCACCATTAAGCAACAGCAAGCTTAGGACCTCCAGATAAATGTGCATGAGGAAAAGCACATACTGTTTTTGCAGGAGTAAATATCACAGAACGCCTGTGTTCATTGTGTGCCATCGAGCAAAAAGGAAACTGAGGTTACAGGAGTCAATGAGAAAGCATCGACTGTATCTTCTACTCCTACACAGGTTTCACCAGAATTTCTTTTAAAATAAAACTGGACACAGTTTCAGTAGTACATTTTCTCAAGAGAGATAGAATTAGGATGGTTGACATATGCTGCCTGCTTCAGAGCTGAGTTGATGCTACTACAGATGCTGTGCAGATGAATAAAACCCTGATATAGCCTCAAGGGACTTGGAGTACTCTAGAGATAGACTTTTCTTAGTCTAGTTCAGGAAGAGTTTTTCTATCAATACAACATTTTAAAAAACACTGTACTTCTATAAACAACTCTGATGAGCTCACACACACACAAAAAGAAATATTTAAAACCATGCCTCCTAGTAAATTTAAATCTTTAACACTCCTTAGCAACATGTTATCTTAACAATTGCTTTTGGGAGTGAAAGAGAGCAAGTATCTCATGAGGACAAGCCAACATGTATTATAGACCATGCACTGCTTGTCATTAGCAAGGGTGTAAAAATGTGGGAAAAGATCCGATTTGACAAAAATAAACAAATAAATAAATCATCAAACACAACATTGTAAAATGAATTATTGATACAATAAACCAGTCAATCTGCTTCATACACTCAAGAAGCCGAACTCCAGTTACACAGTCACCCATCCCTATTAATTCAGTCATCTATAGGATTTTCTATTTATATGAAAGAAATTGTGGAAAAATATCTACAACATATATGGCTGTACTTATTAGAAATCAGAAAAAGCACAAAGAAGCTTTGCAATGATAGTTCCCTTTTTCACCACATTGTTAAGAAGTGCATTTGGCTCTTATTTTTGAGACCCCACAAGGGGTCTGCAACACTTGAAAACAGCAATTTTTCAATTTCCAGAGAGCTACAAACTGCTGGAAGGGGGCTAAGAAACAGCCACAAATGTAAGCATTAATGTAAGCATCAGACAGATGCAGAGGGACTTTTCCAAACAATCAGCCTCACAGACAAAGGGCATGATGATGATCTTCACTTCTTACAGGTCCCATGTCAAAGACCAGCCCCTCTTCTATTGAACCAGCATTTTGGGGGGAGGAAGGGAGCAGGGAGGCCGATTTCCAATTGTTATTAGTCTAGAAGACTTTCATCTATTTGCAGCACTACAGTTGAAGAGCAAAAGGCTTTTTGCAGGTTTTAGACAGTTGCTACCTACAATACGTGCTTGTAGGTATATACACCATACAACAGGATATGCTGCAGTGACTTGTCTTACTCTTAATAGTTTGTCTACATTAGCACATCCTAAAACAATACGGAAAGGATTTTCTTTCCTTTTTTATTTTTTAAAGCATTTATCAATTTCAATTGGAAATAAGACAGCAGAGGGAAATAAAATCCAAATCCTAAGATGGTTTACCAGAGAAATCAGAAAAAAAATATTACATCATATTATACAGAGATTAATTTTCCCACCTGTTGATACCAGAGTCCCTGCAAGATAACTATACATTTCATCAGAGAAACATTAAAATGAGCTAAAACATATACACATTTATAACAGGAATAGCAATAAATTTCCCTTATTTTAAAACAAAATAAAATTTAGGAGCCAGATCTTTCAGATTTTCCCACAGAAATTCTGTGATTAAAAACAAGTGTTAGAGCACAGAAGGTGTTTAATTTTTATGAATCTGTTACCTAGCCAGTCTATCATTTTGCATAGGCTGACCACCACAGTGGTAATGAGAGTTCTGAATCACAGTTTATATATAGTTTAATTATTTATGTATTCATCTTCCCAAAGGAATCAACTAAAATTAATCATAAGAACATTGTCATGGGAATACACAGATGTACCTCTTATAACAAATAATCAGACATCTAACTAGGAAACTCAAAGAAAAAAGAGAGTTATTTTGTGTCCCTTAAAATTTCACTGGACTGCAAGGTCTTGCTTTGGATGGGTTTTTCTGATATAATTACTGTTTTTCACAAGAAAACAGGATGACACACTTCAAGTGTGTATAAGAAACAAATTCAACCTGAGAAGGTAATAACAGTGCTCTCACACCCTCTCATTCTTTGTCTCATTTTGTGCCCGCAGTAAATTAACTAAATATTCTTTGAATCACCTGGTATATCTAAGAATCATGGAAACATTTCTTTTGTTGATAGTTCCATGAGACAATTTCCATTTTCTGTAGATTTTGTCTTCAAAGCTCATACTTTTCCCAGTAGGGATGCACTAAGTGACTTCTCGCCTACCAAAAGAGCCACTTGGTTAATCTACCTTCCAGAAACTGAGACTGTTCTCTGCAAGAGGCAGATGATTTTGTATGTAAATCCGACACATCCCAGACACATTCCACAATAACTGAATTACTCATGTTTCATGTTATGAAGAATTATAGTGCTTCCCAATTCTGAATAAGAAGCCACATTTTGACTTTTTTTTTTTTTAATGAGGAAACTTTTTTTTTTCCAACTCTGATAATAATCTCAATTAGTATCTTCTGAAACAATTCTTCTAGTCACAGAACCACCATTTACCAAGAGTAAAAACAAAAACTTCATGCTTATAGTTCAGGGAAAATATGGATAAAAAGGCAAAGTAAACACTGAGCTCTTTAAGAGTATCATAGAATCATAGAATATCTCAAGTTGGAAGGCACCCATAAGGATCATCGAGTCCAACTCCTGGCACCACACAGGCCTGCACCCAAAAATTCAGACCATATGACTAAGGGCACAGCCCAAACGCTTCTCAAACTCTGACAGGCTTGGTGCCATGACTACATCCCTGGGGAGCCTGTTCAGTGTGCGACAACCCTCTGAGTGAAGAACCTCTTCCTGATGTTGAGCCTGAACCTCCTCTATCACAGCTTGACACCATTCCCTCAGGTCCTAGTAAATATGGGCAACAGTGTTGCCTTCATAATAAAACCAATAGTCAAATCTGGACATGACTAAGAAGAAATATTTCCCCTGGCTTAATGAGGGCTAGGGTTTCACCCTAAGTTTTTAAAGCAAGTAGGAGGAAAAAGCAAAGCTTACCACTGTAGCAAGAAAAGAGAGTAAAGAAAGAGGAAAATGGATCTTTGGATTTTTATTTTTTTTTAAGAGTTAAAAGGTCATTTGTCTTTACAAAAGCTAATGAAACAAATGTCGTTAGATGTTGGAGATATGAAAGGTCAAATAAATACCCTGAACGTAGAGCTAAAATGTTACTGTAGGAATAAAAGAAGAGGAAAGGCACATTTCTTCCCTTGAGGATAAAATGATTAAAGAATAAAAATATTTTTCGAAAAAAAAAAACTCAAGCAAAAAGAAAAAGTCCACATGCCAAAGATATGAAGTAACAAGCCTGCATTCAAAAAGAAATAATTTCCATGTATTAAATATCTAAGCAGCAAGCAGTAACTAGAATCTGTAGTGATTACACAATGTAGAATATTATTGAATTTGCTTTATTAAAACTTGAAATTTCACAGGAATCATGTCCAACAGGAAAAACAAATATTCCAGGATAGAAAGATATCTGTTATAGTCAGTCTGGGAAATTATATTTGTTCAACTAGTGAAAAGAAAAATTATAAAAATTCATTAAAAAAAGGCAGCAACAACAAAATAAATGTTAATTTATCAGAGAATCAGTTTAGCAAAGAGAGCTTTCGACTCTCTATATTGGTTCTTGATCTCAAGGTAACTCTTTTCAACAATCATCCTTGAAAATAAGGTATTTACCTTTGGGGGATTTTATTTTATTTATTTATTTATTTATTTATTGAACTATAAGTAGAACACCAGCCCAATGCAAAAAGCCAAACCATAACAGGAGAGTCACTGACATTAACATCAACTTCCAACAAGATCAGAGCTTTTGTCCAAAAAGACATATTCATTTAGGTTTAAGTGTTGCAGGTTTGGAGTATTATATATACCAAAATTCTTGGGGAAAAAAAAAATATATATATATATATTCTTCTGCATTTGCTAATTTTCATCATTAAAAATTGTATTCAATTTTAGATCATTCATGATAAAATAAGCACATTATGCTATTTTTCTCATGACTTGAGTAGCTGTCAGTGCTCACACTCCTTCCCCTTGATTCTGACAAGGACTCTGAACAATAAGTTGATTATCATAGTGCCAAACATGCTATTTTTAGAGAAGCATATGTTCCGGTGAACTCATAGCACATTTTGTATTTTTTCGGATTTGATTATGGGAATTCAGCTATGATGTGATCCAAGTCCTAAATGTACCTTCTCCTAATTTAATGCCATGTTTTAAAAGCATGACCCTTCTCTTCTGGCTTGAAAAATGGCAACTGCTCGCCAACAGGATAAATATGAATTAACTGAAAAATGGCATGTTTCTACATTAAATCACAGAGCACGTTCACCTGTTTCCAGATGCTAAGTATTCCACACTATTAAATAGTAAGAGTGTGCTGTTGTAAGCTACACTCGCAATGAAGCTAAATGCAACTGTATGCAGCTCTGATGTCTTGAGATGTCAATGAATTCCAAGTGGACGACTTGAGATTTGTCAGCTCTACTATATGTATTAGGTGATGAAACACAGTATAAGAATTTACCCAATACCTATTGTTGCCTCATGATTAGGACAATCATGGTTTCTACAAGCCACAGTACTAAGTGTCCTGATCGTCCTGTTTCTCCACTCGTAAGGGATAGGGCTGGACAGAGATTAATGTGTCACAGTCTGACAAAAGTGAACAGAATTACATCCAGACAGCAGGAAAGATGGGAAGGGAGCCTCACATAAAACATACCTTGAGGTGTGTGGGCAGAGAAGCAAGTAACTTTGGGGTAAGCTACAATGGGAATTTACAGTCTGTCCACAGTTCAGTAAACACTCAGCCACAGGTATATGAAGGTAGATCAGCCAGCCCTCTTCCACTGATGGTAAGACTACTTTGAATTATTTATTTTCATTTCAGGACACGTGCATACAAACAGTTCCTGTAGAATTAAGAACAGGTTTTGACTCTTCAGGAATAACTAATTGTTATTCCATATTCCTCTGTATCTTTTTCTTACTGAAGACAGAGGAGGGGAGCTGTGTGGAAAGTTCTCTTTCATCAGATCCCAGCTTATATGAACAGCATCTGGGAGGTCGTCAAAACCTTCCAAATGTCCATAGTTACTCATACAGCCCTCCAGTTAGCTTCTTAAACTGAAGTTCAGCTTTGAGTTTCCTTCATGGGAAGGACCTGGAATGGAGTTTCCTCTCCATTAGGACTGTTGGAAGGACTTGGTTTTCCTGCCTTTGAGCTCTCACCGTGCTTTATGTTGCAGCTTTTCTGGTTCCCTTTAGTTTTACCAGCTGTAACCTAGCTCAAACTGCTATTACTCCACTGAAGACACTCTGCTTAGGAGCTATGTCTCGGACCACCCTGGACCACAATCAAATCCAAGAGAACACACAAATCACTCTCCTATTTAAACTTTTCCGGCACAATCTTTTCTCGGCAGCTATTATGGACTAAGTTGGCAGCCTTACAATCAATTATTTTTCTACTTGTCCACAGATGTAACTACACCATCTAAAAGATAAGAAAATAGGGGAACCCTATTTACACCTCTTAATTTGCAGAAAAAAAAATATTTCTGCATCATATTTCATGCTCTCCTGAATGGTGAAAAGCCATTCTTATGACTTCTAGCATGTCTTGTAGCCAGATTGCCCAAGATTTACAATGCCAATCTACATTAGGTGCTCGATGCTATATACATTTAAATCAGCTCTGTTGCATAATTCTCTTGCCACATACTTTCAGTATTTCATTTGCTCTGTCTGACAAGGCTAACTTGGCACAGCTGGAAAACTGTCTTACCTCCCCAGTGCAGCCAACAGGAGCAGTGCAGCCAATTAAAATGTCCTCTGAGTTCAATGTAACCAAGAAAGTTTCCTTGCTTGGTCCTTTCCCAGACTGTTCTTTCTGTCTTGGAAAGTTTCTGCAAAAATAGCAGATTCTACAAAGAAAACCATTTAAAAAACAAACCCACAACTACAGGTATGTTTTTGTTCACATAAATTAATTGTCGATAGAAAATGCTGATGCCCCATCCTTGGAGGTGTTCAGGGACAGGTTGGATAGGGCTTTGAGCAACCTGATCTAGTGGAAGGTGCCTTTGCCCATGGCAGGGGAGTTGGAAATGAATGCTCTTTAAGGTCCTATCCAACCCAAACCATTCTGTGATTTGATAATTCCATTAATTCATCTTCACCTGGAGTAGAAGCCTGAAAGAGCAGCGGGAACCCAAAGAAAAGGTCTCTCTGATCCCGAACAAACCTATGCATGTCCAAACTCTTCAGCTGCCTAAACAACTTCTCTGTTTAAACTAATGTTTTATCCTCTTCTGTAATTAAAACATCTACATTTTTTTTCTATTGGGAAATAGTTGTTACCTCTAACATATTGCTTTCTTAATCACCCATTAATATGCTCATCCTGCTTCTTTGGCCTTAGCTGATACAGTCCTTGTACTGCTTACTTGGCGGCTTATCATTGAGAGAATGATAATTTTCCTAAATCATGTCATTTACTCTCTTTTCATCACATTATGGGGTCTGACTTCCCTATAGGATAAAAGACAAAACTACTTACCTTTATTGCATAGTCCTACAGAGGACTCACACCTCAGCTTTCATCTCTAATTAGCTCCAAGGGGCTGAGTGACCTTTTCATCCACACCTGCATCTCTTTCCAGATTTTCCCACTTCATCAACTTTGATCTTCATAAATCATGAGTCACATTCACTATCTTTGTTGATACTCCACCACCAAACACCCTCTGTTGCAATGCTCACTAAAAGCTTAAAATAATTACACTGTTAAAATACCAGAAGTCCCACTTACCACTTTGAACAATATTTTCTCACTATATCTTTGTTGCCCTTTTTTCTTCTGCATTCATCACTTGTTTTGTACTTATATTGTAATGCTTTTGTGGCACTTTTATGCTCAGTTTTTGTAGAGCACTAAGCACAGTGAGAATTTGGTCCACAGCTTGCCTCTAATTACTACAGTAATGCTACTCCCAATAATAAATTGAACTAAACTATGAATTATACGTAATTGCTATTTTCACATGTCAATTAGCATGCTGTGATATGTTCTGAAGCCACTGTACACATCTGCATTTCCTGTCAAGACTCCTGTTTGATATGTACTTTACATACACAGCTAAAGCTACAGATAGGACTTGTAACTCTTTGCCAAAGGAAAATACTTCCATTTTCTTCATTGCTTGGCTCCTTCTGATCAGAATACCCTTTAATTATAGTTCAATAAATGGACAAGGAAAAGACTTTTATTATTATTATTATTTTTTCCTCCAGTTATTGCAGATTATGTACTATGTACTTCACAATTGTTGTTGGAAAAATAAAACCTGAAGTAGATCAATAGTCTCAAAGTTATTTTGTTCTTGACTATGGCTTATTTCTATTAAAAAAATAACCCAATAAAAGAAATTACTACTTATTTAGGAATATTTTAGTCTCAAAATCTCTTAAAAGTTTTTGAAGGTACATGCTTGTAACATTTTTTCTATAATTGTTTCGGGGTGCTACCTGTGTAGTTCTAAGCAGCCTTGTGCTGCTTAGCAAATGTTTCAAACTCTGCTAGTGATCTAGCTGTATAATGATGCTATACACATTATGGGGTTTTGTGTGTGTGTGTTTGTGTTTGTTTGCTTGCTTGTTTCTTTTTGGTCATTTGAGAAACAAAAATTTTAGAGAATGGTAAAATCGCAAAGCTAAGCCTTCAAGAAAAACAAACAAACAAACAAACAAAACAGATTAAGTTTTTTCATGTTACAGGACAAGACCTACTGACAGATTTCTACGTGTAGTTCTCAGAATATTCCCAGTATCTTTCATTGCTTAGCAGAATTGGAGTACAGGAAACTGGAGATCTGTTTTCTGAGCCAGTGTCTGCAATATTTTTTCAGAAGAAATTTTAGTTTGTTCCTAGAGATGTTTTAGACAACAGCAACAACATATACAAAAACAAAACAAAACAAACAAATAAAACAACCACAAAACACGCCACACAAAAACTAAACCATATTCCAGCTCTCACTTGCCTTGGGGAGCATATAAAAAGTATTTGTTCAGATATTGAGTTTGGGAAATTTTGAAGACACTTTATTCACTCTAGAAAAGATTACACTGAACTACTTAGGATTTTTACTTGAAGAGATTTCCCCCATAATGTTTTAGGTAGTAGAGAACAAATATTCTAACAACATTATAGACAATAGACTACCAAAAAATATATATATAATAAATCAAAATTTACTAAACAAAGAAGGAAAGAAAGGAGAATTATGAAAATGAACAAAATAATGAGTAATGCTTTTGATTTTCAAATTCTTTTACATGAAAGCTGTCTATCTAGCTATCTGGCGCAGCAGTTAAAGAAAAGCAGAAAGATTAATAGAAATTTAGAAATAACCAGTAACACAGTGATTCCTGAGTATGGAACTGGAAGTTAAGAGTTTACAACCTTTACCACTGAACCTGCATAAATCCTGTTATTTTTAAGAACAAACAAGTTTGAGTCATTCTCTTCTAAAACTGCATTATCAAAAGTAATGGCTAAATGGCTAAACCAGCTTCAAGCAGAACGTTGCACGACAAAAGATAAAGCAAGGTTTAAAAAGAAGTGAGGCAGAAGGAAAATACTATCGGCACAATGTAGTATACCAAAGGAAATATTTGTCCACCTTTCAAAAAAAAAAACAGTTTATATGCTGGTGTCAAGCAATATAGCTCCCACAACTTACACCTACTTCATACTGAAGTATCTTCATACCGAAATGAAATGGCTCTTGCCATGAATTCAAAAAATATTTCAACAGCATCCACAAATTTAAAAGCTGGTAAGGACCCAACAACTGTAATTATCATTAGATATCACTGCTACCTATTGTCTATAAAAAACTAACTAGTATTCTACATACAAAGGCCAATAAAAGAACATTTAATATTTTAAACCCAGGTGAAGTTTTCTTTGTTATATGAGATAGCTGATAAGAATCACTATACATATTGATTTTGATTGTACTGACAAGATGCATAGAGTAAAATTTGCCTTTGTGAAAAGCTCCACCAAAACTCTCAGCATCTGTTATGAAATAGTGCAGAAGTCTGGTTCTCTGTACTGGAGATTTTTTTTTTATTTTTTATTTTTTCCACATAGATGGTGCCTGACCTGTATATTTAATAGTTATAACCAATATGTATGCCTATCTATTAGTACAATTTCAGATCTATGTCTTCTGTGTCTCAGAATAGGCTTAAATAATAAGATAAAATCGATATGAAACTGAAGGTCAAAAAGCAAAGACCCATCAGACACCTCTTCAATGTAAAATTTACTAGAACACAGAGGAAGAACATTTGCCTAAATTTACAGCTGGAAGATGGAGATTCTGACACTCAGGAAAGGGGTGCCTGGATGACCACGCAGGGTACCTGGAGAGCTTCTTTTGGAGACTTATTTGTTAGTCACTATGATGTTATCTATGGAAGGGAATACATAAATAAATAAATCACCTAAATTTTTTCTTGTATGGAAAACTGGAAAAAGCAATGTGCAAGTTCAAGGGGAAAAACAACAAAACAAAACAAACAACAAACAAAACAAACAAAATGCCTCAGAGTAATGAATTCTGTCCAGAGTAGAAGAACCATCTCAAGAAGAGTTAATTTTGCAGCATCTCAAATGCCAATCTGTGATAACTATCAGCAGATGGCGAATACTGGAACTGGTGGCCCCAGCAGAGGAAGTGTTTTGAGGGGGAAATCTTTGAGAACCAGCACTCCAGCAGCATCCCTAAATTTCGATTTAACAACCCAGTTAATAATAATAATAATAAAAAACCTCAGAGATTTTAAAACTCAAAAACAGCTTAATGATATATTATGATTTCTGACAGAAGAAAGCAAATCTTCAACCCATTAATTTAAACTTTCACCCATGCTGTATTGTAGAAAGAACTATAGATATTTATGAAAGAACTATAGAAATGGGACCCCTTTCCCCTCTCCAAACACTTGCAGAGACATCCGCCTTCAATACCTGTAAATCTCTCACTCTTGGCTCTTCATTCTGCATGTCTTCTTAGCAATATTTTGAGTTAACACAACATTGAGAACAGGAATGCCTAGTCAACACAACAAAAGTAGGCTTTCTGTTTCAGTGGTACAGGTGTAACTATTCTGTAACAGAAGTGCCACTGACTGCTAGGAGGACTGTGGTCACTTCAGAGTCCACACCAGTTTAGCCTGATTTAGATAAGATAGCACTGGCAGAGAACACGACTGACTCTGGAAATCAGTCTCCCCTCTCTGTAGAAGCCGGACGCCGGTTGCCAGCAAGGAACCCAGGAAGGCAGACTGTGCCTTGTGCCTTCGCGTTAGCAACCATGGACAAAGCATCAAAGAAAGTCATGATGCCTCTTGGGATTGGCTCTGGAGAGAGCCCAGAACCACATCATCAGGGCTGCAAGTGGGAGGGGTCACCTGTGGGCTCCACCAATTTGCAATATCCTAAGATATTCTGGGAGAAGAAAATTTGCCACCAGCTTCTGTGGGCATTGAGAGAGAAACAGAAAATTCAACATAAAGTAACTGAAGAGTTATATTTCTGGTAAGACGAACATGAGCCTCACAACCTTCTACTGCTCAGGGCTGGCCTTTTTTTCTGAGACACCAGGTCCAAAACCTCAGGGCCTGCAAAATGTCCTGATGTACACCTGCTAGCCTCACACTTATGCCCTGCTCAGCCTTTACTGTGAAAGCCTACATAGGATGGAGGTAGAGAAGAAAAGTTACTTCTGTCACCTACCCCAAATTAAAGACAGAATACAGATTAAATTCATTAAATCTTTCCAGTATGTCAAAAGCAAGGACATCCAGGCTATTAACCAAAATTTGTAATTGCAGTTGCAGCCAGGTGCTGATGTTGCATGCCATAGTTGTCTCCAATATTTATGAGTACTTACAAGGTCTTTCAGAGAACACCACAACAATTTTCACAATACCAGCAATGACTGTAAATGTAGATTACACAGGTTGAAATGTTCACAGAGCATGCCAGCTCAGATGACTTTATGATTCCTTCTGACAGAAGGATCTATCAATCTACAATTTGATCAGTAAAGGAACTTTGGATAAAAATAATAATCTAGAAACAAGTATAACAGCACTATTTTTCCTCAGAAGAAATACCTTAGATTCAATAAATAGTCTTCTAACAACTAGATAAGAGTCATGTCCTTATCAGGGAAGTTTGGGAGTTCTTGAAAGTTATGTAGGTATACATCTATATGACTAAAGAACTTAGCAGTTTAAAATCCATTCTGACAACTTATTCACAGGGGATTGTTCCAGGGGCTCTACTCCTTGACCTTAATATCCCCAGAGTTTATCAGAATACTGAGAAAACAATTGCATTTGAATAGCAATATTATGTGTATTTCAAATATTGTCTTGTATGTCTACATGGAATCAAGTACTGGGCCTGTACAGGAAGGGGGAGAAAACGAAATAGTCACACACTTAAGAAAATGTGCTACTGTAGGGTAGTGTCACAGTTGGTAAAAGCATGTTCTTCTTTATTTTTATTTTTTTATTTGTAAATATTTATGAAGAACACTGGGTTGGTATGAAGAAACACCTTTCTACCTCTCCAATATTTGAAACCTTCAGGATAATTCAGAAAAGGGAGGCCAATCACACAATTATTCCAATTCAATGAAAAGCAAGTCCGTCTGAAAAGATCCTGCTTCCTCTGTTTAATGTATACAATTCCAACAATTAAAAAGCTAATGATAATACTTACTTTCATTCTCTTTAACTACGTCCCAAACCACTCACATTCACATCTCTTCCTCTCCAGTTTTTCTTATCCAAGTTGGCATCTCTAAGCCCTTGAGTGTATTGAGATATATATCATACAATGCACAAGTCAAGGCAATGAAACTCTGAAGCAAATCCCTTCACTCAAAACAAACAGGAGAAAATTCAATCCTTTCTTGCCAGGGCTAGACAGGGTTTATTTACCCCACCACAGTAACTTCAGTGGTCATAGACTTGGCTCATAAACTAATGACTACAAAACACACATACCCAATAATCCTCAGAGGAAACCAGAAATCATCAGTAACTGATGCATAGCTGAAAAAGAGCTGAATTTGTCCCCACAGGCACTATTTGTGCATTCACGCACTTAATATTTCACATCAAATCTGACTGTTTGAGTAAATAAAGTGACATTTTGATTATGGAACATATTAGAGACTGACAGTAGTTTTATTGATCTATCAAAACATTTGAAGGATTGATTACTACAGTTTCAAAGTCATTCGTTTCCACAGAGGTGCAGGCTACAGTCCACAGCAAGCAGGCAAGCACAAAGCTTGAATAATAATCTTGGTTAGAAATGTAGTTCTAAGACTGCTAAGTGAAGATGACTATCATTTAAGGAGACATTCCACAATGTTTGCTTAGTGCAGTGATACAGATCTTTTTATTTTCTTTCTCTCTTTCTTCTCTTTTTTTTTTTTTTCTTTTTTTTAATAGGGCCCAATGAACCCTAGAAAAGTCTTCCTTCATACTCTGCCTCTGGTAGTCCCAAGGAAAAAACAATGTGATTACAGTGAAAATCCATCTGAATTCAATAATATATGTCCAGTAGGAAAGTAAACCAATCCCATTACAATCAGGTGCATAAAAATTATTATGAGATTAGATAAATCACTTTATGTTGGTTTCACCAATAATCTCTCACTCCAATAATCTTCCTCTCACTCCTAAGCACAGCACTCCCCTTCCCCTTAACCACTAGGCCAACAAATGAGCCTTCCAGATTTCACATTAAAATGACAGCTATTTGCCTTCCAAATTCTGCTCCTGTCTGTCCTTTATAATTTAAAGCCTCCTCAGGTTCTCTAAACACTCAAGAACAGTGGGAGGCAGAAACAACAGACCCATCTTCAGTAGTATTAGTTTATCACCTTTGATGCCTTCAAATTGTAGTCTAACCATTACCAGGCCCCTTACCTACAGAGTTTAGGGTAGAGAGAGTACAGAACGGAATGTAAGAGCAAAGTACTTTGAGAGGTGTCATGGCCTTTGTGTAGCACAGAGATTAATTTTTATAAGAACTGAAAGAGGAGGTTAAACACGAAGAAAGGCTCAAGACAGGGACATCTTATGAGATGTATTAAGTAGCATCTCAGGATAGAAAAAGCATGTGAAGAACAACCAGCATGAAACAGACCCAGAAATACAGTGCTCATGTCACATGCTACTACAAATATCTGCACAACAGAAGGAAATTTGGTGTTTTCCTGTAATTTTTGGTTCACACGTTTTTACACAGCTTCCTGAAGACAATGGTGAAGGAGCTCCCTCTTGTAAAATAAATAAGTAAATAATCAAGCTTAGACTAAACCGTTGGAAAAAGATAACTGTAGTGAGGGCCATGATGTACAACAGGAAAACTAATGGAGTAGTAGGAGAGTGTAAGAGAGAAACTAATACCATTTCCTACAGTGAGCTTCATTGTTCCCACAGAACAGGAAAGGGGAAAGGTCCCTGCAAGGTGGGTCTCCAAGCTGCAGTTCCTACCAGGACTTCCTATTTCTATCATAAAGGGATGCTTTCTATCATCCCTTTCAGAGGGCCAAAAATAAGCCTTAAAGATGATCTAGATCCAGGTTATGAAAAGGAGCATATTTTGTTGTCTTTTTCCTTGCATTTATGGCAACACATGAAGCATTTCACACAGACTTCGTTCCAAAGTTTAAGCCCAACCTTTATGTCAAGGCTTTGAGATCTTCTGGGTAGTTTTAGTTTTAAAGCAAAAGAAAATTGAGAAATTCTGAATATAACACTTCTGGAAAATAAATAAATAAATAAATAAATGGGGGAGGATTTTTTTGTCAACAATCAAAAATAAAATTTGATAGTCAAGAAAGACTCCATTGTATTTCAAGGAGGAATAATGTCTTCAAATGTGAAGATAAGATGACAAGATTATCAGTAAATTACTACAAAATGACTTGTTCTCCATAAGTACCTAGAGCAGGGAAAACAAGCTTATTAGTGATGTTGCAATTGCTCTGTGGTTTCTTCTGATCCAGGAGTATTCAAGCTAGAAGTACACCCTAAATGTCCCACCATGTTTATTTCTAGGGAGAGGAGCTGTTGCTGTAAGCAGTCATAGTCACTGGGGCTCTCTGGGAACAAAATTTACTCATCAATCCAGGTCTAACTCAGTTAACACAACAATTTACTCCAACAGACTACGTGAACATATATATATAACTTGGAAAAGCAGGAAAATGCACTAGCTTTGTTCAGTGTTCGTGGAAATAAAAGACCACAAGAAGGAAGAAACAAATGGTGTTCCCAGCACAAAGAACTGTAAAGAGAGGTGAAGAACCAGCCAGGCTAGAGTTTCCAAATTAGTTAGTTTCTTTTTCTCTAGCTTCCTACAGTTAACTACCTAGATCTTTTTATTTCTAATTGAACTATTTCAAAAAGCGCAAGACAAGAACACAATTCTAGATGCCAAACCACTTCCTTGGCTGACACGTCAAATTGCCAAAAACAATCAAGAGTTTGGCTGCTTTTAGTCCTTTATTCAGCACATGATGTTCGAAGAGAAAAAAAATATACTTTAATGAAAAGTTTTAAACATGCACCCAAAATTCATTATCAATATTTGAGCTACATAGTGCCAGATGCTTCCAACACTTAGGAAAGGTACAGAAGGAAACAGAATGGCACATAAAACAACTGAATGGAACATGTAAATTAGCTTCAGTGTACCAAATGCATTAGCGTACAGAGTGCATGTGTTTCGCCAGCAGTTCATTGAGCTAATTTACTCATAGACTGCTGTATCATGCTTGCATATTTGCAGAGAAGCAAGTGCCAGGAAGAATGCTTTTTAATGAGAAGTGCTTTGTGTAACATCCACTGCAGAGGGACCACATAAGTCTACTAAACCTTTGGACACTTGTGGCAGGAAAAGGACTGCATGCACATCAATGAATCCCACATGGGGTAGACTCTTATAATTTATTGTAGATCTGCTTACTGCACCTGAACATGAAAGCACCGTATCCAACACTGAAACAGAAAGATAGCTCTAATGAGTTGGTGTGGTCTCTCTGTAAAGAGACACAACCTCTGACATAGGTCCTAAGCAAAGTATTGACCATGGTTTTCATGTCCCAACACTCTGTAAATTGAGATGTAAGCATCTATGCTACACTGTTGAGATGAAGGAAGTGAGTGAAGGTATTAGTTGTTACATTCTGTAAAAAAGGCTAGATCATTGTTTTGACTGAAGGGATTTTCAAATGAGAAATGTGATACCATACACACCTGAACAGGACATTTCAGAGCTTAATAATAAAACAGCATTTCTAAAATCAAGGTCTTAGCAACTTTTATTTTCCAATGATCAATGGAAAATTCCCAGAAGACAGGGGACATCATACACAAGCCGTTACATTTTTTATCAACTGAAGATTAGCATCATAATGCAGAGGATTTAGCCAGTCTTTCAGAATAAATTTTAATTTTACAATTAAAATAAAGTTTAATTGTAATATTTTAATCTATATTATATTCCTTGTTTTCCATAGTTACAGCAGAATCTTCCCACCTCCATAAAATAAATAAATAAAAAAGTCTTCCAGCAGAATAAATCATTTAATTAATAAGAATCCAGCTCCCACTGTTTTCCAAGAATACATTAGACATAAGTTTCTCATGGCTTGAAAGTTCTAGTTCTGGGTTTACTAGCTGTATCTGGATCACCTGATTTTCTCACATTTTAGTGAGCTGAAGTGTGAGGAAACAAAGGAGAAATGAACTTTTTATAACACAAGAGGAAAAGGCTAAGCTGCATGAAGAGAAACTAGAAGAAAATAACTCGTAACATTTTATCCAATATAGAAAGCACCAAAACCAATAAATCCCAACAATAAGCAACTCAAATAGTTGGTCAAATATTTGGTTATGGCAGGAATAAAATTTATGCAGGAAATATGTAAAAGAGAGAGAGAATCTGACAACTTATGAAACCGTCGTGTGTAACAAAAACAGGTACAACACTGAAGACCTGATGCCACAGAATAGGTTCAGCTTACCTGGTATTTTTTTATACAAGACATACATGACCTTACATAAACATTCCCAGGACAAACCTACTTGAACACATTCACAGCATAATTAATTCATAGGAAAACAAATATTCATTATCCATCCAGTGACATTTTAAAAGTCTTACACCATCTTCAGTGTCACAACTAGAAATGAGTATTGTATGATGCAGTTTTTTTTTTTTTTATTTTTTTTTAATCATTGCCTTGACCAAGACGGTTATTTATCATCCTGATAAACGTTGAGCCATTGGTTTTGAAGCTGAATTTTTATCCTTTCTTGGTATGGAATAAATCATGGAATATCCCAAATTGGAAGGGACCCATAAGAGTCACAGAGTCCAACTCATAGTTCCACACAGAAAAAGGCAAGTGATAGCGAAGCCCAGTTTATTCATTCACTAGTAGGTATTTCCAATATAATTTCTTATTCATTTATGTATATATATATTTATATACATATATATTCTTTCTCCTTTCTTGTAGAAGTCTAAATAGCTGTGTCGTTAACTAATGAATGCAAGTTCTCCTTCCATATGTGATCTGTAGCTGGTACAAAGATGTTACAGCATCAGTTAGAAAGAGCACGCATGTTATCTTTATGCAGTAATTCATGATTTCAACCCACAGAGGCATGACAGCTGGATTATAGGGAGCATAGTCAAAGATGACCATCCACACTGCAGAAGCAATATTTTCACTCCAGTCATGAGACTGGGAGAGAACCTTCAGGTTAAAAATCCAATGCAAATTCAATGAATTGTCCTATATGTTAAACAGCACAAGTCCATTAGAACAGTAATTATAGTCCTTTCAGAAAGTCTACTTGTGCATATAGTTTGAGGCTTATGCAAACATTGCCAGTTAGAATTTCAATTGACTTCAAGAATTCTCCATACCTTTTCTTCCAGAGAAACTTGTCACATAACCTTTTCTCCCCACTCTAGCTACTGTGCCTTCAGTGAAATTAATTATTACCGGTCTCCAGCCAGAGTCATTTTCACCGAGTTTTATAATCCACCCCATTCAAAATGTATCAACATTCATATCTCCATTGTCAAGACCTACCCAATGTCAATGGCCCCTGAGACAGCCAAGCTGCAAAGACAATACTGCTAAATATTGAATCTATTACCTGGAAGTATATATTTGGAGAGTGTGCAAAGTTACTGAACCAGCAATCCAAGGTTCTATTAGTGCATAAGTCTCAGTATTTTTGAATGTGTGTCCTAACAAGGCCTTCAGTGACTTATAGCTGGTTTATCAACTGCAGCCACCAGGATAAGGGCTGCAAATGTGATGCTTGATCCAGGTATTGTCTTTACCAGTCAAGAAACAAAACAACAACAAAACAGCTCTCCAAGAGTCATGAAAAAACATAATTGGGTCAGGACAGTTTTAAAGATGGACTAATTTGCACCGAATTTGGAAACAGCTGCAATGCTTGTAGCATTCAAAAGGTGGTCTTTACCTGCTTCCTTTGATCTGCAGACTTCATCCAAAAGAGGAACATGGACCTTTCAACTTCAGAACTGCATCCATTCCTTTTCTGTAAGCTAAACCTTAGCACCCTCAAGCTACTCCAGAGGCATTTATTTTGATTTTTGCAACTTTGTGTTCCTCAAGACAAAGCCAAAAAGCAACCAAAGATTCAAAGCAAGGTTTAGGCATTCAGAACTAAGACCTAGGCACTGAGCCACTCTCTGGACTGGTCTTTGTAACACCCCTAGGCCATTAAATTAAGGAAACTCCTTAGTCCGATACCCAATGCCAAAAGAAGGCAGCCAACAAGACACCATCCAAGACATCTGTGAGAAATGGAGCATGCAGATTTTAAGTGGGCAGGTGGGGGAGGCTGTAAGAGGAGAAAAGAGGACCACTAATATTTTCTAATCTAACTGAAATCCAAAAATGAGAACTATTTTTTTCCTTCTATATGACTTAAAAAATTGCTCTAAACAATAATAAAAATCTCCTAAATATAAGGTTTCTAAATGAGCTACATAATGTTCCATGCCATAATCACCACTGCAACAAGAAAATTGCTCAGATCATTTCTGAGCCAGATTTGTCAGTCATGCTGCTCTGTGCTCTGAGTAACAATGTTCTGTGCAATTAATATCAAACCTTCCAAGGCAGCTCTGATTTCTTATGTTCTGTGTGTTTCTGTCACTGCAGAAACTGCAAAGCCATACTAGACTATAATATAGAGCACTGATGGGAAGGAGAGAAAGAAATGGGAATGATGGGAATAGAAATAACGGAGAAAAGTTTTGTAGCCAAACAGAGGCCAGGAATAGTAAGATAATTAGGGTATGTTTTTTCACAAGATTGCAGCAGCTTGAATTGTCCTCCCCCTCCCCCTCCTTCTATTTAATTACAGTTTTTATTGCACTCATAAGAAATTCAGCTGCTGAAATATTCCAAGGAGCCAAGAACAATTAATTTCTCCCTGTTTTCCAGAAACTTTCAGCTCAGCCATTATACTCTCTCTCTTTCTGACACAAAGATGGAACAAAGCGCCATTGCGCTCTTGTTTATGTTAGGATCTTAGATGCCATCATTATTCTCAATCTGCATGAAAATCCTAGGATAAGAAATGGATGAGGAAGACACAGGGGCATATAAAGGTCAGAGTTCTTTTTCTCTGCATCTTGCTGTGCCTCTGCATTGCAAAATTACCATTTACATCAATAAAACACACATCAGGCGATAATGAATATATAGAGACCTCGCAGAGGGAAAAATCACAACTCCAATACATATGAAACATCAGCCTCCTACATATGTTTAAAATTATACACAATATGCTGAGATTTTGAAAGAGACATTCACTCAGTAGAAGTGTAGGGATGGGAGAGGAGCAAGTACGTACAATGCCATTCTTAAAGAGCTTTCCACACTGCTAAATACTGATTACCATCAAACCCTAAAGCATAATATTCAGCACAATGTAAACTGCAGGTCCTTAATATCTGTGACCAGTCAAAAAATTAAGCTTACATAACGCCAAGCAGTATATGGGAACAAACAGGAGGCCATTGAACAGGCTGCACACAATATTTTCAGGCTTTGATCTATAACTCCAGCCCACATGAATAGTCATACTGAGATCAATAATATTTTGTCAATAAAATTTATATCAGTAAGAGTTACTGGATTAGACCAGTAAAGCATTTTTCATGGTAGGAAATCTGATTACAAAACCTGTCATTTGCCTTCAGACTGCAAATGAGACTTTTCTTTCAGGAATTCCGGGGATATAGCTGGAGAAGGAAAAAAATGAATTCTCCTTTATATTGAAAGTTAAAGCTCAGCCTGAAGGAAAGAAAGACACTTTATTGCACTATTACCTACAGAGAATTTCATTTCTCATCATTGACTCGAGTCTTGTCTACAGCTGTCTTCTTCACAATGTTCCACCTTAGCCTCAGATATTCCACCTAAAATGAGTAATAGAGCTATTTTTCTATAGAAAAGCATAAATGAAATACTTACAGCAACTGGAAAACCAGGTTGGAATTTTACTTACAATGCTTTCATACACAACTCTTTAATCTGAAAGGAAGATGATTGCATTTTATCCTGATTTGGCAATAAGCTTTTAGCAAAATTAAGCTCAAGAGAAATGCTCCAAATGCCACACACTTAAAACAAAGAAAACAAGCAAACAAGCCAAAAACAACAAAAAAGAAACAATGAAACCAAAGAAACAAGCCAAACCAAACCTTTACTCTATGCGTAAGGAAGCTGCCAGAACAAAATGTATAAGCGAAACAACAACAAAAAACAAATTTGAGTGAAAATCAGTTTTCACTTCCTGCAGAGCGTGCAGAACAGAACATCGAAAACAGAAAAGGAAAGGATGCTCTTCCCTCAAAATCAGTCATTGACGTGGGGAACTGGTCAAAATTTTCTACACAAGAACATCCTTACCGGTCTAGGAAGCGTGGGAGTATAAAAACAAACAAAACAAAACAAACAACAACAACAACAACAAAAACACAACAACACACACACACAAAACAAAAACCAACAACAACCAGTAACGAGCCATGATGACTTCACATTAAAGTAATTTGAAGTATGAAAATAAAAGTTCACTTTGATCAAACAAGCAAGCCTTCACAGAAAGTGTCACACAGAAAAATTTTGATTGCCCCCTTATCCATGAATAGAAGCCTTCTGGTGAGACACCAAGTTAGTCACATATGCAGGACTGGACTTTTTACCTTTGAAAGGCTTGGGAAACTAATGAGTGAATTTTCCAAAGACTCAGAAGACAAAGAAAGGCACAAAAGATCTGCTATCTTCTTGTTCTTATTCTTCAGAGAATTGTTAGACCACAGTTAATAATGAACAAGTTTATCTTAAGACACTCCATCTCAAAGAGTGTTCCACAGGGAAGAAAAAAAGAAAGAACTTTTTTTTTTCCTGCCTTTTACCT
Source organism: Stictonetta naevosa (assembly GCA_011074415.1). NCBI lineage: Eukaryota > Metazoa > Chordata > Aves > Anseriformes > Anatidae > Stictonetta > Stictonetta naevosa. Next base: position 45,135,090 of record CM021699.1, on the reverse strand, counting down.
AATGGTATCAGTTCTCCTAGCCCTTGGCAACTGTCTCATTCCACTTCTCTCAGTTTCCCCTTAGCATCTGCAGGCACACCTTGCTATAATGGAGTTTTACAATGAAGCAGTCTCATCCCTAATCCTACCTGGCTGTGATATAGCTTGTAGAAGATCAGATTTACAATAGCATTGTATTTTAAGGCCCTTGTCTATTAGATGCTGTCAAAGCCAATGGGGTGGGGGAAAAAAAAAAAAAAAAAAAAAAAAAAAAAAAAAAA
>CM021699.1:45094092-45134730 GCA_011074415.1 Stictonetta naevosa | reverse complement strand
AAAAGGAAGAAAATTAGTGTGGTGCTGAGAAAAAGAATTCTGGATCTGAAGAAAAAAAAAAAAAGCATAACTAATGGATATAAAAATTGAAGCCTTTACAGCAAGCCTAGTTCACCCATTCAGAGAGATTCATCGTCTGTGTTGTGGATTCTAGTGACAGAATCAGAGCAGTGCTCTGGGCATAAAATCTTCCATTGCTTCTGTGATAATACCTCTGATCTTCTTATTCATCATTTCAGATTTTATCTCCTCTCGGTACATTTGACTAATCATAAATTTCTAGAGGAAACATGGCAGTCAACATAGACTGAGCATACTGCCTCAGTCTGAGTAATGCAACGGCACTTCCATTTAGCTATACAACAAAACACAGGAGACTCACCACTGCAGCCATCTCCACCAGTATGGGGTGGCAAACAAGCATCCCCTTCCATGATGCAAGAAAGTTATATATCTAGGGTGTTATATGAAACAGTCATAAATCCAACTCAAGGAAGAATGCTTCTCATCATTGAGAAGCAGAATACCAGAGACTATTTCTGCTGCATTATATTTACTCTTGCTTATCAAGATACTTAATGTGATATACCATTTTCAGCTCACATTGTCATACCTCCAAACTCAAAGCCCAGTTAAGTTTCAGTCACAAACATGAATACACAGATTTCATGTGCCTTTTAACTACCAAGAACAAGCCATCACCATTTATCTCAAGTCCTTTAACATTTATAATAGCTGCTTATTAAAATAATGCATCCCACAAAATATACTTTTCAAAAAAGACTAAAGGACAATTTCTCCACTGTTGGCATTTCATGCCAAATTCTTTTTGACTCTATTCAGTCTTTGAATTTGAGAGATTTCTCTTGGTATCTTGCCATTCAATTTCATTTTCCCAGATAATACTAGAAGCTTTTAAGCTTGAACTCTTGCTCATGTACTTAAACGTTCTGCAGTGTCATAATATCCAAACTTTTCTTAGATGAAATATAATCATTACCTTCTATGATCCATAAGAATTTTCAAAAATCAATAATTAATAATATTAAGACGATGAGAAAAGCCAAATTTCCCAGTATTCATTAACCTTGAACAGAACTAAATTCCTTTAATTGTTTTAAATTGGAAGGAAGATGGAATATCAACCCTATAAATATCTGGGAAGATTTTTCAACATGATCATTTATACTAATACAGAGCAACTGATCAATTTTTCAGCAGGGACAAACAGTAGTTTCAGAAGGCCTAAAGAAAAATTATTTCTGACAACTTCTGGGATGTATTATAGCATAAAAAGTTACAGCTCTTCACTTCTTTTAGCTTCTCAAAACAGGGCTGGAGCAGAACACCCTCCTTGCTCTGTTGTGGAGGTCCTACTGTTTACTTACCAGAAGTAGCTCCTGTACATGTCTAAGCTTCAGAGAAAACAGCCACAAAGGATACATTTACTGTTAAATTGATGGAATACTACATATTTTTGTTTTGTTTTGTTTATTTGTTTTACCCTTTTCTTCCTCCCTGAGACCCACCTCTAACAGACCAGTGACGGTCTGATAGCAGAGATCAGAGTAAAAGCTAACAAGCCTCTTTACAACCACCCCACCTTTCCAATAAGCCAACGCCAACTGCCATCTCTGACTTTGTTCCACAGCAATGCTTGACTTGACAATATAGTGAGCGGGGAAAAGGAGCAGTGCTGAGATTCAGTCAGTCTTTTCCTCTCCACATTTCCCATTGCAGAGATGATCAGTTTTCTCACCTGTCAAAACAATATTCCAGAAGGGCATGATATAAAATAATGGTAATGAAAACCATGAGGAGTCTCTCTGTAGGTATCTGAAGGGATGCAAGACACGGACTCCTGATGGCTCTTGAACAGGAGACCTTTATTGCCCTTTTTCACTACTAGATATACTTTCCCCGTAGCTCCATGCTCTGTCCACATGCCCGATTCTGTCATACAAGTGGTTAGAGACCCTCAGACACACACCTCGAGCCAGACAGCAATTGGCCACTGCCCAAAGCTCATCTTTAACACTGTAGCCAATTTACTTTATCTCAACCTTGCTCAAGTTTTTGTTTCTACCACTTGTTTCCTCATTATCTCTAATTCAGAGATGTGTGAAACAGCGTGAAGCCACCTGCAAATTCCTTTCCCACAGGTATCTGCAGTAAGGATGGCACATAGCTGTTGGAATGGGGAGCACAAATTCTTTCCCTAGAACTTCATTTGCATTCAGTGCTTCCAGGACAAAGAGAAGAAGAGGTGGAGCATACGTTGTTGAATGGGTGGTAACAGCCTCCATTCCTATTGCTGTTGATAACCAAGCCTCATATGCCCCCCCAAAGTCTGCTGGAAGATTTGGAAGTGTAAAGAAGGAAGGAAGGAACTGTAAATCTGGGACAAAATTGGCATTTGAATTTCCCCCCTTGTACAAAAAAAAATATGTTTTATTTGCTTATTTATTTTTTTAAGAGTTCATAAACTCAATGGTTGAGTCAATGAGAAAAAGTGGGGTACTTTGCTCTTTTAACACACTGAAAAAAGATATCAGTTTGGGGATTAATAGTCCATCATGCATCCCAGAAAACCTTGTATACAATACATTATAGTTTGTTGGATTTGTGACACTTTTGCATATAAAGCATTAATATCAGGGAAGATTTGAAGTTGTCACTTACTCTAAATTTCTTTGTAGGTGGGAGCAATAAAGAAGAGGCAGTGAGCAGAAGTAGCACTTCCTTCTTAGAAGAAGTGTGTAACCTTGCACCACATGTCCTTAGCAATTGGGTGTATGCAGTTTAGCAGCAGACAGACTATGTTGCTACCCATTGTGTTGCTTAAGATTGTAAAAATACTTGATCTGATTTAGCCAAAGATAATCTCTATATTAGAAAACTGGAGAAAAAAATCTTGGCCTCTTGTGGCATAAGACTTACAAATGAAGGAGGGAAGCTTTGGAGGGAAGTGAAAAGAAATTTTTTTTAAAAATAATAATAATTTGAGAGAAGGAACTTCCCCTCCTAGAGAAAAAAAGATAGTCAAAACTAAAGCAAAACAACAACATAACAACATAAAATCAACCTCAAGACAAAAGCACAGGCTCTGTAAATGAACTCTGTTATGTTAGTATTAACATTAATTTTATCACAAATGCTCAATCTTGCCTAAAGCACAGCTGAAGCAGGTCTAGTAAGGGAAATTATTTCTGCACCTTACATTAATTTTTCAGTGTACTTAAATTAAAAAAAAAAAAAAAAGGAAATTAAAAGATATTTTTTAACCATCATTCTTTTGTTACTCAGCCACCCATTTTGCTCACTACCAGGCACTTTGCAAGTACTGAAGTATAAAAGGGCTTGTAAAAGATGCTCCTCACTCAGACACTCCTGAGAGCCAAGAGAATAGGGATTGTTTCACTAGTCATTCATTTTCAAAAGAACAAGCCTCCTGTCTTCTCTCCTCCTTCAACATGCTGGCTAGATGATGTGCAATAGAAGGTCACAAGCGCTCCCTCTTTGGCCATCCTTTACTCAGCATTACCAGTTTCCTCTTTCCAGCTTACAGTAGAAAGGATGTTAGAACTCTTTGAGCTGTAATTACTCCATCTAGAATACAGCAACAACTACTTTTTGCTCATTTTCTGAGCAAGGCAATGCTAAAAAGAACAGCAAGGAGTCTTGAAGCAGTTCCTGCAGACCATGTGTGTTTCAATCAACTCACAGAGAGGTTTGTTTCCCTTTACAACATCCTACTCTACTGGAACAGGTTTTCAGCACTGAACAAACACCTGAGCATCAAACATGGACAATGTGAACAATTTAAATGAAAAATGAAAATGAAAATGTGAGTAGGCAACCAGCACAGGATAAAATTGTTTTGCTCATCAAAACTCTGCCTGACACACATCTAGTTGTGTCATTCTGCTCTAGGGGTAAAGCTCTTTCTTGCTAATCCTGCAGCATCGGATCAGCTAATAGGAAAGTTAGATATAGTCTATCCTTTGAACCAACAGCATTGTTGTGCAAAATTCCATTGGTTACACTTGAAGAAATGCAGATAAGTCTATGGGGGTTTTAACAGTTGCCATGAAGAGAAAAATACCTTTAGACTAGGGTTGTATTTATGTTGATTAAAACGACCCTTCAAATCAAGACTGAATTTAGAAAACTGGTGGATAGAAAATGTCAATGCAACAAGCTTTTATCCAGTTTAGACTGTGGCCACAAGTTTTTACAAGCATATCAAATTAATGACAGAACACACCATCAGGAAACCTGGGTTTCTTCACATAGTTCAGGTGCATAAGCCATAAGGTTTAAAAACATATATATACATACTTGTCCAAATCACTTCTTAATTTCTTATCTCAAGTTGTATTGGTGGTTATGTAAGTCAGAAGAAACAAAAATAGAAAAGTGCAATGGATTCGTACCAGAAGGAAATGGTTCCTCCACTTCAGGCTTGAAATCTATCCTGAATCAGTACTGAAGAATAACATAAATCTTCCTATACTCAAGAGCAGAGTGGAAGCAGCTTCTCTGTACCTCCTCCCAGGAGGAGAAGTCAAAGCCATGATCTGACAGGCTCATGGTCAAAGAGAAAGCTTCAGTAGTTGACTTTTTTTTTTTTTTTTTTTTTTTTCCTCTCTGAATGCTGCTGCCTCAATACCATAGATGACCAATGTGCCCTCCATTGACCATACACATAACACCATACCCAGCAAGATTCTGCATCTAATCCAGGTACACAAACTTCTGGCCTTTACTGGTTGCACTCCATGGGTAAACCCCAAAGATAAGAGCTTAAACATTGTATCTGCCAGGCTAGGCAAACCAACTGAGAGGATCTGGAGAATATTTCCAGAATGGATCCAATACCCTCAAAGTGTTTCTAAAACAGTCTCTCTAGAAACTCGGGGACAGCTGTATTTTCCCTCCTATTTCACATTTTTAGCTTGTTCTCCATCTGTGTGGAGAATTTGAGCAAACCAGTCAGAGGGTTTTCCACCAGTATTAAGCTCATGTTGAACAAAGTAACAAAGTTCTCTCTCATTTGTCTAATACTTTTTTTAAGATTTGTGGTTCCAGGAAGGCTGTAGGTGCAGAGCAAATGCAGATTTAGAAGAACAACTTGTAATATCTTAACACACCAGATTTCCAAGGGCAGGAAGCCTTCCCTCCAGGTGACAGCATTACCACTCCAGTGTCACATGCCCCTCTCTGCTTGATCAAATCAACGACATTTACAGGACTAAAAAGAAATACCTCAGCAGCCCAGGGAGAGATGCTTCCTTTATGTTAGTAGAAGCCAATACTGTAGGAACTGCTGCCAACAGAATAAATAAATAAATCGAGTATCAAAATATGTTCTAATGGTAAGTAGTATTCTTGCACATGAAGAACATCCTCCCCTGTAGGCAGGAGCAACAGAAGAATAATTTTAACAATTACATCAAAGGTTAAAGATACCAAAATAAAATGCTGATAACCAAATGGGAAAACAGAATAGGATGCACAACAGCTGTGAACTCTCCCTTCAACCACTGTGGCTCTCTTCATTTACTCTGCACATTTCTGGCAAAGCAAAAAGCTGCACTGATAAGAACTGATTACTGTGAGCTGCCCTGCTGGGGGTAAAAAAGGACACTTACATATACCTGCCACCTTCCACAAATCCCTGCTATAATAAACCAAGAGTCACCTGTTAGAAGTGTCAGTTGATCAGGGCAGTTACAGCTTGACCAAACACTCTTAAGAAAGTGTTTTCCACTTGACAGGCAGGAGACTGTTAGGGTGTTAGACAGTGCTCCATACACCAACCCTGTTTGCTCATGCCTCTGTGGCTCTTAGTTTAGCTATTAGAAAATGCAACCCTACACACACGCACACAAAATCATACAGACGTAGAGTACCTGGAATCTTCCTACTACACAGAATAACAAGTAGAATGGCAAGTCTGTATCTGTATGCCCTGCATATCTGCATATCTATTTAAAGCTCATCCATTTTTTCCTTGTTCAGTTTGGAAAAGATCTGCAGCCCCTTGCTCAGACACAGGGGTTTCAGTCTTGGCAGTTATCTCAGGGCTCTCTCTCTCTCTGCTCTAGCTCATTGCCTCTGTGCTGGCAGCGTGTAGTTGCTCTGTGCGGCTGTTTTTTCCCCACCGTTTGTCAGTACATGCGCTCTGGGCTTCCCACTGCCATCTGGCAATCAGTATGAGATCACAGCACCGGATCCCAAGAGAAAGGCACCACAAGACAAGGTCACAGATAAAACAATATCAGAATACGCAAACCTTTGTGTAGCTGCACCACACACTGTTTGGCATTCCTGTGACCCATTTTTTTTTTTACCTTTCTGTAGCAATTCAATCACATTTTGCTACAGTAGATAAGCATGAAATGAATTTTTCACAGTTGTTTACTGATACTGCAAAACCATACTGCTCAGAAATTCTTGTTGGTCCTAATGCTAGTCAGTTCATTTGTGTTTTGTCTTTGGCAGGTAATTTCATTTAGCATCAAAACTGAGTTGCAATAGCATCTTTTCCTTTATTCAGAAATCATATTGCTGATGTCTCCTTATTGCATATAGTCTAACATGAGCATTTCTACCAATACATAGAGGATATTAAATCTCTCTTAGCATTTGAACTAAAAGATTTGTCATGCTCACTGCACATCTTGCACAGAATTACAAAATCATTCAATTTGGACAGTTTCTCTGGGCACTGTTTTGTGTGGATATATAGGTTAAAACTTTGAGTAACAATAAAAATGGCAAACTAATCTGTGATATCCTCAATTTGCACCAATCTGGCATAGTCACCAGGAGGAAGGAGCAGCTGAGTGTCAGGCTTCCTGTACCTGACTAGGTCATGAGGCAATTAAACCACCAGAAGGCTGGGCTGATCACTTTAAGTTACAGACAAAGGTGTACGTTTATTTATTTATTTATTAGAAGCATGACCTCTTATCTAGCTTCTCGTATATTTCATTTTACCTTTTCTTCAATCAAAGCTGGAAGGGGAAAAACACAAAACCACAACTCACAACTTAAGATTTTTCTCATTGGTTTCAAGCAGCTATTTTGTTGCTTTAAATGTGATGACTTTCTCATTAGCAGAAGTCCAATATACTAATGTAATTGCTATAAAATGCAGTATTGAAAGCAGTAAAGTTTCTTTGTCATGTGCAACACATTCAGAATTACTCACAATATCCAGATTTCTTGTCTGAGGCAAGTTTTTTCTTCTAGTAAATTTTCATTGAAGCTCTGTGCAGCTTATTCCATAAATAAAATTGATCTGTCCACTTTTTAGCTAGTGTAATGAATGGCAAATTCAGATGAGAAAGCCAAGGCTTTTTAAACATGTCAAGCAATTTCTCACCTAAATGTTGTATAGTCATGAAAGCTATTACTGTACCATATGGATGAAATGTTTTTTGGTTGAACAGATTTTTCTTATATTCAGTAGTCACATTCAATTCTTAGTTCACTGAACCTCCAGGGATATCAGGTCCTTCATCAGGGTAAACATATGTGGTTCAGCCACTCTTTAGAATATGTATGTTTCCTTGTAGTCTTCATTACTGCTTAATTATAAAAGACTTTATAAATACATTTAGTATCTCTTCAATTTCATGAAGCCACACATTCACTTTCGGAGCTGAGAATAAACTTTTTCTTTTATCTTTATTTTTGAAAGGGACCATCTCAAAACAAACCCAGGAAGATTGTATAACCAAATAGACACATCAGACAAAAACAGAAAACAAGTGAAACCATAAGATGCAAATTCTAAGTAAGCCCCTTCAACTGTAAAGACATTCAGAGTCCTAATATGGTCTAGAAGTCTTTGCTAGAAATTGAATCTATGTCAAAACTTGTATGAAGCCAGCAAGCACCTGAGTATGCTTCTCTGAATTATCCTCAGTGCTGAGACAGATCTTCCTGTGTTCATTTAATTCAGATAGTGCAACATCGTTAGTGTAAATCATCAGCCACATAGGCACATAGGGTATCATTTGCGTGGTAGGAGTTACGGTTAGAAACAAAAGTCTGAGAAATGGAGAGGGAGAGTGGTTTTGCCTGATAATATTATCATATGTTTTCACCACTGCCACAGAGTTTGTCCAGTATATCATACAAGATGATGAAGTTAAAAGGACTCCCTGCAGCCAAGAGCTGGCAACAGTAATTTATGCAGAACCCCAAGAGTAATGGGTTTCATGTTACTTTTTATTTCTCTGGGAAAATAACCAAGATTTACCATATATGTATTTTAATATGTTTAACATATTTTACCACAAAACATAATATTTATAAATATATATCCCTCCATGCAGTATTCAGTTTAATGTAACTTTGACCTCAATCAAACCTGGGGTTGGAGTCAAAAAAGAGGCAGGGTATTTCATACCACACAATCAAGTGTGCGAGCAATAGAATTTAGCACTTAGCTACTAGGGACAAACAGGAATAGCTTAACATGGCTTTCATCGATGTGCTGATGCGGGTAGAAGGACTCTCTTGATGGGAAGGACAGTTGGGAAAACTAAGTCAAAGGAGGAAAACAAGATAAGTGAAATAAATCAAAAAAAAAAAAAAGAAATATACTTGAAGACTGACAGTTTTCAGCCTTGTAGCAACATAAAATAACAAACACAAACAATACACCCTTTCATTCAGTCAGCAGTGTCATTCTCCCTGAGGCTAAAAGGCAACAGTTCGCACACATGTAAAGGCATTTAGATGTCTAAAATCATTTTCACACTCAGAGAGAGCTGGGAGCTCAGATAAGGTACTTTGTGAGGCCACTATAAGGCTCTCAAACTTCTCTTTCGTTGGCTATCAGAACTTGTCTCAACAGCGCTGTACCGATTTTGCTAGTACTCAGATACTTTATCTAGGTAGTAAAGCATCAGTTTTCATGGGAAACACAATTTGCAGTTTAGATTTTCCAAAATAGATTTATGACGTTAAAGAGCAGACAATGCTTAGCATTCTTTTTTTTTTAAAAAAAAAAAAAAAAAAAAGTGTCATCCCATCATGGGCAGTTTTTCCGTTCCCATTACTTCCAAGATACTTTATGCTCATATCTCAAGGAACAGCTCTCTAAAAGCAAAAGATTATGCAAGAGTATCACTTCTCATAGAACCATAGAATCATTTACTTTGGAAAAGTCCTTCAAGATCATGAAGTCCAGCCATCAGCCTGACCTACCAAGTCCCATCAATATACTATGTCCCTTAGTGCCACATTAACACATTTCTTAGATACATCCAGGGATGAGGACTCCACTACTTCTTCCTAATGTCCATTCTAAACCTCCCCTAGTGCAACTTCAGACCATTTCCTCACATCCTATGATTTATCACCTGAGAAAAGAGACCAGCACCCTCCTTCCTGCAACCTCCTTTCAGGTTTTTCATGCCCTGGAGGAACATGAAAAGATTCTTGCCACCATAGTCACAGAGGAAGCTTTGCAATCATTTGTTCAGCACATCCTCCTGGGATGACTAGAATTTTTATTTTTATTTTTTAAATAATCAAATGGTTTTATAAACCTGATGTAGGTTTTTTTTTTTCTTCTTCTTCTTCTTCTTCTTTTTTTTTTTTCTTCTTTTTTTTTCCCCAAGCTGTGGCAGTTCTTTAAGACTGTATTTTTCAGGCTACATCACATAGCAGTAGAAGAGCAAAGTGCCTAGATGACAGTCCCACACATAGCCTTCACCTGGACTTCTAAGGATATATAAAAGCGTGGACACTTCTCTCCCTACATCTTTAGTATTAAAATAGTGCAAATTAAAATGAATTATATATATATATGATTTAGTATAAACGTAGTATAAAATGCATGCCCCAATACAGCACAACTGGATTGTCTTCTGACATTTTTGTATCATTATTATTGTTCTATCAAATAAATAGAAAATGTTACTCAATTGACAGGAAATACATCCTTGTATTTGTCAGTTGTATTCCCCAAAGGAGCACAGAACTCACAGGTTTCCATTTCACATCAGGAGATAATCAAGCAATTAAGATATTCAAAGAAAAAGGGTAGAGAAGAGTGGAAAGGAAAGTTTTAATTTCATTGGTCTTTAAAAAAAATAAAAGCAAGTAATATAAAATGCACAATGACAGATGCACTATGTCAGATTCTGCTGAAGAAAGATGGAAGCTGGAGCTAGTTATGTTGTCAACACCATTAAAAAAAAAAAAATTACAAGCAAGCACTAACATCTGCAAAAGTGTTTGTCCTCCGTAGTGAGAAATTATCTATCAATGTCCTTGTGATGTTTTCTTCTATGGTATTGACTAGTTATCCTTCCGTATTTTACTCAATGTTTTGGTGTGTGTGTGTATGTATTCATATATATCAATGCATATATGTCCCTGAATAAATTTCTCTAAAACAGGAGGTTTTTGTATTTGCTATTTTCTGTGAAACAGAAACTCACCTGCTAACTTCATGCTTGCAAGTTTATATGACAGACCAAGAGCCATTCACCATGGAATCTACTGACAATTAAAATTGCAGTCCTAGTAGCTACAAAAATATGGATGTAAGCATTAATTTGATCTGTTTACTGATATGAAACCCATTTTTATGTAACCATGAGCATAGAAACATTGATTCGTTGTTCATGAATTATGTTTTCACTGTGAAATCTGAAGTCATAGTTTTCATACTGGAACAAATTATGATGTTAAATAGCAAGAGCAGCTCTTCTGTATTTAGAAAAATCAAAGAACAGACTATTACAAGGTGGGAATAGTATCCTTGGTTTATCCTTATATTTACAGTATTTAGATATCACACTTAATGTCCTAAATCTCAAAGTACTAAACATTCTTTATTAGAAAATAGATTAAAGCCATTTCCAAAACCAGATGACACTTGAATATAAGTATTTCATGCAAATAAGCTTTTCTGCTTTAAAACTGTGATCAGAGAGATAAGCACGAATGTTAGGCCTTAATCTTAGAAATGAACAAAAAAACTAAAACAGAAATCAATAAGAAAAAAAAAAGTAATAGGAAAGAATCAAAATATTTTGTTTTGTTGACCATTACGAAGTTTGTATCCTTTATCATGTCTCTTAGGTTTTAAAGTATATGAAAAATGAATAGTTCATTATTTAATGTGAAAAATGTAACAAGTTTCTGTTAACAGGCTGAAAATAGAATTAGGACAGACTCTACATCACTAGTTGATGCAGGTAACATAAAAAGTGACAAAGTGTGAGGGAAATTGATCAGTAGCTACATCCAATTCTTTACTTCTGCATACCACATAACATGGCTACCTCTGGACAGCAGTAGCTGCTTGGGAACACCTGCAGACTAAAGGCTGTTTGGACACAATAGCTATATCCATACTCTTACCCTAGAAGTGATCTTTTGTGTGCTGGGGTAAAACATGGTGCCAAGATAAAAATCCAGTTTTTATAACTGCCTGCAAAAGATGCTGTGTGGTCATCAGAAACACTAGTGAGGATCTACCACCCACTGCTATCCCTGGAAGAGAAAGCTAAAACCCGAGTAGTGTGCTCCACTTACTGCTCTCACCCTGGACAAATGATATGTACCAACCACCATTTTTAAAGTGCCATGTAGAAAACTCCATTTAGTGCCCCTGAAAACAACTGAAAATATTCCTTCTTCCGGATGTTCCAAGGAATCCCTTTCTTCCTCAGCTCCTGTCTGGCCTGTCTCATGATGCAATACCATGACCAAAAGCCCTGAATCCAAAGTTATTTCAGGACAGACCCATTCACCGATGATGTTACGACATAAAGTTCTTGTCCTCTCTTTAGAGCAAAACAGTATCTCAGCTCAGTGTAGCACCTACAGAGGCTTATAATTCAGTAAGGGTCTAGAATTAGTTAACTGTCTTTGCAGTTTCTCAAGAGGCAGAAGCAATGAAATATTAACATGTTTTGTTGCAGCAGTGCCCTCAGAAGTCAGCATCTATCCACAATCATCATGTTCTGCCCAAGCAAATAAAAACAAAAAAACAAACAAACAAAAAAAACACACCACCAGAAAACATTTAAGAATTCTGATATTCACAGAATTTATGAAAGATTAAAATGTTTGTGACTAAGCAGGAATGTCAAGACATTTCCCTTTCTGATGGCCAGCTGCAAAGAAGCCTTTAATTAGTTTATTTCTTCTAAATTAAAGTCATCTTCTTGCAAATACCACTTTCTTTCAAATCACCCCAAAATCAAACTTCAAAGAGCTGGTCCTCGGTCCTTATCTAAATAAAAAAGGACAGGAAAAAACAAACAAACAAACAAACAAAAAAAACTAAACACCTCATTTACTGCTTCATTTTACAAAGCATCTGACTTTTATAAACATAACTCTGGATGACAACCATTTAATCATTGTCAGTCCCTCTTCTGTTACAATTAATCTTCACAGATTATCGCCTTTTTCCTTCTCTTTCCATCGTGTAGAAAATCATTCTACCAGATGCAACAAGTTGACACCTCTGCCTGTAGCCATAAACACTTTGATTTCCATCCAGTTCTCACTAAAAAAAAAAGGAACAGACTATTCAATGTTAGAATGTAAGTGGAAAAGACTAGTAGCTAACAAAGCCATACATTTGCTATATAAATTTGAGCTATATAAATTTTGTACTCTACCAGCTTCCGCAAGGAAGCCCTATAATCTGGAAGTCACAGACAGTGTAGCACGGTGCACTGCAACAAAATAAACAGCTATTTGCAGCCCAACGTTTTACCTATTCAGAGCACTTCCCCCCATTAAGTGTCCCTATGACTTCCCCCTTCATTTATATGAAGTCATTTTGATCTTGCTGACCAAGTAGCGCACACGGTTAGCAGACAACTCAATTTCCATGCCCTGAAAATCATGTTCTTTAACAAGTCATATCCAAAAGCAGCACAGGGGAGAGGAAAGGAGTAAATGTTTTTCTATATTCTGATTATGTTTTTCTGTTTGTTTGGTTGGTTTTTGTTTTCTTCCTGATCCATTCCAAGAATTAGAAAGGCCCTGAAATCATACTACAGTTGGAGGAAAGTAAACTGTTTTCTTGGTTTCAGAGCCAGAGATCAATTGAACATCACTCACTTTTCTGCAGTGAGCCTCTACTTTCAGAGCAAGAATTTCAGTTCTGTAAGCCTGGAAAATCTTTAGCCAAATTTACAGTTAACAAGGAAAAATAAGAAGAGAAAAGAGAAAACAGAGTAAGTGTTCATCCTCAAGATGGAAACTATCATGTTTCATCTTTTTATCTGAATGCCATTCTTAAGCCTGCATAACAATGTCTGTCCTGCGGAGAATCTTTTGCTCCTCAAGGAATTGCAAAGGAATAGATTCAAAATGCATAAACACATCAGGGCTTATTTTCACACTCTCCATGCTACAAAATCTAGTATAGATTGATAGATAATACTGTGATGGAGAAAGATGTCTATGAAGTCAAGAAAATGCCCAGAAATGTGCGTGAAGGGCTCAATAACATAGCAATGTATTATAGCCAGTACACAGATCCTCGGAGATCATATGTAGCTGACAAAAGTTATAGCAGCTTTATCTAATCAAAGCTAAGGCTAAGGCAGAATCTGAAGATCAGCTGCTGGCTTTCTGGATGGCTACTTTGTTGTTCCTAGCAAAAATCAGATGCATCAGAAAACAAACCCCACCAGATGTAAAATCAAGAAAGAAATTATTTAAAAATAACTACACTGAATAAAGCATTAGGACATTTTTGAGGTTTGCTTATGTTCATAAATCTTCTAGGAAAAAATAAAATAAACACCTGCTTTCTACAGATTAAAATATCAATGAAATAATCAGTAAAATCCAGTAATACATTGATCTATGCAGTCATTTACTATACAACTACGCTAATAAGAACAGCAATATCAATATGGGTAATGCTAATGCAATTCCAAGTTTTCATGTTTACTTTCTCCCAGATAACTTCTAACTCTCCTTACTCACTGCTGAAGTCCAAAACTCTGAGAGGAGCCTTCTCCTAATGTCATTTTTTTGATGTCATTTTGATGTCATTCTCCTGATGTCATTTTCTTTCCCTTTTTTTTTTCAAAAAAAAAGAAGGGCAAGAAAAAGTACATCTCTGCCTAAAAAGGGTTATTTTTAGTGTAGATATTTGATTATCATTTTAAATGAAAACTAGTATGACATAATGTTTCCTTACCAGCAATCAACAGAAATGAAACATTCACAAAAGTGAAATCTAACAGTTGATTTTTATGCCCCTGATCAATCCACCTTGAAAGATGTTGTACATTACTTACCATTGGCAACGTGTGCATGATAGCCTAGAATATTGGCACATTTTTCACAGAGACTTCTCTGCACCTGTGGACCTGTGCCCAGTTTTAAATTGTCTAGCATCCCGATCACAAGGGTACCAAGTACTGCAATCAAGGAGACCTTACTATGCAATTTAATCATTTAAAGCTGGGCCTGCTTCCCTGACAGTAGTTAGTTTCCATAAGTCCCATGACAGTGCCAGAAATGTACGTCACGCTATCAGTTCTGGATATGGAATATTTTTTTTCAGGGGCATTTCTTAAACCGCTATTTCATGCTTTATTGCTACTGCCACATACTGAGTCAGCCATAGTTAACCCTGCAAACACCCTCGTCAGGCATTGACAGAAGTTATTTGTTCTCATTCATTCATTAAGCAGTAATGAATTATTTTATCTACATTTCCTTCTGATCTCATCAAGGTCCTAAATGAGTGACCTCCTACTTCATATTCTTTGTAGAATGAGTGGATCTGAAGGTATCATTGTTAGATCTCTTCCTCTTCCTTGCAGACATGGAGTCTCCCATATTCCAGTCCCATCCCCTGTGCTGTAGCATGTTGCTTCTGCAAGACCTGTTCCACAACCCAAGCCTGAACTGTTTGTCTCCAGCTAATAGAGACAAAGGAAAAGACCACCAGCACAATGACACCAGTCACCCAAAGGAGGCTAGCTGAGGAGAATGGTCCTTTGGCTAAGAGAGACCCCGCGGGCCGGCCGCGCCGTGCGCGCTGGGGATGTAGAGAAAGAGAGAAAGAAGCTGTAGCACAGTGACATGAGAAAAGACCTTTTCTACTTTTCAGTACAGCACAGGGCAATTTGGCAGCCTTCTCTCACCTTAGACTAAGGGTTAAAAATGTCGGTAGGATCATAATAGGTTTTGTGTAAGAAGTTAAAATACCTTTCACACTGATTCTCACCCAGTAGTATAGTGGTCTAGCTGCTCTAGGGATACCTATACAACCTTACAAAGATCATAAGTCTTACTGTATCTCATCCTCTGCAAAGCTACAGGATTTGCAGTCTCTGTGTGGGAAATCATAGTCAAGACAACATATCTGTAAGGATCAGGTCAATCATGTAACAGTTATTCTGCAGGTATTTGCCTGTCCTTTCTGTGTTAAAGCGTCTCTTGTGCTTGAACATAAATGACTGGCAACAACCCAGAGCTGCTACAATACAGGGTAAATATGGACATGTACCCAAATCCGGCCTGAGTGAGGAAATAAAAACAGTTTCTGATCTATCTGTGTACATACATATGTATCTGTAGCTGCTATAGGATAGCCCTGGGTGGAACATTTATGCCAAGCAATACACTATCAATAAACATTACATGTACTGAGGCAAATCTATATAGAGATCATAGATTTGGAAGGAAGATGTTACCTTACTGGATCTGGTGCAGCTGCTGCTTTATGCAGCAGTGATGAAATCAAAGAGCAAAAGCTGTAGTATTTCCAGATGTAGTGCTGCTATGCATGGAGCTCAGACGCTTGCAGCATCATCGCTTAGATGCTTACTGCCCAGCAGCAGCTGCCTTGGCTCCTCACATCCTCTTGTCTGCTGTGCGTTTTATTCCCCTGAGCAAATGACAAGCAGAAGCAGGTGCACCAGTACCAATTCTGATGCTAGCACGCAAGGCAGAAGTATCTGACAGGGCATATTTGATGCTCTCTCTTTCCTCAGGCTGGGTGATGTGGTCATGGCCTCCCGCACCAATGTCATGACACTGCTATGACTGCTGGGGGAAAACGGTGTTGAAAGAGGGAACTAGCTTTTCAGTTCTGTTTCTCCTTTTGCATGGTGTAACAAAGATGAAGGGTGACACTACAATATCACTGCTTTCCCCATGTAATCTGGACACTGATTTTTAAAGTAACATTTTTATGGAGGGAGAAACTGTGGAAGTTCCCCACAGCCCCGAGACAACACTCAGAAAAGGAAAAGACAAGTCTTTTGTTTCACCAGACTGTTGTTTCAGCCTCTTACACTACAGTGAAACTTCTCTACATTTGGGGATAAACTGCTGGGTCTAGCAATACCCTGTCTCTGCTTGTAGCTGCCCTTGTAGGCATCTTTCTACATACAGTGATGATGTTCAATCCCCTACAGTCATAACAAAATGGGAACAGTTTCTCCAGTATGTGGCATCCCCTGCAGGTCACAGAAGTCAGAGTGAAGCTAATAATTTGGCTCTTGGGTGACCAGCACCAGCACTGACTGCAGGGTGAAGAGAAAGCCCTTAGAGGAAAAGATGAAAGAGAGACAATGGAAAAATTAAGGTCACAGACACATTTAAAGAAGTGTTAGATGGCTACTACAGCCACAAGTCACACTCATGATTGTGACAGAAGGGACATCAAGACACTTCGTGCCCTTGGTAGCAGCATTTGTTTTGAGAGCAGCAGGACTAACAAAGCCAAGGTTCCTATGGATGTGTGCTTCATGTCTGAATTTCCTGATGTGCTTTCCCCATGGTTGGGGCATTTATAAATGCCTGCATTTTCTGCTACCCTAATACTTAGTTTAGGGTCAACACCACCTGTCCTCTCTATGAGGTCTCTACCCAAAATACCTATTTTCACATAACTCATAAGAAATACATATATTTATAACCCTGCAGCTGGCTTGAAATTGCTCAACAGAATCAGTTGTAAAGAAGATGTAAAACAAGTGAAGTATGTCAACACAATGTCCATTTCCTCAGGAAACCAGTGTCAACAAATTAAAAGGACTAATGATCACCAAGTTCTACAAAATCCCTTTCAGAGATTCCTAAATATTCATTTTGCATATGGGAAACTGAGGCAAATGTATTCTCAAGGCTAGAGAATACTAATCACTGTCAGGAATAAAAGTTGGAAATTACTACCTCCAAACTTGTTTTTCTGTACTGCTCTGTTGACAACAACTAGTGGTCTCCACTTCAGGAGACCACTAAGGTCACTATTAATCAAAGTCTCCTGGCATTTTCATATACATGGAAGATTTTACCCTGATTTCCAGGAGGCCAGAGTTTTCTGTTAGATTTAATAAGGAACAAAGGCCAGACAATAACTTAGTTTACTGAAGAAAACATTTTGAAACTGTTTTCAAAATGGATCTTCTTACTTCTACAAGGGAAGGAGTCATCTAAGAAGGCACTACTCCATGCTAGTACATCAACTCTTTAAGCTTTCTCTAGACTCCACCAGCTCCCTTCAAAAATTTATTTATCTTTTTTCGTCCATATTTGCCTGGAATTTTCACTTTCTCTGTATTATTGATCTTTCTTACAATGTTACCTGGCTTTTAACATGCATTATATCATACAGAAAGCAATAGCCTTTAATATAAGTTATACTATTTAACATTGCTAAAATGTGTAGAAATCACACCACAAACAGAAATGTTCTGCAGAGTAATACGGCAGCATGCTCTTGGTCTCGGCAAGATTTCCTTATGCTTATCATCAGCCACAGAAAGGAATACTGTCAGTGAGTAATATAGGACACACGAGGAATTCAGCCTGTGTTTGCAGATATGTATTCATGTGCGCAATACATATATTCAAGAAGTCATTCAGCAGGTCAATTGCATTTAAGATGTTTGAGGAAAATTTTGAATCTTTCATCAAGGATCTGATTTTTATTTTATTTTATGTTTTTTTCTGTATTGCAAAGCATTGCCTTTTGCAGCACATGTGGTGCTGGGCAGAATTTTTCTTGGGTGAAGAAAACACCTTTTAAAACAGACAACTTAGAGCTTTAGAAGTTTTCTACAGAGCTCCCCATGGCTTTATGCATTTATTCATTCAAGTGCTGCAGGCCAAACACCCTTTCTCCTTCCAAAGAAATTCAATGGGAGTTTTGGTTTACACCACACAGACAACAGTGCAACAACAGTGTGGCCTGCAGACCTTCCCTGTGCCAATGAACAAAGCAGTCATCAAACCTGCTAATTGGGCAAGCCTCCAACATGGTTCAAACTGTGCAGAACCCTAAAAGCAGCAGCAGTAGCTTTTGCATCATCAAATCCTTTCCAAATAACACATAGTGACTGGAAAGGAGCAGGATCCATGCAGATCAGCCACAGCTCTTTGGACTTTTTAACCTGCTGTTTTGCTCAATCTCAGCCACACAACAAAACCCTTCCACACCAAATCCAGGATTCCCCTGGCACAGCCCCAAGCCACCAAGCTACTTCCTTCCCTTCAAATAGGCAGATGTACCTACTGTAGCATTTTCAGCTAAGTTGCAAGGATAAAGGAAGGAGAGGAGAGAGGCTAGTCAGATGCATTGCTAATGTGTGATGGGAAGAGGTCTGGGAGGGAGCAAAGAGCAATTTGACAGCACTGCGCACACAATTCAGTTTTCTATGTTCCTGCCTCCAGCACTGCTAAAATCAGAGAGGAAGGGAAAAACAACTCTCCCAACCTGTCACCTCAATCACCTCCAGCATCAGGTCAGAACATGCTCAGAGCCTTTCCTCCCTGCAGGACTCCTCTTGTTTCCTTATGATCACTTGTCTCCTGACCTGAACTACCACAAGCTAACTCACCTTTTTTACCCTGTAGTATTGTCATTGTGCTGTGATACAGTGTACAACATCCTTACATGCAACCAAAAGACGATCTCTGCCAAGGGAGACTGCCAAAGGATGATTTCCTTCAGGAAAGATCTCCATTACTACATGTTAATATTAGTACAGGTGAGATCAAAGGGAGGTGTTTTGCTTATGAAGCAGAAGATGTGCAGGTGCTCTGTGGTGCTCACCTCGTTGGGTGAGTACATTGTACAGGCTCATACAAGCAGCTACAGAACATCTGCCTCCTCCTCCTACAGCATGCTGTACCTGAGGATAGATTTTTACCAGTGATGGTGTCCACTAAGGAATATTGGGGGGAGCCAGATGGACAGGAGGAAAAAAAGGAAATAGGGATCTCCCACCTCTGGTGTAATGCCTGCTTTCTACTTAACACTTGTGACCATGGCTGTATATACTTTGGATGACTTTCAAATGGGATGGCTCTGCCAGAGCCACTCTGCCAGGTTGTTTGCTGCATCATAGCTACAAATATGCATTACAGAGCCAGAAAGTAGAGAAGCAGTCATCCTGAGGAGAACAGACACAACAAAAGGCAGAAGAGGATGCCTTTGGTAAGTGTTAGGAAAAAAGGAGGAAAGTTGAGTAGGAGGAGGACATACACAACGTTGTTCTCTTCATGAGAAACTTTAAGTGAAAGAGAAAATGCTCAATACAGCAGTAAGAGAAAAGACAGATACTGTCAAAAAATTGTTCTCTAGCTAACACAGTGACATATACACATCAGGAAGGATGCTCTGAGGCCTAGGGCCGTGAGCTAAGAACCAAGACACCTCGGATCAGCTGCCAGCTCTGCCACTGCTAGGTTTCCCCTCCAATCTCCTGACTGGAACTTCTCTTTACCCTGCCTCGAGTTGTGCAGCTGCAAAACATCCTCCTCTCCTCAGCCTCACACTTCTAGCAGAGAGCAATTTGTCAAAGAACTGGCTCTGGACACTTGAGGGCTGACTCTCACAGCGCCACACTGGCACCACCAGAGAAGCAGCAGCAGGATGCTGCAGGCTGTGCCCATGCCTCGCCTTCATCACTCACCCACAGGCATGTCCTCCAGGCCAGCTGTGGGACAGCTCCACTGTGTTTCACAAGTGGAAAACTGCAGGCCTACCACAAGCTCTGGAGTTTATTCCAGAGCCTCTCTTCTTGCTGTCTGGAAGGTCTTTGGCCTTCCTTTGCCTCCAGCCACTTCACTGGACCAGGGCCAAGGTCTCATGCCCCCTTTGTGGCAAATAAAACATCCTGAATAGATGAGAAAGGTCCCAGGAGAGCAATGAGTCCCTCAATAGCTGTTTTCTGCACTCTGAGTCCAAGCTGTCTATCCACACAGTGTGGGCACAAGAGTTGCACATGCCACAGCTTTCCATCATCTTCCAGGGCCTCTCAGCCAACAGTCACTGCACACATGTACTCAGGACATTATCACATTATTACAACTGACCCATAGCCAAAAATGAAGGCATTACAGAGCGGGCAGAGCTCACTGCTGCATTGCAAAGTAGCCAGCAAGGGACATGCGCTTTCTGACCAAGGAAATACATTTATGTGTGGGCCTAGCTCAGAAGCCGACTTCTTATTCTAAAGCCTTTAGCACATAGGATTTTTTCCGCTCAGGTCCAACTTGCTACTAAAATCTATGTAGGCATCATCACCTGTTCAACAGATACAGTCTGGCCTGAACAAAGCTAGCTAGCTCCCTCATCATGCTATCGCACACCATGCAGCCACCATCTGTCTTTGTGCCATCTACCGGCTCCTTCCAATTTCCTAAAATGCCAGTGAGTCCAGTGCCAGAAATGTTATTCCAGGTGCAGCTTCACAAGTGCTAAAGAGAAGGGAATAATCACTGCCTATACTTTACAAAGATGTCATCTATCTCCCTGTACTTTTTCAACACACAAGAAGTCTAGAACCGTGTCACAAAATTTATGAGACCTGGTAGATACTGGCAAGTTGTGGCTGGGAGTACTACCACCCATACAGGCTGTCTCCTACTTCTTGAATTATTATTATTATTATTATTCCACTTGGTTACTGTTTGGAAGGACTTGGGCTAGTTTTCCTCTGTCAATATCCATCTCAGGCTGAACCTTTGCAGAAAATTTCAGTCAAAATGATTCAGCCATTTCTAAGAACACAAGCAGAAATGCATTATTCCAACCAATCTGAAAAGTTTTGACAGGGTCTGCTTTAGGTGGAAAAAAAGGAAAAAAAAAAAAAAAAAAAAAAAAAAGAAAGAACACAACATTTTTCCTATCCTTGTGAAAGACTGCCAAAGTCTGGGTGAGTTACAAGCCTTCAAAACGTCACAGTTCATATATGAGAAGATAAAACCTCGCAAGGAAAATCTCTGACAGTTGTGTCTGAAGTGGACATGCTTCATTTTCTTGCAAAGCTTAGTGCTTCCCAGACTGCACAAGCACAGAGCAGCTGGATGCAGCTGCTTTGGAGACTCACTTAGTAGAGGCTTCAGGTGAGGGAGGGTTTGAGACATCGCTTTGGCAGAGGCTGGGTTTTGAGCAAATCATTTGTGGAAACTTCTCTGTGCCTCTTTTGCAGGCTTGAAAAAAGAAAAAAAAAAAAAGCCAAGAACCCAAGAACTCAACAAGAGAGGAGTTCTGTGAGGAAAAGTTTGCAAGTTTGAGATGACAGGATGAAAGATAGTTAAGGATAGTTAAATATAGTTCAGAAAAGTTTATTTTTATTATACAGACCTATGAAATTCCTTAGTCACATTCTGACAGATGCAGCTGATTGTCAGACTTGGCTGGTAGCAAATTCTGCTGTATCTTTTTGGTAAACAACTATCTTTTCAGACTGCTTATAGCAGCAAGAGATGAGCCCAGCTTCTATTGGAAACATAAAATGTTTATCCACCACCTGCTAGGAAGGCTTTTGTTACTTGAAATTAGTCTTTTGAGCTCTATGGAAAGCAAGTATGTATTCTAAATGTATTTTCAAATAATGAAGCAGTTTTGATGCTCTAAAACACATTTTCTCCAAAATAAATAACAGGTTTTATCACTTGAATTGACTTTTAAATGATTATAAAAAGGCTCAGGATGGAACACCCTAGAGAGAATAAGTTTCTCAATTCCAAGAGAGACAGACTATAAACCCCTTACTGCCAGTAGCAAACAGCTACTCACTTGCATAACCCTGTGAGCACTGGTATGAGCAATTCTTCACTGACATGAATTAAGCTTTCATATGTCTGCCTCAGTATGGCACAAATGGTCATCATCAGTGAAAGTTTTCTTCATAGCATTCTTCAAAATGCTTCAAACATCCATCTGGAAGGATCTCTCACACAAAAGATCACCAGAAGCCATTGTTTACTGCAGGAAGAGTTAGGTGCTCTTCTGATGGAAAAACATTTTTTTTCAATACCAGGCTGCGCTGGGAATTTTGTTTTTAAAGAAACCTGAAGCCAAACCCTTCACATCATACAAACATCATATAACAACTAATAACAAGAACTGCTGGTCAGTCTTGACTTGCTAAAGATGAGGTGGGAAGCAGGGGAACAGGAAACCCTGGGCTGTTTACCACTAGACTCTGGAAGCTGCTGTCATTTATGATGGGAGCCTGGCAGCAGAAAATCTGAAAGACAAAATCCTTGTTGGCTTGTCAGTATGCTTTTATGCTTTTATTTATCAACAACATCACCCTCTCACCCTCACCCTTAAAACACTAGGAAGGGACTTTTTTTTTTTTTCCTTTTTCTTTTTTTAGAGTACTTTATCAGCTCTAGCAGAATTCTCCCTTGCATACTGGCAGTGCTAATAAAAAGAATAGATTTGTGGATTTTAGAGCCAAGGGAGAACATTGCTAGCAATTTTATCTGACCTAAATATATAAAATCACATCCAAATAAAATGCCTTAAAAATAATACCATTAAGGTCACATAATCCTGCATTCAAAAGTCTCAAAATGGCAGTATTAAGGTTGCCAGCATGACCTTAATTCAGCAACCCTTAATTCAGCCTCCTTCTGTGTAGTATTATGTGACTGCACAGAATGGACAGGGTTTCTTAAATAGGTACCTAATCAGCATCTACTTTTGTCCTTAGTCAGCTGATATCTCCAGAGCAGCAGCGAGCACATACCACAAAAACCCAGTCCCAGAACTGCCTGTTATTTTACAGGTCATTACAAGCCCAGAGCAGAGCTTCAGTGACCCCAAGCTGCAGCACTGACGAGGGATTCAGAAATGGTATCTCAAGGCTGAGACTGAAGAAATGGGAAATGCACAGGCCAGATATTTAGAGCCCTTTATGAAACTTGGCTGACATTTTAAGAGTCTAAATCCAAAACTTAGAACTCCACTCTTAACTTTTTGTGCCTGCAATCCTTTACTGGTTAAAAAAACAACCAACCAACCAACCAGACCTGCTTCTAGATGCACAGAAGAGATCTTGTGCCCAGGCAACACTATTGTTTCTCAGCAGCACTCTTATTTCTACACTCCAAAAAAAACCCATACATACTCTTTTCTGAACTCTGTGGACCATAGCAGTAATACATTCATAAATATCTACATAGGTCAGAGGGAAAGGTGATGTGCCTGCCCTCCTCTTTAACACACTGACCAGAGTATTCACATGAAGGTGAAGAGCCCTGGGTTTCAAAGTACCTTTTCCCTAAATGCATTTGATTGTGTCTTTTGGAAACATATCCATTCCATCACATCAGCATATTGTGAGCAGCTGCAGACATCAGCAACAGCCAAAATCTGGACACTTTGGTATCACAGTGTTTAACAGTATCCAACTCAATACAGACCAATGTGTTCTTTTCTTAAGTACTTTCAGGCACGTACTTCATATTGCACAAGGCAAATACTAAACCAGACAAAGGGAATCTGCTTTTGGGTCATTCAGAATCCCTTATTATGAACTACTCTGAAACAAAGAAGCAAAGAAGGAGAACATCATAGCCCATAAGAAAGACACAAGAGAACTCACTTGTTTAAAAGTGAGTCAAGAATCAAACTGATAATCCTTTTTAGGCAGCTTTGACCATTTGGATATTTCCCATACAAAGTTAACTTGCTAACAGCATTCCCAAAAAACACATCTCTACTGCACAGCACTGTGACATGCAGAGACACCCAAGCCAACAAGTCTGCAATTTTCAAATGTGAAAAACAAACAGCAAACACAAACAAGAAATGCCAATTTTCTTCTTGACACAGATGCTGATAAAGCTGCCGGCAGATCAAAGACACCTTTCCCAAGTCTGGAAGCTGTGAGGAAGTACCATCTTTCGACTCCATCCAGCTCACATGGACTATACAGGCCAGAATAATTTGTTCAACCACAGAGAGAGCTACACCAGTGCTGTCACAGAGCTGAGAGAAGATTTCTTGCTCTGCAGCCTGGTTTCTGACTGCATGTTCATGCAACCTAATCCTCCAGCTGTTGTGCTGAGGAGGATGGGATCTGTGAAGGCTTTGAAGGCCCTGGACAGGTAATTCCTGAGGTAATTCTGAAAGCAAAATAAAGTGACAGTCTGC
Source organism: Stictonetta naevosa (assembly GCA_011074415.1). Classification (NCBI taxonomy): domain Eukaryota; kingdom Metazoa; phylum Chordata; class Aves; order Anseriformes; family Anatidae; genus Stictonetta; species Stictonetta naevosa. Next base: position 45,110,303 of record CM021699.1, on the reverse strand, counting down.
TTCCTGATCCGCTTTTCTAGGAAAATTACACTTTACGGTCAATTCTGTCCTTACACAGTGACTATAAAATTAACTTATTAGCTGACTCAACTCCATTTTGTGTGAAGGATTGAGAAGGATTGCCTCCAGCCCTTGTCCCCTTAACTCTAATTATCAAGTGTATACTTGATTAAATTCAGAATGAAGTAGCTGGGTCAAACAATCTACTTAAAGTTTAATGGAAGTTAATGATTCATTGATCAAACTCATTTACGTCTAATTAAAGCTTTCCTGCATTATAAAAGACAAGGGGGAAGTTTTATAATGCACCTCGCTCCCCCTCTGCGCATGGCAGTTTTGCTGCAGAACTGAATGGAAAATTCACAGCATCTGTCTTTCATGAGTACATGGTTTGGCAACAGCTCCATAGATTTAAAAGTATAATTATTTTAGATGACTTCACCAAGTGGATGGGGTTTACGCAATGCTGCCAAATACAATACCCATATCCAGCTGCACACAGCCAGATTGTGAACTAAGCTTGTATGCACAAGCACCAGCTCACAATAATGAAGCTCAGGGAGCACATTAATAACCAGACCTTGCATCCAGATCTCAAGCAGTAGCCTCACTGGAGCAAGGCAGCAGTGACGTGGAGCCCAAAGCAGGGAGGCTTCCAATTGTGTGTGGATTCACTTCACGTGCTGCTCGTACTCGAAACTGGCAAAACAGATGAGCCATCTAAAGCACAGCACAGACAGTGCTCAGTGCTCCAGCCAAATGAGAGTGACAGGCAACCCACTGCAACACTAAGAATTTATTCCTTCCTCCACTGACTGTCCTCTCTTATTAAGTACTTTCTCGACATCTTCTTGTATATAAATATGCAATCACACTACAATGCCTCTATTGAGGGGCTATCCACCAGAGCATTACTTATGGCATATTTATTCAAAGTAGTATAATTAAACAGGAATACCATGGCCTACTTACATATTCATCATTCTGTTACATGGTTTTAAATTTTATACCATTCTTGTTCAGAGAAAAAAAATACCTTTTTACAATCTCAGGCTATTGAGTACAGAAAAAGGTACAGAAAAAGCTTTTTTTTTTTTTTTTTTGAATCCCCCTGAAATTTGAAATGATTGGTCTTTCACATGCTAGCTAGTATTATATAATCTCTATGATACTTTTTAAACTTTTTGGATGTACAGATTCTTAAAATGTCATGATAGTTCTCCTTCTTTAGTAATCTACAGTCTTATCCTTCCCAGGTGTCCACCAAACACAGGATGAAAACAGCTGGCCTCACATGCTGATGGATAGTTTATAAACAGTTATGTGTTGGAGCAACTAACAGGCTTTCACATGATGGATATAAGAATATGGCCTTTTTTCCTCTCATGTTCTTCTAGTTGTATAGCATTTTGCAAATCTGTATGGATGTCTAATGACAATTTGTTGACTTATTCATTCTGCTTCTTGCTCATTAAGTCCCAGTGAATGAATATTTCACCATCTTCAAAATTACATTTCTATTTTGCATATCTGATTATGCATAATAATTTTCCTTTAAGTAATATATATTTTCACCCCTGTGAAGTTGATATGAATGGGTGCTTATACATGAAATGTATACCACTTCCTAAGAAATACTTGACTTGTCCCAAAGAATCATTTTGAACCTGATCAGTTGTCACTTATGGAAGTCTAGTAGAAGGAGCTGAAAGCTTTGGTCTTTCATTCTTTTTTTTGGGCTGTAACTCCTTCTAGCATTCTTTGCAGCCCTGGTAAATCAAAAACATGGTAACAAGCACTCTGCTAAGTTGCAGATGAAACAAGCCAGTAGTAGCATCTCTTCTCGCCTTTAGATTGACTTACCATATATTTTCTTTGTTTTTTTTCAGTTTTCTTTAATAAAGCCTTAACAGATTTAACTAACAGTTTAACAGTGGCTGTTGTATGGCAGTAAGATACAGATTAATTTCTATTTTATGGTAAATTGTACAGACTCACTGTGAATATACTAAGGTCCATTCTTTTAAACTACATTGTTTGATACCCCATTTCTGCCCAAATATTTTGTTTCTTTATCTTCAACATTTCAACATTCCAAGCCAGTTGGTTCCCAGAAGTTTATAGAGTAGTCTGCAATAATGAGGCAGCTTCTATGTTTCACAGTGGAAAGGTCATTTCCTATCTTTTTCCCTGAGGTCTGTTGGGAATGACTTATATTTTTATTGTTTCTTTTTGCTACTTGGCCTACATATAATTTAACTGCAATTAAATCAAATGGTAATTGCAATTTAATTTAATTGCAAATGCAATTAATTTTAATATCTCTGAAAGACTTGATCAAGTTTGACCAGCATATGGGCCCTATGGGTTTCCTGATGCAAGTTGTGATTCCAGATTGGTCATACATACACTTTGGTGAAAAAAAATAAGTTCACAATGAGCTAGGCATTACCATCCAACTGTCTTTTTATATGTGCCACCATAAACACTCGAATTGTCTTGAAATTTCCAGTAACCTTGAAAGATAGGTGGGGTTTATCCTAGCTGTCATACAATCCAGGGAGAATGATGCGCGTTAATACTTATAGATCTTCATCTTGTAGATCATTCCCCAATTCTTTATAGTCTCCATCTTGCAACTTGCACATAATTCTTTAATAACGGGAAAATCTGAATCACACAAGGACACATGATGAAGAATGAGTGAGGTTGAATCATGGTTTGTAAGGATAAAACAAGAAAGTGTAAGACATGAAATGAGTTACAACTAGCACAGAACATAAAAGGCTCCAAGAAAAAGTTCAGTGATTGCATCAGAAACACTTCTATCTTATTTATTGAATATAAAGAATAGAAAATCTAGGTGCACAGCATATTGTGGAAGGAGAACAAATAATATGACACAGATGAGACTGAAATACTGACCTTTCCATTCTCTTTTTCGAATGACATAATTGACATTAAAGGGGAACATGGGCCAGAATAAAGAAACATCTTAAAAAGTACAAAGGCGAGTTAGATGTTTTCAACAGAACTGGATATGATGAAGTTCACTTTACGGCATGTCAGCAGCCAGCTAAAACCATCCCCAATTATTCAGAGGGCAAAAGTCTCTCCAAGAAACAGAGACAAGCAAAGCAGTGCCTGTCTAAAATAACATCGCGATATATATTATTCAAGTTAGCTCCAGTTATCTTAGTAGAATACCAGCAAGGAACAATTAAATTATTGGTTGCAATGACTGAGAAGAAAATAGTCTAATAAAAAAGCGATAATAAAACAAGGATAATTCATATGATACCAGTTTAATTTGGTATATTTCTAAGGATTATTGGCCTAAATGATAAGCAGAAAGGAAAATATATGACTTTTATATTCTGGTTAAACTTTTTGACACTCCCACATTATATTCTCATTTCAGCAAAATACAATTCAAAGGAAATATAAATACATGTATACCTAATTTTAAAAACATATTCAAACACTAATTAGGAATTTTCAGAATCTCAAATTGAGCTTAAGAGGGATCTGGAGTGAGACCAGTGCTAGTCAGTATTTTCAATAATGACTGAAAATTAAATAGGATTATATTTAAATTATTTAGTACAGTCCCCTACTGAAAAGGACTGTAAACACTTCAGAAAGTCAAAGCCTAGAATGACTGAGAACAAGACAAACAATGATAGGAAAATTCAGGTTGGAAGAGTTGGAAACTTTAGTCCAATTTCCTGCTCAAAAAACAAGTTGCTCAAAAAGTTTTTCAAGACCTGACTGCTAAAGCCAAGAAGACACTGAACAACCTGTAGTCACAACCTGCCATGGGCAACCTGTTCCACTGAGTGTCCTCACTGTAAAAAAGGTTTCCCTCAAATCTAGTATCAGTCCCTTTTAGTCCCGCTTATGCCCCTGCCCCTTGCCTATCATTCTCCCACCTCTGTGAAGTGTCAGGCTCATCTTCTTGACAGCCTCTTTGACAGTGTTTGGGGACAGCTGTTAGGTCCCCTGCAAACCCTCTCTTCTTCCAATTAACAGTATTCTCCTTCCCCTCACTGATCTCCTCTCCTCCCCTCTCCCCACCCTCTTAACCTAATAAGAAAAACATAGGAAAAAAAGGTGTGTTTAAATCCAGGAAGAAGCAGCCAAATGTGCAAATATAAAATGGGAAATGACTAGCTAGGCAGCAGCACTTCAAATACTGACAAGCTGTTGAACTATATCCACGTGCCATGTGAAAGACATACTTTCCTCTGCTCGGCCCTTGTGAAGCTTCAGATGGACTCAACCCTGAGTCCAGTTCTTGGAAACCACAGAGAAAGAGAGATGAAGATAAACAGGAGAGAGCCTAGTGGAAATAAAATGGTTCAGTGTATTTGGAAATACACTCTTCTAGGAGAGACAAATAAATGGGTTTGTTGGGGGCAGGGGATGAAGAGAGAGACAGAGAGAGAGGATGTTGAAGAGGGTCATGGAAACAGTAGCTCAGTAGGTAGAACTCTTCCAGCATTAAAGAGAGGAAAAAAGAGCAACAACTCCCTGTGCTCACTGTGATCATGATAAATAGAAATATGCTAATGAGGGGGAAGAAAAAGTGCACAAGATAGTACGAAAGAACCCCTAACTACAAAACTAATCAGGTGGTAAATCAGGCTGCAAAGTGAGGCAGTGGAATCCACATCACTGCAGCCTTTCAACCAAGGGTGGAAAAATAGGTCCCAGGGTCAGCTTAGGAATAGTCAGCCCAGTGTTGTGGCAGGGAGGAACAGGAGACATCTCATAGTCCTTCCTATTCAAACACCAAACATTTCTTAACAGAATTGACCGATGCTTCAGAGAGACCATTATTCCAATACAATCTAAGCCAGAATACTGCTTTATGGAATATTTCTGAGGTTTTGATGTCATTAAAGGCAGACAAAGAAAAATTGGCTGAAAACAGCACCTTGTATGATGCTAAATATTGACATGGTGTCAATATTTAGCATGAATATTTTCCCTTAGAATTTGTTTGTAGTCCACAGCATCCTAATGACATTTATTTGGCTTTGCTTGGCTTTATTTTTCTTGTGTTGTCTAACCTAGACTGTTAGTTGGCATTATGTGGTTTATTTGGTATTTATGCCTAATTGTTAGTACAGTATAGCCACATTTATTTATATATTTATTTACAGCTGGTCCTACTGGAACCTTTACAATGCATTGTTTTCCTGTTTGTTCAGAAGGCTTTATTTTATTTCATTTTCTTAAGTGCACTAACATATTATTCAGGCAAAAAAATCTTATTCTTTGCATCAATTGCTTCTTCTGTAAAATAGTGCTTTTCTTTCCAATCTGCAAGCTCTGATCAGTCATTTCTCTCATCACAGTTGCTCCACTTTACTTTATATGCAAGGCATACTTTTATGCATACTTCTGCAGATATCTACAGTTTGGCACAAATGATGCTCATTCTCAGAACATCTCCACTCAAACTGTGTATCTTCTTTCTCTGTGGACTGGAATCCCAAACCCTACAATAAGGACACAGACTTTCTCTAGTTCTGAAACTACTGTACATGTGGTAAACATCCTGACTGAAGACAAACTGAAGATTGAATAAGTCACTAAGTGGCAGGGCCTGTACAGGAAGAGAGTAAATAGAGGAACACTTGGGAGAAGAAAGTCCTTGGATCCAGTAGCAGCTCCATCTGGTGTTAAACAATGGTCCAGTCGAGCTCCTGTGCCCTAATGGCATCCTTCCATCAGGGACATATTTACTACCCGGAAACGTCTTTCTACAGCTTACCATGGCTTCCAGTGAATGATGCCCAATGCCCACACGGAATTTCTTATACTTTATTTCTTAACAATCACAAATAAATTCAGCTATAATAGATATATTTTCATTTGAGAACATTAGTGATATCACCTTAGATGCTTTGCTACAGTATCTGAAAACTTATCTTTTACGTACCTTTTCCACTGCACTTGTGGCAAGCATAGAGTGTTCTGGAGTACATTCAAGATCCCACATGAGATCTCATCTTCTACCAGCACATCAGGCTACCCTGGGAGCATAAAACTTCCTCTGTCCATTAAAGGCAGATGCAACTGCTTTTATCTAGCCCTATTAACGTGAACTTTTTTCCTACTCTGAGCTAGAGACTAATTGCTACACACGTAACATACCCTTTCACATCTATCCCCTATGTTCTTTTGGGGGAATGGAAGAGAGAAAAAAAAGTAATCTTCATGCACTTTATTTGTTTCTGTAATAACCCTAGCTTCTGATAAACCATATCTGCAGAAAACTAATTCACTCAGGAAAATGTTCAGTGTTTGACTATAAAATGATACAGTGATAAAACTGTGCATTTGGGGGTTTTATTCCTTGTCCTAAGTGTACTATTGTTTCTCATCAGGCAGTTTCTGAAAGGATTTATCTGAATGCTGAGGTATTATCTCAGTGCAGTAATAGTTTTCGCCAGTCTTGGATGCCTTTTCTAGGGCTCTGCCCCCCATAAATGCTCCTTTCAAGTGACAGTGCTATGCTTCTACTTTTCTTTGGAGAACAGGGCCTTGTAATGTAGCTACATATATCAGCATGATGAGGTTATCCCATTTTGATTAGCAGCCTTGATACCAAGCAGATTTAACAGCTCCCTCAGGGAATCTTGCACGGTGACAGTATGCAGCAACTTCCACAACACAAAGTATCCATCAAAAAGTCTGTGGCATTCAAACAAAGCTAATCAAAGACCAGATTTATGTGGACGCTGTCTTTCCTATTCTTAGCATATCTCTTAAACCAATATGAAGACATGACTTCAGGCTGATATCTCTAGGGAATGGTGTTATGACTCACTTCACCTTAGCAAGTTCATGTCACCTTGCTTCAGTTGACAACTCTGCCTCATCCATTTCCTCATTTTCTGCACGCTGTCTTCTGAGCTCTAACTCCTCAACACTGAAATTCAGCCAGAAGATGCTATTCAAGAGCAAGTGAACTTTAAATGCAGAAAAAGCTCCAGTGCAGCTCTCAACCAGGAGAATCCATAAAGGTGTGCGTAAAGCTGAGAATGAATTCCCTTTGCTCAGCTTCTGATGCACTCTGGACCCTCCTCATGCTCTTGAAAGCAAACTATCCTTCAGTACTTTCAGTTACTGAAAAAAGTAACCACAGTGCTTATGAAGTTACAGTATTTGAAATTTATAGTGTCTCTTTCTTTCATTTTTAAGTAGAGTTAGACACGTTACATCTGGAGAAGTTACCATCAGGTAACCTGATGGGAAAAAATAGTCAGGGAACATTAATCTCTGCAAGATCCTGTGAACCGTACTGGGTCCAACCTAAACTTCTTCTCCTTAGCAGGCACTGTTGAGTTACTTAGGAGCACCCTAGACCTGACTAAAACAATCAGTGTCAGCTGGCTTTAGCAAATAAATATAGATTTTTTTCTGAAAGAACTGAACTAGTAGGAAAAAAAAAAAAAAAAAAAAAAAAGTAGCACTTGCACTGTAAAACAAGCTTGGCTGAGAAGTTCACCTACTTAGAAAGGAAAGAACAGAGACAGAAGCACTAGTTAATCACTCCTTAAAGCTGGCAGCAACTCATTTCAATGATTTGGAGCAATCACGAGGACTTGGCAAAACAAAAAGACTTCCCTGAATGGAACCACACTGTATTGGACACAGCGTACTTAAAAATTGTGTCTTACCCTGCAGAGGTTTACCATCAGCTATAAGATGAGGGAGAGGTACAAGCACAATGATATATACACAGAACAACAAGCAAGACAGCAAGAGAGGGCTTCTCCTCCCTGAACTTAAATGCTAAAAAGAAGTTAAGCAGCTACAAGATGCACATTTAATAGCAGAACAATGGCGGGGGAAGTAATCTGTAATATGGATTATTTTTGGAGTATGGTTGAATATTAGCTTAATTGAATAGCTATCTTTTAATTAAGATTTTGAGCACAAATCAAAGGTAATGTTTGAAAACCAAAGCAACCAACAAACAGTACTGATCTCAACAATGCAGCATTGAAAGGTAGAGACTCTCATCCCTCTTTCAACTAAGCTTTTTCAAAACTAAAGTTGTCCACCAATTGCTAGGGTCAGAAATGCAGCAAGTCATAACCTGTTTTCCTTGAAAAAAAAAATAAATAAATAAATCAAAAAATCAAGCAAACACACAAAATAAACAAACAAACAAACAAAAAGATTTTGCTGAAGAGATTCCTAAACTCTCACATTTCACTGCCAACTTCCTTCTCAGTAAACTCAGACTGCAGTAAATAAAAATATGCACCTTGGCCAGTAAGAGAAACAAAGGCACATCATGATCGTCACTCCAAATCTCATCCTGGATCCTGCTAAACTTATCAGGGCTGTGAGCCAGGAGCCACCCTGTCACAGGAATGCACTGTTGCTCCCACAACTCAGCGGTCCTTGCCAACAAGTCTGACCTTCTTCAAGTGCCACCCTGTTGGCATAACACTCTCATCATATGGCTTCTTGGACTTCCTTACTGAGCTGCAGCTTCTTATCACTGTCAGCCAAATCATTGGTTTATCACTAGACTGTTCCAACATTTTAACTCGCATGGCTTCAATGCCCAAATTTTAGAAGTAGTACTATTGTACTTCTGTTAAAGTCACCTCCTTTGACAGATTTAGTCAGACACGAGGTCTTAAGAAAACTAGATTATAACATAATCTGCAGAAAATCATTAGAAAATTCTTATGCTTCTGAAGTATTTTTTAGAAAAAAATTGATAGGCCTCAAGCAAAGGTGTTGCTACAATGAATAATCACTCATGCATTACAATCTCAAGCCCATTACTATCAGCTACACAGATGAAAAACGGATACTGACTAATTAATAACCACTTGCAGTCTCTTATTAAATTAATATGATCTTTCCTTTTACCATATAATATTATCTGGATAAAAAATAGAGTCCTACACAGTAATTACCTTTTGCCCTTTACCTGTACTGTCTACAGTCACATAAACAAAGTCTAAAAGGTCCAATCTTATATGTCATCTCTGTAAACTTTGTGGGAATTTGCTTTCAGCAGATATGTGAGCAACAAGTATACAGGTAGGTGGACTCTTCACCCATGTGTAAGATCATAAATGGTCATAAAGCCAACAAAAAGCTGGAAACCATCAGCCAATAACTTCTTAATGCTTAGCACTCTTTAATCCCTTTAAAGAGATGCTCTTTGTAATTTGTGTAAATTCCCAGCAAGGAAAAATCGAAGATCTGAATTTATTTCAGCCAATTATTTACACGAACAAAATGTTGTAGTATTACTGCCAAATCAAAATCCCTTTTGAAGGACTGCAGTGTGATGGACTGTCATCACAGAGCTGTGGGTGTGGTAAGCCAAAAGTGTGTGGCATACTAAGACAGAAAGCATATGGGTAGAGGACAGATTTCACAGAAAATATTTGCCAGGAGAGACTAAAAAACTGTTGACATTGAAAAGTAGGATTTAAATTGTAAGGCCTCATGAATTCAGAAAACATTTCTCCCCTGTATAACGCAATAAGGAGAAAGCAACCTTTCTTCTACAGTCTTATACTTGCACACCACTTGGGAATTACATTCAGTCTTGCTGGGAAAATATTATTGAACAATAATATTTTTTCCTATCTTTATTTTGTTCAATAAAGATTTCCTGAAAAAGTCTGGAGGATTTTTAAATCTTCAAGGCTAAGTATAAGCAATCTTGAAATAACTACTACATCTACAGAGAGTGTATCCCAGCTGTTTTCAAATGGGGAGCAGATTGCAGTAAAATTTCCTTCACTGCTCTGAATTTGGAAAGCAAGCATAAGATAATCATTCTCACCTGTCCTTTCTCTTCCCAGAGAAAAAGCTATAAGCAAAGGGAAAGAAGGAAAAAAGAACTGCAGTGAGAAAGGGAAATGATCTGCATGTATGTGTCAAAAAATAAAGGGAAAAAATAAGAAGTGCTTGTCCAGTAAAATAAAAGATTCTTATGTTAAAAAAAAAAAAAAGACAAACAGACGCAGATAGAGTGAAAAATAACATTCGATTACTAACTACATTTCCAACTGGTAGGAAATTCTTCAAGGATATGCCTACATCTTACATGACTATTCAGTGGAGAAGTGCCCTACATCACTTATGTGATCATATGTGCTGTAGAAATACTAGTCTGTAAAGAAAGACCACTGGCAACAGCATGTATTTCTTTACATGCATGCATTTCTCATTGAGGAAGCATATACAGAGCTACTATCCTGAGCTACAGAACCCCAGTACTTGAGTTAGTTCATGCAGGGTGGTCAATGCAGATATGTCAACCTTCCAGCAAAGCACTGCACCCACAAAAAGTCCCCCTCAGCTGCATGAAGCATTTAGGCTACAATAACACCAATATGGCATTCAGAGGGGAGAGGAAGAAAAACCTTGAGGTACTTGGGCACACAAGATCCAGAATAAATATCACAAAATCAAAGTATAAGAAACTGACTGGAGTGAAGAGAAAACTTCATTTGCAGCTTAGAGAGTTCTTTAGGTGACCACGTTTCTACTCCACTAGGAAGAGCGAATCAGTGTTACTAATCCTCAAATTATAACTGAAACATTATTCTTGTTGCTCTCCTAAAGTTATTCTTGTCACTCTCTTCAGGCCTGAAGCAGTAATTTTCCACATCAAAACATTTTAATAGATGATGCATTACTGAAAAAGATGAAAGAATGACTTGCTTTAAACAAAACAATATTTTAATAAGCTTTTAATGATAATTAGTTAAAAGCACTTTTAAACAACTGTCACATAAGATCTGTATCTGTGCATTCCCTGGTTAATTGTTTTTGTTGTTGCTGTTGTTGTTAAAGAAGAAGAAAAAAAAAAAAAAAACTATAATTCTCTTACTGCATGTATCAAATGCTATTCCCAACTTCCAAGCCCCACATTTCCTTTGTAACTATACCCCTAATCAAACAACCCAATCCCACTCAGAATAACAACGTAGCTCAGAATTACTGTGGATTATAAACACAAACTGTTCTTGTTATTTGATGCCCTTTGACTATCGTGATAACCCAGAAAAACTGGTGTTTTTCATGTTAACAGAGAAACCTTGATTAATGTAGAAAGGATAAGGTCAAAAAGGGAAAAGGATAAGGTCAGAAAGGTAAAAATGATAGATGCTTTCCTTTATTGTCTATCCATCCACATCAATTTGTGATTTAGTTGCCAGATGGCATATACGCAGAATCTGTACAGCCTTAGACCTGCTCAGAAAGGACATGACCTGCAAACACTACAGATACAATTGTTCTAGGCCTCACAGCACTAGCTAGAAATACTGAACTATAAAATGTGAAATTTTATTGTATGTGTTCAAATAAAAATCCAAAAATCAATGTTAAAGAAATCCAATAAAATTGCTCTCAGATTACAACATTTTTCACAGAATGGAAAAAAAAAAAAAAAAAAAAAAAGAATAACAACAACAAAACACAGCCGTTTACCCTTCTGAATGATCATCTCCAGAAAATAGATGGTAAAGAGTCCCCATAATAGGAAAGATTGGTTGGATCTCTTTTAAAGGTGTGAAAAGAAAATGACAAGAGCTTTCTTTGTTTTTACAGTTCTACCTCAATCCCCCAAGCTTTGTAGTCTCCCTCCAGGCCCCTATCAATGAATGTTGTTGAAATTAGTCCGTTTAAAAGATAGGTTGAGCCATTTTCACACTGACTTATATAAAGCCATTTTTCTGTTTTATTAGTCACATTAGCATTCTATTGCCCTTTAAATGTCACAAGTTCAAGAGCACAGTTGTACATATCCTGGAAATATTCCCGTCTGATGTAATAAAACAGAAAGGTACAATTTCCTGGGACAGATAAGGTGACAAAAAAAGGGAGAAATGAACAGGGCATAACGGCATGGAGTAAAACAACAAGCAGTAAAGCAAGATTGTTTCCAAGTGAAGGAGGAGCAGGAGTGTTACTGGCAGCAGAGATCAAGAAAATCTTGTTTGCATTGTCTCTTATCAAAATAAGTGAAACAGGTGATGAACCTGCCACTGCCTCTAGCTCACAGATAGAAGAAAAATGATACCTTACTCACTTCATGTGTATTCCCTAACCAGTTTGGTGCCTTTTCAAAGCCACATTGTGTATTGTGAGTACTCTCATTCATTAGCTGTGATTTATTTCAAAGCAGAAACTTGCAAAATTCCCTGGTTGCATTTTATCTAACCTAAAACAAGGGCAACATGAAAACTGCAAACTGGACAGGAAGAGTTCTCAGTGAAAAATGAATTCTGAAGTCTGTGGGATGTGACCTACCATATTCTTCTGCCAAACACACTGGAGATTTAAAAGAGAGAGAGAGAGAGAAAGAGGGAAAAAAGAGGAGAAACGTGGAAGTGTCCTAAGGAGAATATACAAGACAGTGAAAAACAATCCAGTGAAACCGAAGTGGTTATCCTCATACTGTGAACTTCTCAGTTTGGAACTCCACTATACATTATTGGAGCTGCATTACAACTCCCCTGGTTGAAGCACTCTCTACGGCAGAAAAGCCTGCAGCTGATAGCAGTTCAGTGCTTAGAACAGGGCACACAGGTTGAATATATCACCTGAAATACCAAGTTCAGTTACCAAAATTGAAAGCATTGTACAAAGAAAGTTTTCCCCAAAAGTACCATGAAAACACCAGGCCACCACAGCTTACACTGTGCTACCCACCACCCTGTGGCAAGTACTGTGGTTGCTTTTGAACGCCTAGTGCGATGGGCCACAGGAGGAGAGATAGCTTTGTTTCTGTTGCAGTGTCACAGGCTCCTGCAGTTACAGCCAGCTTACTAGATAAAACTTTCCAACCACCATAAGACAGTATGCCCCATGATACAAAGGGCGGCAAACTCTTCCTCCCCCTCCCTTCCCTCCATCCCAGAAAATCCTGACAAAGTTATTAAGGAGAAAGCACCCACGAGAATAGCACACAGTATAAGCTTACACATCTACACTGCCAGTCAGCAGGCACAGTTTAAAAGCTTTATACGTGATAGCTATGTCATTGGCACCTGAACTGCATCTACACCAACAAACTTGCAGTGGTTTCAGTTCCTTCCATCTCCCTTGGTGCATATTAGAGTCTGCTCACATTTTGTCAGTGCTCCCTGGGGGCCAGGAGCAGCAGGGGCTGCCCATGGGTCAGTCAGGGCAGGGCCCATCTCATCCCCCCCTCCCCCCCTACTGCATTTGGAGCTGTGAACTGGGGGCACCGGGGCAGCCCCAGCACCTGACATCTCCACCATGACAGGCTGAGGGAAGGCTAGGCCATGGGCACACAACTGAAGGGCAGGGCTGTGCCCTGTGAGGGGAACCAGCATCAGAAGCTGCTCTGTGGTGGCCATAGGCCACATTGTGCCAGTGGCTTTCAAAGCCCATCCGAAGGAGGACTTCTCTCACTACAGCACCTATCCTATGTGTCCTGAGCATTCTGAAGTCACAAGCAGGACACTCTGGCAGAAACACCCCTTTCCATGACACCCACCTCCCAAGTGGTCTGCCCCTTACATTATGCCCCAGCACGTAGCTGTGTACCCATGTGGAAAAGTGCACAGGAGACAGACCCACAAGTTCGGCCTCCCAGGCCACACCCAGGCTTTCCTTCCCCTTAGCACCTGGGAACCACTGCTGAGGGTAAAACATTGGTCTGCAGAGGAACAAACATCTGTCTGCACACTGTGCCATGGACCAACATCTCTGTGGGCTGTGACACAACCCCTTTCCAAGCAGAGGTGGGTCTCCCAGCATCCACCATCTTAACAGCATGGCCAGGAGAGCCGCCAGGAGAGCCAAAATCTCAAAGGTGGCACCACTGCAGTCAGTGTGTCACCACCTCACAGCAGCATCCTACTCAGTGTTTTAGAAAACAGGGTGCACCTTGGCCCCCAGATGGGGCTGTGCACATGGACCTACCCACCGCCGTGCAAACTTCCCCCAGCAGCTCTCAGAGAGGTGGGAGTCAGAGTGCTATGGCAGCAGGCTAGGGGAAATCTGCTGCAACAGGGGGACTGCCTGCACCAGTGCAACCTGTGTGATATCTATTGCCAGGTTCAGAATTAAACAAATACAAAATCAACAGTCTGAAGATCCAGTTACAGCTCTGGCAGCACAGGGAAGCCAACAAAGCAGAGGCCAGGGACCCTGAGCACGTATGGGAACAGGCAAAGGAAAAATTCATCTGCCATTGCTGTTGAAGAGCAGCTAACACCAGATGCCCTTGTAGAGGGGTTATTGGTGGACAAGGCACAAAATTAGCATGTCATAAACAGAAAGCTGTTGATAAAAAAGTAAAGACTGTGGGTGGCCACAAACAAACACTGAAGCCAATGCAGCAGTCCCCAGGAGTACGAGTAGAAGAAGGGCCTTGGAAAGGCCAGTCATATCTTCTAACTTACTGTCCTGATCCATTCCGGGTTTACATATAGCACAAAGCACCTTAACGAATCTACTGCAATCCTGAAGCTTTTTCATATGCTTTCTTCATATGTATGCTTCACTGAAAGAATGGGCGTAAGTATCTTCTAGGAAATGATATAAATATTATCATGCATGGTGCCTCTTGGAAATTTATTTCTCCTTCCTTGAAGCTGTGAGGGCTCTTCTCTTACAATCCGTCAGGTCTGCAACTACAGTACTAAAAATGTGATCCCAGGAACTACTAAATCCACTCATCAGATGCAGTACAGCAATTCTGGTCAAAGCTGACTATGCTTCTGGAACTGACAGCTTGCACAATTCATGCTCTATGATAGACAGATTGCCTTCTTTGTGAGAGCAGTTCCTTACTTTGAACAAATCCCACACCTTTCATTCAAAATGCTCCAGAAACTACATCCTAGATTGTCTTTCTCCAAGTTCTTCTGACAGTTCTCCTCTCCCTCTATTGTTATAGAATCCAGGAAGATGAATTTATGTAGAAATACATTCAAGTATTTTTCTGAGCTACAGAAATCAGGCATCACATATGGTATATGTTAAATCAACAAGCAAGGCAACATCTGCCATCTTGTTTCAGAAAACTTGTTCCATTTATCTGTTTCTGCATTATCATGGGAACAGGGCCAAGCATTTCTGACAGATTTTTTTATTAAAAACAAACAAACAAACAAACAAACGTTTCATTTATATTAGATATTTCTTCTTCAGCTTGTTTAAAAGTTTATTTTAAGCTCATTGATAAAGAAGCACCCTAGGAAAGCCAAAAATACAGGATATACTTTATTTTCCTTCATTTTCTTAGCTATGGTTTCAAAAAGTTGTTTTACATAATACCAATATTATGCATGATGTTTCAGTTCAATCACGTTCTGATTTTGTTGGTCTGTCCTTATGAAGAAAAACCTCCAAATTCTGGAAGTCTGATATTTGCATTTCACTGCAGTAACACAGAGGTGGCCCTACCAAGTCAGGGTAAACTTCCATCTGGTCCACAACTCTGCCTCTATAATGGCTGGGAAAAATGTCTAGTCAGTGAAAGCATAGCTATATGTTCTTAAAGCACCTCCCCAGATTCCAGCAATTAGAAAAGAGGGAAGCAGGAAAGAATACTCTCTCCCAAGGGGAAAAACAAAAAAAAATTCCAGCTCCCAATTTGTGCACTAGCAGCATACTCAAATGTAAACTCTATGGTTACTATGCCTGCTTATTGTCTTTCAGAAATTTAATCAGGGGCTGCATTTTCTATCCTATACATTGTGGACCACCACTCGCTATCTTCGTCCTTTGTGCAGGGAAATTAAGGATGCTTTAAACATCTCTGTGCAATACCTGTTCTGAGCTGTTCTCCAAAAATAGAGAGTTTTCTAAGAGCTCTAGGGGCCTGTGCTTGTGCCAATAAAATGTCCTTTCTCAAAATCAGGCTCCTAACACACTTCCTCTTAGATGTGCTTTTTGGTTTTTGTAGTTTCCAGAAAGAATTGAACAGTTTTAAGTACCTAGAGCCCACAATACTGGGATGAGATACTGCACTGGAAGCAGAAACCCATTACATTTTGACACCACAACTGGGGCAGGTTGCTGTGAAAAGAAACCAGCACTGCATGTACTTTTCCTCTCCTCTGTCCTACAACAACCATATTCAATCCTCACAACATTTCCCCCCCTCCCCCCCCCCAAAAAAAAAGAAAAAAAAAAAAGGAACACCATACAGCGCCACAATGTCTGCGGTA
>CM021699.1:45070562-45089205 GCA_011074415.1 Stictonetta naevosa | reverse complement strand
ACAGAATGACAACCCAAATAACTGATAAGGAGAGGTCTGGGTGGCTAAATGATACACAGCTTTAAAAGCAAGTTGGGGTGGGAAATCTGCACATGTATGAGGGAAAGACAAAAAGAAGCGTACACCAAGGAAAAGAGAAACACAATGTTATGGGGTTTGTGTTTGTTTGTTGATTGTTTTTTAATATCTGGAAATACAGGATGGTGAATTTCTGTAAGAAGTTATTAGGTGGAATTCTGACTTCCCTCAGGTTGTTTATATGAGTAACTAAGGACCAAGTTCATTGTTATATACAAAGCAACAGCAGTTTTAATAATCTTATACCTGAAAGTGAGCTATAGAACCTTGCCTTTCTCTCCAGTGGGATCCTGAGAAATAAATAGCTCTTTCTGTCCATAAATAGCTCTCGCACAGTCAACCCTGTAGTCCTACCCCCTTAATCCTTTTTTTTTTTTTTTTTTTTTGACCCTCTTACCCCCTCCACGCTCAATCCAAATATTATCCATCTAGCAATTTGAAAGAGGACTGCAGGTACTTTTCTGTAGCAAAAGGTACTGCTCAAGATGAAAGTCTTGGGGGATCTTTCACGAAAGAACAAATTGAATAAAACAGTGATTTAGAAAGTCAGAATTCTGGCACTGAGTCTGAGTTAATACTATGGCTTTCAATAGTGCATATTACTCTAAATAATAATAGGGGCATATATTGCATTGGTGGTTTAATTATTTAATCTCACTAATTAAAATGCTATCTGTCTGGTATGTTTTGTGCATTGTTATGATTGTCAGGAGAAATTAATTCACAGACTTTTTTCATCTCCAGAGTTTACTCTATATCTATGCTGATGTAATTATCTTCATAACGTGCTCCTTTTCTTGTGTGACTATAGTTACATATTCCCTTGAAAGCCACAGACGGCATCATCTTCTACATACACACACACTGTGTAAAAAGTATAATAAAAAAAAAAAGCCTAAGCCTCCTAGCATTGTTGAAAAAATGTCCATATTCACCTTAATGCTCAGAAGCTTTCTTGAGCAGTAAAAGATTTTTGAGCCCTAGCAGGGGTGATTTTTAATACAGAGCGAATTGTTAGCAAGAGTTCAATAAAACAAGCAAGCTTTCCATTTGCAAGGCAGGATCATAAAATATTTCAACACTGAAAAAGTGGAGATACAGAGCAGATCAAGGGCTATGTTTTTCAGAGGGTACCATAAGGTTTTGAAGGTGTCACCTAACCTTGGCGGAAGATATGGTCTAGAACTTAAAGATTAAAGTCCTCCAATTTAGCAAATCTGCAAGCCCCAGTCAGCAACATTAACTGAAAGCCATCAGCTAGCAATATGAAAGACAATGTTAAATGTTGATTTTGTCAAAAGCATGCCTTTATGTAAATCCTTGAGAAACTCTTCTACTACTAATAATGCCATATAACTCCATAGCTGTCGCCTATACCAGTAAGAATGATCTGCCTGAGTATCTAACAACAACTCAACAAGCATGTGGCTATAACAACTACTGAATCAGGAACTTCCTGAACACTTTGAACAGCTAGACAGACCTCTACTTACTTCTGTGTTCACTCTAAAGCTATGAAACAATAGCAAAACTTCTGTTGACAGAAGTTTTGTCAGATCTCCCGAACATTCTCTTTCCATTACTAGCGTGACAGCTACATAGTACTAAGTGATTTATCTGCACCTGGTAAGACACCACACCCAACCCTCTGCTCATTACGGTATCTGTATAAGACTTATTGCTCTGGGACAACAGACCTGAGTGTCCCACAGCAAAGACAACTTCCAACAGTGATCACTGGTGCATACAGGCTAGCATCTGCAAAGACTATGCTCAAAATTGGAGACCACTCCCAGGAACCAAGCAACAAGACTCATTTTTTCCACTCTTCCTTCCAAAGGAATCCATTTTATCTGGAGACAAGGATTAAGCCATACATCTATGAAGATTACTTAGAGCATGTCACATATAAGTTTAGTTTTGTTAGGAAGTCACATATAATATCTACCCTTGCTGAATCAAAGGCTACTCAATCAAACAGGTGCATCATCATTTTGGCAAAGCGCTAGATACAGGGCAGTAGATGCATGCTTCAATAACAATTTAAAAAGTAATAAACTACACAGGGGTGTCTTTTTCTTCTAAAGAAACATATGCAAGAAAAGGGCATAGTTTCATGTAAACTGAATAGTCAATTTACATACATTGTGCCCAGAAGGGTATGACTGCATAACATGTATTTTTATTTTCAAAGTCAAAACCTTCTTTTCTTATAGCAGCAAGAACAGTTCTGCTTTATATCGGTAAAATTCAGGTGCAAATTATTTTGTCAGGAAGAAACAGAAAATCACACAATTTAAATACATTGTATCCTGAAAAGTGACTTTAAAACAACAGTATGTATCTCTATGTATATTAATGTCCATTTATTGCATACCAGATTTGCTCAGCTGTGCACTCTGTCAGCCCGGAATTGCACTTTAGGCTCTCCTCTACCACATGCCCACCCATTCTTCAAGGGACACTGTGCCTCAGCCCTCAGCTATATCACTCAGGACCATGGCTTCACCTAGCAACTGCATTTCTACCTTGACATTTGGTGCATATTTAGCTCAGTTCTGGGGTTACGTTGGGTCTGCACAATTAACAGCTAAACCAATACAGCTTTTGTATGAAATGTGGCTCCAAAGAAGGCAGTGGTAATATTCACAGGGAGGGGGCTGAATATCACCTTCATTTTCTTCAGGAAGTCTGAGTGAGAACAGAGGCTGAACAAATCTTATGCTGAAAGAAGTGCTGTGTCCCTTTTCTGAGTATTACTACATTTCAAGTAGTCCTTCCCTCCTGATCAGAGGTGAAGGCATCACCGACTCCTGTTCCTTTCTTCCTGTAGTACTTTCTTTCTTCTCACATTTCCACACAATTTTGATTTGCATGCTTTTGGGTTGGTTGGTTGTTAATTAAGTACATACACTAACATGCTTCATTGTTTCAAAAACACAATACAGCATACATTGCTTTCAAAACAATAGCTGAGAAGAATAACTAAGAACTTATTGTTTAAGGAGTTCTAATGAATTCTGCTACTGTGTTGGACAGTTAAGCTTTCAACTCACAAACATCAAACCTCACTCGAGAATGTATAGCTCAGCACAACTTTAAGAATACATTACTAGAATTAGTAGACATACTCCTTCATAATATGATGTTCTTCCGCATTGTTGTCTGTACATTTAAATACTATCTGTGGTGTTATTGAATACAAGGGACAAAGGCAACAGCATAGAAGTAAATTGAAACAAACGCAGGGATACAAGGTTAATGTTCTGCATGGAAGTTACATTCTCTCACACTGAAAACTCGTATGAAAAAGAACCAACAGCAATAGTATATTTTTCAAGCTAGCATGCAGTAGTCAGCATTGTCAGTTAATCAGAATTAACAACTTTCTACACAAATACGTTTAAATGTCTTTTCTTCATACATTCATTGTGTTCCTCAGAGTTACTCTGACTGCTTTTACCAAAAAACAGTCTTTTTACTACAAAAAGTGCTGTAGTAACTCTTTCACTAACATATCACTTATTCTGCATACTTATTCCTCTGCATTTTCATGATGTGCTGGAGCTTTTATAAAAAGGCTGTGAAGATGAGAAGAGGAGCTTTAAAAACAACAAAAAAGCCAAACTGATAATTGCCCAAAGCGATTCAAAATGATACTTCAGTGAAAAAGATAAAAAAAAAAAAAAAGGAAATCTTGTCTTGTCTCTCTGAAGGCTAATGTTAGAGCAATACCTTTTCCGCTTTCTCCCTCTAAGCAGAAATACAAAAATGTAATCAAAACATTTTTTTCTGTAGTTGTCGGGTGGTATCAGAAAAGAATCTTCAATTACAGTCGTTTGAACTCAACATATTATAACACTGATAGAAGCAAATAGTTTGAACACCAGCATGCTATTCTCAAAGTAGCAAAAGAGAAAATGCTAAATAGACAAAGCATTCAACAACCAGTCATTAAATTGGGAACTGGTGTTTTGAGCAAATGATGTCTGCACAGCATTTGATTGTGCAGCACTATTCAGTCAATTCCTAATGCAACAAACCTGGAAGAATGAACTATGATTTCAGCTGAATACCCTCCTTCCTCTGTACTCCAATAATTGTGTCACTATCTTTTCCTCTTGTCACTTCTGCAGTTGCCCACACATACTTAAACAAATATAGTACAGTACATCTCCATACAGAACATCTAAGTTTAAGTGCTAAAATTTTTAAGCCAACGAGCTTAATGCAATTTAAAACAAAAAAGTGTCTACTTTACATTCATAGTTTATACTATTCTGTCCATAAGGAAACATCAAGATGAATTCATTCAGCTGCAGAGCAATCAAGAAGCCTTATAAAGGCCTAAAGGTGGCAGAGCCCTTTCTAGACAGGTGAACTACAAATGAATCACAGAATCACAGAACTGTAGGGGTTGGAAGGGACCTCAAGAGATCATCGGGTCCAACACCCCTGCCAAAGCAGGTTCCCTAGAGCAGGCTGCCCAGGTAGGCATCCAGATGGGCCTTGAATATCTCCAGAGTAGGAGACTCCACAACCTCCCTGGGCAGCCTGTTCCAGTGCTCTGTCACCCTCACCATGAAGTTCTTTCGCATGTTGGTGCAGAACCTCCTGTGATCCATTTTTTGGCCATTGCCCCTTGTCCTATCCCCACAAACCGCTGAAAAGAGATTGGCCAAATCCCACTGTCTCCCACACTTAAGATATTTGTAAACATTATAAGATCCCCTCTCAGTCTTCTCTTCTCAAGACTGAACAGACCCAGGTCTCTCAGCCTTTCCTTATGAACTTCAGGTTAGCTCAGTTTCATTAGCAGCAGAGCATACAGAAGAGATACTCATGGTTCAGGAGTAAACTCACCATGTTACCAAGAGCTCACTCATTACTTTTTTTTTTTTCTTTCACATTTCTGCAATGTGTATACCTGTTCTTTGAAGGTGGATCCAATGCGACTACAGTATGTGCACTCACACCCTATTAACAGCCCCCTAAATCTCAGCAACACCAAGGAACTGCACGTTTACAACGTGGAGCAGAACATCTTCCAAGTCTCCACATAAGCTCAGAAACAGTTTCTTACTTTTCTAGCAACTATAACTAGAGATAAAGTAGGCAATCAGAGGCAAAGTAACAAAATACCTGCTTTTTGAGGAACACTGGGTCTTCAGAGTGAAAGCAGAAAATTACAATCAGCACCTAATCTATGCCAACATGACAGTTTAGAAGACCAAGATAAACAGGTGAATGAACAATCCTACTCCCTTCATAGTAGGAAGTTGGTATTTCTGAACTCTCGGTCACTATATTTTAGGTACTGAAACTGGGACTGCATGAATCCTGTTCATTAGTAGGCCCCTGCAAGTCTCCCAAAACAATCCAAAACAAAACATAACTCACTTTTTAAGTAATAGTAGTCACAGTAACACTAAGAACTCCCTAAGATCCTTCTGTGGAAAGCTGAAGCATGATGAGAACTAGGCCTGAATAGTAGTAGCGATGTAGAAAACCTTGTGGACAAATAACCCCCGTGAATCTGTGCTATCCACATATTAAAGAGAGCCAGAGCCTCAGATAAGACTTCCTGTCGTCCCTTCTTACTCAACTCAAGAGGAAAGGGCCAATGCCTAATGCCCTGCCCACCACCAAACAGCGTGGAACCCCACATAGTACCAGCTGCTAAAACAAAAGCAGAGATGAGGTATCCCTGAACCCCAGACAAGGACTTCTTGCAGGAGCTAGGCTGTGAAGCTACTAAGAATTAGCAAGGTCTAGACCCACACCAGGACTACAGCAATGCACAAACACCAGATAATGAGGATACTTCAAGTGTCCAAAAAATAAAAGCGGGACTGGGGAGGCTTGGACTGGTCTGCTTTTACTCATAGATGTACCAGTAGGATCTCTCTCCTGAAAGAAACAGGGGACGTTCAAGTGACACTGGTTGTGTCACTTTGGAATGTGTCTTGTGCTCACCAGCTTAGCCAAGCCAGTCAACTGTAGCACCTGTCTCCTCAATTTTTTTCACTTCTACTTCTGCTTGTGGCCAGAGTAAGTATGTGCAGAGAAATGTGACAGAGGAAATCAAACCAACACACACAATTATCCTTAAGTTCTCTGCAGATGTAAGGTGGGTAACTTGATAGGATCAGGAAGCCCAGTCAGACTTGCTCCATCTGTACCACTTCTGTTGCAGGCACCTCTTTCTCACCTATGAAAGTATAAATTCTTGAGCAGCTGCTAATAAATGAAGAGACAGGATCACTTTCTAGAGGATTAACCTAATAACAAAAAACGTGGGCTATGGGTAGGAATACACAAACAGATGTATAATGCTAATCACAAACCAGCTTGATAGCTATGAAATACCAGAAATAGTCAAGAAGTTAGTGGTGGGGAGAGCATCTGTAACATGATGCTTTCATAAAATTAGTATTGCCGCAGAGCACATAATGGACTCTCAGGAAGCAATGAAAGTTACTGTTTTGTTTTTTGTTTGGTTGTGGTTTTTTTGTTGTATTTTTTTGTTTTGTTTTTTTGAAATACGAGGAAAAACTTTTTTGTAGAGCCCAACCATCTGTTTATCATGAGAGTCCACTGTCACATTGAACATGATGCTTGGCTAATCTTCAACATTATTAATATAATAAATGGCTCCAGGCAGATTAACATGAAGCAGTGAAATAGCTTCAGTGAAACCACTCTGAAAGATCACATTAAAACCTTTCTTTATGAAAATATGCAACTTGTGGATCAACAACATACTTTGCCTTTTTGATCCACTTACAACATCATGCATTGTGCAAAATCCACTATGAGGGCTCAAGAATGTCTGTATAAGTTGTTTTGCAGCTTCATGAAAATCTGTGTGTCAATAAATAGTAAACAATATGGAGGCAGGAGGAGGGAACCCACATTGATAGAGATCTGTAAGCCAGTAGTGAAACAGTGGTTTACATGTCATTTACTGAAGACATTGGCACATCTTACTAGCCCTGCTCTATCCAGCATAGTTAGGTTAAATTTCATTGACATATATGCAGTGTAGTAAAAACATGAGTGTCAACACAATCTTTGAGCAAACCCAACCCCACAGCAATATTAGCAGAATTTTTAAGACTGAATCTGTTTCAGTACACATTTAGATGCTAGTTTGGAAATGAGTGTATTATCTCAGATAAGAGCTCTGGGAAGAAAAAAAGAAAAAAAAAAAAACACTATAAAAACTAGCCTATCTGTAAATAGATATCATATCTGATACTTGCATTTTCCTCTGAATACCCAACAGCACTCTCCCTCCCTGGTCGCGTCTAATGTTATGTCCTAAAAACAGATTAAATCCCATTTCTATTCCCATCTTTTCCGTGAAGTAAATGTTCTGCTCTGAAGAAAAAATTGGGTGCATTTGCAATCCATTATGTGTAAACTTGTCAATCACAAGTTTTCTGATGACAGCCCTACAACGTTGCATGCCCTTTCATTTATAGAGTTATTATTTAAATTTGTTTGGACAAGATGGAATTTTACATTTCAGCCCCAAACATTTTTCCCCTGCTGGTATAACAAGCTATCAGTAGAAGCTCTACTTGTGGTAAGCCTGACATTTAAAAGGATACACAAAAAGTTATTGTCACTTTGAAGGAGGAATCACAAAGAGAGAAGAAAAAGATAAAGATAGCATTGATGGTCCACAATAGAATGGGAAAAGAGTAATGAGTAATGGAAAATGCCATCTTCTCAATTTTTGTTTCTTAACAAGAATATTCTCACATAGACCAATGAAAATTAGACATCACATGACTTGAGGGTTGGAGAGTGAGACTAGGGGGAGGGGGAGGGAAGAGTCAGGAAACAAGTGAGTGTGAGAAATATAGCAGATTATACACCAGTAACTTTTAAGCACTGTAACTTCAAGCCAGACAATGGAAACACTCCAAGATGTGCCAACTTTTTCCTCTATATCTAGCTTTGAAAGCAATGTCTATTTTATCTGGGCATAAATGCCTGAGACAGGAGCACATAGAATAAAGATGGAAACAATGGGAACACCTTTAGCCATATTGCATGTCGATTAAAAAAATAACAACAAAACAAAAACACACCACCATCTGTAACACAAAACAGTACACAATTTTTTGATCAACCTAGGGTATGATATTTTTGATATCAACAAAGAAAGCTGAGCTTCACTCATAAGCAGCTGAAGATCTCTACATTATTTCCATTAACTTCAACAGTGACTGTATCATTGCCACAAGCCTCCTTAGATGAATGATGGCATACTGGACACTGATGTGTGGAAGGCAACATGGAAAGAGCAAAGCAATGAGTTTGCAAGGCGCTGTTTATTTGCCAGTTGTACCCATTGTGCTGAACAGGCTTCACAAATTGCTCTATTAAGTCCAGACTATTAAAAAATAGTAATAAAAAAATTAAGATGGCTTCAAATCTAAGGAGATGTTGGAAGAACTCAGATTTCTAGAAGGCAGTAACTGCTGACCAAAACCAAATCTAGTTTTCGTGTAAAAAAAGTTTTTATAACTCAACTTCTGATTATCCAATGGCAACAGAAGTGAAGCACAAAGCAAGTGAGATAGCTTAGCCATTATATAAAGGTGAAGAGGAAAATAATACTAGTCATTCACATAATATTTTAAAAATCAAGGTTCTGATTGCAGAGCTATTAAAGGAAAGCTGACCTCATTCTGCTTTGCAACCTAAAAGCTTTCAATAACAGTAACTTCCCAGCACATATCATTATTTTCCTATACTTTTTTCCATTTTTTTCTTCTTTCTTAAAACAGGTTCTAGCTATACAATATGTGAAGTTATCACATAGGAAATGAAAGTGCATTTTGTTCTGGGTTTTCATTTTCTGCACTGAAGGTACCAGATTATAGTAACTTACTTTGAAGCAAAATTTATTTTAACAGGAATAATGACTCTCATTAAGAACTACTGTTTATGCCCAAAAGATCTTAGGCTTAAAGCTTAATATAGTAAGCAGAAAAAGCACTGCACACTGACAATCTACCTTGGCACCTCCCTACACAAGGGGTCAAGAAGCACCCAGTAACACACACTGACTAAACTAAGCCGACAAAAAGCACTAAAACACATCCTTACATGTAATGTACACCTCAGCAGAGCAGGCTGTACTATCAACTCAGATACTAATCCTTTAGAATATTATTTTCATTGTGAATTTACAGCACAAATGTCATTAATTCCTTTCTGAATTGTGTATATTTACTGGCCTTTTTCTAAAGTGTTGAACGGTTGTCATAAGTATACCAGTGGGCTGAATCACGTGACAATTTTTAATATATTTTTTTTAATTGCATATTGAAATCTAGATTGAAAGAGTGTTTTTTCCTTCCTTGCTTGAAATAATTCACTTGTATTCCTGTACAGAAATGCCCACTGTGTCTATTTCTCAAGTAACTCCTGAGAGTTTCCATAAACATAATAGCAGCTTAAATTACTGCAATTCTCTCAAAAATTCTCCCAAAACCTGTGTTTTTTCAGTCCCCAGGTTCAAAGCAGAGGTGTCTTGAAATAATATGATGGAGATTCAGTTTGCCTTATATCATCCTGAAACTTAATTCACATACAGCCTCATTTTTTTTTCAGGACTGGGCACTACACAGGGAGAAATCAAGATTGTGGTAAAACAGAAGCTAGTTATTCTGATGAAAGATCTGAGGGAATTCACAGCTTGTAAGCAACTGTGATCCCTGACATTTTCTGTGTGGAGACAAGGTTCAGAAAATAAATGCATATGCAAATAAATCTTGAATCTTAACATTGACAACCCTGCTTCTGTTTTTGCTTATAGGTTCATAATGTCATCACCTTGGATTTGTAGAGGCAATATTGTGACTTTAATTGTAAGGAAAATATGATATTCAGGAGAAGTTCACTTACTGATGTGGGCAGCTTGATTTCAACAGGATTCTGTACCTACAAGCTTTTCCATGACTTGTCACTTGTTTAGTTCTTTTAAGTATTTAACACAGAACTTGTGGATGAGGACAAAAATATGAATGAGCTTATTTTCTCATGATTTCCAGATTTCCTTTATAAAAAGCTTTTTTTTGGGGGGTGAGGGGAGGAGAGAGGGAAATATAAAAACAAAAACAAAGCACAAACTAGACATGGGTAGGCTGTTTCTCACAAAACGAATAGATACTAGCAGACTTGAAAGATGATACAGTTTCCATCACGATTTTTCTAAAAATACATAAATGGGACACATTTTAGAGGTGGAAATATGGCCCAAGGAATTGCTAGTGGATTACAAATCTTCTGCTTTCTATGAATAGGGTTGCTATAACCCTATTCATAGGTTATAGCGAGTTACCATCAGCTTTCCTTCTTCCAACTATTTTCCATTTATGCAAAATAGATATCCAAAATCACCTCTGAACACTAGAGTATGAATCACAGAAGCCACCACTATAAGTTGCATTAGTTGGCAGTTTAGCAATCCAGATGGCTCTTACCCAAATGGGCATAGTTACTTTTAAACTTCAGCTTCCCCTTTGAATAAAATGAAGAATTTTCATTGCAGCCTGAAGAATTTTGCACTTTTGTTCATTATGCTGTCTACTCAGACTTCATATCCCAAATGTATTTTTCTTAAAACAAAGAGAGCAGTCTCTTTTCTCTCCTAACAACATGGACTGCAGGCACCATAAATGCCTAAAACCCATCCATGGAAGACTTTTGTTGTAGCCTTTTTGTTGTTGTTGTTTTTCTGTTTGTTTTGTTTTTCCAGAGCAAACCACAAAGCAACACATAGTATATGCTGGAAGACCTTCTGCATAGATGAAGCTTTCATTGAGAAATGGTTACAAGTTTAATCTAGTCTACCCTCAGGTCTGCTCAGGAACATCCCAGAACCCAGGAACATCCCAGAACCCTAGGAATGTCTTAAAAGGCCCTTAAATATCTTAATTCCCTACTGTGTTTCCTCCTCACAACTTGATCCCCAAGAAGAAAATAATTAATTCCTTGATGATCATCATCATTTTTCCCTCCAATTAAGAAGCATGGAAAAAATATAAAGAATTATTCCCACTGTAAGAATGCTTGATACATGAGGTATAGATCAGAGACTGAAGTTTATTTCCTAGCCTCAGCTAGGAACAACAGGGCAACAAAGGCCACAAGAGACAATAAAAATTGAGAGCTAGTTCTAATTTCACTTGCTCCACTTTGACAAAAGGTATATCTGTCTCCCTTTGTCCCAGTTTATATCACTGATTGAGTAGAAATACTGACTGCAGAAAAAAGCTAGAGAGACTATAAACAAAACTAGCCATTGTAAAGCAAAACAAAAAGTTGGGAATGGATTTCTCCCACTCATTCAAAGTGATAGTAAAGTCAACTTCAAGATAGGGTCTTCTGTGCTATGGATTATCTGACTAAGCATATGGGTTTGAACAAGGATGGGGTTGTAAGTCTGTGACACTTGTGGCTAAACAAAATACAAGTAAGCTTTACTGTATCTTTTTCAGTCTTTGAGAGGCAATGATTCAGTTTCAGAAGACAGCTTCATGTAACATTTCACACTAATACATTTTCAACAGACCTTATGGAATAACTCTGATTTCACCTTGTTATAAACTGTGACAGTTAAAAAAGTAACCTGTTTTGAAACTTGCTCTGACAAATGGCTGAGACCCTTTCCAGAAGAGAACAAATGTTAATGAGCTGAACCCATACATGTTTTCCAGTACAGCCATACAAATCTGAATTAATATTGTCAAGTGAAAATAATTTTATGATATTTTCAGTACAAAAGGACAATGACAAACTGTACAAGTCATCCAGCAAAAAATCAGGTAGCTTGGGAGAACTGGTTCATGAAGCAGACATCTCTATTTATTTGAGAAATCTACTGCAATGCTTGTTGCCTGATAGGATTGTTTAGTGGAGGGAAATACATTGGCCTTCAAAGTTTCTGTGTTCTGAAACAAAACCAGATTACAGGTCAGGTAATATCTCTGGTTTTAAAAGGCTTATTGTTTCATTGTGTCTTAGTCATATTATGAAATGTCTTTCCAGATATAGAATTTTCAAAGTGTTCAAACACACAATAAGCATTAGATTTAGCATCTGAGTGAATTAGTCATTCTTCAGTGGAGAAGGCTTTTCCAATCAAAACCCTTTGTCCATCTCTCCGTATAACGAGCATAGTGGGCTACTTCTCTTTCCAACTCATCCCACTCCTACTTCCTCCTAACCCTTGTCAGAGTTGCCAGCAGCTCTAGCATGGAGAGCTCTGAAGCTGATGACGTCTGGGAAAACCTGAAAAATCAGAGGGAGATGGAAATATTTTAACAACGGCAGCTGCATCCTATTCAGCTGGCTTGTCAAAGTACATCCTGATTGGAATAAATAAATTACATCTCAGCTTCCGAACACTGGAGGGGAAACAAGGTGTTTACAACACAACACCTAGTTGGATCATTTCCAAACAGTGACATATGTCACACAAAGTTGCCTTGATGGAGATAAGCACAGGTTTATTTCCAAATTTGAAATTGGTGTATTAGCATTGAAGTGTTGATTTTCATTTTGAATGACAGCATCATCATATTAGCACATAATCAACATAACCTTGTAGAGAAATGCAAGATGGGGAAGCATCTTGAAGAAGCATGCTTATGATTTAGAACCGATAAAAGCCTACAGAAAATTATCACATTCCACAGATGTGGGGAATTGTATTCTGATAGATTCAAATAGGTAGTATTTGTACCTGTAGATAAAAATTGCATATTCTTCAGCTTCTAAACAGTGGCCATTTTATATAAGAATGGTTTTGGAAAACAAACAAACAAAAAAAAATAAAATATAGTCCTGCAACTAGTAGTAACATTATAGCATTAGCCAAAGATGATGCAACAAAATGAATGATCAGGTCCTAACCCTGAGTTACTGGAATTTACATAGACTTAACAAGAAACATTGGTCTAAACTGAAAAACAATATATATATGTTCCTTCTTCATTGTGTCCTTGTGAGACATTTATGTTTTTTTTTTTCTTTAAATCAAATTTGAGTATCTGTACAAAGGTGACATTAAGAAAATGCAAATTATTAGCACTTTTTTTAAAAAAAATCACTTAGCATTCTAATTCCAGAATATTATTACTAATTGTTATTTGTTCCAAGGTGACAGCCTGCATGCTGTCCAACTTCCACAGGTTTGAAGGGCAGCTCATGACTCAGGGAGCGATCTTCCAACAGTGCAGCTGGCTGCCTTTCCCAATACCCTCCCAAAATGCACCTCTGCCTCCTTCCTGCCAAAAGCCGTCCAGCCAGCAATAGCCACAAGTCACTCCTTTGTTAGGACTTAACACCTCCCATCTGGGCAGATCTTCTGTTTCCAGACTACTCACTTGGAGTGAGTAGGAGCAGCAATTGCTCTGTGGTGGTTCACACTGACAGTGGGGTTGTGTTTCTACCTACCCTTGTATTGGAACAGGAGTAATATCTTAAAAGCAAAATAAAATGATGGGTATAGCTATAGCCCCAGACCTGAAAGCCAGAAACGAAGTGTCCCAACAATCTTGACCTTTTAAGGAAACTAGAAAGAAACAATATACTTATCTTCTTTGGTACTCATAATCAGGCCTTGAACTTACCAGACCTGAAATTCAAGTAGTCCTGCACCATAGAGAGTTCTGAAATAAAGGGTCTTTAATCTCTGCTTATCCACAGCATTGCCTGCCGAGTAAAATGATAATTCTGCTAGCTTCCCTCCATTTCAGAAGGAGCTTTCACCACCATCACTT
Organism: Stictonetta naevosa; assembly: GCA_011074415.1. Taxonomy (NCBI): domain Eukaryota; kingdom Metazoa; phylum Chordata; class Aves; order Anseriformes; family Anatidae; genus Stictonetta; species Stictonetta naevosa. The sequence goes on along the minus strand of CM021699.1, from coordinate 45,075,319 downwards.
TGCTACTGAGGACATCACAGATACAACAGATGTCTGTCACATCACCTATTGCACTCCTGAAAAGTTTGCAGACAGAGGAGAATGCTGGAAATCTGCATACAGTGCATCAAGTAGTCCTATGCCCTACCACAGTAGCATCATGACACATGTATCTGGTTGTCCTATAAATATTTCCACACACATACTTGGCATACTTTTAACAAAATTGCAACCTGTGATGGATTAGATTAGACAATGAGTGGTTTTGTGCCTACTCAGAGTCCAGGAGGCAGTTTCTGCTAAGTAGGGATACATTCATCACTAGTCCTCTCAATCCCAGGCTCAATTATTCTAGAAAGGACAAGTCCTCTCACTTTAACACATCAAACAGCAGATTACAGCAATTACCCTCCTGTCTTCCCCTTTCCAATTCTCTCTTGGACCAGCTTAATAGTCAACCTCCCACTTTCTTTCTGGACCCCAAGCATTATCAGGAGTACAAACAGACCCCCTGACCTAACTCTTTTGCTTCACCTTCATCATAGGATTGCTTGCTTCATTTACAGATAGGCAGCTGAATAAATGTATTGAGCTGTCTGCATTTAAGCAGAAAATGACACTGATTGTCACTAAATATAATGAGTGCCGTATGCATGTTTCATTGGAACCACAAGCTCAAATTAGCCTGTCAGAATTTGACTGTACCCTGATGCCAGCCTGTCAAGTGATACAATTAGCTCAAGAGAATAAAGAAAAGGCTTGTCAGAGCCATCAAGGCTCTCCACTTGCTCAAGTCCCATCCCTTTGCTCACTTCCTTTATTAAATCTAAATGCATTTTGTATTTGCAGTTAGGTAGATGCTGTCTCTTTGCTCCCTCTTCCTCAACTCCCTCGTTACCACCACTTTCTTATAAAAATCCATCAAATCTGTGGAGAAGTAAAGGAAGTAATTTCTTATAGGTCCCTGAAGCCTAGTTTTCTTACAGCAAAATGGAATGTTTACCTGTAGATAAAACCTTATCAGTGGCTCAAATTTGCTTTTCTTGTCGAGAACTAAAAACCATTAGAATAATATTGGATTAGGAGATGAACTGAAAGAGCAGAGACTTCAGGCAGAAGAGCTGTCCCCCTTGTAATTCTCTCTCTCCCCACATACAGAAGGGCAGCATTTCTTGTCACAGAGAGCAGCAGGAAAAAATAAAAATAAAAAAAATAAAAGTGAAATCAAGCTCTGAATTGCTCTCTGTTGCCTCAAGGGCACAGTTGTGCCCAACACAAACTGCAAACTCACTAATCCCAAACATGTCCAAAACTGACTCAGAGGCTGGCAACTCCAAACCGCAGTTAGATCTACAAAGCAGACAGCCTGCTTGGACGGCTCCTTAGCAACAGCTCTTTCTTTCTTCTTTTCCCAAGGACCCCCTTTCAGCATCTTGCCAGCTCTTGGCCTCATTTAGCCCTGACTCCACGCCACTTCTTTGTAATTCCAAAGACTCCATAAGAATACCAGCACACTAACACAAAGGAAAGTAAAAAACATAATGAAGCCACCAAACCCACAAAAACAAAAATCCCACAGTACTGAAGGGTATCATTTCAGGGTATAGTTTTCCTCTTTTGATCACAAGAATATTCATGCATGCAAAATTGTTAATAGAAGTGATTGGTGATCTCTTCCAGACTAGTCTCAGTCATTCTCATGGTAATTTACAAAATGAGCAGTCACACTTGCTGCTGAACATGAAGACAAGGGGACCTTGTGAGATGCTCTGGAAGCTGCCCACATCTGCCTGACAACTCTTAAGGGATAAGGAGTGGGTATCTGGGCCCTCCTATATCCTTGCCAGTGGAATACTAATCCAGCAATGCTAGTTCCTCTACCAGCCTTGTAACTTAGTGAAAGACACTTTCCAGCCCATAGTACACCCCACAGAACAGTTTTCCCAAGGATCCCATTCCTATAAAATGTATTTGGAATAGTTTCTTTTCAAAAAACACCCCAAACACATCACTCCCCAGAGGGCACCTTCAACAGAAGCTAAATGGTAAAAACTAAATTGATTTCATTAAGGGAATAAAAATCAAACTTTTAGCTCTGACACTGAAAAGTAGGTGAAAAGTAAATAATTGCACCTCACACTGAGATCCAAGATTGTGTTTTACAAGACACCTTGCCAGGTCTTAGACTTCCGCCTAAGTTCCTTCTGATATCAAGGGTCTTTGCAAAAGTATTTAACAGTTTTGACAACTGTATATCACAACGAGGTTACACTAACTTACACACTGTAAGAGGCCCTGGTGTGTTCCTACCTTCCTGCAGAGGCCACAGCTTCCACTATAATGGCAAAGCAGCTGGCATGGTAAGAGGGTGGATCATCTAAACTGATACCCCAAACCTTTAGCCAGCACTCTTAGCCTCACTCCTTGTTGCTTGGCTTCACCAAGGAGAAGGAGAACAAACACTCTGCCAAGTCTAGACATAGTGTCTGCCCCAGGTTCCCACAGGCCCCTTTGCTGAATCACCAGCTCAGTAGTAGCAGAGTAGAGTATGCAGCAGTGCCTCTGCTGCCCCAATTTGGCAGCTTGGCATGTCAGCACAGACCTGCACTCCCTGGCAATTCCAGCCTCCACATCCCACCCCCTGCCACGGACAGGGACATCTTCCACCAGACCAGGTTGCCCAAAGCCCCATCCAGCCTGGCCTTGAACACCTCCATACCTCCAGGGATGGGACATTCACAGCTTCTCCGGGCAGCCTGTTCCAGTGTCTCACCACCCTCTGAGTGAAGAGTTTTCCCTGACATCTAATCTAAATCTACTCCTCTCTTAGTTTAAAACCATTACTCCTTGTCCTATTCCCACATTCCCTGACAGAGTCCCTCCACAGCTTTCCTGTAGGCCCTCTTTTATGTACTGGAAGACTGCTATAAGGTCTCCCTGGGGCCTTCTCTTCTCCAGGCCAAACAACCCCAGCTCTCTCAGCCTGTCTTTGAAGAAGAGGTGCTCCAGCCCCTCGATCATATCCTTTCATCCAAAGAGACCTTGGCTCTTCTTTTGATAAACACAGGCTTCAAAGATGAGACTGTTAGTTCATGTCATTAGCCCAGCCTATATTTTGTCTACACATTGGATAGCTTAGAACCATTATTTCTGCATTTTAACAAACAGCAATTGCTCACCGTAAAGGCTTCCCCTTCAGCTTTGATCTTAAATAGCTTAATATGTTGTCAAGCGCAGCATGTCTTCCTAGAACTAAAATTTAAGAGGGCATTAGAAATTTTGCTCCAGTGCATATTTTTAAATGCTCGTCAAGACAAAACCATCTTCACTGCTTCTCTAGTTATGCATGAAAATGCAGGACTGAGGGATGCAACCTTCTTTAACCCACTTATACCTCCCAAACACTTTTCTGTATAACTTGTGCTGATAAACAATACCTCACATTCATCTGTAACAGAAAAGACTCCTCATGATCATTTCTTAACTTTACTTTTGAGGTACCTCAGGATCCCATTTCCACACCTGGTAGCCTGTTTGCTCCTTTGTGTAGATTTCTTGAAGCATCTACAAAGGGCAGCTAAACAAAAAACTTCTATACAAAACAAAAGAGCATAACTAGTGCACTAACATTTAAATATTAATTAGACAGGACTGGAATATGGAAACATTTAAAATAAATGTTCATGGTGGTATTACTAAATGTTAAATTTTATGCATATTAGATCATTCTGTATCCTGTTAAAATAGCTTTTTTTCTGGGGTCTAGCAGATGCATAATTAATATATTTTTTTCTAGTCATCAGTGCTTAATAATTAAATAGTTAATTAATAATTAAATAGACTAACATTTAGATGGTAAAAGTAGAAAAGTCCTTGAAAAAACGCTAACTTTTTTGTGAAGAACACCACTGAGATAAGTCATTTCTATTAGGGATTTTTTTTTTAATTATTATTATTTATTTTAAAATAGTACATACCAGTCTCTTTAGGCCTTTCTGATGTATGGAGAGGGGTGACAGCTCCTTTTTTTTTTTTTTCCTTTAGTTTCTGAGTATATCACTCAGGTGTTTTCTTGTTGCACTTACAAACTAGGTGCAAGGAACAGCTAAATAAATATAAGAAACTAACGGGAAACTTATACATTTAGGTTACCTTTGAATTTGATATCAGCCAAAACAGAGACTTGCAATAATAGTTAACACTTTTCACTACTGATTTTTACTACATAGTAAAACACTGAGCATCATGAGATTGCAAGATACATAACAAGCTAGTGGATGGATGGATCATCTCCAACAGCTGTGGCACTTATTCCTTGTCTGCCCTTCTCCCACCAACCTGCTGGTCACACACACAGCAGCCTGCAGCATGGCAGCCAAGCAGGCAAGAGCACTGCACACCAAGCTTTTGTGGAAATGAAGCAAGGCTTATGTGGGAAGCACGAAGAAACTAATGCTCAGAATCACAGCTCAGTGCTCATAAATGTATCATAAAATATGAGGCTGAAAGAACCTGGCACAGCCAGTTCCAGGTGCTTACTGGAGGTAGGAGTCAAGATCTTGGTACTGGGAGAAAAGTTAGTTAAGCCTTAAGAGAAAAACTACAGCTTATGTTTGATATGAGATGGAGAGAATATCAGAATGGTGAAAAATGATGTGCAACACAAATGATGACTGGAACTGCATATCAGTTATATCCTAAATAGAAGGGGGAAAAAAAAATGATTATTGGAAGTAGTTTGAAATAGAAAAGGGAGAGCAATTCCTGGGGGGGGGGGG